>CM070649.1:19824666-20482166 GCA_036346575.1 Dendrocalamus sinicus | reverse complement strand
ACTCATAGTTGATACACAGTTGCTTTGATCACAAGTTCACAACTCCACAAGCCGTCGATACTTGATACACAAACTGCTAACTTCACAAGCGACAGGACTACAGTAACATACAGGCAGACACACGGACATGAGGCATCACACCAGATGACCTCTTATTTACTCAACCGTCACACATACATAGACATAGCTATGCATGCACCCAGACCGCCTTCTCCTTAGCAGTTGCAGGGGTTGCACTTGCAGCCGGAGCCGCAGCTGCAGCCATGGCCAGCCTCACCGGACTCGACAGCCTTCTCGAACGCCTCCTCGAGGCGCCTGCGAAAGAAGCAGAGAGGTTTAGGCATTGAAATTGGGATCATGTTCAAGTTCGAAGCACAGCTAGGAGTTTTCTTTTGTTAATTTTTCCAAGGTGAAGATTCACGCATACATACCCCTTGTCAGATGCAACACCAAGCACCATGGTCGCCGAGATGGTGGCGGTGCTCTTCTCAGCCAAGTCAGGGTACATCTTTCTGCATCCGGCAAAAGCAGCACATAGATTTCAGTGACTAGAAAGGACAATCTTTGTTCATCTTGCATGCACCTTTGTCTGAAACTATGAATATAAATCACCAGCTGCTACAATTCTGAAGCAGCTGTTACAAAACTTATAGCTTTGAAGCAATAGGAGAAAACAATATGGAAGGGTGTGTTCTTGTCACTAAAAATTGGTGAAACCACTCAAAATTAACTAGGTGCTACCTCTGAACTGCTTATCACAGTTTAGCTTGACAACACATGAACAACATATTCGAGATCATCGGTAGATGATAAACATACCCGCAGCCACCGCCGCAGCTGCAGCTCGATCCGCAGTTGCAACTTCCACCGCAGGACATCTTGTTCTTCTGGGTCTCTTGCAACCTCACGGACTTGTATGCAGGGAGAGAGGAAGCTTGAGATGAGCACAGAGCAATTGCCAAGAAGAGCACATATCTCCCTTATTTATAGTGCTTGAGAAGCAAAGCACAATATGTCAAGCATTCACATGTCAGCATGCTATAGGCCGGTTGAAATAAAAGTTTATTTGCCTGGCCGATTTGGCTTTCGTACACGATTTTTTGTGCGAGTTGCCTACATAGAAAAGTTTTGCTATTCTATTTTTTGAATCTGAACTAAGTTCCAGCGCAAATAGAATTTGATCAAGTTCTTAGCTGGTTCAAACTCTTGCTTCCATACCGTGATGCCAACTCTTTGCTTAAGATAGATGCATTATTTCAAATATTTAAATTGAGCAAGTCGGATACGTTTCTTGTATGAATTGAATTCAAATTTCTTGCACAAAATGCATTGGATTCGATTAGGTTCTTAGCTGGTTCTAATCTTGCTTCCATACCATGATGCCAACTCTTTGATTAAAATAGATGCATGATGGCGCATCTTGGAATTGAATATGCTTTTTGTATGGATTGAATTCAAATTTCTTGCGTGATAAGCGTTGAATTTGATTAAGTTCCTGGCAAAGTCAATCTTTTACCAGTTCCACACCTAAAGTAGATCCATCATTGGACAAATTGAATTTGAATAAGTTAGAGTACGAATAAAATTCGAGTTTCTTGTATGAATTGGATACAAGTTTCTCATACGAACTGGATTCAAATTTGTTTAAGCTATTGACCAAACCAATGTTGCTTCACTACCCACGGCTCTGCACCAGCCACATACTTTAAGAAATGAGTAGCTTGTACAAATTGACTTTGAATAAGCCCCTGCACGAATCGAATTCAAATTTCCTGTACGAATTGAAATACAAAATTCGTGTTTCTTGTATGAATTGGATTCAAATTTGTTTAAGATTTTGTCCAAACCAACGTTGCTTCACCACCCACGGATTTATACCAGCCACATGTACTTAAAAGAAACGCGTAGCTTGTACAAACTGAATTTGAGTAAGTGCTCCTGTACGACTTGAATTCGAATTTGCTACACGAAATGGATTGCGTTTGATTTAATCCCTTGACCAGATCAACTCCGCGTCACTACCCATTGCGTTTGATATGGATGCGTCATTGCACAGATTGAATTCTGAACAAGTTCATGTATGGATCAACCTGCCGCGAGGAGTCGCCCACCGCGCGGTAAAAGGGATGAGAAGGGCTATGTGGGAGCCCGCGCCGCCGTGCACCGCCGCCGTCGCCATCGCCGGGAGCAGCGTATGGTTGTGGAGCCGTTGGGCGGAGACGAGAGACGGGAGCCGTCCGATCGATATCGCACGGCCCAGATGCAGCCGAGTGAATGCTGCGGAGGAATGTTTGCAAAAGAGCTCTTAACGAGTCAGCGCGTTAGTTTTCGATCCACTGTGGATCAGAAATAAATATCGCGATCCACTTTTGGGTCGCGAAGAAAAACTGCGATCCACGCGCTGGTCTGATGCGAGCCGCCCGATTGGTATCGCACGGGCAGAGCTGGAAGTCGGAGATGTTTTTGCACAAAGAACCCTTTAATTTTGGTAATCTGTTGTCCAGAACATTCACAGAGACCGGAAGCGAGGTGAGTAGAGAGGTAGGTATATCTGCAGAAGCAACCCTTCGATTCTGGGCTATTCTTTAACGGCTGCTAAAAACAATTTTTGATTTTTGTTATAATATCTAACTTTTAAACGGAGTATTTTTCAAGATGGGATCTATAAGTTAATTATAGTATACATTAACTAAAATCACAAGCGAGTATCTCTCTCCATAATCTCTATCGCAAATAGCTAAAATTCAAAAATTTCAGCTAAAATTCATAAGCCGCAGCCATATCTAACAACCCAGATCTATGTATTATCATCTATACCCACCGCAGCCCAAACGTGAGCACATATTCTGAGAATCTCTTGAGTTGCCCATGACCGACCAAATATATAAAAAAAACCAGTGCCGTCGAGGCTCGTAAAAAAATATCGGTCCAAAAATTTATAAATTTAAAATTTGAATTTAAATTGATGAACAGTAATTTTATACGGTAATCAACCAACTTTTAATTTTGTTCGATAAAATTTGACCGGGTTTAAAACTAGAAACTGGCCGGTAACCAGTACCTAAGGGGGGCTGATATTTTTTTCATTCTTGGTTTTTGAATCCTTGTAGCCGGCTCTTGTTATTTTGGCAATGCCATTTAGGGTTTATTCTCCATCAAATACTCCTCTAATCTCTTCAATTTAGTGGTCTCCTCTTGCTCCTTAGTTGAAAACGCGAATACTTCAAGCTTTTTTTTTTTTTGAGGGATCTGCTTGTACGAGTCATTATTTCAAGCAAATGCAAATTAACCATGTATCTTAACAGCTGTTTCTTTAATGTTTTTGTACCTTCACAAGAAATTTAACAAATTAGGTACTTGCATTATTTATCACACAGTTTTATGACTCTAAATCAGTATTGTGTCGTTGTTTATTTCCTAAATTACTTAAGTATGTTTGATGATTATTCCGAGTAACTGATCTCGCATCATTGTGTGTACTTAAAAATAGTCCATTTGGTTGTACTTAAAACCACTATATTCCCCATCTTTTGAAAATTCTGGCAAGTAGTTATATAGTATTTTTTTTCATGTGACTTATTGAGTAAGGTTAATTGTATTCATGCTTACTAAAATGATAAATAGAAGATGCTTGCTAAGAAAATAAAGAAATCTACGAAGATGACGCTGAGGATTACTACGATTTAGATGACGCCTGTCGCCTGGTGTCAAGGTTTATTCTATATTCAGGTATGTCTGTGGAGTTTCTTTTTGTATTATAATATAACTTTAGGTTACACATTTCGTTGTGTAAAATTTGGTTGCTAAGTTTAATTTTGTAATAAAGTTTGTTTTTTATACTTAAGTTTGTGATGACAATGGCGTACACTTATCTACAGTACTCATGGCTGAATAATTCTGAGTAGTTACGAGGGTAGTCTAATAACCCAAATGTACTTTTTATGCCCTACATGTCATCGATGGAACATATGGTTGGTATTTTTCATTTCTTTTAGCAACGCATCTTCTTAGGTTGGGCTTCACGATCAGGTTGGTTGGGAATGTTATCTGATTTTCTCACTAAGCATAACTCTTTTGTTTTCAGTTAGTACGAGTAGTTAAATATTAAGATCTGATGAGATTCAAACTCAGGACCTCTTAGTCTGGAAATTTCAAGTCTAGTCTGTTAGAGAGCACTCAGAAGCGACAAGTGTCTTTGTCTCAATGCAATGATAAACCTGTGCATAGTTGCATACAGAGGAAGGTCCAATAAGATTAGATATAGTCAGTCGAAGTTCTTGTCGGTTATTCTGCGAAATCTTTTGTTTAAACTCGTAAACCGCCTTCAATAATTGTGCCATTAGTCAATTTTCTTGTTAAGTAGCAACACGTCACTGTATCAGTAAAGGAAGGTGAAGTAAGAGGGAAACGCACACAAGTAAACCGTATTATATTTCACGACCAAACGAAGACACACTGACACAATATCGCAGCCTGAAAACCTCAGGTTCTCCAATCACAAGGCCATGATGGCCCCTAAGATTCTGATCAGAGCGCACAGAGACACCTCACAAGTTTCACAGGCCACGTTAGTACAGTAGCACAAGAGCAGACACACACTGGAGCCATTGCAACAATGGCTTCTTATTTACCTATATATGTAGGCATGCTGATGCATGCTTGTAGATAGCCTTCTCCTCAGCAGTTGCAGGGGTTGCATTTGCAGTTGGAGCCACAGCTGCAGCCATGGGCAGCCTCACCGGACTCAGCAGCCTCCTCAAACCCAACAGAGTCCCTGCCAAACAAGTGAAATAGTTCTGATAATGAACATGACATTTGGCTGACATCTGAAGATTTTTTTTGAAATTTTCTGTAATACCCCAAATTGCATAAAGGGAAACATTAGAGGTAAATAAAGGGGAGAGTATAGTTTTGCCGTCAGACCCATCGATTTTTAGAGTATCGATTTAGTGTCGCCGCAGAGGTTCCCAGACCACCCCAGACGCGGTCGGCACCGCCTAGAGAGCCGAGTAGCGCCCTCAGAGGTTCCCTGACCGCCTAGGGGTAGTCGGCATCATCTCGCGACATGGGTTTTCTTCATCCGGCAATTCCAACCTTACCTTTTATCGACTTACCGTTGCAGTAAAGGAAATCCCAAAGCTAGCTCAGTATCAGACCAAAATGCCCCTGAGCAATCAATTGTATGGGAAAGGAAGGGAAGGACATGCCAGTCATTTCAATGCAAAGGGCAGCTCAACCCTGCCTTTTAAAGCCAGCACCGTAGCAAACCTTATCCTCTCAACTCTTTCTCAGTTAGGATAAGAACAAAGCCAGTAGAAGCATACTCCTCCTTCGCTCCTCACTGCCAAGGCCGAGAGCCCCCAAAACACAAGCACCTCTCCAAGACCACCACAAGGAGGAGGCGAAGAAGATGGAGCCGAAGAGAAGGAGCTCGGAGGGCTAGACCGCGAGGACGACGCCAACGACAGTGGAGGACATCGGCGATCGCCGAACGCGCGCCAAGCTGTCGTCAACAACTGCCTCCACTCCTAGCCCTTACCAAGTAGGTTCAAGCTCTTACCTTTTTTTTCTCTCGTGGGGACCGGCAGTGGAGCCACCGGCAGTGAGGTTGGGCCGGCGACGCCAAGCTCGGACCGCACTGCTGGAGGGGCACCAGCCGGTGCAGTTGCGCATGTAAGGGAGAAGTAGTAGGCCGGGGGGAGGGCAGCCGGTGGAGGGGCCGCGCGCCGCCGTGACCGCTCCGCTCTGGCTCGAGCCGCCGTGCGCCGTCGCATCGCTCGGAGAGGGGCCGGGTGCGGACGCGCATGCGCAAGGGGTGGAGAGCGTGAGAGGGAGGCAGGTGGGCTAGTAGAGCCGCCGCCGGCGGCTACGGGCCGGCGCCGCTGGAGGGGCACCTGCACGGGATGTCGTGCTGAGCGGGAGAGAGAGTGAGGGGCGGAGGGGAGTAAGAGGAGGCGGGGTAGGTAGGGGGGGTCGCCGACGGTGAGGGAGGCCGGCGACGCCGAGCCGGCCGTGAGCCGCCGCGCCGCCCCCGAGCTTGACCCGTGAGGGAAGAACGAGGAGAGGCGGCCTCCGGCCGAATAGAAAGGGGACAGAGGGAGGAGCGGCCGGCAGGGAGGTAGGGCCGCGCGCGCGCGCGCCATGCGCGCGCTCCGGCGAGGCCCCATCGGCCGGTTAGAGTAGAGAGAGAGGGAGTTTTGGGGAGGAGCAGGCCATTTCGGCGAATGGGGATAGAAGAGAGAGAGCCAGGAGGAAGAGAAAAAAAGGAGGAGGTGGCCGCGGGTAGGTGAAAAAAAAAGAAAGGAAGAGAAGAAAAGAAAGAGGAGAAAAAGAGAGGAAAAAAAGGGGTTTGGCGCTGCGTGTCGGGACCTTGACCCGTACATTCTACGCCGAGTCGAGTCAGTACAGAGGATCGTTGATATTCATTTAAGCTCGGATTTTTGTTTTGCCGCTGAGTCGGGTAACATGTACGCAGTGGAGTTCTGCCTGAGCCGCCCACGCGACATCCCCGAGGTTAACCAGCAAGTGCATTGTAAAGTGGTAAATTCGGGTAGTGATTTGGTTAAATTGAATGTTGATGCAATCGATTACCTGTTGGGGTCAATTTAATATTTCGAGATATGTTTTGCTTACCAAGTTGGGGTAAGTTAAATATTTTCGAATGTATACCGAGAAATGCCGCATGGTAAATGTTGAGACATGTCATGTTGATATGCGTAGTCGGAGAACTTGCATTGCATGCATGTCATGAAAAGAGATAGCATTGGTCCACGTTGAGTGGACGCCCACGGAGTGGAGTTGAGGTCCCCGTATGAGAATTACTGCCACTCGAGGTCCCCGTGATGAAACAGACGGGCTTGAGGTCCCCGCATGAAATAGGGCGGGCCGGGTGAGCATCGACGGTGCTCACTCGCTATACCGTATAGACTAAAGAGTTGAGAAAGAAATGCATGAGCATGTGCATGTGCATGATGAATAGTTCATCGAACGTAAAGTGGTTAAATGGAAAAGTGGATAATGAGACCGGAATGATTATGGTCTAATGAATGTACCGTTATGTGTCGTTTTGCTTTGTGCTTGCCGAGTCTGTGGACTCAACCTTGCTTTATTGATGTTCTTTTAGGTGACCGATGAGGACGACAGGCGGGCGGGATTAGCACATGATTGATCGGCACGAACCAGTAGCACTTTTGGATTACCTTTTGTTAGTGTACTTTAGCTTTTACTAAGCTAGAGTATCCACTAGAAATGCTATGATGTAAATGAACGCAGCATAATAAATAAATTAGTGTTGGTTTTAAATTCTTCTGAGTTGATGAAATGGTAAGAGTAGCGGAGGTGGTAGCATCTTGGCCCAGAGAGGGGGCAGGGCGTTACAGTTGGTATCAGAGCGGGCGTTAGGTCCGTGGTAACGAAATTTGTTAACTTAGCTTAATTATTCAAAAAAAAATTGACTTAGGCCTAAATAAAAATAATTAAATTAAAATTTGACACACTGGTGCACCATAGGTTGGGAATGGGTCTTGCAATGAATTTACGCTTTCGCTAGCTTGGATATTATTTTGTGCTGTTGAAATGAATGTTTGTTTGGCTGTCTGTCATGAGCAGATATGCCGAGAGGTAGAGGACGTGGACGTGGCCGTGGAGGCCGGGGCCGTGGCCGTGGTCCTTCCCAAGCGGAGCCACCGCTTGAGGTTCCGCAGGAGGCACCTGATGCGGAGGTTGCTTCTGCCGAACATTCTGTAGCTAGAGATCCGGCAAGGTCTTCAGCCTTGCTGCAGGAGTTCATAGATGAAGTCCGTGCGCCGTCATCAATGCGGCAGCTGCCGCCGCGCCAGACTGTGCTGCCTGCTGCCGCCCGGCCGTGACAGAGGCAATGATGGGCCTTCGTGAGTGGTTGGCCCTGCGACTAGACACCTTTGATGGTTCGGGCACACCACCAGTGCGGATTGGTTACGCTATATGGAGAGGCGCTTTGAAGCCCTTGAGATGAGCTCGCTGAAAGCTCGCTTTGTGGCTTTCCAATTGAAGGGTCAGCGGACATCCGTGGAAGGGGCTCTTTCACCAGACTCCGCCTGTGGTCCCGCTACATGGGAAGTCTTTAAAGAACAGTTCAAGGCGAAGTATTACCCAGATTCTTTTGTGGAAAGTATGGAGGTCGCTCTGTCAACCTTCGTACAGGGAAAGATGACCGTAGCCGAGTACGAAGCAGCATTCAACAACCTGATCCGCTTCGTGCCATCGGTCGCGAATAACGACCTTGAGAAGGCCAAAAGGTTCCGCCGAGGACTAAACGCTGAGTTTCGGCATGTCATGGGAGCTACTGCACCGCGCGACTTTAGGTCCGTGGTGGAGCAGGCCAGAGGGATGGAGCTGGAGATGCAGCTCACAAAAGGGCTGCAACCCTCTGGTGGTCCGAGTGCTTCTGGTGGTGACCAGAAGAGGAGCTACACTGAAGGGGGTGGGTCGTCGCAGCGGCCCGCTCCCAAGAAGTCCAAGTGGGGCCAGCGTCCCCCACAATCGTCCAAGTCCAAGACTTCGAGGCTGTCTTCTTCAGGGCCTCGTTCTTCATCGGCGACTCGGCCTTGCGCCTGCTCGAGGCAAGGCATGATCTGTTTCAAGTGCGGTGAGGGGCACCGTGCTGCTGAGTGTTCTTGGACGGGGAACTGTCGGCATTGTGGCTTGGCGGGCCACAAGATGTCGGTTTGCCGTCAGAATCCCGCCAGCATCATCAAGTGGGAGCCAGTATCTTCATCTTCATCAAATTCTACACCTCGGGGTCATCCGATGATGGCGGCCGCCTCGTGCCGCAGCCTCCTCTATCTTGGGCTCCACTGCCGGTATTATTGGCATCCCGCACCGACTCTCCATTTCAGCATGCTACATCACCTCCGCCCGTTGCCGCCACAAAGCAGAGCGTTGGGGCTCTTGCCGCCCGACACCACCCGAGTCTACTCATCGCTCACTTGAGTCCGCGAGTCGACCTGACGTGGTGACAGGTACCCTGCTAGTGGACTCATGTGAAGCCCTTGTTCTTTTCGACTGGTGCTACATATTCTTTTGTGTCTCGGGAGTTTGTTGGGAAGGCTGTTGAGTGTCCAACAAATTTCTCAATCATTGTGGTTAGTACCCCGAGAGGTATCCTAGCGAGCTCTACAGTATGCCCTGGCTGTGTGGTTGCAATAGATGGCGAGGAATTTGTTGCCAACCTCATGGTTATTCAGTTAGAGCCATTTGATGTTATCCTTGGCATGGATTGGTTGCATCACTATCGCGTAATTTCGCTTCGGAGGACAACACTTTGCAAGCTCCTTCGGGGAAGGAGATAATCTTTCAGGGGAATGCACCCACGTGTTCCCTTTTTGTGTTGGCCAGCCTGTTCCCTGGCCGACGTACATTGAAGTCTGGGTTATTTCTAGCCCTTACGGAGAAGCCAAGTGCGCAGTTGCACATTGAGGATATTCCTGTGGTGTGTGAGTATCCCGATGTGTTCCTTGGAGAGCTTCCGGGTATGCCACCTAAGCGAGATGTGGAGTTCAGAATTGATCTTGTTCCTGGCACAAGACCTATCTCCATGTCTCCCTACCGCTTGGCACGACCATTGCAAGAGGAGTTGAAAAGCGCTTGGACGAGTTGCTGTCCAAAGGCATGATTCGCCGCAGATGTGTCACCTTGGGAGCCCCCGTCTGCTTCACCGAGAAAAGGATGGGAGTTGGCGCATGTGTATAGATTATCGTGCTCTCAATCAGGTGACCATCAAGAATAAATACCCATTGCCTCGTATCGAGGATCTGTTTGATCAACTGAAAGGAGCCAAGGTGTTCTCCAAAATTGATCTGCAGTCTGGGTATAATCAAATTCGAGTGCGTGAGCAAGACATTGAAAAGACAGCTTTCTCCACAAGATACGGGCACTATGAGTTTACAGTTATGTCCTTTGGACTGACGAATGCCCCTGCTATCTTCATGGAGACGATGAACAGTATGCTACACAAGTACCTGGATGATTTTGTAGTGGTGTTCATCGATGATATCTTGATCTATTCCAAGACAGAGAAAGAGCATGAGCGTCATCTGAGACTCGTACTTGAGACTCTGAGGAAGAATCAATTCTTTGCCAAATTGAAGAAGTGTGAGTTTTGGATTTCTGAAGTGAGCTTCCTGGGTCATGTAATTAACCAGGAAGGCATTTCAGTTGATCCAAGCAAGATTTCCACTGTCGTGGAGTGGAAGAGGCCATCTAGTGTTAAAGAAGTGAGGAGTTTTCTTGGCCTAGCTGGTTATTACCTGCGTTTAGTGAAAGACTTCTCTCATTGCCAAGCCAATGTCTCAACTCACACGGAAAGGTGTGAAATTCCAAAGGTAGATGAATGTGAGCGCAGCTTTAACACTCTGAAAGAGATGTTGGTAACTGCTCCTGTTCTCACACTTCCTGAGCCGGGGAAGCGTTTCACGGTCTACTCGGATGCGTCTCGAGTGGGTCTGGGATGCGTGCTTATGCAGGATAATAAAGTGATTGCGTATGCTTCGCGACAGTTGAAGAAGCATGAGCAGAATTACCCTACCCATTTTCACCGACCATAAAAGCCTCAAATACATTTTCACTCAGAAGGAGCTGAATTTGAGGCAGCGGAGGTGGTTGGAGTTGATTAAAGATTACGATCTTACCCTTCAGTACCATCCGGGCAAAGCAAATGTGGTTGCTGATGCTCTTAGTCGCAAGATGACACCCTCCACTCTGGATTGTCTCGTTGCTGACTTTGAACGGATGGGAATTTCTTATTGTTTTGTCGGCACAAAGACAAAGTGAGATGTACTGTATGTCATGGAATCAAGCAATCCCAAAGCGAGTAAAAGAGGCGCAAAGAAGATGATCGTATGCTCTGCAAGTGAGAAAGCGACTTGATGAAGGAAAATGGGGATTTCAGCCTTGATGAGTCGTGCATTGCGGTTTAAAGGCCGCCTTTGCGTCGCAAAGGCTCAAGTCAAGGATGATATTTTGAGAGAAGCCCATCGCACTCGCATACGGTGCATCCCGGTGAGACTAAGATGTACCATGATCTCAAAAAGAACTTCGGTGGAAAAGGATGAAAGTGGATATCGCCAAGTATGTGGCATGTTGCGGGTTTGCCGCCAAGTGAAGGTGAGCACAAGCGCCCCGGGGCTATTGCGACCTTTGGAGGTTCTCGCGGCCATGGGATGATATCACCATGGATTTCAGAGCCGCTTACCTCGCACTCCAGCGAGGTAAAGATGCGATTTGGGTAGTGGTGGACCGGTTCAAGAAGTCCGCGCGACTTCATCCCCATTCGCACCACGAACTCGCCGAGTGAGTTGGCACCCATTTATGTGCGAGAAATAGTGAGGTTGCATGGTGTGCCTAAGACCATAGTTTCGGACAGAGACGCCAAGTTTGTCTCCAAGTTTTGGGAAAGCTTACAGGGCGCTCTGGGTACGAAACTCGATTCAAAGATCGCTTTCCACCCACGCATGATGGACGATGAGCGCACTATTCGCACACTAGAGGACATGTTGAGGTCCCGTGTTCTGTCTGGAAGGGTAGCTGGGAGGATCATTTGGCACTCGCGAGTTTGCCTATAACAACGCCTACCACTCCAGTGTTCGAGCAGCGCCGTTTGAGGTTTTGTATGGGCGAAAATGTAGATCGCCACTGTGTTGGGATGCAGTGGGCGAGAAGGCTGTTTTGGGGCCAGATTGGGTCCAGCAAGCAGTAGAGCGTGTAGCAGAGATTAGACAGACCGCTAGCCGCCTGCAGTAGGCGTAAGAGCTATGCGGATGTCGAGGCGAGAACTAGAATTCAAAGTGGGGGATCGGGTGCTTTTGAGAGTGTCTCCCACTAAAGGCATAGTACGATTTGGTACCAAAGGGAAGCTTAGCCCGAGGTACATTGGGCCATTTCTAATTCGGGAACGGATTGGAAAGTTGGCATATCGTTTGGATCTCCCTGACTCCATGCGAGGAGTGCATGATGTGTTTCATGTGTCGATGTTGAGAAAGTATTTGCGAGATCCAGAGCATGAGCTTGTGTTAGAACCGGTGTTTATAAAGCAAGACCTCACATTCGAGTCCCGTCCAGTTCGGATTCTGGAGGAATCAGAGAAGGTGTTGAGGCATAAAACGATAAAGTATGTTAAAGTGCTTTGGACACATCAGTCTGAGCGAGAAGCAACATGGGAGTTGGAATCTCGCATGCGCGAGAAGTACCCGGACTTGTTCTCCATGGGTACGAGTTAATGTTATATTATGTGCAGTTTATTATATTTTGTTCATTCGTGTATTTTGTTGAATGCCAGAATTCGGGGTCGAATTCAGTTAAGGGGGGTAGAATGTAATACCCCAAATTGCATAAAGGAAACATTAGAGGTAAATAAAGGAGAGTATAGTTTTGTTTATCAGACCCATCGATTTTTAGAGTATCGATTTAGTGTCGCCGCAGAGGTTCCCAGACCACCCCAGACGCTTCAGACCGCCTAGAGAGCCGAGTAGCGCCTCAGAGGTTCCCGACCGCCTAGGGGTAGTCGGCATCATCTCGCGACATGGGTTTTCTTCATCCGCAATTCCAACCTTACCTTTTATCGACTTACCGTTGCAAAGAAAGGAAATCCCAAAGCTAGCTCAATGATCGCACCAAAATGCCCCGAGCAATCAATTGTATGAGAAAGGAAGGAAGGACATGCCGTCATTTCAATGCAAAGGGCAGCTCAACCTCGCCTTTTAAAGCCAAGATCAGAGCAAGCCTTATCCTCTCAACTCTTTCTCGCTTAGGATAAGAACAAAGCCGATGAAAGCATACTCCTCCTTCGCTCCTCACCGCCAAGGCCGAGAGCCCCAAAACACAAGCACCTCTCCAAGACCACCACAAGGAGGAGGCGAAGAAGATGGAGCCAAGAGAAGGAGCTCGGAGGGCTAGACCGCGAGGACGACGCCAACGACAGTGGAGGACATCGGCGATCGCCGAACGCGCGCAAGTCAAGCCGTCAACAATCGCCTCCACTCCTAGCCCTTACCAAGTAGGTTCAAGCTCTTACCTTTTTTTCTCTCGTGGGGACCGGCGGTGGAGCCACCGGCAGCGAGGTTGGGCCGGCGACGCCAAGCTCGGACCGCATCGCCGAGGGCACCACCGGCGATTGCGCATGTAAGGGAGAAGTAGTAGGCCGGGGAGGGCAGCGGTGGAGGGGCCGCGCCGCGTGACCGCCCGCTCGCTCGAGCCGCCGCGCTGTCGCATCGCTTCGGAGAGGGGCCGGTGCGGACGCGCATGCGCAAGGGGTGGAGAGCGTGAGAGGAGGCAGGTGGGCTAGTAGAGCGCCGCCGCGCGCTTCTGGCCGGCGCCGAGGGGCACCGCACGGATGTCGTCTTGGCGGGAGAGAGTGAGGGGCGGAGGGGAGTAAGAGGAGGCGGGTAGGTAGGGGTCGCCGACGGTGAGGGAGGCGGCGACGCCGAGCCGGCCGTGAGCCGCCGCGCCCCGAGCTTGACCCGTGAGGAAGAACGAGAGAGCGGCCTCGCCGAATAGAAAGGGGACAGAGGGAGGAGCGGCCGCCAGGGAGGTAGGGGCCGGCGACGCCGCGCCGGCCATGCGCGCCGCTCCCGGGCGAGGCCCCATCGGCCGGTTAGAGTAGAGAGAGAGAGGGAGTTTTGGGGGGAGGAGCAGGCCATTTCGGCCGAATGGGGATAGAAGAGAGAGAGCCAGGGGAGGAAGAGAAAAAAGGAGGAGGTGGCCGGCGGGGTAGGTGAAAAAAAAAGAAAGGGAAGAGAAGAAAAGAAAAGAGGAGAAAAAGAGAGGAAAAAAAAAGGGGTTTGGCGCCTGCGTGTCGGGACCTTGACCCCGTACATTCTACGCTCGAGTCGAGTCAGCGCGTAGGATCGTTGATATTCATTTAAGCTCTGGATTTTTGTTTTGCCGTTGAGTCGGGGTAACATGTACGCAGGTGGAGTTCCCGGGTCGGAGCCGTCCACGCGACATCCCCGAGGTTAACCAGGCAAGTGCATTGTAAAGTGGTAAATTCGGGTAGTGATTTCGGTTAAATTGAATGTTGATGCACTGATTACCCTGTTGGGGTCAATTTAATATTTCCGAGATATGTTTTGCTTACCAAGTTGGGGTAAGTTAAATATTTTCGGAATGTATACTGAGAAATGCTGCATGGTAAATGTTGAGACATGTCATGTTGATATGCGTAGTCGGAGAACTTGCATTGCATGCATGTCATGAAAAGAGATAGCATTGGTCCACGTTGAGTGGACGCTCCACGGAGTGGAGTTGAGGTCCCCGTATGAGAATTACAGACACCGAGGTCCCCGTGTGAAACAGACGGGCTTGAGGTCCCCGCATGAAATAGGGCGGGCCTGGTGAGCATCGACGGTGCTCACTCGCTATACCAGTATAGACTAAAGAGTTGAGAAAGAAATGCATGAGCATGTGCATGTGCATGATGAATAGTTCATCGGGCGTAAAGTGGTTAAATGGAAAAGTGGATAATGAGACTGGAATGATTATGGTCTAATGAATGTACCATTATGTGCTTGTTTTGCTTTGTGCTTCTTGAGTCTGTGGACTCACCTTGCTTTATTGATGTTCTTTTAGGTGACCGATGAGGACGACAAAGCGCGGGATTAGCACATGATTGATCGGCACGAACCAAAGAGCACTTTTGGATTACCTTTTGTTAGTGTACTTTAGCTTTTACTAAGCTAGAGTATCCACTAGAAATGCTATGATGTAAATGAACGCAGCATAATAAATAAATTAGTGTTGGTTTTAAATTCTTCTGAGTTGATGAAATGGTAAGAGTAGCGGAGGTGGTAGCATCTTGGCCCAGAGAGGGGGCAGGGTGTTACATTTTCTTGGCATATAGATCATGGTGAGTGTTAGACAAGGATCTTGAGTCCTGGTTCAGCCCGTCTATTGTTATTTTCGGTAATGCACTGTAGCGCATCCAGGCCAATCTATTCCGTCTCTGTTTCCATAAGACGGTTGTATAGATATGGCTAGGGCATGCCTATATATATATGTAGATTACATCTATTAATCAAGACATTGCAGTATTACCTCTCCAACATGGTATCAGATTGTTTTGCTCCTGCAATCGCTTCCGCTCAACCCTAACTTCCGGCGTCATGACCAACGACGACGCCGCCGCCCAGCGCGCCCAAGAGGAGGCCGATGCCCGCCGTGCTCAGGAGGCTGCTGCTGCTCGCCTTGCGCTGGTTGAGCGCACCGCGGCCACCGACGCGCAGGCTAACGCCGCCTCGCCGCCGCGAGGCCGCTCGCCGAGCGCGAGTTCGCGCTGCCGCCCGAGCGCGCGTTTAGAGGCTCGCGCCACGCCTCATCGCCGTGCACGACCCGGTTCCAGCGTTCACGTCGCATGCTACGTTCTAGCGCGCGAGTTGCTCGGCCAGTGCACCCGACTCGATGGCAAGCCGTCCGCCGTCGTCGAAACTCTTCATGCCCGTGCGATTGCGATTCTCAATATCAAGGCGCTCGTTCGGTGGTGCTCGACCTCCGCTCCTCCAACTACTCGATGTGGCGCGCTTGTTCCTCGTCGCACTCGGCAAGTATGCACCGTCGACCACGCCTCACCACGGCCGCCTCGCCCGACGCCGAATGGCGCGCCTCGCGCGTCGTGTTGACATGGCTTTACGGCACAATCTCCTTCGAGCTTCTTGAGATTGTAATGTCTCCCACCGCCATCGCAAGATCTGTTTGGACCACCTCGAACATCAATTCCTCGCAACCGAAAGCCGCGCGATGCATCGGAGGCTGAATTCGGACGTTCCAAAGAAGGTGATCTTTCCATCTCCGATTATTGCCGCAAGATGAAGACTATGGCCGACGCCTCGGTGACCTCGGCGAACCCGTCGCTGATCGCACTCGCCCTCAACCTTCTTCGTGGGCTGAATGACCGTACTCTCATCCGTAACGCCGTTACCATTGCAGCGTCCTTTTCCTTCTTTTTGTTGAGGCTCGCTCCACTCTCCTCTGGAAGAAATCACCAAGGAAAACTCGCCGGTGCTCCTTCCTCTGCGTTAAATCGCGCGACTCCTCCCACTCCAAGGGTTCCGGCGCTCCGCCTCCAACGGTGTCGGCCAAGCTAGCCACGCCTCAGCGCTTCCTCGGCTCGCGCAAGCGTCGTCGCCGTGGTCGCGAAACGGCGGCAGCGGCAATACGCAACAACACCAGCAGCCGGTGGCAACTCGGCCGGCCGCTTCCCATCAACCTTGGGCCGTACCGCGTGTCCGCCTGGTCAGGACAACCGCGCCCGGCCGCGCGCCGCCATCGTCGCCGTCGCACCACGTCCTCGGGCTTTCTTGGCTGGTCCGAGTAACGCTTCGCCTCCACACGTGCGTGGGCACCCTCTCGCCTGCTGCTGCGGACACCGGGCGCCTCGAACAGACGATGTGGCCTCCGCCGCACCACCACCGACGTCATCCGGGAACTCGCCACACCGCAGATCCCGAACGGCTCTTGGGATCGCAGGATCGCCAACGCCTTCAACACCATGACCCTCACTCCACCAACATCGGCGAATGGTACATGGATTCGGTGCTACTTCTCATATGACATCCGACGCCGTATTCTCTCTAATTCCCATCCCCAACCTCCACCACTCCTCTCACATTATTGTTGGCAATGGGTCTTCTTTACTATCCACATCAGCGGCTCTGTTCGTTTCACTTACCCAAAGGGCCTCTTCATCTTCATAATGTTTTAGTTACTCCCAACATTATCAAAAATCTCATTTCGTTCGTCGCTTTGTTTTTGATAATTGGTGCTCGTTGAGTTTGACCCTTCGGCCTTTCAGAAGGATCTTCGCACCAGGAACGTGATCGTCAGGTGCAATACCTCAGGCACCTTTATCCTCTCCGCCCGGACCGGTCATCGCTTGCCTTCACCGCGCCACGACGTCCTCCACCCTTTGGCATCGCTGCTTTAGGTCATATTGGTTCAGCCGCTTCTCTAAGTTAGTCACCACCGCTATTTCTTGTAATAATCGTGACTCCACTACTCTTTGCCATGCCTGTCAACTTGGCCGGCATGTTCGGTCACCATTTATGTCCTCTCCTTCACGAGCGACCAAGAACTTTGATTTAATACATTGTGATCTTTGGACCTCTCCTGTGCCTAGTGTGTCCGGTTACAAATATTATCTCATTATTCTCGATGATTGCTCACATTACCTTTGGACGTTCCCCTTGCGGCTCAAGTCTGACACCTTCACCACCATCTCCCACTTTGTCAAATATGTTGCCACGCAATTCGGCTGCCCAATCAAGAGTATCCAATGCGACAACGGTCGTGAATTTGACAACTCCACCGCTCGCACTTTCTTCCTCACCCACGGCATCGCTCTCCGCATGTCGTGCCCATATACTTCCCAACAAAACGGTAAGGCCGAACGCACCATTCGCACCACTAATAATATCGTTCGCTCGCTCCTGTTTCAGGCTAGCCTTCCCCCCTCCTTTTGGGTTGAGGCGCTTCACGCTGCCACCTATCTTCTGAACCGCCACCCCACCAAGGCCCTGAATGGACACACACCGTTTTTTGCTCTCTATGGCAGCCATCCAGTGTACTCACACCTGCGAGTGTTTGGTAGTAAGTGTTATCCCAATCTCTCCGCTACCGCACCTCACAAACTGGCTCCTCGCTCCACATTGTGTGTTTTCCTCGGCTATTCCTCCGACCACAAAGGATATCGGTGTCTCGACCTGTCATCTAACCGCATCATCATATCCCGACATGTCACTTTCGACGAGTCGTCTTTTCCATTCGCTGAATCCACCACACCGCCTACCCGCGAGGACTTCGACTTCTTGTCTGAGTCCGGTACGGCACCAGTACCAATTGGTCCGCCTCGCCGTGTGTCCAATGCAGGTTCATGTCCTCCGGGTGCTTCCACTGCTGCACCACAGCGCCTCGTCCAATGCAGTTTGTGCCTCCAGTGCCCCTCTTCGCTGCATCTGCAGCGCCTTCATCACCGTTGCTTTGCTCGCTGTGCGGCGATCTCTCACTGCACCCTCCGTCTTCTCCGCTTCTCCAACCACGTCGGCGCCGGCACCGGGCGCGTGCCCTCGCGCCGGTATCTTCCCGCGTGTTGCGTCACCAACCACGTCGTCGGTAGCCGGGGCCGGCGTGCCCCTGGCGCCGGCATCTTCTCCGCGTTTTGCATCAGCAGCCGGGGCCGGTGAGCCCTTGGCGTCGGCGTTCTCGCCCACGTCGGCAGACGGCGCCGTCGCATCTTCCTCCACTGCTTCGGCACACATGCCCGTGCTCCCACCGAGGGCAGTCCCGGTCACGCCCGTGGTCAATACCCACGGTATGGCCACGCGCGGCAAAACCGGATATCGCCAGCCCAACCCTCGTTTCAATCTGAGCGCCATTCCGCTGTCACCAATACCAAAATCTGTTCGGGGTGCTCTCACCGATTCAAATTGGCGCTCAGCTATGGAGGAAGAGTTTGCGGCACTACAGCACAATCGGACCTGGGATTTGATCCCGCGTCCTCCTGGCGCCAACATTGTGACCGGCAAATGGATTTTTCGTCACAAGTTTAAGTCTGATGGTACACTTGACCGATACAAAGCGAGATGGGTTCTCCGTGGATTTACCCAGCGAGCAGGCGTTGATTTTGATGAAACCTTTAGTCCGTGGTTAAACCGGCGATCGTCGCGCCTTATTCTCGCCTCGCCGTCTCCAGTGATTGGCCAGTTCATCAACTCGATGTGAAGAATGCTTTCCTTCATGGGACTCTCTCTGAGACTGTTTATTGTTCTCAACCTACTGGATTTGTTGACCCTTCGTGCCCGGACTACATCTGTCGCCTCAACAAATCTCTCTATGGACTGAAGCAGGCTCCGCGTGCATGGTACAGTTGCTTTGCCTCTTACTTGTTGACTCTCGGTTTTGTGGAGGCCAAGTCCGATACCTCCCTTTTCATCTACCATCGCGATGGTACCACAGTTTACTTGCTATTATATGTTGATGACATTATTCTGACGGCGTCCTCGGCAAATACACTTCAATGGGTCATTTCTGCACTC
Source organism: Dendrocalamus sinicus (assembly GCA_036346575.1). NCBI lineage: Eukaryota > Viridiplantae > Streptophyta > Magnoliopsida > Poales > Poaceae > Dendrocalamus > Dendrocalamus sinicus. Next base: position 20,463,108 of record CM070649.1, on the reverse strand, counting down.
CAACAACGCTTCTCCATGAAGGATCTTGGTCCGCTGCATCATTTTTTGGGTGTCTCTGTCACTCGGTCTGCTGCCGGTTTGCTTCTTTCGCAGCGTCAGTACATGGTGGATATTCTTGATCGTGCCGGCATGACAGATTGCAAGCCCTGCAGTACACCTGTTGACACTCACGCCAAACTATCTGCTGATGCTGGCCCCCCTGTCGATGACCCGTCTCAGTTTCGCAGCCTCGCCGGTGCACTTCAGTACTTGACCTTCACTCGCCCTGACATTGCCTATGCAGTACAGCAGGTTTGCCTTCACATGCATGATCCTCGTGAGCCTCATCTCACCGCTCTCAAACGGATCCTCCGCTACATCAACGGTACCCTTGATTATGGACTTCGTCTCCACCGGTCTCCTTCACCGGATTTGGTTGTGTATTCCGATGCCGACTGGGCAGGTTGTCCCGATACGCGCAAGTCCACCTCGGGCTATGCTGCGTTCCTGGGCGATAACCTCGTCTCCTGGTCATCGAAGCGCCAGACTACGGTTTCCCGGTCAAGTGCAGAGGCCGAGTATCGGGCAGTGGCCAATGCAGTTGCCGAAGCTACATGGTTGCGCCAGCTCTTGGATGAACTCCATCGTCCTCTCCGACGTGCCACACTAGTCTACTGTGATAACATCAGTGCTGTCTACCTATCCACTAATCCAGTGCAACATCAGCGCACCAAACACATCGAGATTGATCTTCATTTCGTCCGGGATCGTGTCGCATTGGGCGAGGTCCGTGTCCTACACGTTCCGACCTCTTCTCAATACGCTGACATCTTCACCAAAGGCTTACCCACGTCGGTCTTCACTGAGTTTAGGTCCAGTCTCAACGTCTCGCCCGTCGTTTCCACTGCGGGGGCGTGTTAGACAAGGATCTTGAGTCCTGGTTCAGCCCGTCTATTGTTATTTTCGGTAATGCACTGTAGCGCATCCAGGCCAATCTATTCCGTCTCTGTTTCCATAAGACGGTTGTATAGATATGGCTAGGGCATGCCTATATATATGTAGATTACATCTATTAATCAAGACATTGCAGTATTACCTCTCCAACAGTGAGAAGCTATACCCCTTCGCAGGTGTAACACCGAGGACCATGGTTGCCGAGGTGGTTGTGATCTTTTCTGCCAGGTCAGGGTACATGTTTCTGCAACCGGTAAAAGAAGAAGAAAATGTTTGGGGAACTATAGGCCAATAATTGAGGGGAGTAAAGAAAAATGTTTTTTTATTTTACAGAGTTTAAGGATTAATTACAACATATTACTTTAGATAACTGAGGGTATCACAAAGAAAGAGATGGTTTTTTCCATTACACAACACTAGGACTTCATCTGAACATGATTGTTAGTTTACACAGCAAACTAGGCATATTGTGAAAAATTGGGTGCTCTCTCTGAATAAAACATCTAACTAGAAACATCAGTGAACAGATTTTGTAGCTTGATTTAACATGCATGATCAAATTTCTGAATCAAAATAGCAGCTGCCACTCTGGTACGTACCCGCAGCCACTGCCGCACTTGCAGCTCGAGCCGCAGTTGCAGCTTCCTCCACAGCAAGACATCTTCCTGGTCTGCTGTAAGCTGAGACCTCAAGAACTGTAATGCAAAGAGAGAGAAAAGTCTGAGATGAGCGCAATGCAGCTGCTTGACACCCATGCCCCTATTTATAGGGAGTCAGAAGATAATTGTTAAAGTGTGATCCAAATTTATCGTTGTGTCTATACCAGATACTACGCAAGACGTAGTGCCAAGCGGTGCATACGCCGAGCCATGTCAGATGTGACAACGGCTAGCTCATCTGACTCTGATTCAGTTTTTTTCTCCGTTTGAGACTTTGATCCCTAACCTATATGTGTATTTCTGTAGTCGTACGATTGAGATGTGCTAAAGTTCCCCATATTTGTAATTTCTCCTCGTATCGTGATACTCTGCCCTTGTATGCCTATGTTTTTTCTTGCAAGATTTTTTCACATAAAATTCAGAGAGAAAAGTTTTCTCGCATGCGTTTTATAACAATAATTGAGAGTAAAAGTTAACCATTACTAAAACATGCCATGATCCTATAGAGTGGTCAGAATTTTCCAAGATATCATTAAATTAATTTGTTTTCTTGCAACTTCAGGGCTGAGAAATGGTAACTCTGCAACAAATAGTAATACAACATCTTGACTTCTCTTTCCTTGTACCAATGAAAGAAGCACGTCTAAGACCTGGTAATACCTCATTTGTTTTTTTATTTGACAATGATTGATTACTAATCGCCAACTGGCATTAAACGGGACTTCTGTCTTCCACAGTCTCAAGGTACTTTTGGTACAGATTATTCTAGAGGGAAAACCTGTGTGATACTTCTTAATTTCATAAACAGAAATATACACTCGCTAATAGTATTGAATTGATTCATGAAATACACGTAGTAGTTTGGGTTAATCTTGGTGGAACAATATACTCCTATATCATCAGTTGGAATGCATTCAGGATCAATTATTTAAGGTACCTGACGAAGTTCTTGGCTGTCAGATTGTATTCTTTAAAAGGGATTAAGTAGCCATGGACTCTTTGCAAAGTTCAGACCAGACAAGACATTCTAAGGAACCAAAACAACTTTGATCTAGGAACTTCTTTATTGTATTATAAGCTAACTACAACGAAATTATTGGTTTCATTGTTGAACAATGGTGCACTCCTATGGACAGCAATTTTTTTTAAAAAAAAATCTTGCAAAAAGTTAGGCAAGATTTTGTCCAAAGTTGGCTGTGCTTATCCAGAAATCATAGTGTGGAAACAGCAGAAAGCAAGAGCCTGAAATCCCATTCTTGTGATAAAGCCTCGTTTCTACCTTATTAGGTTTCAAATGTAGATTGTTCCAGAATAACTAGAAATCATAGTGTGTTCCTTGTTCTTTACGGAACATGGTTGCATTCAAAAACAAGCAAACATAAATATGGTTGCTATCAATTCGAACGACGTTGTTTCTACGGCTTCTTGTGTAGCTATGGACAAAAAAAATCAAAAAATGTTTTGCAAATGGTCCAAGTTTGGACAGATTTTGTCCAAAGCTGGGTGTACTTTTCCAGAGATCACATTAAGGAAGCAACAAAACAAAGAGTCTAAATTTGAATTCTTGTTGTAAGAGCCTTGTTTCTGTCACAACACAAATCAAACATAGATTGATTTAAAAAATAGTTCCTTGCTCTTCACGGAATTAATTAGAAATTTAGGTTGCTTTCAATAAATGTTGCTTCCACGTCTTGTTGTACAGCTGTGGGCAAAAAAATTCAAAAAGGTTTGGATGCATTTTGTCAAAGTTAGGTGTGCACTTTCAGAAATCACAAGAAGAAACAACAAAAGCAAACAAAAAGAAATCTCTATGTTTGTGACAAAAGCCTAGCTTCCATCAGAATACAAAAAGAAAGCTGGACTAATTGAAACAAAAACTTTACTTGCTCCTTCCGGAATAGTTAGAAATTTAAGACGTACTTATCATTATTGAATTCAAACACACGCAAACAAAAAGTATGTTACTTTCAATTCAAACGTTGCTTCCACGGCTTCTTGTGCAGCTATGGACAAAAGCTCCAAAAATTTTTCCTCCAAATGCTCAAACTTTGGATAGATTTTGTCGAAAGTCGGTTAAGCTTCTTCGAACAAGAAAACAACGCAGAACAAGCGCCTAAATTTCGTTGCTTCTAACAGGCTTAATTGGATTTTAATTTGGGGATAAGGATTGGGTGTCCAGAAGTCGAAAGTTGATGTTGAAATGGTCCTCGTTGACTTTAATAGTTTTTACGTACACATTGGGGAAAGCGAGAATTAATGATATATCATTCCAAAGAGTGCCATGGTTCAGAGCATCACTTCAAAGATTGTTTTCCATGATATGCCATTCCGAAAATATTTAGATCCACAAAATATCATTTCCACTCATTTATTGTATTTTTCAGACTTTCTCACCCCATGGGAAAGGTCCTCTTTGCCCCATAGTTAGACGCTTTGGTTATCTTGATGTCCTTTTTGTTAAGGGTATTTAGGTCTTTTCCCATGTGTTAGGGTTTGTGTTCAGTGTCTCATGTACTATATATATGCCCTATGGGGCTCTATTGCAACATATGATCCATTCCTATCTTACACTTTTATGTAATATCTTAGTTGATACTATAAGATTATGCTGTCCAATATGTATTGGCTTATCAGTGTGATGTCATGAACTAAATATTGTTAATTAATTGGAATTTGTTTCAAATGACTTGCATTTTTGTGTGAGATGACAACAGTTTTTTATGAAAAATTTTGGTAGAGTTTTTGCCTATAATGATATGAGGTAATATAGTAACATATAAAGAGTTTTTGTAAGATAAACAAAGCATGCAAGATAACACAGTTCCATAGTGAACTTCAACCAGGAGTAAACATGCTATTTCCTATAGGTGAAAAGGTGAAGAAGTTTGGAATACACAAGAAATGAGTGGAAATGACATTTCGTGGATCTAAATATGTTCATAGTGGCATATCTTGGAAGTCAATCTTCGGAGCAGCGTTCCGAACCATGCCACTCTTTGGAGTGGCATATCCTGAATTTTCCATTGAGGAAAAGGTAAACACTGAAATTTTTTAGAGATTACTTAGAAGAAAAGGGGGCTTCAATAATGGGGCATTTGAAATGGACAAAACCATAAAACCAAATTGAATCATCAGCAGTTAGAAATTTATCAAAGCAAAAAAGAAGAAAAGGGCCTTCAATAATGGGGCTTTTGAAATGGGCAAAACCATAAAACCGAATTGAATCATCTGCAGTAGAAATTTATGAAAGCAAAAAAAAAACGAATTGAATAATCTGCAGTTAGAAATTTACCAAAGCAAAAAAAAGGAGGAACAAAAACATCGCCCACCGTGGGGCTCGAACCCACGACCACAAGGTTAAGAGCCTTGCGCTCTACCGACTGAGCTAGACGGGCTTTGCTGCTTAAGTTTTCTTCAATTTTTTATATGTGTAATATATCGCCGATGCGCTAACCTCAATCCTAGCGAAACAAAATTATTACCCATAACGGTATCATTTCGGTTACTGCTTTCTCTAATCTGGCTTGCATGCGCTTCCACAAGGCATTCTGGAAAGTAGTGGAATAACATACTGCAGTTAGCTAATCGCAGATCCCCAACAAGAAGAGGTCATATTGCAGAAAGTTGTGTCTAAAAGAAAGCTCCTTCGGCGCACCAAAACATCAGTTCGAGACCACAACGATCATCAGAAAGACTAAGAGATGGCAAATACTTCGATTCAGACCGGCAATCCATCAGAAAAAAATGCGGCGCTTTCACACATACAGCACAGAAGGACCTTTTTCGCTTTCAAAAAACACTTGACACATTCAGACTGGAGGATAAACACCTTCCATGTTGAGATCTTACTACTGATTTAATATATAATAGGTTAAATAGTACAAAGACATGTGTATAAGAGAGTGTACCAATATACCCTTTACCTTTTATAATTATTAAGGGGTAGGATAGGAATTTTCCATCAAATCCACTTATGTATATAAGCCCCCCAAGAGAGGTATGAGAGGCCAGATCCACTCATTTCATACACGAGCACTCTCTTTCATATTATAGGCTCTCTATAGCTAGTCTCCTCATATGCTGTTTGGTCAGTAGTCACAATAGTTGTCGCCGTCCGTGGGGACTCACGCAAGAAACTACGGAAGGGAAAGCACTAGAGAGGATTACCATCGAAGCGCTCGTGTCGTGAGCACCCTAGATCACTCAGTTTCTACTGGTTTTCAAAAGTGATGCTGCCATTGGCGGCGGTCTACCATACTAGATGCTATCGACTGCTGTCGTGAGCAAAACTGAGCATCAAGTGTTTGTTTAAGCGGTCGGATTCTTCATCGACTATGTAGAAATTTTAATAAACAGAGACAATCATTCACTCCCCTCTGATTGCATCATATGATCCTGTCAGGCCCCAATTGAACCTGCAAAAGCATCGAGAATTCATCTTCTTGACTTAGCTTTACATGTTTTTCATTCAATGAATAATTAATTCTTACCCCTTCTCATCGATGTACTGAAGGGTGCTCATTTCACCCATGACCTCCGTGTCGCCCTGGAGCTCGTCGGCGACGCCGTGGGGGCCATGGATCAGCAGTTGCTCCACGACGATCAGGGCCTTGTACGACTCTCTCCACAGATTCTTGTCAAACTTGGCCAACCTGACGATTGCAAACATCGGAACAACAGCACATCAGCCTGAAATCTTGTCATTATTCATCAAGCATGAAAGGATCTGAAAATTGCCTCACCTCTTTGTGCAGAACTTGCATGATCCCGGAGCAATCGTCCTGATCCAACGCGGCGCGCGATATAAGACCGAGCGTCATCGGGCAGCGACCAGCCGCCGGTGACCTCCGCCGTGAGCCTAGTGATCATTTTGCAGAGACCAGAACCATCGTACGTGAGAACCACACAACGGCGACAAAGATTCACTCTTTCTTTTTTAGAACTATAAAGATTCGGTCTTAATTTGCACATGCAACAAGAACTCACAACTGCGGCGCCCGGGCGGCACCGGTGAGCGCCAGCCGCGCCGAGCGCAGCCACCACCCGCCGCGCAGGAAGGAAGCGGCCTTTCTCCGGAGCTCCTGAAACGACAGGAGCTGGCCGTCGGCGCCGGCCACCATGCCGCCATTGGCGCCATGCTGCATGTAGATGTAGGGTATACCCATGTCAACTTTTGGGAGGCTTGCACCTACATGGCCCCACCTAGGGCGTCAGCTTTGCTTGTGTGGGCCAGGCCCAGCAAGTAGGCCCAAGCTCTGCAATGTGTGGACCTACCAATGCTGGTCCTGGGCCGAAAATGCTGTGTGCCTGCACCTTGTGTGGGCGTAAAGGCAGGCCACGAAAAGCTCTCTCGGTTGTTGAGACTGCCCTTGCGGGTTCAATCCTAGCCATCTCATTATCTCGAGGATACTATTTATTTAAATAGTATCATCTAAAGAAGATACAAGTATACGTACGTATTCAGTGAGATAGAGTGTGTTTATGTTTCATAGGCTGTTGAATCTCTGATTAGATTCTAACATGTGTAGGAGAGGTGCATACGTATATGTGCGTGTGGAATAGGTGTATGTAGGATGTGTGCGTGTGCCTTGTACCTCTAAAAAGAGAAATGCTGTGTTGTGCTGTGCTTCTGCCCTGCTCTCGGCCAATGATGTTGTCAAAATTTCTGCAGCTTTTGGTATTCACCCTCTGAAACTTGCTGGGATCATCATGGGCTGATGGCTGCAGCTTATCTTGACAAGTTTTCAGGATAGTATATATATAGTTCTGCATATCACACACACAGATGGCATACTAGGTAGGTTAACAGATGGGACATAATGATGAGGATGCCATCAGAGATTCAGAGGAATGCTTTATGGGGGTAAATGTAAATGCATATGCTTTCCGTGAAGTGTGAATGCAGTACCAACATTTACTGTGAGCATATGATACTTCCTTTATAACAACTTTCTTATTAAAAAGGCAATGATCATGATTAATCAACTCAGATCCTCTACAATAGCATGAGAAAATGAAGTGATTGAACTACAGTTAACATGCTTCTCTGTATCTTGAGCTATACATAGAACTACTACTGACACTGGTTTTCCGTACCCTAATTAAAGCAGTTGTGCGGTTGCAATCATCCCCGTTCACATTATGTGATGCATCATCTATTTTCCCTGTGTATACTGTATAGTGTACTCTACTACGTGCATGCATGAGTACAAAGTGCATACTATACTCGATTGTCGGTATGATGCAAAGTCGTGCATGCACCACCCCTCGACGAGGTCGAGTAGATCTTCGTGCAGATTCTGCACTTGGAATTATACAATCAGCACCCAAAAAAAATTGGCAAGGCAAAGATCACTAAGGAAGTGTATATATATACTACCAAGATAACCGGAAGCCCCAACCGATAAGAATCCTAGTGAACCTAGAAAAAGAATACAGGCCCAGAAAAAATTACCTCTTTTTCGAGAACCTTTTAGAAGTTCTATCCATATGTGTTCTGATCGCCAATTCATATTAGATATACTAAATCCAGCAGCGGTCGATTGAAATTGAGAGAATAAGCTAAATGATTTTGACTTTACTTTTTTTGATTCTGAAATCGCCTTCTGCAACAAGTACTCTTTTCAAAAATGTAAAGTTGGTTAGATACTTTGACTTTCTTTTCAAAAAATATTCGTTGATGCACTTAAAACATGTAAAGTTGCTTCTTATTGTTATACCGATAAACACGCATGAGGTTGCATCATATGCTAATCCTCTTGTAATTAATGAGCTCCAATCGGGCAAATTAGACGTCCAATCAACATGTGGAATTCTGCCGTGGGACGTCCAATCTGTAGTAAAATGTGTGGTTTTAGCACGAATTTAAATTTAATTCCAATAAAATATAAATAATTTAAAGTATAATTTCAATACTATTTATATATCGGTGAGCGATCACAAAGTCATGCCACAAGGGCAGTAACTTAGCTATGATGATGTTTACTTGGAACTTATCTGGTAGGATACAGTCGTACTGACTTAACCCACATACATGGAGTTGTAGCTCATGGAGCTACTCTATCACCGACCGTCCCTTAAAGTTCAAGTGTTTAGCAATTATGAATTACTCATTTCCGTTATCCCATTCAAAAAATTTTCCCATCAGGTTTGTCCTAGAGTTACTTGGCATCTTTGAAGTTAACATATGCGTCGAACAGCCAGTGGGATAAGATGGCTAACAAACGGGCTAAGACTGAATTATTTACATCCACCCACCGCGTTATTTCGGTGGTTTCTAATGGTAACACCGGAGGATTCAAAATAACCCAAAAGTTTTTAGTTCAATCAGCCATAATTTGTTTTAGCCTGCCAACGTTTTAAAGTTGGCAATGTCATATACTTCCGGCTTAACGACAATAGACGAGGAAGCCATTTCTTTACATATTTGGTTTTCTGAATTGTTGTAAAACATGCGGTTTTAGCATGAATTCAGATTTAATTCCAATAGAATATAAATGATTTAGAGCATAATTTTAACAGTATTTAAATGGCTTAGATATGTAGATCATCTAAGCCATTTAAACAGTGTATTATACTTAAAACATGGGACATGTGGGCTATTAAAATCAGCATAATTAGATTTTGTTTTGATTAGTGCTCTCAGATGTAGAGTTGCTCAAGATATAATCTTGACCTTCTCGCTACAATGGTCTATACTCTTCACTAATTGAATATGATAGTTCAAATTCAAACTTTGAGCCCTAAACACTCTTTACTAACCTGTCCAACTTCAATTCAGTCTAAAGACATAAATTTATACTTTTGGCCAACAAGAAATCAGTACATATGTGACCAATAGACAACACTCCAATTTAGCCAACTAACTTGATTAACTGCCAGTGAAAATAGTCACATAAACAAGTTCAGCAATATGCCTAATTGGCTAATCAAAAGGAGCATATATTCTGAATTTCAAAGATAACAGGACATGAATGTTTATATATCAAATCACATTCGAATGCTACTGACTGCAAGACTGAATAACAAACTGACAGTGAAAGCAATACTTTTAGAGCTCAAGTTTGAATAATTCAATTTTAGTATATGACCATTCTCATCATTGAGCTATCAAACCCACAACCCACAATATTACTTTGCCGATTCTACCAACAGAGATATCAACAAGATGATAATCTGACAAGAACAAATGAAGCAAAGTAATAAGAATGCCAAAATACTCACAACACCAATGGCACTCAAAACCACCGAGCAGAAATCTGGGCAAGGCACGCCTTAAGGCGCTATCCCAGAAAACCAAACACCTCGTAATGCCGCACAAGGAGACAAGGTTGATGGAGATACAATACTAGTCTTCAAATTTCAGATCACCGAAGTATGAAGTCGAGGGTCGGAAAGATGCCGCACAAGACTGACAGATGCTCCGACCAAGAGCACCGATGAACAAGCAACAAAACTCCTCTTCCTCAACATGATCCAGAGCCAACCAGATTTAGACCTCTAGGGCAAAATCCCCAAATCCTCACCACCATATCTCAAAGAGATAGAGCACAAGGGAACCGCACGGGAAATACCAAAGAAATCAAATTTGGACCACACTGCCACTGGTTTCGATGAAGAACACGATGGAGCCGTAGCACCAAGACCCAAATCAGAATACAGCCGAGAGGAGGAGATCGAGTAATGGGAAATTCACTAACCTCGGGCATCGAAAGAAGGAGAAGAGGGCCGGCTTAAATAAAGCTGCGAGGACGTGACTAGCGGGGCTGCAGCCAATGGATGATGCTAAAACGCCTAAGCCAGTGGCGCCTCCGCCGTCATCACCCAACTCGATCATCCCAAGAGCCGGTCAAGGCCCACGTTGCGCGAGATGGGGTTGGAGACTCTATCTCCAGTCTTGTCTCTTCATGCGTTCCACTGACAGGCGGGACCACCTTCTCTTTTTTTCCTTTTTCCCAAAATGAAAAATTACCGAAAAGCCTTGAGAACACAACACAATCAACGTGTGGAAGGAGCACAGTTAGTTTGATCTTGGAAGATATATAACTTTATCATCTCTATGCAGAGAAGCCAAGATCAAATTAAGTGAGAAGGATTCCCTTATTGATCGGATGGTTCGTGGTGAGTTTTGCATAATTTCTACATCCCAACAGGTATACTATGATAGAAGGCACTATTTAGCGGACACCCGGTGGTAATCAACCGCAAATCCAAAACTTCCAAATCGGTTTTGCGAAGAAGTTGGAACACGAAAAACCTATCCATGGAGGCACAACTAGACGGGAATCAAGAAGATGACGACGATGGAGTAAAACCGTAAAACGGGAGAGCACGTACGTAGGCACGGACAGGATGCATAGAATTCGATCGGTGGGGTACACGCAGCGCATGTACGTACATCGAGGGAAAGATACGCATCGATCATACGGCCGGGCACGCGTACGTACGTACGTACGATGCAGGAGGAGGGACAGCAACAAGACGACAGCCTTCCCCCCTCTACTCCCATCCCATGCACCCCGTCTTGTGCTCGTACGTCTTGCTCGGAGCTAGCTCTCCCAGCTAGGGGAAGGATCCGATGCTCACAGGTCGCATTCATGCCCCTGACTAAATGTTTCTTTTTTCGGTTGTGTAGTGGGCATGGCATGAACTCAATCTATCTATTGATAATTTGATATGCAGTACAACATTGTACAAGCTCACATGATGAATGCATGCTCTAGGTGTTAATATATATCTCGCATTACTCTCTCTATATAGAGAGACATATAGCTCATGAACTTCTTTTTTAAGAGACAAGTTTTGAATAGAATAAATAAATAGAACGGTTTTTTCATCGTTATTTTGAAACGGTTTATTGGGGTAGTCTTTTCGAAGTGACTTATCGACTTACCAGTATTCGGTTGGTTATTACAATTATATGCTAAAGTCAAAAAGTCAAAAGTTACAGTCATAAATCATAGCTAAAAAAGAATACATATAATTGATTAATGCTTTTGTAAGTAAACGAGGAATCCAAACCCGTTTGAAACAGACTCGAAGGTATCCAATCCCATCCTTGTATAAAACCGTAGCCGTTCTACTCCAATGGGAACACGACTCCACCACTTCCTCCTCCGCGGCCGCCTAAAATTAATTCGCGCGCGCGCGCGCATCCTTCCACAGCGCATCGATCGATATAAATTCTAAAGTCTTCGACCAAGAACTCACGCAAGCGTAGGCATGGATCGCCGGACCGGCGACGCCGTCCCAGAAGAGAAAGAAACCACCGCAGGCCGCGACGCCGCGCCGGCGAAGGAGGCGGCTGCTCCGGCTGTCTCCGGCGAGCCGGCGTTGCCTGTAAAGGGCAATGGTGTCAATGACGATCACGCGGGGGAGGAGGAGGACGAGGGGTACCGGACGCCGACGTCGCCGAGGCACCGGCTGCGGGCGCCGGAGGTGTGCCCGCCGGCGCCGCGGGCGCGGCCGGTGCTGATGACGGCGCCGCGCGGGAGGAAGAGGGGGCGGCCGGAGCGCGCCAGCGGCGTCTGCTTGAGCGACGGCGTGCTGACGTGGGTGTGGGTCGGCGCCGACGACCTCCTCGCGGCGTTCTGCCGGAGGAGGCGAGTGGACGGCGGGAAGCCAGGAAACGTCCATGTGCATTGGTGACACTGTTGTTGTTACACTTGTCCCCGCATACATACTTGAGTAAAATTTTTAACTCTTTGCTAACTTTTTGGGTTTGATTAGGTGTGTTGATTGAGTTTAATTTGCACATACTAAAGTATACAAACGAGCCCATGAAAGATTTCCCAACTCACCTCTTAATTTTGAACCGAAATTGAGCCAAAGAAGTTGGTTAGGAGGTGTTCTTCAAACCAAACACCGAAACACACACACACCCCCTTGATTGATAGATAGTTTCGTCCTACCCGCCTCGGCCTACCTACGATACGATATCGATCTCTCGCAGGCTCTCGAATCTCGACCGATCGTGTGCCAGGTGTGGCAGTGGAGCTGCCGCGTGTGCCAGGTGGGGTGCGGCAAGCGGGACGGGTTCCGCGAGCACTGCATGTCCGACGAGCACAAAAAAAGAGAACAAAAAAGGAAGTGCTCCTGGAAAAGAGAACAAAAAGAGAAAAGTGCATCGGACTGACCGAACACATTAACAAGTGCTCTTGCAAAACCGAACTGTTTACGCATTTGGTAGATACGTTTTTTTTGTTCAATTTTGGCCTTGAACATCGTTTTTACAAAAATACTGCCTTCTTCAAGCCCTAAAAGCGCGTGCGAGAGGGTGGGCGAGCGCGGCAGCACACGGCCAGTCACGGTAGGCAAGATGGGCTCGGACGCTGCTGAGCTGCCTCTTGCTGAGCAACCTGCTCGATAGGTTGCTGCCGAGCTACACCGATTCAGTGCATGCAGGCGACCGAGCAAGTGCGTGGGTAGGGGCCCGAGGGAATCGCGCGTAAGAGTAGGGAAAACACGCACGGTTTGGTTGTTGGTTCGAGGGAATCGCGTAGGTGATGACGCGATGCGGAGATGCGACATGACATTAGGTGCTCGTTTTATTCATGCATTAATTGTGTTGCCATTCGCGCCCGTGTGTCGTTCACGCCCGTGTGCGCTCGCGTGGGAATGTCATGGTGAATGAGTTCTCGCATGTATAAAATAGGAACCGCGGTCGATTTCCTACCAAATGAGACGTAGCGAGGGAGGAGATGGTCAGAGATATTTCGTGCCGAGCGAGTGTAGGGAGAGGAAGAAAAGAGAGATTGAAAGACGAGTTTATAATATAATTCTGAGGTGGTTTACCTGTGATTTACGATCCTTCACAGTTCGAAGCATTGTGGAGCTGGTGAATACCTTCAGAAAAAGGCATGCTTCATTCACATACGAGCAACACGCTTAATATATCGTTAGCATTTTATTAGCATAACTGTTGTTTTGTAATGTAGAATACGCTAGGCATTCGTGTTTAGTTGATATATATGTTTCTGTAATTTGCCATTTTTATTTATTGTAAATAGCTACAAAAATATGGGCAAGGAAAATAGCTAAAATATTTTTATATATGTCAGTACATATATATTTATTGCTCTCATGCGATTACAGAATGGCCATTATCCAAGGATCTGGTCTTATTTTCAAAAATAAAAGCAATAGCTTCACCAAAAATATAGTATACTGCTGCTTCTACTAATCACTCTTAGTTCTTGACTAACCCCCCCCTCTTTATATGTTTAAATTGTTATTAATATCCTCCTGTTCAACTGTAAATGGTTAGATCAGTTGACTTCAGCCCATGGGACTACTTCACCTATAGAGAGAACGAAAGAGAGTAGGACGAAATACTGTGCAAAATAATACAGTACTTGGGTTATTGGCACCATCCCATCTGTAGGGGGCGGAAGATGCATGAAGGAGACAAGGAGACCTGGATGATAGAAGTCTTCCTGTATGCAAGGGAAGGCGAGTACACCTCCCACACTTTCCACACTGAGCACCTGATGAGCACTTCCATCGACGTTCGTCAAGACGCCGTCCACTTGGCTTGTGCTCAACTGTACGAGATCCATGAGGCTGCCATACTGACTTTCCCATTTTGCTACTATATATCCCTCTAGGAAGGAGGACGCTATAGTGAGACGTTCGTCACCGTCTCTGAGGATGACCCGCTCTTGACCCACCATGTCCAACTCACCCGAACTATGAGATCCACCTACACTGAGGCTCTGGAGGAAATCTCGGACCTCCGCCAGCTCTTTACCGTTAGCTACAGCCACACTAAAACTCTCCTCGCTCAGCTGACCAAGTGCAAGAAGGCCCTAGCTGCAGTGGAGCGTGAGAGGGCCACCGTAGTCATCGACCTCAAGCAGACTGCAGCAACAGCAGCAGTCTACGCTCCAGCACCCGTCATACCCCCCTTATCCCCACCAATCCCACTCGGACTCAGCTACTTACCAAAGGACTACGCCTAAGGATCACAGCATGTAAGAGCATGTGGCACCTCAGCCCACCGATCGTCATCAACATTAGAGATACCAGCTGAGGCCACGGTCGCTTTAACTTCTGCTCTAGCTCACCAAGCTATAGTCGCTCCTACTCGTTCACCTGGTGATTATACCACATGTTGTGGCCATAGCCTCATGAAAGAGTTGCCCGACCTATGAATTAAGTTAGCTCGCAGTGCTTGCTAGGAGTAGGTTTTTGTTTGCACACACCAACCCATGTACTAAGCAATAGACATGTAATATGCAATGTATTATATCCACATGACTGAGCATGGCCTAAACACCATGTACTATTTGTCATGTGCAACCCAACCAAAAATTATAAATATTGTGTGTCCATCTTAGGCCTTGTGGTTTATTATTTTTGTTTTCTTATTTGCCTTATTCTTGGAATCTTTTATTGAGATATCAGCAAGTTGATAGCACGTATCAGCTTTTCCCAGTGATTTGACAACAATTACTAGTTTTTCGCAATGAGTGGATAGCATGTACTAGCTTTTCACAGTGAGCTGACAGCACATATCAGCTTTTCGCAGCGAGTCCACAGCACATACCAATTTTTCCAATGATTTGACAACACGTACTAACTTTTCCTAGTGAGTGGACAGAACATACCAACTTTTTGTAGCGAGTTGACAGCACATAGCAAGTTTTTGTAGTGAGACCATAATACGCACCAAATTTTTCAGTGATTTGACAATACGTATTAGCTTTTCACATCAAGTGGACAATACATACTAGCTTTTCACAGCAAGTAGACAACACATAATAGCTTTTCACAACAAGTTGGCAGCACATGATACAACACGTACCCGCTTTCACTCGAACCTTGTTCGGCAAAATACTTCTAATTGCAACAGGTAGCATTTGTGTCATTAGCACATGACAGTCATGAGACTTCATGCCAATTAATTTCAAATATTCCATGGAAACAAGTTTCTTCATGCTGGTGGAGTGATCGGACGGAACTTTTATACCATGTAAGGACTGGCACAATTGAGTTCTCTCGGACTTAGACAGAGTATAGCAAGCTGGGAGAAGGTACGCCGACCTTTATCGGTCTCTATCGGTGCTAACTCGGTTCTGATGTTCATAACGACCAAGGCACGTCTTGTGTTGACACCATCCTTTGTTTTATCAGGAATGTTCAGTAAGAGACCAATCAAACTGTCACATACATTCTTCTCTACGTGCATGACATCGATGCAATTGCGAACTTCTAAGTGCTCCCAATAAGGCAAGTCCCAAAATATTGACCTCTTCTTCCACATGTTCTTCCGACAGGTCCCCGATTTACGTTCCTTTCCAAGTACAACGTCGATATCCTTAACCATATCATACACCTCTTTCCCGCTAAAAGGCTTGGTACTGAGTCATCCTCTTTTTTCTGTCAAATTGTTTCTTCATCTTGTGGTATGGGTGATACTTTGGAAAGAACATATGGTGACGCATGTACATAGGTTTGCGTGAGTTGTTCAACCACACACTCTCGGTATAATCTAAGCAGTGCGGATAGGCTTTGGCTCCTTTTGTACTCAATCCTGACAAGTTACCAAGGGCAGAAAAATTATTAATGGTGCAAAATAATATGGCGCGTAGAGTGAAGTTCTCTTATTTGTCCGCATCCCATACATGTATTTCTTTGTTCCACAGTATTGCAAGATCTTCCACCAATGGTGCTAGGTACACATCAATATTGTTCCTAGGTTGCTTCGGCCCTTCGATAAGTAGTGACATCAAAATATACTTCCGCTTCATACACAGCTAAGGAGGAAGGTTGTACATGCACAGAGTCATAGGCCAGGTGCTATGTCGGTTGCTCATGTTACCAAAAAGATTTATTCCATCTGTACTCAACACAAACCTTATATTCCTCGGTTCCACACCGAATTCTATAAACATCCTATCGATGTTCCTCCACTGGGTAGAATCAGCAACATGTCTTATCATTTCGTCTTTCTTACGCTGCTCCCAGTGCCAACGCATCAATCTTGCATCCTTGCGGTTTGCAAATAAACGTTTCAAACGGAGAATTACAGAAGATACCGCAACACCTTAGCAGGAAGTCCTTACTTCACCTCGATGCCCTTCCCATCATCGGAGTCATTTTTACGCTTGTATCGGGATACTTTGCACACTGGACAAATATGTAAGCTAACATACTCTTTACAGTACAGGATACAATCATTCGGGCATGCATGTATTATTTCTACTTCCATTCCCAATGGACAAAGAATCTTTTTGGCTTGGTACGTGGTTCTCGGCAACACATTTCCCTTTGGAAGCATGTCCGTTAAGAGACCTAACAATGCCGTGAAACTCTTATCAGACCAACCATTGCTTGCCTTCAATTTTAGCAGTTCTAGAACTAATGACAACCCCGTATATTGCGGCTTGTAGCCCGGGAACAAAGGTTTCTCCGAGTACTCTATCAAGCCCTCGAATTTACCAAACTCTCTCTCACTATAGTTCCCTTCTGCATCACGTAGCATCTGATCCAGATTGTCATCCTGCGACCTATCGTCATGATCGAAAGCACAGTCCATAACCGACATATCATTGTCTCCCTCGACGATGTCATAACTATCTTTTTGTGTACTCTTCTCTTCATCGTAGCTGGTCAAATATTTGTACCTCTTTCTGAACCCTCTTCGAATCAAATGAGTTTCGATCTGCGTTGAGTTGCTAAACATCTTTAGATTATCATAATCAATGCATGGACAGTACATATATTCCATCCCCTTCTTCAACACATATCCAGTTCGGCCACTCTTCTAAAAGCAGACACGACATTAATGTACTCCTCACTCACACGGTTCTCAATGTACATTCAGCTTTGGTCCATCTACGCTACACATGTAACAAATGAGTGTCAAAAATGATTATTAGCACTACTATATAACAAATCAGACTAGCTATACGTACTTACACAGGACATCGATCTATATAAATTACGTAGGTATAGCTAGCTAGCTAGCCACGTATTCATGACATAATAATGTTAAGCAAGAATATATAGAAGTGAACTACGAGTACTTACCCATTCTGATCAAATTGAGCAAACTAGCTAATATTATCTTTCTAAATCTAGCTAGCTAGATCTAAATAAAAACGTATCTATCATCTCTTTCAATTATAAAAGCATGCATATAAGTCTGTTATGACACAAGGAGTAATGCACGCCTTCCATGAAGTTTAAACTTAAAATCATGAAGTTTGTCTTTCTTCCACCATTCCCTTTTCACACTTAGCAGTAGCCGTGTTGTTCCTTTGTAGGTCAAGCTGCTTCTGGATTTCTTTCATTGTGGAAACACTCTTGACAGCGCATACTTTGTAAGCTCTACTCATATCTGGCCATCTGCCACCATGTTCTCTATTTTATTAAGCTGTGTGTGCACTACTGCATAGAAACTTAGAATGTCCTGTTTGATCACATTTGTACCAAAAATGTTCTATTTAATTCCATTTAACAATTATGTTTACTATCAAAATCCTCTAAATGTGTCATTTGTAATAACTGATTGCTTTTTTTGAAATTTACTTATTACATATTTATATTTCCATTTTATCTGATGTCAAAACTGTTGAGAAGCTTTGTTTCCAGTAAGTAATGCTACACCTGCAAACAATTTTGCCTCATATGTTCGAGTATTTCGGTCATAGGCCCTTCCAGTTCTTGAATATGATGAATTTGAAGGCTATGGCTCTTTTGATTGACTATAGGTGACATATGTGTTAATATTCGGTCGATGACTCAATACAATTTTCTTTGCACTAGATAGAGACACTTGTACATTATTCAGTCAATGGTTAAGGTCATGAGTTGTGCCTTGGTGATTAACTTAGTGATTACTCACAGATTCATTTGATATTATGGCACTCTGTTGAGAACATCAATTCTGTTCTTTTCTTTTTTAGATAATGGATATAAAATCCGGCCTCTATATCCACAAGGGATATACACAGCCAAATTCTGTTCTTTTCTTGCAAATGGTCATTTCTTTTTTCATTTGTGTAGAAAACTAAGCCTATCTGACAATTCTCTCTTTTTTCTGAATATAATGATGCATATCACTTGCTTGTCTTCTTCCTGATCACAAGCATCATCGGTTCCCTGGTGTTGGATAGATACTTGGACACGGCCCATAACTCAAAACAGTCGCTTGCTGTTGGTCTAGGTGTCGTCTAATGGGGAAGCTAGGGTCAGTTCGCACAATGACATTCCAACCAACCCATTTGACCATGTGGAAACTAGAAACGATCCTAGGCTACTACTTGCTTAATATCTGGTGAGCAAACATCTGTGGTGTGATTGCTCATCTCATACAACGCTAATTGCCTCGTGTGTTCTCACAACAGATAAACATGGCTTTGCATGTGTGCATCTCACATCCTTGTATTATTTATATTGACGTGTAAGGTTGGAATTTCGTGATGATGATTGGTCGATGAATTCTTCCATAAGAGATCGATTGTAATTCCATTCATCTATAGAACCGTCCATTATGGGGCAAGACTCATGATTTCATCTATAGACATAGTAATTCCACGCTAAAACTTAGTTGAAATATAGGAGGAAATGAGTAGTGTTAGCTAGATAGATCTCATCTTACAACATCTGAAATGTGGTGCTTTAATTTCTTACACAGGAGTCAAGAATTATGCATAGTGACTAGTGAGAGACAGTCTGTATCAAGTCAATATGTGATCTGACCGTGGAATCTTTGGGGGCCATTTGAAATATTTGGACTAGCTAGAACAGTGAAAAACATGGAAAAGTAATTGCGATGAAACATGACAATTTTTTTTAGATGGGGCAATTGGCTTATGGCTATTGTAGTTATCTTAATGCTTACAGCCAATGCTGGTCATCAGTCAGAGAGATTAGGTGCCACACCACTGGATTATACTATAGTTGGCAATAAAATATGACGGTTTGTAAACTAAGCGCTTCTATCGGTTCAGAATTAAATTAAGAACAAATCGTGGTTTGCTATTGTACTACGAGTAACCAACCTAGACATAAAACTAAATCACTAGATTTCTTCCATCAATCTGTGTCTACAAAAATACATCCTTGCTTTGATCACACCATCTTTACCACCACTTTAAATTCCTCGTGAACGTCTCATACATAATTTTACCAAAATTTACATGATAAACCGGTTAGTAGCTGACAAGACTGTAAATGAGTTGAGCTCGAGTGACCTTTGCCTCCCAAGCTCGAGTAAGCCTGAGTTAGGGTCCAAGCCTGGACGTAGGCCCAAGCTCGAGTAAACTCAATAATAATCAACAATTCAATATGCACCGATTTTCAACAATAAGAAAAACTTGAACTTGAATTCAGCTCGAATCAACATATAGCAATATTCAATAAGTGATAATAGAAAAATTATCACAACTCACAACATAATAGTGTGCATATCTTAATAGAAATAAATATAAAAGAGAAAGATTTAAAAGTGTATATGAATCCATTGAAGCTCATAAACTATTTAAACTCGGCTGGATAAATCTCACGGGCTTAAAACCAAGCTTGAGCTCGTGAGTGAAAGTTTATTTTTACTGCCCTAGTAACCTACGCATTTGCAGCACCCATGGTCAATAAAACGGCACCAAGCCACCGCTCTTCCCGTATTTACCACGCTGCCACTAGTAGCAGCCTACGCGGATTGCGACTCCCACTGCTTGCTCACTCGCTCGCCATGGCCGGCGACCGCGAGGAGTGGAAGCCGCTGGCGCCAGCCTCGGAGCGGGTGGCCGCGGCTGTGGAGGCCGTGGCGGCGGCCGGGGAGTACCGGAACGCGTTCCGGCGGCAGCTGCTGGCGCTGTCCCGGCGGATTCGGCTCCTCGGCCCCTTCGCCGAGGAGCTCCGCGAGCGTCGGGCGCCCACGCCGGAGGAAGAGGAGAGGGCGCTGACGCCGCTCGCCGACGCACTGGAGAAGGCCCTCGAGCTGCTCCGGCTCGGCCGCGCTCGCGATGGGAGCAGGATCTTCTTGGTATGTGCCTGCCTACGCGGGAACGGTTCTTGATTTTGCTAGATTCGTGGTACTTGGCTGCGTTTGGAAGTTAATATATGGATGGATGATTCTTTAGTTATTATCCCTGTTTTTTTAGATGAAAAGTGCATCTTTAAGCTTACTCTGTCTTAAACATGTAACTTTAGTCTCCTAAAAAACGTGTGGCCTTAGGTCAAACTTTTGAATTGTTGTTTTGGTCAAGGCTTGGGTTGAACAATTTGAACTTTTAAGGTTTCAGCTAATTCTCTTTGCAAAAAAGTTACATTGTTAATCCCGCTTCATGCTAAAGTTATAATCTTTACATGTTCTTTTGGACCATAATTTTTACTTATTAGGTCATTCTCTATCCTCTAACCGAACTTGGGTTATATGGATGTACATACAGTTGCAAACTCATATAAGTGTAAGTTTATGTAATTCAAGTTGAAGTTGTGTTCAACTTAAAGTCCGAATACATATGCTAGTAGAAGAATATTAGCCTATATATTGAGGAGGCTTGTAGCGAGGTTTGTAAGAAAAGTAAGAAAAAGAGTGGGCAAATAAGAGAATAGAAAATTTTAGAAATTCACTTGTGTTCTCTCTATTTATTTGTGATGTGTGTGTTTTTCTCCTGGAACAAAGTAAACAAGTGGTATCAGAGCCTAGGTGAGAACCGAGTCGTCGAAAAAAATCGTCTTGGCGAATCCGTTTCGCCCTCGTCTCACGCCGCGTTCCTGAGACACACATCTCTCAGTCTCGACCCGTCTTCATGCAGCTCTCCCGAGGCAAAGACACAGTAGCACCGGCGCAGCAGTTTCTTCGATCCGCGCGTGAGAAAGTAGCACGGCGTCGTCCCGTGGATCGACACGCAAGGAAAACGACAGGCAGGAGGAGCAAACATCACGGTGATTGCAAGCCCGAGGCCATCATCCAGCAGCAATGCACGTCGCGCGTGATCGAAGCCAATCTGGTGGAGCGCACACGACATCTTCTCATCACATTTGTCGTCTTCCCTGAGGCTCCGTCTTCACAATCGCAGCGCTCTCGAGGCGAAGCACAGCAGCCGTCTAGACGACGGCATAAAAGGACTTTTTTCTTTGCACCAGGAAAAGGAGGACAGCATAGCTTTAAGCACTGTCCAAGCCAAAAGACAAAGCGCCTCGTGACAGGAGAAGGAAGGAAAGTTCTCTCTTACGCAGAACTCAGTACAGAACATCTCACATGTTCTCATCCTTCAGACACAAAGCAAGACGTTGTTCTCTCCCTCAATCCGCGCGTGGCAATATCGTCTACGAGTCTGACGTTGTCCACCGAATCCGAGCCAAAGTTGTTTGGTTTTGTCTCCGAGGCAGAATCAATTGTTATAGACGTGGGCCTTGGGCCAGTCGGGTTATTATTAGGAATTAGAGATTGGTTTCTATTCGAGTTAGAGATTAGTTTCCTTGTGTTAGAGATATAATTAGAGATATGATATTAGTTACTATATCTGTTATAGATATGATTGGGATTAGATTCCATCTGTTAGGGGGAGCCGTCTATATAAGAGGGCTACCGCATGCTATTGTAATCAAGCAGAGTAATAACAAAGTCTTCCTCGTCTATAGTCTCCTCTCTCTCCCTACGACGACTCCATCCGTCCATCTTCTTGGTGGTGCCTGGGAATATAATGCCTGCAAAATAAGCCTTTTTCTGAATTTTTTTTATTTTTTATTTTTTGATTATTTTTTGAACCAGAAAATTATCATAGTCTTCCTCGCCTAGATCTCTAGTCTCTCTCCCTCTCGTTCTACACCGACGCCGTCCAGCCATCCTCTCGGTGGTATTTATCCCTCATGAACTAAGGTTCATAACAACTTAGTATCAGAGCCGTCGATCCCTTCCCACGACTTCTGCTACCATGGTTTCTGCGACTCCCAGCTCAGATTCTAGGGACGACGCCTCCTCCGTGAGCGCCATGTTCAAAGCAATTCGAGAGTAGATGGCTGGGATTGTGCAGCAGTATGCCGAGATGAACTCCAAACTTGCAGATTTGACGCGGCAGTGCATAGCAACCAACGCCAAGATTGCAGCACTGGAATCCGAGGGAGTTTTGCCCGTCTCTGCGCAAGGGGTCTTGCCGACTCCATTCGTGACCATCCCATCCATCATCAACACTTCTTCCGCTCCACCGGCGGATACTCTCACCACTGGCTACGGCCTCCTGCTGCATCTGCTCCAAGCCAGGAGGATTCCGCCGCCCACTCCATGATTCGCTGGAATATTTCTCGGCCGCCGTTGATTCCAGCAGTCGGAGGCCGCGAACGCCGCGAGGCCCTCCTCTGTGCCTGAAGCCGCGTTGTGGTCTGTAACATCCTGATTTTCAGAGTTTTTTTTTGAAGCTTTTAAAATAAAATTCACCATTTGAATTTTTCTGGATTTAATTAAAAGCTTAAATGAATTTTTATGAGTTAAAAGGATTTAATATGATTAATCTGAACATGAACATTTGCCAAAGTTATTTTATTTGAGTTCCTTGTGTCCCAAGGAATTTATTGGTATTTTTCTCGATTTTTCTGGATTTATTTGCTATTTTCTAGAGCTCAAATTAATTTATTTGAATTTCAAAAGAAAATCTCCAAAATCCCAACCGCCAAGGTCGAAACCCACCACCGCCCACCCATTCCGCGCTCGCGCCGCTTTGTCCTCGCCGATGGGCGACAAGTGTCACCATCTCGCCACTGCGCGCGCGCGCGTCGCCATCCTCGCCGCCGCCGTCCTCGCCGCGACAGTGGGACCCACTGCTGTGGTCGCCGTTTCGACGGGACTTCTTCCGTCTCCGTCGGGCCGCCGCTTTCCGCTTTCCTTCGCTGCCTCTCGAAGTCAAACACCTCGACGGCCGGGTATAAAGCCGCCGCGCCTCGTCTTCCGCCCCGAAGCCGCCGCCGCCCGCTGACGCTGAGCGCCGCCGTCCGCGTGGCCGTGGCGCCGCTCGTTCGCGCTGCGGGTCATCGCCGTCGCGCGCCGCCGGCGCCGCTATTCGCCACCGCCGGTGAGCCCGCCGCCGCTGCTTCGCCCCCCGCCACTCGGTCACCGCCGCCGCCGCCGCCCGTCACCTGCCGCCGCCGCCGCATTTCGCCGCGCGCCCGCCACGGACGCGCTTGCAACCCCGCCGCCGCCGCACGGGCCGCCGCCTCGCGCACGCCAAGACGCGTCGCGACGCCACCGCCGTGACTTTTCGCCTTCCCAGACTCCGCCCACTGCACCGAAGTCTCGTCCGGGGGCCCGCTTGTCGTCACCGTGCTCGTGGACTAAGCCGAGTCACCGCCACCAAGAAACCACGCCGCCTAGGGCATGCGTGTCCGCCCGCGGCGCCACGCCAAGACTCGCCGCTTGCGCCAAAGAGCCTCGGCCACCAGATTGTTCCGTGAGCCGAGTCCACCGAGACCAGCTTCCGCGCCCGGTCCACAAAGACGATGCACTTTTCCAATTTTCCTGATTTTCGAAAATCCAATTTTTTCCAAGAGCCCGTTCTCCTCGCCCTAGCTCCGATTGACTCGTTCTTTTTCTAAATTCATCTAAAATTGAGCTCTACCTTTTGGTTCAGGTTTGAAAGTTTTGGAGTTCATTTGAATTTTATTTGAATTTATTTTCTCTTTCGTCTCGCTTTCTCTCGTTAGATCGCGTGTTCGAGGGAGCGGAAGTTGGATTTGAAGACCAAGAGCCCTCATCTGAGCAAGGCCAAGGCAAGTCGTATTCTTTGATCATGTTGAACCCGTTTTCAATCTATTATGTATTATTTTGTTTCAAATTATCATGCATGGCTATTTGTTAATAAAACCTCGTAATTGGTAGTTATACTCCTAATTGGTTAAATCCTCCATGATAACTTGATTGCCATGATTCCATTGACACCTTAGGATTGGGAATTATTTAGTGATAAATAATAATTGTCACATGGGGTTACGTTCAACCGCTTAGCTCGCTTATTATTAGTTAGTTCCGATCTCATTATCGCATGTGGTTAATTAATCTCGACTTAATGGTTTACTTGAACGTGGTGGTTAGCCACGCTATAAAATTTGTATGTCATGACATGGGTAGTGTCATGGGCATTGGTTATACAAACTTGGCTTTCACTTGGGCGAATGATCGTGCGAAAGGGGTGCCGGATGCACATTGGGATGTGGATGCTTCACTGGTAATTGTTAAGGACTTAACTTTGTGCGCCATTGATCCGAGCTTAATCGCAAACCACATGTCTAGTATGGGATAGACTGGCATAATAATTTGTGAAGTCTCCACTTTGGTTTTACTACCGATGTTGTGTGGCGCAAGAGGGGCAATTATCGACTAGGGGTTACCCTACTCGACGGCGAATCCTTAGCGAGTGGGATCGGTGGAGATGGACCATTGTAAAAGCCTTGTTGTGATTTCCTTGCTGAGGCTAATCACATCGTGTGGGTACAGTTGTGCAACCTCTGCAGAGTGTAAAACTATTCGAATAGCCGTGTCCTCGGTCATGGACAATGCTCGGTGATTTCACACGAGGTAGAGTCTTTATGAAATTTTGGTTGGCTTGAGATGGGAAGTGAATGGTTAGTTCACTTGTGGTCTACTCAATTCCTTTGATTTATTTACTTAGTGTCTCATTGTTAAATTTGCTTTTCAATCTATTTATCATATTTACTCTAAATTGTCGTTTTATGCAAAACTAACCTTTCACCATCCATTGTTAAGCTTTGCATATTATATTGCATTCATTTGTTACAAACGACTTGTCGAGTACCAATGTACTCACGGCTTTATGCCCATGTTGCTCATTGAAGAGGAGGGACCAGATCACAGGAGTTGCTAGAAGGAGGCTACTACGAGGACTTCACGGATTAGGACTTCGCTCCCATCGATTGCCCGTGGGCATGTCGAGTGGCTACTACGCTTAATTTTGGATTTCACGCTAGTTTCTTTAAAAGCCCTTCGTGCTCATAATTGTAAGCTTGGCCATAAGGTCGCATCGATGGTTATTAATATAATTTGGATTTCCTTTAGAGTATCGTGATGTGGATGATATTTGTCTTTGTTTACGCTGTGTGCACTAGCGTGATCTCGGACTAGTGCAGAACACACAAGAGAGTCCGGATTTGTATATTCGGTCTCGACAGAGATGGTATCGAGCCATATCGATCGTAGGACGAAACCCTAGTCGATAGTCGTGGTCTCAAGAATTCAAAACCTATTTTCTAAAGACAAAACAACCAAACTCGATATTTAGCAAATTCTTTACTCTCTTACCTTATTCTTAGGATTCTTGCCTCTCACCTTAAAGGTCTGCAAATGAAAGTTTTTAAATCGACTCTTGTCTTGTGTCAGGTCAGATGTCGCAAAGCAACTATAGCAGTCGAGGATGGAGGAGAGTTCTTCGAGTGTCGCTAAGAAGTCTTGGTTTCAAAAGAACACCAATCTACAGCCCATGGATGATGAAGTAAGAGGATACCATTTCACACGGTTGTACTTCACTACCAAGCTTGGAGGACACGTCGACACCACAGACTTTAAAAGTTCAAATGCACAAGCAATGCACGCAAGGCCGTTACTCAACTCATCGACGGTACAAGATCGTGATGACCAAGTTCATCCAGAGTACAAGAGGAAGTATGAACTCGAGGAGTACACTCATGGACGCCAACACCCGCCCCGCCACGCCGCCCAGCCCGGAGGAAAGGCAACGCATGGCGATGATCGCCGAGAGTACCTACGACTTGCCATTCCAAAGAATACCTACAATGCGCTCCGCAAACCGATGGACGTTCCACGGTGATGCGAGAAGAAGAAGAAGAACGCACGCCGTACCTCGCCGGACCTGAGTGGGAGCCGGAAGAGTAGGCCGTAGCATAGGATAGCATCGGTTAGGAAGTGGTTTTTGTTTGCATTGAGTGTGATGTGAGCTGCAGATTTGCCCTCAAAAGCAATATGTTGCAGTCATATCAAATCTTTTATTGAAGGGATTTATTTGTTCTTTGTTAGCTTTTCGGCTAAGTGATTGTTTAGTTTAGGATTTACCATTAGAATATCCCCTTAGACGAACTTACCACTTATCTTTGCTTTTCCTCTTACCGTAAGCCCTGTGAAGCCGTCCTCAAGCAAGTGATCTTTCTTTCAGATGGTTGATACCCGAGCTCCGCAGACGTGGTCGATGAGTCGTGACCCCGAGGCGATCAGCAACTCCGAGCAAGATGCAAACCCACCTGGATGGATCCAACCTTGAGTCGGGCCATGGCGGCCTGCACCAGCTTGATGAACACCATGATGCGTAACATGAACGCCATGATGAATCGACAGAATCAAGACATGGCCATGCCTCCCATCCGCCAAGAGTCCAAGTTTGCAGAATTTATGAGAACAAGGCCTCCTACCTATTCACGGTCTTCTGAGCCATTAGAAGCCGATGACTGGCTGCGCTCAGTGGAAAAGAAGCTTAACCTTGCCCAGTTGAAAGCATCTAGGCCCCTAAAAATGTTAGTTTTGGTAATTAATGAATTTATGTGAGTATGGGACTAATGTGTGTATTAAGTGTTTGAAAGGATATGTTCAAATAGCAAAGAAAGAGGCTCACAAAATATCCCATGAAGATTCAAGATCTCTAGGCGACAAGGTAAATAGTTTAGGTATCTATTTTGTTTTACCGGTCTTGGAGTTAGCCGAAGACCGGATTATAGGATAGACGCCGTACTATTAAGAGGATCATGGTGATTGCTTGATCATATTCAAATGTGCCTTTGGATCAATTTAGGATCATGCATGCACTTAGAAATTAAAATCAAATCAAATCGTGCATTGTCGTAAAATCCGTAGTTCCGGCGTGTTTTGGGCGGAACTACCGCAGTCCCAGAGTACCGCGCCGAGCGAACGTTTTTCCAGAGCGCCGGACTAAGACTTAGTCTCGAAAACGGTAGTACCGCTGTTTGACTGCGGAACTACCGATCGCCGTAGTACCGCACTCGAGCGAACGCTTTTTCCGAGAGCGCCGGACTTTAACTTAGCCTCTGAAAACGGAAGTACAGCGGTTTTACTGCGGAACTACCGCATGTGCGAAGTTCCGACACCCGAGCGAACGTTTTTTCCGAGAGCGCCGAGTATAAGACTTAGTCTCGTTGAGATCGGAATCACGGGCTTGGGCGGAACTTCCGGACGTCCTAAGTACCGCGGTTTTAACGGCGTAGTACCGCACTCATTGACCAACGGTTACCGACTCTCGACATAGCCGCTCGACCGTCACTAGGTCCCAGAGTACCGCGGTTTTGCTCATGAGTACCGATTTCCGATTTCTTCGAGATTGTTTATTGCAACGGCTATTTGAGGTGGGTGAGGTATAAATACACCCCACCGTAACTAGGACGTGTTGTTGAACATCCATTGAATACATTTGAGCCTAGAGCAACCTCTCACACCTCATTCACTCCTTGTGCATTCATTTGAGGTAGTTGACCCAAAATTCAAGTGCATTGCATTCTAGTTGATCCATTGAGCACTTGAGTGAGATCTGCCGCAGCTGGTCTATTCTCTTGGTGCTTGCCGCACCTAGACGGCTTGGCGGAGTTTCGTGATCTTCTCAAGAAGATTGTGAGAAGGCCCTAAGATTGTGAAGGCTTGGAGCTCGCCACCGGAGAGGAAAGGGCATCCAATAGTGATCGAGGTGCTTAGGCTCATTCGTGGAGCCGGTCCGATTCGCTCGGGCTTACCTCAACGTGGACTAGGGAGACCGCAAGTCTCCGATCACCACGGTAAAAGTAATCGTGTCAAAATTGTGGTTTGCTCTCTTGTGATCATATTCTTCCAAGCAACGCTCTTTATTTATATCATTTGATTGCTTGCTTAGTTAGAGTAGCAATTGTTGTTCTCTACCGTTCATTATTGCTCTTAGTCAATTACTTGTGCTAGTGTTAGTGTTATCTTGCTCTATTACTCCTTCAAGTTTAAAATTGCTAATTAGAATTAGACGAAAATTTTATAACCTCCTATTCACCCCCCCTCTAGTCGGCTTCCTCGATCTTACAAGTGGTATCAGAGCTTGGTCTCTCAAATTTAGACTTAACCGCCTAGAGAGAAAAGGATGGCTAGTGAGGGTATAGCAATAGAAAGGCACCTCTATTTGATGGCTCAAATTATGCTTATTGGAAGATTAGAATGTCTATTTATTTAAAGGCCATGAGTCCTCAAATTTGGAAAGTCGTAAATGAGGGTTACGTTATGGCTCTTGATCCGGATCACCCAACGGATCAAGACGGGCGTAATGCTCATTTAGACGCCCAAGCTATGAATGCTCTATTTGGAGCCTTGAACGCGGATGAGTTCAATAGGGTGAGCAATCTTGAGACGGCTCATGCTATTTGGACTACCCTTCGGAAATACACGAAGGGACATCCACGGTCAAGGAGGCCAAATTGCATCGGCTTAGGATCAAATATGAGACATTCACAATGTTGCCCCATGAAGACATTAATGAGATGTACTCAAGGCTCAACAACATTGTGAATGAGCTTAAGGGCCTTGGAACTAATCTTTCCGATCTTGATATTGTTCAAAGATGCTTAGGGCCTTGCCGAGAAATATGAAGTGTTGGTGACTCTCTTCCTCAACTCACCGGAGTTGGCAAGAATGACACCAACGCAATTGTTGGGCAACCTCATCACCAACGAGCTATACAAGAAAGACAAGGAAGAGCTCTTGGAGCAATCCTCTTCCAAGAATAAGAAGATCACCGCTTTCAAAGCTAAAGCGTAATGAGTGAAGAATCAAGAAGATGATGAGGAGGACTCAAGAAGAATTTGCGCTTCTAGTTAGAAGAATGAAGAAGTTCATGAGAAGACGCCCATTTCGAGTACAAGCCATGAGAAGACCAAGAAATGGCACTCTTCCTCCAACAAGAAGTTTAGCAACATTCGTTGCTGAATGTGATGAGAAGGGCACATTGCATCTCAATGTCCAACAAAGAAGGATGACAAGGAGAAGTCATCAAAGAAGAAGAACTACAACGGCAAGAAGAAGCTTTTCAAGAAACTTCACAAGGATGGCAAGAATGAAGCCCATATTGGTGAGTGGAACTCAAGCTTAGGTTGGTTGTGGCATAGAAGGTTAGGTCATGTGGGAATGATTCAACTTAAAAGCTTTTAAGCATGACTTAGTGGTTGGCTTGAAGGATGTAAAGTTTGAGAAAAATCGACTTTGTAGTGCTTGTCAATGCCGGAAAACAAGTCGCTAATTCTCATCCTTCCAAAAGTATCATGTCAACCTCTAGGCCATTAGCGCTCTTACATATGGATTTGTTCGCCAACAACCTATAAGAGCATTGGAGGAAATAGCTATTGTTTAGTCATTGTGGATGATTACTCTAGATATACATGGGTTTTCTTCCTAAATGACAAAAGTGAAACCTCCGGATTTTCAAAAGTTTTTCAAAAAGGGCTCAAAATGAATTTGATTTTAAAATAAAGAAAATTAGAGTGACAATGGTTCCGAATTCAAAACACAAAAGTTGAAGACTTTTGTGATGAACTTGAATAAAGCACGAACTTCCACAACCTACACTCCCGAGCAAAATGGAGTTGTAGAGAGGAAAATCGAACATTAATTGAAATGGCTAGACAATGCTTGATGAATATGACACTTCCGACAAGTTTTGGCGGAAGCTATTAACACCGCATGTCATGCCATAAATCGCCTCTACTTACATCGACTCTTGAAAAAGACTTCCTATGAGCTTCTTGTTGGAAGGAGACCGAACATCTCTTATTTTAGAGTATTTGGTTGCAAATGCTATATTCTAAGAAAAGGTGTTCGGCTCTCAAAATTTCAAAGTCGATGTGATGAAGGTTTCCTTTTAGGTATTCCTCAAATAGTAAAGCCTATAGGGTCTATAATAAAAATTGGTTTAGTGGAAGAATCATGTGATGTTCAATTTGATGAAACTAACGGCTCTCAAGAAGAGCATGAGAACTTGGATGATGTAGGAGATGAAAGTCTTCGCAAGGCAATGGAGAACATGCAAATCGGAGACATCAAGCCAAAAGAGGATCCAACATCACCAAGCTCATCCAGACAAGTGGAACCACCCTCTTCTTCCACAATGAACGATGTTCAAGTTATTGAAGATGAAGAAAAGGATCAATCGCAAAATATGTTCAAGATTCACAATGCAATAGCCAAGGATCATCCAATTGACCAAATATTGGGTGACGTAAGTAAGGGTGTTCAAACTCGCTCTAGAGTAGCTTCATTTTGTGAACACTATTCTTTGTATCTTCACTTGAACCTAAGCGTAGAAGAAGCATTAGATGACCCGATTGGATAAATGCTATGCATGAAGAGATGAATAACTTTGCCCAAAACGATGTTTGGACTTTGGTGGAGAGACCCAAGGAGCACAACGTCATTGGCACAAAATGGGTCTTCCGAACAAACAAGATGAGAACGGAATTGTGGTAAGAAATAAAGCAAGGTTAGTAGCTCAAGGTTATACTCAAGTCGAGGGCTTAGATTATGATGAGACTTTTCAATTGCCTCTTTTGTGTGAGATGGCTATCAAGATATCCAATAATCCTGCAACACTCAAGAACCAAGCATATAGATATACGCCACCATTTCTTGAGAGATCATGTGAGCAAGGAGATATTGAGATTAGCCACATCCGAATCGAAATCAACTAGCGGACATTTTCACCAAACCATTAGATGAAAGCCGCTTGCAAATTGAGGAATGAATTAAATGTCATAGACTACTCAAATGTAGCTTGAAATCTCATTTCATCCAATTTTGCTCAATTGTTGTGCTCATATGGATTTTTGTTGGTTTTTCCTATTTTTGGTCGTTTAAATTCATAAAAATTAGCTTCAAAATATAGCATTAGCTAAATTGATGCATAATGATCCAATGACTTTAGTTGGATGCAAAACTAGGATCATTTGCAAAATTTCAAGTTCTAAATCTAAAATTAAAAGTTCGGAAAATCCGAACTACCATAGCTTCATTGTGCGGATCAAGACGACTGAGAAAAACCGAACTACCGCAGTTGTAATCCGCGGAACTTCCGAATTTCTCGTGACCACGGTACTACCGCGTGTTACGCATGTACTACCGCATTTGCGGATTCATGCAGGTTTCCAAAATCGCAAACCCTCCAACCGTTACTCCTTATCCCCTGTAACCCTCTCTCTCTCTCTCATCTTTACTCCTCCCAAACTGCAGCCTCCCTTTCCTCTCTCCTCTTCCTCTCCTCCAACCTCTCTCTCCCAAGAACCTTCCTCCTCTCCGATCTTTGAATCTGAGGAGAGTTCTTCGCTTTGGGTGATTCCTTGACTCCTGTGGTTCTCCTCCTTCGACTTCACAAGGTAAATCGGATCAAAATCCACTTTTACCATGTTCTTAGAACCCTAGGTGGAGTTTAGATTAAAATTGAAATATGATGATTTTTTGCTGAAATTTTCTTGGGCAAAATAGTTATTTAGGGTATTGGAATGTTTTACAAACATGCATTGATTCAATCCAAGAAATAACCCAAAGATTCAACTTTTGTCTTGCCCTAGAGATGTCAGAAAACGGAACTACGGTCGAATTGGCGGAACTTCGGGTCCCTTGAGTACCGCATGTTTAATGCCGGAACTACTGGATTTCCGAAGTACCGCAATTTTCGCCGCCAAACAACAAGAATTCATTGCTTTCAATTTAAAACCTACTCTTGCTTATTCTACTTCATACCTTGATTATCCTTCTATGTCATTGAAGATGCGGATGAAGAACGCCTCCACAAGACTTATGGGGCAATGCTGGTCAATCCTCCTCGACTCCCGCATCTCACCGGTGGCGCACAAGGGCAAAGGTCCCCTCCGACGAGTAGATGGTCGGGATCGTGCGCGATATCTCGAGATGAACTCCAAACTTGCAGTTGTGGCGGCGCAGGTGCATAGCAACCAACACCAAGATTGCAATGTGGTGATCGCGAATCAGGGAGTTTTGCCCGTCTCTGCGCAAGGGGTCTTGCCGACTCCATTCGTGACCATCCCATCCATCATCAACACTTCTTCCGCTCCACCGGCGGATACTCACCATCTCGCCACTGCTCGGCCTCTGTTGCATCTGCTCCAAGCCGGGAGGATTCCGCCGCCCACTCCATGATTCGCTGGAATATTTCGCGCCGTTGATTCCAGCGATGGAGGCGCGAACGCCGCGAGGCCCTCCCGCGTGCTGGCCGCGTTGTGGTCTCTGCTGCTCCGTCGTGCCGCCGCCGTCGCCGCGTCCTCGGTCGCGGCCGCCATCGCCGCCAGATCCGTGCAAGTCTTCACCGAGCCGCCGCTGCAGCCACTCCGACGGCCGTTGCTCTCGGCCGTCGCTCCGCGGCCGCTCCGTCGCGGCCGCCGCCGTGCCGATCCAGCGCCGGCGGCGCTGCAGCCACAAGACCACACCCTGCGCCGGGCCGCGCGCCGCTCGTCGGCCCCGCCGCCGCGCGCGCCGCCGCTCCGCCTCGCGGATCCGGTTCGCCAGATCCGCTTTCGCCGTCTTCGCGCGCTACTCGCCGAGCCGTCGCCGTCGTGGGTTTGCACCGCCCGCTCTTCGCCGCCTCTTCGCGCGCGCCGCCGTGGTCGCCGGAGCCGCCGCCGCCTGCGCCTTCAGCGCCGTTCCAACCGATGCGTGGGTGTCGGTCGGTTTTAAACCGACCGGTTAAGGCAGGTCAAAAAAATATAATAAATTAATTAATTAATAAAAAAATAAATCAAAAAATAAAAATAAAAAATTTCAGAAAAAAGGCTTATTTTGCAAGCATTATATTCCTGAAGGCGTTACACTTCGTCTAGCCTTGTTCCGCGTGGATCTGGCCACCCGTATCCATCCGCTGCAGCACCCTGCTACCGTTCGTCTTCTACATCGGCGTCGAAGGTCTTCCATTGGCTGCCGTCTAGCAGCTCGAGGATGAGCTGCATGTCCGGGAGGGGTGTAGTGTTATAGACGTGGGCCTTGGCCAGTCGGGTTATTATTAGGAATTAGAGATTGGTTTCTATTCGAGTTAGAGATTAGTTTCCTTGTGTTAGAGATATGATATTAGTTACTATATCTGTTAGAGATATGATTGGGATTAGATTCCATCTGTTAGGGGGAGCCGTCTATATAAGAGGGCTACTGCATGCTATTGTAATCAAGCAGAGTAATAACAAAGTCTTCCTCATCTATAGTCTCCTCTCTAACCCTACACCGACTCCATCCGGCCATCTTCTTGGTGATGTTTACCCGTTATGAACTAAGGTTCATAACATCAATGTCCTGGCGCAATAAAATAAAAAGGGAGTCCGTGCGTCTTCGAACAGAGAGCAGATCCAAGACAGCAAGGAAAGTCACCAAGAGGAAAAGAAAAAAACAGTGCAGTTTTTTTCTTAGTTCCTTCGGTCCAAGAGCTGCTTCAAAGTAGCCCGAGTTCTTGATCCGTGCTCAAGATCATGTCGCGTTCTCCGGGAAGTGGTGTCACCAGTGACGAGGCATCATCTAGTATGATGGCGAAGGAGAGTTCCGCTATCTTGCTGCATTATCCGATGCTCAAACGAGCAATTATGCAACATGGGCAATCAAGATAAAGGTGTACATGAAGGCTCAAGGAGTGTGGAACGCGATCGAGAACGGCAACGTCGAGTGCGCAAGAATCAGATGGCATTGGTGGCCATCTATCAGGGCATCCCAGAGGAGACGCTCTTCCTACTAGCCGAAAGGGAGACGGCCAAAGCCGCGTGGGAGGCGTTGAAGACGATGCATCTTGGTGCTGATCATGTGAAGAAAGTAAAGGTACAAACTCTCAAGACCGAGTTCGAGGTGCTACGTATGAAGAAAACGGAGTCGATCAATGATTTCGCCATTCGGTTGACGGTCATCCTCAACAAGATTCGGGCCCTTGGCGAGAAGGTGGAAGAGTTGTACGAAGTGAAGAAATTCCTTCGTGCTGTTCCCTCACAGTTCTCCCAATTGTTTCGGTCATAGAGCAATTTGAAGACCGAAAGACAATGATCATGGAGGAGGTCATCGGTCTTCTTAAGGCGTATAAGAAACGCATCCGCGACAATAGCAACAACGGCGATGGACAGCTCTTGTTGACACGTGCCGAGTGGGGGATTCGATTATTGAAGCGTGAAGGTAAGAACACTTCCAGCAGTGGTGGCCAAGGCCGTCATAATCGAAAGTTTGATAAGGCAAAAATGATGTGTTATAATTGTAACGATTATGGGCACTTTGCTTCAGAATGCCCCAAGCTGAGGATGAAGAAAGCGTTTCTTACTGAAGCGCTCAGCGATCATGAATCAACAGTGATTCGATGATGAATTGAGCCAGGGACGTCGAGAAGATGTGTCGCCGTCCAAACTCAAGTAAGGTGAAAAGAAATTGGAATGTTAAGGAGATGTGTCATTGTTCTGTATCAAGTATGAGTTTAGTAAGTCGTAGTTAAGACCGACTGCCTCAATGTTTTAGAATTTTTGCATCTGAATTGACCCGTACCAGTTGAGTTGAGTCCCTATATATAGCTTGCATGTAGAACGCTTCTTGTGGAGGCGTGGCTGGTAGTTCGTAATGCATTGAGACTAAAACTAGAGTATGTAAAGTCAAGATTAAGGGGGAGATTGTTAAAAATAATCTTGACTTAAAGTTCAAGACGTAGTAGAGTCCGTCTCCGTGTGTAACTCAAGTTGAAGTCGTGTCCAACTTGAAGTCCGAATACATATGCTAGCAGGAGAATATTAGTCTATATATTCAGGAGGCTTGTAGCGAGGTTTGTAAGAAAAGCAAAAAAAAAAAGGAGCAAATAAGAGAATAGAGATTTAGAAATTCTCTTGTGTTCTCTCCGTTTATTTCCGATGTGTGCCTTTTCTCCTGGATCAAAGTTTTAACAGTATCTTTATACTTATGATATTGAAATGCTTCATTGTACGTTAGGATATGACCATAACTACATTTGAGGTGAATTTTGCAATTGATTTTGTAACAGGCTCCGCATCACAATGACAACGTGCTTAGATTAATTCCTCCCTTTGTTTTGGTTAAATCTGGTGGTTCCCTACTGACTATCCATCCTACCATACCTTAAATCCATCATTTAATCAATGTACTTGATGATTTGACCTAGTATGAATGTAGCTGGTCCATTGCATGATCAGTAGTGTTTTGAGGGATTTCTGAATTAGGTTTGGATGTTCCAAGTGGTGATTGGTTGTCCTACGGTTCACGTTAGGCCCTATGTTTTGTTCATAAATCATACATGCCACACTGGCCAATATAATTTCAGCCTGATTTAAGTCTGATAGTTTGGCATCTATTTAAATGTCTGAAGAGTTATTTCATCATTTATGCTTTTTGGAAGTGACCATGGTGCTTAGTGTTGTGAATATTATGTATGTATTCATGAGGCCCAAAGGGCAATATATATAGAAAGTACAAAAGAATATTATAAGGGAATATGCTATATACAAATAAGAAAAACAAGGCATATAAGGAAGCAAAGAATTTCTATCCTATTATAACACACCCCTCAAACTCATGGTGAATCACACACTGAATTTAGAGAAAAAAATACAGATGTTGTACCTAGAGAAAACGTCTAAGCTAGATTAGCAGAATCTGCTGAGCTATGAGTGAGTTGTTGAAGTAGAGCCTGGTAGAGCTGCTGAACAGAGTCACCTCGTTGAGGACCTGACAAGCTGGTCTATCCTCCTGTGGAGGAAGGGCTCCTTGCCTCCTTAGATCATCCACCCCCATGCACCTTATTACGCTTTTTTTGCACTGCACAATTCTAGTAGTTGTGTCCGAAGTTCTTGCAGAAGTTGCACTGAACTTCATTTGGTGCAAAAAATAAGCACCTGGGGAGGGATCGTAGTTGGAGTAGAAACAGTCAGTGTAGTCGAAGAAGGGGTAACAAACACAGTCGGAACAGACTGTGCTGCTAACTTGAGGCGAAGCTCCTTAATCCGAAGCGTCGAAAGGGCCTTGGTGACAATCGATCGCGGTAAGTGGCTCAGCAGTTGGCGAAGGCGGTAGACGAGATCATAAAGGCGAAGGCAATCATGATCCGCCTTTTGCACTTTGTGTCACTCCTGGCAAAATGAAGAGGCAAGCTTGTCCAATTGGCACCAGAGACTGACTAGGGCTCAGAAGAATTTGTCAACAGAAGAGCCCCTAGCGAAGCGTCTCCAATTCACGCTGAAGCGAAAAGTGTTAGATGTATTATTACCTGTGTATTTACCCTATTGTATAAGGGGTTATCTGCATATATGTCATACCTGTACTTGTATATATGTTGGCCCATTGGCCTCATAATGGAAATAAGCAGTATTCATAATATGGTATCAGAGCCATACCTAGGGTTTCGTGTCTCTAGTTTGTCTCTCCAGCCATCACCGCCCGAATCCTCTTCACCGCTGGATCCTCTGTCGCTCGGATCTTCTTTACCACTACCGCTACTCAGATCCTCTTCACCATCAGGATCTTCACCGCTGTTGAGTCTTCACCGTCGGGGTCTTTTTATTGCTTGCGCTCTTCACTGTCACCCTCATTATCCTTGTTGATGCCTGGATCTTTTCCGTCGTTGAGGTTGTCCAACCCATCTCCTCCGTCTGACCACCGTTGTGGTTGCCTGGCGTCACCTCGTCTTTGGATTTGACCGCCATTGAGGCCGCCGGCATCAACTTCTCTCTGGACAACCCGCCCGTGGCTGCCTCCTGACTAACGTTCGCTCGGCGCCACCTCCTCTCCGGATCTGACTGCCGTTGAGGCCGCTGGCGTGGATTTCTCTTCAAACCACTCGCTCGTGGCCACCTTGGATTCTAGTGAGAGACCACTTTCTATTTCTCCTTTCTTACGTACATTACCTTGGATTTTTGACGCTGGTGCTTCCTTTCATATGACATCTAATTCCGTCAATCTCACCTCTATTAGTCCTTTAGCTACTATATATATTCATGAAATGTGACTTCAAGATTATTGAGTTGTATTGTGTAAAATATAGGCCAGTTGCCTTACAATGAGCTTCACCTGTGCTTTTGAATTCTGATTTCAAAAGATAGTAATCGCACTGCAAGAAGATACCAGGCAAATTATAGTTTATTTCTTGTATCAGCTTATTGAGCTACATAGTCTTTGAAGTGTCCGTCTTAGCTTGAAATATTCTTATTGTGCTTGTTGATGTTGTCATTTTGTTGCTTAAATCTGCTGTCTGGTTGACGTTGGGATATATCATGGCGATTTTATAAATAATATTTCTATAATCATGCCTATCTTACTCTGCTGTTGTTGTGTGTTATTAAGCTAAACTGTCTTATCTTTTTTTTTTTTTGGGTGCTTGCAGGTCTTTGAGAGGGATAGTGTAATGAAGAAGTTCCAGGAAGTAATTGGTCAGTTGGAGCAAGCGTTGTGTGACTTTCCGTACAATGAACTGGATATATCAGATGAAGTCAGAGAGCAGGTAACATTAACAACACAACTGAAAATAATCCGTTGCTATTATTGTTAAGTACTTAAATCCAACATTGGAAATACTTTGCAAATTCTTGTCCAGGTTGAGTTAGTGCACGCACAGCTCAAAAGAGCAAAAGAACGGGTTGATATGCCTGATGATGAGTTCTACAATGACCTGCTATCTCTGTATAACAAGAACTATGCCCCAAGTGCAGAACTGGCTATCCTTGAAAGGCTGTCAGAAAAGCTACACTTGATGACGATCGCTGATCTCACACAAGAATCGCTCGCCTTGCATGAGATGGTGGCATCTGGTGGTGGTCAGGACCCAGGAGGAAACATTGAGAAAATGTCAATGCTACTGAAGAAAATAAAGGACTTCGTGCAAACTCAGAATCCTGAGATGGGCCCTCCTATGGCTTCCAAGGTAATGGATTCCAATGGGGACGCAAGATCTATAACCGTTCCTGATGAGTTCCGGTGTCCAGTTTCTCTCGATTTGATGAAAGATCCTGTTATTGTTGCTACGGGCCAGGTGGCTACATCTAATTCAATTTTTTCAGACCCAAAGTGTAGAGGTCAACTTCAATACACATTTTGAGATAGTTGTTTTTTGTTTGTCAATATGCAGACGTACGAGCGGGAATGCATCGAGAAATGGCTAGCATCTGGGCATCATACTTGCCCAACTACACAACAAAGGATGGCGAACACAACATTGACGCCAAACTACGTCCTTAGAAGTCTCATTGCCCAGTGGTGTGAAGCCAATGGGATTGAACCACCCAAGCGCTCATCCCAGCCTAACAAGCCTACGTCTGCATGCTCTTCGAGCAAACGTGCTAACGTTGATGCTCTTCTGTCCAAGTTATGCTCTCCGGACCCTGAGGAGCAGAGATCAGCTGCTGCAGAGCTTCGCCTCCTAGCAAAGCGGAATGCCAACGACCGGATTTGTATTGCTGAGGCTGGTGCAATTCCCTTACTACTGAGTCTTCTTTCGTCGCCCGACCTGCGGACTCAGGAACATGCTGTTACTGCTCTTCTGAACCTCTCCATACATGAGTTCAATAAGGCAAGCATCATGACCGCTGGTGCTGTGCCGAGCATAGTCCATGTTCTGAAGAATGGCAGCATGGAGGCCCGGGAGAATGCTGCAGCCACGCTCTTCAGCCTCTCAGTGATCGATGAATACAAAGTAACAATTGGGGGAACAGGCGCTATTCCTGCCCTTGTAGTGTTGCTAAGCGAGGGCAGCCAGCGGGGAAAGAAGGATGCAGCAGCAGCCCTCTTCAACTTGTGCATTTACCAAGGGAACAAAGGTCGTGCGGTACGAGCTGGCCTTGTGCCACTCATCATGGGGCTGGTGACCAACCCCACAGGAGCTCTCATGGACGAGGCTGTGGCGATACTCTCAATACTATCCAGCCACCAAGAGGGGAAGGCAGCCATTGGGGCAGCAGAGCCTGTTCCTGTGCTCGTGGAGATGATCGGAAGCGGGACACCGAGAAATAGAGAGAATGCTGCAGCTGCTATGTTGCATCTGTGCAGTGGCGAGCAACAGCTTGTGCATTTAGCTCGTGCGCAGGAGTGTGGGATCATGGTCCCATTGCGGGAGCTGGCATTGAACGGCACGGAGAGGGGGAAGAGGAAGGCAGTGCAGCTGCTCGAGCGGATGAGCAGATTCCTGGTACAGCAACAGGAGGAACAG
Organism: Dendrocalamus sinicus; assembly: GCA_036346575.1. NCBI lineage: Eukaryota > Viridiplantae > Streptophyta > Magnoliopsida > Poales > Poaceae > Dendrocalamus > Dendrocalamus sinicus. The sequence continues at coordinate 20,423,366 of CM070649.1, read as the reverse complement.
GAGTCCCAGCTGCAGGCCTAGGCACAGCTAGCTCCTCCCTCAGGCCCCCGAACAGCAGGTCCAAGAAAGTGATATCCCTGAACAATTGGACAATACTACCCAAAGTGGGGGTTGAGTAGTGTCTGCGTTAGGCTCATGATTCATGCCAACCGAGGGTTTGTCCGACAAGATTCTATCAGGTGAGGTCTTCGAATCGACGATGACCCATCTGCCTTCTTCCACGCTTGTGTGCTGAAACTCCCATCAGGTTGTGGGCATGTGAAGTTGCCCAGGATGTTGAGATATGTACAGTTCTTAAATATGCACCTTCATGTATCATGCAGACATATAATGCAAGGTTTTCCCATGTATATGCTCAATGTAACAACTTTTAAGTAAAAGAGAAGTTTTAATCGCGGATTTAATCAGTAAATCTAATTGCCTGCTACTGTATGCTGCTGCTAGCTTTGAGTTTTGACTCCTGGTTGTTCCTTTGCTTGAATCAAGTTCTTGTCATCTCCCCATCCTTGTTTCTGAATTTGTATGATACCATGCACATCCTGTGATTGTAACACTGCCAGTATAGTACTACGGCAATGTTAGTTGCACTGTAAGCAGAATGTCATTTCACATGAACATCTCAGCGGTGTTTCCAACAGGAGCACACATACATAGGGAGGAGCTCTATGGGACCAAGGAGAGGAGAGCCCAGAGGGTCAAAAGTGCCTAGATTACATGCATGTTACATTCTGAATTTCTGACACAATCCAACACGCTCACAAAGATGTTACACATCGGCTCTCACATGACATCTGAACAATGCTTAACTTGAAGCTGAAGGTGCTGCTCTGCTTTAAGACTATTCAGATTCGGAGATTGAGCACATGATACTAGGAGAAGAAGAAGAAAATAGAAGGAAATAAATTGTTTGGTTGCACTTTTTGTTTTGTCGCAAGCATCTATCGGTCTGACAACCGCAGTCATCGGCCGGTACGCATTGCTTTGTCTGCTCCGTGCAACAGGCCAACAGCCTTGGCATAGGCTTCTAGTTGGTCTCTACGTATTGCCATCTTTTTGACTGGTTTATCATGAAGTATTCTAAAGAAAAAAAAGATTGGAGAGTCTAGGGCAAGAGAGGAGGCTATGGTAAATTGCTAACGGTTGATCTTAAGAGTGTTTTAAGAGTTTTTTTAGTAGTGTATGTTCAGCACAATATCGTCGTCTTAACCACCAAGTTATCACATAATTGTCGCTACAAGCTAAGCTATTCGGTCGCATGCTCTCTTCAAATTCTTCTAGGAAAACGACAGTACCAACACATATGCTTAGAACACACGAATTACTATGATTTTTTTTTGTAGAAATCAGTATAATTCTCATATGATCAGCTACAATACATACAGCTACAATAATGTTCTCTATGCTTTGATCAGAGTGGTTTCTTGATGATAGCATAATAAACCTACCATTTCAAGTACTCAATAGGCACAAACATGTGTGCACCTGAGTTTGCAAGCTTCCAGTCTAGGGCTTTGTGAGCACATTCTCTCCCAGCACTCGCTGAATGCTGATTGATGCTCACCTCCCTCCCTGCCTTGCTCCAAGGAAAGAGAACCGAAAAAAAAAACAATGGAAGGAGAAGCAGATGCTATGATTGTGTATGATCTGTCTAGATGGATAGGATGTGGGGCCAGGGGAGCAGGGGCTTCTCTTTCTCTTTCTTTGATGTGATATTTTGCATAGACTGGAGGTTGGGCAGTGCTGCTTTATTCCCTCCTCACCACCTCAGAAGAAGAGAGGAGAGGGGCTAGGCTGCATTGGAGTTAGCAAAAGCAGATCTACCAAAGAACAAACAGATTCCCTTTGATCGTGACTGCAGCTGCATCGTTCACCATACGTTATTAAATTTAATTTAATTAATCTTTTGTCTAAATCAATTCTCTTAGATTTACCCCGTCTACTTAGTTTGCGACATTAACAATTGTTGAGCCGTTTGCAATGTAGAAATTTCATATAAAACAGTTCAATTTCTACCGGAATTAAAACAAAATTACGTTTCAAACAGGGCCATACTATCAAAGACAAACGGGCATACTTACTAGTAATTATCAAGCATTAGTGCATGCATGACCCATCTCACACCACATAAACTGCTCTTTAGTGATGTTAATGCTTTGAAACCAGTAGCTAGCCTCAAAGCAAGTGATCGTTCTGTTAAGATTTCTCTTCCTGTACTCGCAATACTAATTAAGGTCAGGTCCAGTACCACATCGATCAGTGACTACCTACCTGAAACCGATGGATCGACGCCATAATCATTTGATACGAAAAGCTACCCTCGCTTCATCGAGTGCATGCCCGGAATTTCATGTCGCCTCCTAGCTCGGTCATGCATGGCACTTCATTTTCATTTTCAGCTATTAATTTTCTGTTCGTGTCATTCTTTTTTGCAAGGAAATGTTCCTGATTTACATGCATCTCTATTTAATGTGATCTTCAAGGACGTCTTTTGAAGTTTTGATCAGTTCGTCGCCTGCTGCAAGCTCTGCCATTGACTGCCTTTAGATTACTAGTTTATTCGCAGTTTACATTCTAGAGGCATGCAGATCTTGGAAGTACATAAGCATATACATTAACATATTCATGAAGTATATCTTTATCTGAAGACCAAGACATGCAAATCTTGGCGGCACATTCCCCATGCATATAAAGTGCATCCATGTCTCATTGTCTCTAGCTAGCTTCCTCTCATTCATAAACACATATGATATATATGCGACTTAATTAATTAGCTCAATTTTCATGGGAGAAGTTCAATGTTGCAATGAAAACCAAAGTCAATTATATATTTCCCAATAAGAATTTATTGTTTAATTGCTGAACACAATGGCAGTTGTAGCAGAGGAAGTTCTTTAATTTGTATGTCCAAGCATGTATGATTTGTTTAATCTACACTGATCCTGTTCATCAAAGGATCGCAGGGACATATATAATTAACTACGCAGCGAAGATCAGGAAGAACAGGAGATACCATATGTTATTGGACCCTCAGCTTTAGGAACACTAGCTACTAATCATCTTGATTTGGAACAAATTTTGCAGGCCGCACACAGTGACACAGTCAGATCATATACTTGTATGTCCATACTAGAGAATCTAGACTAAATATTCAAACTTAAGAGTATTGATATTGCAGGATTGTACGTGCACGAAACTCGATGAGTAATTAACCACTGTGATTACTTTGGTTAATTTGCTCATTTCTGTTGATGAAATAATTAAGTAGTGTAACCATGTACGGTAAAGTTATTTCCAAGGTAACCAGTAACCACCAAGTACAATTGCCAATTCATTATCATCTCTATAAACTAGCACTTTGATCAAGGGTAAAGCCGCAATTGGCATCTGTCACACTCTTTAACCACCGAGATATTACATCGCGAAAGGTAAATAAGGAAGCATAACCATGCGTGCCCATTGTTTCGTTGAGATGAATTTCACCATATGACCATCACAAGAAAAAGAACAACACAAATATATATGAACTACAAACTATATATGAAATTTTGAAGGAAATAATACACACTGTGAATTCCATACCAAGTTCCTCATGTAATTAAACATAGTAGTATAGTTAATTAACACATCTCATATCACCCTCCATGAGTTAACAAATCTTGCAACATTTTCCCACTACATCCAACTACCAAGTACACAACATTTAACCAACTTAAAAGGGGAAAAAGCATGTAAAAACCAACAACACCAACCTAATTGAAGAACACAACACCATAGCACATAACCTTGAAACTAAGGGAGACCTAATTCAGTGGCATCCATCCATGCATAACCCATGCATCCCCGACGGTCACTACACATTCCCCGACGACGACGAGCTGAACCCGGACAAGAACTCCGCCGGCCAGCCGCCGCCGCCTCCGGCCCAGTACTGCTCATTCGCCCCGACGAAATTGGCGCCGCCGCGGTGCTCCTCCATCTTGACCGACGCCAGCTGCGCGAGCAGCCCCGACGCCACGCCCCTCGGTAACCCGTCGGCGAGGGCGCCAACGTCGCCGTCGGCCAAATGGTACCCGTGCAGCCCTTGCTGCAGGAACTGCGGCTGAAGGAGCGGCAGGTGGTGGTGGTGGTGGTACCCCTCCAGCGACGCCTCCAGCACGGCGGCGGCCGCGGAGGACGGGAGGCCGAGGTGGTGTGGAAGGACCTGCATGCTGGCGATGACGTCTGCCGCGGCCGCGGCAGCGCTTGTGGTGGTGGCCGTGGTGGAGGTGGAGGTGGTGGAGGAGGAGGACGTGGCGGCCGTGGCGCCTCCCGTTCCGACGCCTCCCTGGCGGGACGACTTCTTGCTGGAGCGCTTGGTGTTGCGGCGGCACCCGCCGCCGACGGGCACGTTGCGGAGCGCGCCGCCGCGCGTCCAGTAGCGGCGGCACGCCTTGCAGAAGTGGCGCGGCTGCGAGAGCGAGTAGTTGTTGAAGTAGCAGAACTTGGTGTTGGTCGAGTCGCAGCGCGGGCACCGGAGCGTGCCGGGCTCCGGGAGCGGCACGCGGACCAGCCGCGCGCGCTCCGCCATCGACACGGCCGACCTCGGCTGCGCCGCCCCCTGCCCCGCGGCCTGCAGCGAGGTCGACGAGCCACCCGCCGGCCCGCTTGCAGCCGTGTCGCCGGTGGGGCCGCCCGGCAGCGGCGCCAGACCGGACGGCGGAGGGATCAGGTGGAGGTGGTCGCTGCCGCCTCCGCCGATGAGGCACTGGTGTGGCTGCTGCTGTATCTTCATCAGTAGTGCAAAGATTAAAGGAGGGAATTAAGATTATTTAACTTTAAAGCATGGTATATTCAAGAACATGCTTAGGATGACACCGTTTTTATCTATATGCTCATGAGAAGAAAGAAAATTAACAAAATTGTGATCAAATAACAAAATTTGGGATCAAAGAATGAAAGCATTAATTATTTTGTTTCATTATGCTTGTGCTGATGTGCATATATATGCTTGTCGATCAGTTTGTGCGATGAAATTAACAGTAAGTGTTGAAATGGATGGAAGTGGTAGTAAAAGAAGAAGAAGAAAGAGAGAAATATAGATGATCATCAATTACCTGGCTCCAATTTGGAGGATCTAGGAAGATTGGGAGTGAGGAGAAAACCATGGTGATCGATGTGACGAACAAGCAAGTCCCCTTGTTCCACTTCTTGGACACTACTAGTTCCTTACTTACTAATACTTTGTGACAGTATAGTTTCAGAGAAGAGAGGTGAAAGGAGAAGAGATGGTGAGGAGGAAGGAAACCACAACTTTTCTTTCGTTGCTCGCACTTCTCATTTTATAATTTATGTGGCATTCCTTAGCCTCTAAGAGAGAATGAGCTAGTATAGGAACTGTGCAAGAGACAGAGATGGAGAGGGTGCTAAGTTAGCTAGCTATAGCTAGTGGGGATGGATGTCATGACTCACATGAGAGAGGAAAAGGTCGCTGGGGAAAAGGAGGAGGCCATGGCAAACCCTAACAGTAGGAGAGAGAGAGAGAGAGGTGAGTGAGGTTAGTGTGTAGGATGCATGGTGTGAGGTGACATGCTAAGGAAACATGGATGGCACCACCAGCCAAGGGAGGGCTCCAGCACAATGGAGAGGATGAGTGAGATCAGTAGTGAAGGCCCCTCTCCTGCTGCTGCCCTGTATTTATACACCTCCAAAGGCCAGAAAAAAAAGGATGGAAAGCTGGTCGTCTTGGTGCCTGCCTGCCTGAGACTGGCCCAGTGTTTGTTCGGTGGCCCTAATATTGCTGGTAGAATTATATTCTTATGTATGTACGGACATATGCACGTACATCTGTATACATGTAGGACAAGCTTCTTGCAGTATGGCTCAAGCTCCCGGAAAGTCACATCTATAATCACATTTCTTTGTATATATATTAATGTAGGATGGAATTAATTTCAAGGCTGCAGACAAGGTCCAAATTAACAAGTTAGCATCCAAGCATGATTTCGTATATATACTTTCTTTTGTGTTATCCAATCCTATGTAATTGGCACCTTGTGTATTACTTTTCTATCCTGCGTTTCAAAGACGGTCCCGTAGCGAGGAGGTCCGGCCGAGGAAAGCAAAACCGGTTTTAAATTTTTTACCAGAGGGTTTGGTAGCGGGGAGGTCCGACCCATGGAAAATAAAACCGGTTTTAAATTTTTACCAGAGGTCTGATAGGACCGGTTTAACCGATTTCAAAAAAATAGTAGTTTTTAGACCAAAAATTTTAAATAAAATTATCTAAAATCAGTCATAAATTAGACTAACTCGGTGGTGATCGGTTATCATGGCTGAAAATATTGTTGTGAAAAAAAGCATAAATTATTTAGCATAATTAAATTTTAAAAAATTAAAAATATAAAAATATGTTAGCCCATTACGTATAATACAAACGAATACGGGAAAAAAGAACCGCAAAAACTCAACAAAACCAAAAGTTCTTAATGAATAGTGAAAAATAAGCTCGAAGCTCAATAATTGATACCTCAATATAAAACGAAACATTTGAAACTGATTTGTAGTATAACCGGAGATGATCAGTAGAACCAATTTTCATAAGCATGGTCCGCCGGTCCACTCCAATTTCTCTTGACATGCATATGCCGATGCAGATACACATCAGTTAATTAATTCTTCTTTTGACTAACGTACTGCGACTACTATTCCAATCTTAGGACGAGCAAAGTCCAGCGGCAGCTAGCTAGCTAGCTGCAGCAATGATTGCCGGATTCGATCGGCACGGCACCAAGCTGAAGCTAAGCATCGAGGCCGGCCGGGCGGTGGTCCAGATCGGCGAGAATAAGGTCACGTCTAGCGCATCTGCACCGCGCTGCGTGCTAAGGTAAGGGAAGCATCCATCTGCCCGATCATCGAGGGGACCAACAACTACGACACATAGAAACGTTTTTTTGTCACTATATTGTTGTAAAGATATTTTTAAAATACCATATAAGCATATTTCTATACATCCCTAGTATAAATATAGAGACGTATTATTAAAACGACTCTATCATTTACGGCATTTTATAGAGATATTTTATTGCGTCTCTAAAAGAACAGGAGCGTAGGACCAATATTTAAGCTCTAGATCTCATGAGAATAATACTTTCCTTAAACTTGCTGTACTAGCTACCCAAACCTTACCACTTCAGTATTTAGTTGTGTCTTACAATATTTATATGTACATCATTTAACGCATATTAACTATTGAAAAAAATCCACTAGATAGTTAAAAACGTCTCGAAAAGATATCTTTATGCAACAAAGAAACTTAAGTCGAATAAGAAAGTGTCTCAAAAACATATCTACAAGATTAAATTTTACATGTAGTTCTGAAATATTTCAAAATCGTCTTGAAATTGCCTCTACAGTATAAATTTTAGGGTGATTTCTAAAACGACTCTAAAAAGCATCTCTAGACTAGACAAATTAAAAAGCGTGTCGAAAAATACCTCTACATTTTATTTTATTTTATTTTTTTGCAGTGAACCATGGCATGGTATGGCAAGCCGTCGCTCCTCCTCGAGTCGCTGTCGTGCGCGCTTGTAAAGCGGAACGCGTACGTAGGCTCGCACATACATATGCATCTCGTCCATCATGACACCACACATGGTTCCCATTCAACGGCAGCACCTCGGTTCATTCTTTCAGGGCTACCTACCTGTCTACGTGAAACACGACGCCAGATGGAAATTTAACCACGGGACGGGGCTTGATTTGCGAATTAATTTATATGACTTGTTTGCTTATGTCCAGGATTCGGGTTTGACATTATGGGCTGGGTGCTTTTTTTTTTTTTTGTCTCTTGGGATTTGATTGTTGGACATCCTTTATATCGGAGGACGTAATGCCTCATTGAGGAATTAAGCAAGATGGATTAGCCCAAGTCCTTAATAAGTCTCCTGTCCTACTCTTCTCCTTGGCCGCTCCAAAAACGACTTCAGTTTGGTTTTTTGTGCTTTTCCCTTTTTTGGTTTTATTGGACTTTTTTTCTTTTTCTTTTTCTCTTATTCTTTTATATTATCCATGTTGATATAGCGTTTTTTGTTTTTATATTTTAATTACATAAAATAAGCTAATGACAAAATTAATATAAAATAAACCAAAAACTCCGATTTATCAGTCACTTAAGAGCGTCCCATGCTCCTTCCGTACCTGTTCATGTATTACCGTAGGTACATTAAAAATCAAAAATCCAGTCGTGCACAGTCCAATCAACCGGAGGCAGAACGCTGAAACTGGTAGGTTTCAGGCTTTTAGCTCAAATATGTTACAATTATTGAGTTTCATGCGCTTCCCAGTCATATGTGGCGTTAAAATGGGGCATCATGGTGTTTGGGCACCAAGCCTCTCTACCTTTAGATTGCTTTTAGATACGCACAAGTGTAATGATATATAATATATCAAACAAATCCGTTAACATTTATTAATTCAAAAGGACATTAATTTGGAAAGGAATTTATTAATTTAGCATGCTGAATCAATCATGGATGAAAATTTTTAATCATAGATAGATAGAAAGTCTCAATCATAGTCTAGGCACCATGATACCCTTTTTATTTATACTATATATAGTTTGTATTTTTGGACCGCGTTTTATGATTTTTAACTACAGTTTATTAATTTAATAAATAATAATTACTAAGAAAATTCAAGAAAAAGGCCAAGCGAGCGAGCCTTCCCACGCAAAAGAAGACACGGCAAACAAGTGCGCGACGAGGAATCAATCAGCTAGGCAGATGCACCCTGGCTACTGGTTGCATGCATGCATGCAAATCTCGCTATGCAGCATGCTGTCTAGTAATAATTTATAATATAATGAGCGGTCAAAGATCGCCAAGCCAAGCCGGGACGGCAAGCGGCAAAGGGAGCAACGGCGCACACACACACACACACCATGCGGAAGACGCCAAGGCGCGGAGAGGAGTCACAGGCTCGGAGCGCGGACTCCGAGGCGGACAAGGGCGTACACGCACGCCAGGCTCCGGCAGCTTTGGCTGGTGTTGGGGCAAATTTGGGTGGGTCACAAAGGCTTTACCTGCCTGTCTGCTGCTGCTGCTGCTGCGATCCAAGGAAATGAAATCAAAGGAAATGCCGTTCAAATCAATTGCTGTTCAAATGAGACGCTGTCAGTCCAAGGGACGCACTGCAGTGCAGTGCAGGCGTCCGCTTAGCTAGCTTTGTTATATGCTTGGAGACCAAGGAAAGGAAATCCAAGGGCCTAAGGAACGGCGGCAGGGAAGGCCTGAACGACGGACCATTCAACGGAACACAGGACAGGGCCGCCCCGGCCCGACAACAAGACCGACCACCCATCCATTCCAACCGACCATGCAAAGGCGGCCGGCGACCAGCGAGTCTAGCAAAGCAGCCATGGTAGTACACACTGTGGTGGATGTAGAACAAACATGACACGGGGATCTTATACTCTATATATATACTTATTGATGTATTTATTAATAACGCAGTAGATAGTAATATGTTCTAAATTTTATATCTTTAGACTCATTATACTCAAAGTAACTACCATATTGATCAAATTATGTAGGGTTAAATCTTCTCCTTTTTTTCCAAACATTATGTATGGAAAATCATATGTGTGATGTTAGTAAGGCCCATTATCCAAATACTTTTTTCTTACCACATCTTTCTGATTGGGGAGATAGTCGTCTATTCTTTTCCTTTCCATGGATCAAACTGAATCTTCTATTCCCAATTGATTTCTAAACTTTCTATATTTGTAGCATTTACACTTGAACTTGGTGTCTTTCTTTTTAGAAATAGCTTTATGACTACGGACCACCTGCTATTAGGGAGATGACAATTATTAAAACTTAGAACAAGCTGAATTAGATATTGAAACACATTGAAAATTTTCCTAATTCAATTGTTTCCAAAATCGAAACAAGGCATTCTAATATTAAAGCCTTGACCAATAAATATTTTAAAATCATAAAATTGAAACTCTAAAATCTAAATCACAAAATTTAGTGCCTATTTTGGTCGGCTGATCGTTATTTCGTTAGCTACGAAAATCATTGAATATTTGAACTTTGAAAGCAAGGAGACAAGATGAGACAACGGGTGGACGATCTCACTTATTGACGTAAGCATCGACCATACTGCATACATCATATACACCAAGATTTACTTTGTTGCATACATGCGCAGTTAACACAGTGAGAAATCTAACCATATGATCTGATGCACGCAGAAGTAGGCGAGAAGCGACCAGCATACTCCCAGACGACAGTAGCTCCGGCACTAGGCCCGTTGCCCCTGCAGACGAAAGGTTGCATGCGTGGTATGCCACGTGGGGAACAGGGGAAGGTAGTTTAAGCACGGTCTAGACCTAATGTTGGCTACTTGATTAGCTTGGAGCTGGTGCTGGCTTAGGCCTTGGGCTAGCGTTGGCTTAGGACTAGACTGGTTAGTGGCCCACGCTCGATCGGTTCAAGCAGCACCTATTATTTTATTCTCTTTTTACAGTTGTTGATATGCTGTGTCGTACCAACTTTAACTTACACATAACGTCCTGTGTGTTTTTCTTTTCTTTTCTCACCCTGTTTGTCAACGTATTTAAACCTTCTTTCTTTTAGATAGATATAATTTTTGACATATGATGACACTGATTTTTGGCATATAAGGATACATAATGTCTAAACTTAGACTGTAAACAACAAAAATTAAAATTGGCCCGAGGCTTGGGCGTGGCATTGCCAACGCGCATCCGCCCCTGAGTAAGGCTGTAAATGAGCTAAGCTCAAGTGAGCTCAAGTAAGCTCAAGCTCAGGATGTCGTTAGCGTCAATGTCGAAGCAGACCGTGATCTGGGGGACGCCCCTAGGGGCCGGAGGTATGCCGGAGAGCTCGAACTTGCCCAGGAGGTTGTTGTCCTGGGTCCTGGTCCTCTCGCCCTCGTACACCTGGATCAGCACACCGGGCTGGTTGTCCGAGTACGTGGAGAACACCTGCTCCTTCTTGGTGGGGATGGTGGTGTTCCTCGGGATCAAGACAGTCATCACTCCTCCGGCTGTCTCGAGACCAAGAGAAAGAGGGGTTACGTCCAACAGTAGCAGGTCCTGGACCTTCTCGTTGCCCTCTCCGCTCAAGATGGCGGCCTGGATGGCGGCACCATAGGCAACGGCCTCGTCGAGGTTGATGTTCTTGCAGAGCTCCTTGCCGTTGAAGAAGTCCTTGAGAAGCTGCTGCACTCTGGTCCATCTTGGCACGCTGCTCTTGTCCATCTTGGCATCCCTGAGGCACTTCTCCACAGGCTCCATGCACTTCCTGAACAGATCCATGTTGAGCTCCTCGAACCTTGCACGGGTGATGGTCGAGTAGAAGTCAATGCCCTCGTACAGAGAGTCAATCTCAATGGTGGTCTGGGCAGTGGAGGAGAGGGTCCTCTTTGCCCTCTCGCAGGCTGTCCTCAGCCTCCTGAGAGCCCTCGCGTTGCCACTGATGTCCTTCTTGTTCTTCCTCTTAAACTCCTGGACGAAGTGGTTGACCATCCTGTTGTCAAAATCTTCACCACCAAGATGAGTGTCACCAGCTGTGGCCTTGACCTCAAAGATACCCTCCTAAATGGTGAGAAGGGAGACATCAAAGGTACCACCTCCGAGGTCAAAGATGAGGACATTCTTCTCGCCAACGCTGGCAGCCTTCTTGTCACGACCATAAGCAATGGCGGCAGCTGTCGGCTCGTTGATGGTACGCATAACATTGAGGCCAGCAATGACCCCAGCATCTTTGGTGGCCTGCCTCTGTGAGTCGTTGAAGTAGGCAGGAACAGTGACAACAGCATTCTTGATGGTGGTGCCAAGGTAAGCTTCAGCGATCTCACGCATCTTGATGAGAACCATAGAGGAGATCTCTTCGGCTGCAAACTGCTTCTCCTCACCCTTGTACTGGACAACAATCATAGGCTTGCACCAGGTCCAGCAATGACCTTGAACGGCCAGAGCTTAATATCGCTCTGGACAGAAGAATCAGTAAATCTCCGGCCGATGACACTACAGGACGGTAGGGAATTTGGGGCATGCTAATCAGCCTCGAAATGTAGAAAAATCAGCCTCATAATATATATTGAGGCTAACACGGCCTACCTCGGATACCCTTGCCTCAAAATAAGCATATTGAGGCAACCACTAGAGTTAGCCTCTAAAAGCTAAATTTGAGGCTGACACGGTGTGCCTCAGAATTTGATTGAGGCAGATGGCCTGCCTCAGCTAGGACGACTAGCCATGAGGCTGTAATGTCTGCCTCAAATTTAAAGAATTGAGGCAACTATAAGCTGCCTCAACGTTACAAGCATCAAATTACAATTATTTTCAGCATATACATATATTTTCTCAATAATTATTATCAAACACATACATCTCATCACTATGCACACAAGATAATTGAAACAAGAAACAAATATAGCCTCCAAATCTCTTCATTCAATAGATTAAAACATCACGACCACACATGCATATTGAGGAGAAAATATATAGCATCTCATTTAGTCTCCAAAAGGTCCTCTCCATCAGTTGACAAATGTAGCATTCAACTATGCATACAATATATAGTAAAATTCTCAATAGTATAGCTAGTCAGTGGACACATGTTTGAGCCATCAACTGTATAGTAGCTATGGGCTAATAAAATATATCATCTATACAAAATTTGAGATAGTAAACTTCTCAAAAGAGTAGACAAGATATCGCTCATGGTGATCAACCATATAGTAGCTACAGCACATATTTTGTCATCTTTACTGAAGTTGTCGCCAATTTTGCATGGTTGTGCTATTGGCGCAAGAAGAAACCCGACCACCTAGAATTAAATTTACAAAATTCGATCAGTCGAGTGCTTAATACAAAAATATCAGGAACAAAAAATAATCCAAAACATTTGGATCAAGAAAGTAGCTACAGCTGTTTGTATGAATCATAGGATGTTTCATTTCTATTTATAAACAACATAGTTCAGTTCATGTTTCATTTCTATTTATAATTTTATCTATCTATATTTCGCTCAATGGATCACATGATGGTGTAAATAATTTTTATGTCATACCTAAGCACTAAATATTTTATATGCAACATAATGACATAAGTACCTGTTTTTGTTACTTCACCATTCTGCCTGGGTGGAACTTCTTCAACCTTAATTGTGAGCATTCATTTGACATGTTAGATTTTGTAGGTAAACAAAGTATACACATAAACAAGCTAAGAAAAGGACATACCAAGTGGATTGGCCAAGCAATGGAATGACCAATAGCATCCTTGATGTAATTCAGATTTTTGCACGGTCGAAACAGTTCTGCATCTCCAAATATGGCACTGTCTATGACTACTTTGTAGCACTCGTTTCCAAGAATTGTACCTCCAACCATTTCTGATGGGTCTTGACTTTCAACAGTTGCTTTAGCAATACGATTATATGGCAGCACAGTTCTTTTAAGAAATACATCATTTCCAACCTGTTTGACCATATGGACACCTCATATTAGACTGGAAAATATAATAGATGATGTTGTTTTACATAACAGATCCAACTGAACTAACAAAAATTTTCCAAACCTGAAGAATCTGCAGGATGTCGCAATAAGCCATCCTTAGTGCGGCCCTCAGCATGCCAACGCATGTTAGAAGCTGTCTTTTCTGACATAAAAAATCTTTGCAGCCTTTTTTTCAATGGAAAGTAACGAAGAACTTTTTGAGGAACCTTATGCACTCGTTTCCCATCAATCCCCACTTTTTCTATCTTCCACCTAGACGTGTTACATTTTGGACAACTCTTGGCATTCTCATACTCTTTCCAAAATAGTATGCAATCATTCAAACATGCATCAATGTTAATGTATCCCAAACCTAGTGATTTGACAAGTTTGCTAGCAGCATAAAAGTTTTCTGGCAATTGCACATCCATAGGGAAAGCCTCCTTAAGAAGCACAAGGAGCTGATCAAAACTACTATTGCTCCACCGACCCAAAAATTTTAGATGTAGAAGTTTTATGATAAACTGAAGTTTTGACATTTTACATCCTGAATATAAATTTTGGCTAGCATCAGCAGCTAACTTATAGAATTTTTCTGCATCTTCACTGTGCACATCTCCCATGTCTCCATCATCTTCTAAACCATTAAAATAATTAAATCCAAGTCCATCTCTTAACATTGCATCAATATCATCAGATTGTTCTTGACCTATCTGTGGCTCCATGCAAACATTAGTTCTAACTGAAGATGAGCCCTCCCCATGAAAGAACCATTCACTATAGCCTCGCATAAATCCATCACATATTAGGTGTTCATGAATTAATTCATCATGTAGCCAATGGCAGTTCATGCAAGGACAAATAATCATGTTGTCTTTTGCTGAATGAGTGAAAGCAAACTGCAAGAATTGTTCCAAGCCTTCTTCATATTCATCTGTCCACCTATTAATGTTGCCATGTTACTTAAATTACATAATATATAATAATATTATGTGACCCCATATTTACCCACAACCCCACATTTACCTAGGTTTTTCCAGCCAGCTTTTGTCCATGTTAGTAATGGGAGGTACTAGCAATCTGTCCAAAAAGTGCATTCAATATATACCATATCTTCGTTCCAACAAGGCAACATCAAACAACAGATGATAAGCTTTTAACAATATATACAAGCATGGAAATAGAAGTGATGTTAAGAAATTACCTTTCTAAGAACAACAAGCAAGTAAGTTTGCGATGGCGTGCACCCGACAAACAAGTACCCAATTTAACACCACAATAGCTATGACGGATCGTCGACTCTCTTGGTGCAGAGAAATCGAGTAATCGAATTATGAAAAAAATTAATATGCCACACACATGCTATCAAAAACACCACGAATGTCACAAATATTTATTAATTACAACCATATGCAAGTACACCTAAAATCATATAAGTTACTTGCACCCAGGATCCACAAAAAAGACAATCAACCATGTTATCTAACCACCTAAAACTAACGCCAATTTACACCCATACCACGATATAATAAAAGTATATCATAATTGGCTAATTGTATTACTGATATGAAACTTGAGTTCAATACTAAACAAGCAAACATAAAGCATAATACGAAGAACATGGCATGATCTCAAAGTACAAAAGATGTAACATAATAGAGATCAGATTTTTTTTAACTCCTAATTTCCTACAGTGAAAATTCAGATTTTTTTAATACATAAAACACTAATATTTTTCAAGAGCTATAATACAAGAACAGCTAGGATCAATTCACAATTACAGAACACAATTCATCAGGACATCATCAATTTATCAATTCACATTTCACTGATTTCATGCTAGTTGGGAAAGCCAGTTGGGAAAAATTACAGAAACACAATCCTGCTATATTAACTGATATCATCAATAATCAATTCATCATCACATCATGCATTCATGCTAGTGAATTTTATGCTAGTTGGGAAAGCCAGTTGGAAAATTACAGAAACACAATCCGCAGGACCGCAGCTGCGCCGAGACGGGTCCGGACTCGGGAGGCTTGGCGGCGCCGAGGCGGGTCGGGGCGGCTGGCCGCGCCGGAGGCGGGAGGCGGGCGGCGCTGGAGGTGGAGGCGGCGGGGCCGGCCGGGGCGCGGCGGCGCTGGAGGCGGGAGGCGGGCGGGGCGGCGCTGAGGCGGGCGCGGGGCGGGAGGTGGGAGGCGGCGCCGGGAGACGAGGCGCGCGGTGCTAGGTCTCGATCGAGGCCTCGCATGGGAATATGCGGATGATATGGGCAGGTGAGAGAATAGGCGAGAGGTGTGATGGAAAAATAGGTGAATAGGCAGGGAGAATAGAAAGGAGAGGAGGGAATTTTTATCTGCTCCCGCCAATACTAATTTCACCTGATTATTTGAGGCTTGCAATCACTAGGTAGCCTCTAATTCCTTGTTGAGGTATTGTTAGCCTCAGATTAATGAGGCTTTATGGTTTACCTCAATTTTATAATTTGAGGCAGAAGTTGCTGCCTCAGAGAATATTTTGAGGCAACTATCTTCAGTCATGCCTCAAAAGCTTGCCTCAAATTCCCCACCGTCCTGTAGTGTGAGACGCTTGGCATCTGCATAATATCATTATGTCAGAAATTGCACACACACCAACCTCAAATATGATGAGAAAGACTTGTGATGTTACATGTAGAACAAAGCAAATAATGGGCAAAACATAGCGAGCATAACAGAAATTTCAATATTAATGCTACGGTGCTACCTAATCTGAAGCCAGAAAAACAAACCAACTTAGACAGAAAAACATGCATTGAAGTAAACAAATTGCAACCAGGGTGACATCTGCAACTAGAATTACAGTAAATATTTTTCTAGACATGCATATTGTGCATTGACTCTAGTATATATCTGTAATTCATCATGACAGGTAACTCAGGGATGCCAAACATTTACTAGGAAAGCAAAGACATGTAAACAGGGATATATAGTAACAGGAAGCTCATTAAGGAGCAACCAGTGTCGCAAGATCCGTTCCCACTTATTTTTTGCAATGTTTCGAGACACATAATCACAAATTTGACCAAGTGTCAGATACCAAATGGCATTGACTGTAATAACGAATTGAATGACAAGAACCCGTTATCAAAAACAAGGAAACATTATACTATTTGTGCAATCTCTGTTGGAACTGAATCCATTAGTTCCGATCGCTACTCGCTGAGAGAAAACGCATACATACTTTCTTCCTTAGAACGACACACGCATACGAGTAGAGAGGACAAATAAACATAGCAGAGACTTTTTCTTTCCGGCGATGCACGCCCTTTTCTTCTCTCTATTCTATTCACTCATAACTCCTCCAAATGCTTAACAGATTACATAGCTTAAATAAGCCTCATGCACACATACGACCTCCACGCACCCACTAACTTGGCCTTGTTCTCATGCCTCCTAGAATCTCTCCACAATCCGCATGACTCGGGCCTCTCACAACTACTTATGACCACGTTCACTGCATAGTCTTACGACCACACATGCAGACTGTCGACCACACACACACACACAACTACGGCTAAGACCGCTTCTCACGACGCTTCAACTTCCGACTTCTCTTGGCACATGGATGCTCTGACTACAGTCGGCTATGTCCAACTTCCGCGAGAGTACTCGACTACCACGAGTACTCAAACACACACTGCTAAACTATTTACATGTAAATATTATAACCAACGATTTCCCCCTAATCTTGACATGAATACTCACTGATACAGATCACCCACTTCTTACCGCACGCAGCAACCTCTTCTTCTTGCCGCACTCAGTAGCATCTTGCCACAAGCAGCGGCCTCAATTCTCTTCATGCCACATGCAACGGCCTTCTCTTCTTGCCACACGTAGTGGCTTCACCTTGCTACACACAGCAACGATGATTTCACACCACTGTCTTCGGCTTCCATCTTGCCTGGAGTCTGTCGCCACCCGCAACCTCCACCTCGCATGGAATCTGCCATTACGCCACCTCTAGCCTCCACTCATGAAGTCTATCATTGGTGCACCTGTCGTCACCACACGATGGTGATTACATCGTCGTCATCGGTATGCACGTCATGTGTGAATTTGACACACCGTGCTGGCCTCGCCATGGCCACGTGAACCTTCGCCGCCATGCTCCTAAGCACACGGTGCTGCAGCCGACTCATCGCCAGCACCTGTGCACCTTCGCCCGATGTGTACCGCTGTGCACGCCATCACGCCAACCAACAAGTCTTCGCCAGGTAGCTTCTTCTCGCACCTTGAAGCTCTGATACCAACTATTGAAACTGAACCCATTAGTTCTGATCGCTACTCGCCGGAAGAAAACGCACACATGTTTTCTTCCTTAGAATGACACACGCATACGAGTAGGGAGGACAAATAAATAAAGCAAAGACTTTTCCTTTCTGACAACGTATGCCCTTTTCTTCTCTCTGTTCTATTCACTCGCAACTCTTCCAAATGCTTAACATATTACATGGCTTAAATAAGTCTCATGCACATACATGACCTCCACGCACCCACTAACTCCACTAACTTGGCTCTATTCTCATGCCTCCTGGAATCCCTCCACGATCCGTATGACTTGGGCCTCTCACAACTACTTACGACCACATTAGCTACATAGTCTTATGACCACACACGCAGATTGTCGACCACACATAGTCTTACAACCACACACACAACTACGGCTAAGATCGCTTCTCACGGTGCTTCAACTTCCGACCTCCCTCAGCACATGGATACTCCGATTGCACTCGGCTATGTCCGACTTTCGCGTGAGTACTCGACTACCGCGAGTACTCGAACACACTGCTAAACTATTTACATGTAAAGCTTATAACCAACAATCTCAGCTGAAAGATGGTGATTTTAATTCTAATAATCACAGTGAATCAACAAATAGGATTACTTGCATCACAGCTTGCACCTCAACAAAATCAGTTCAGCTTGTGCATCCACAAAATCAGTTAGCATTAGATAGCTTCTGTCTATTTTTATCAAAAAAAAATTCCACTAAATAAGAACTCAAATGAACATAAGAATGGGAGATCAGATGGTAGTGCATGATGTAAATTGATCATCATAATGAATGCAGAAATGTGGTATGGATTTGATGTCATCACTTCTCTCGTCAACTTTTTCAATAATGAGCAGAACTCACAACTCATAGGCCAAAAAAAAATCAAAGATTGAACAACATTAGTACTTCGTCAAAATCCAGAAATCAGTACAAAATTGCCAGTATAACATACTGAAACACACTTGAAAAGCAAAGTAAAAAAAGAAATTCAAAGAAAAAGCTCGAGCTGCAGATGGTTCAGATTGAAAACCATGAAAGCTATGGTAACATTGCCTCCCGTCATATTAACATCAGCGGAATAAGCTCTTAGAGAAATTGTTTCATCATCAATCTGACAGCTCAAGAGTTTATTAAGTGGCAATCTAGCAACATCCAAACAAAAGCATGACTACGATGAACAGTATTCATGCGGTCGAGGACCGCATGACTATGATGAACAGTGTAGTGCGGTTCCCGACCGCACGACTAACACGTGTCACGCCCTTGGAGTTGTGTGGTCGGGAAGGAGGCTAGATTTGGTATTTTGGTGGTCTGGAAGACAAATTTGGTATTAACGTGATACACGGGCTAGAAATGACCAAAATTTGAGTCTGCCTACCCTGGTCTCACAGTGACATGCATGAAGACCTACTAGTCTGCTAGTGGTAAAATATAAGCTAACTTGAAGAAGCACACCCATCAATTTCTCATGGTTTAATTGTTAGTTTAGTAGGCATGTCCGGTCCATCGCGCAGAGCCTAACTTCACCTGGATTCTAAGTATGTGTTTGGTTCATGGGACCATAGGGGATGGGATGGGGCGGTCCTCGTTTGAGTTTGTTTGGTTGAGTCGGGTGGGATGGGGATATCCTCTAGGGAATATTCGTGGATATGCTCTCAAATTGGGGATGCTCCTATCCCCAAAAATGAGGGGATGGTGAGGATGAAGTGGGACGAGTGGTGACAGGTAGACCCCGCATGTCAGATTGTCATCCTAAACCTTTTGTCCCTAAATCAAACAGAAAACAGGGACCGTCCCGTCTCGTCCCTAAAAAATGGGTTGGATCCATCCCGTCCCACCATGACTCTGAACCAAACACACCCTAAGGCGGGCACCCCTCGTCACATTCTTAGCAAGTGGAGTGTAGTTCACAAGCCGCGTGTATCCCGCCTCTCTTACAGCGCTCGCTTTGAGCTCTGAGGTGGATCAGCTGGCCTCTCACTCATCTGTTGCTTCTATTTACTTAAATCATTACTATTATAAAAGAACCACCAATTCTCCTTCAACCGTTCTATTTCCTTAACTTCTTACTATTCTTCACTTTTCAATCCATTAGATCAACTCTCTTCTATAGTGCGATTCTCTATACATTCAATGAGTTCCGTTGCAACGTACAGGTACGTAACTAGTTTCCAATAACAATTTAGAGCATGACAAATTGCATGTTCCAATTCCTTCTAATTTTCAACCTTTGAGGTGGCAGACTGGAATTTACCAGCACCTAGCCAATCGAATTACAAAGAGGCCATATATACACTCGGCTCAGTGTCGGGTGCATGCCAGCCAATGAACGAAAATTCACAATCGAAATGAACTGGAATAGATCTGGCATACTCTTGTGCAATGTCGTTGTGCAACCAGACCAATTTAGAAACCACACAATTTTAAACAAATTTCGAAATAACCCTTAAACGAAAACATCAATAAAACAAAGATTGCGTACCCTGGACTTCAATGAGTCAAGCTACGTACACGGGTGAAAACACCCAGGCTGTAGGAGCCCAGCTAAAATATTTAAGATTCTCCGATTCCCATATATAGTACACTGAAGAGTCGTACATGTGTGGTTGCTTCAAATATTGCCCCTAAATTATTACTATTATAAAAGAACAAGTTAGTAGTCGTACGTTTATTATCCTCCAACGTTCTTATTTACTTGACTTTTCATCATTCTCTACTTCCCAACGGATAATTATTTATACATCTAATAAATTTCGTTACAACACACAAATACATAATTTGTATCGTTCCTAATTAATAATTAACAACACGACTGGCTAGTCATGCTCGCCAAGACCGTCCTGCGCCTCTTTCATGGTCTCCTTGTCCTCCGGAACAACCAACATGTCGTAGAGCACATACAACCACACGGCAGCCATAAAGGGATCTCCTTCACAGAACCCAGCAAGAGGCCCCTCCGTCGCCCGATGAGTCACCGTCGTCGGGGATGTCCACGGCGACGTGTGCCGGCGGCGCCGCCGCTGCAGGATCATGCCGGTCGTCCTATGCCGAGCCGGCCGTCTCGGTGTCGCGCCGCCAGCTCGAGAAGCCGGGATCGAGAGCAGCATGCCGCCGATCGAGCAAAGAGGCGTCCTGGATCGAATGCGTGGTTTGCTTTGCCTCCATGCACACCCCGTGAGAAGCTTTATAGGCCAGGCGTTTCCGAGCCCGAATCGAATCCGGCCTTGAGGCAGATGGCGAACGGGCTGCGTGCAATTTCGATCGGATTCGGGGACTGAATCCGATCGACAATTTCGGTGGTCGTTCAAGGTGGGACAATGGCTTGGCGCGGTGGGCCGTCGACATGGTCTTCACACGAAACAGCTAAGGGCCCAGGCCCAACTTGCTGCTTGTCGGGCGCCACTTTGACTAGTCAACCCTGTGCTGGTAGACCCCCATTAAACCTTGCAAAAAAGAAAAAAAAATGCTGCTATTCCCAAATCCCAACTCCGAAAGCATATACTCCATGCATGAAACTATGTTGATACAGACAGATATAAAGCTTATTTTTTAACGTTTTTTAAAAGTAGTTTTTGATTTTTACTATAATATCTAATTTTCAAATCGAGTATTTTCTCAAGACGTGGACTACAAGTTAATTATAGTACACGTTAAAAACTCAACATCTGTATCAACCAAAATCGCAAGCGAGTATCTCTCTCTGTAATCTCTGTCGCAAACAGCTAAAATTTAAAATTTTCAACCAAAAACTATAAACCTCAACCATATTAATATCAAATAGATTTATAGGTTGCAATGCAGTGACCTCAAATTAAACTCCTGACTGACTGAGAGACGAACCAAACACATGGTAGAGACACGACAGGAACATGCTTGCAGGACAGGACACGATACAAACTGACGACATGCACATGCATGCAGGGCCAGGCCAAACTGCATGCATCATTTCTGCAACTAATTAATTAAGCTGCCAATTATTTGGACTGGAAACTGGAATGGATTAACTAGCTAGCTGGCTGATCATTAGGCGCTGTAGTAGATGATCTTGAGCTCGTCGACGTTGTGGCAGTTGCCGCCGGGGACGGCGTACGCGAAGCAACGGCCGTGGTCGGCGCAGCCGGCGGCGGGGCAGTGCCCCTGCAGCGGCCGCCCGTGCGGCGTGACAGTCACCCTGACTGGGCCCGACTGCGAGTTGCTCACCTGGTACCACGCGCCGCCGTCGGGGGCGACGTGGAACTCCGCCTCCGGCGCGCCGGGCGCCGACAGCCTCCCCGTCCAGATGCAGACGGGGAACTCGGCGTGGGTGCCGTGGCGGAGCACGTACCCGGGGCCGAACAGGTGGGGGCTGTTCGCCAAGGGGGTGAGCGCCAGGGCCAGGTCGTGGCCGCACAGGTTCTGCACCGTGATCTTCCTCGTCTGCGCGCAGTTGTCGCCGGCGGCCGACATGGCCGTCGCGGCGAGCACCGCTAGCAGGAGGCCCAGCGGCTTGGAGAACGGCATAGTAGTTAATAAACTTAGTGGCTACTTAGGACTGAAGAGGGATTGGTTGGTTAGGGTTTAGGGTTCACAGCTGTTGGGGTATTTATAAGCGCGTCGTGGCGTAGGGTTTGTTGTGCAGATGCCTCTTTTCTCACCATTGATCATCATAGTGACCTGGCACACCAGCTAGATCAAGCTTGCTAGCTAGTTAAGGACGGTGTGGTCTGTAGAGCGAGCTTGATCTTGCAGTAGCTGTCGGAGATGGAGCCGGGGAATCACAAAAGGTTTTTGTGTTCGTCTTGTAGCCTGTGGCCGGCACTGTATAACGTGAGCCACGCGAGCTACATGCAGTGTGGTACTGTTACATCGAGTTGGTGGCAGTAAAACTGAGCTGTTAATTTAATTTGTTCATCCGTACGTAGTAGGTGGTGGCCTGCGTGCAGCTACATGTGCACATGCCAGTGTCCCTGTTTCGGATGAGGGAAAATAAAAGAAAAGTGAAGTTGTATTGTACTATTCAAGACTTTATGCATGCACATGGTTCATGATATACTGGTTTCAAGATTTGCTTTTCGTTTTTTTTTTCCTTCTCCAATGCGAACATACTGCAGAAAGGAGCTTGAAAATTTTCTACTAGATTTGTTAGTTTTAATTGGTTCCACGGAAGAATCAAGCAAAGCAAACTAGCTGTGAATACGGGGCGGAGCCAAGTAATTTTGGTAGTCTGGGCAGATGGACTGGTTAGGGCCGGTCCTGGGATTTTGGGATCCCGGGATAAAACTAGAAATAGGGTCTCTAATATAAATATCTAAATATAAATCTACATACATATATATATATATATAAATTTTACCAACAAACACTTAAAATACGTTATGTATTAAAGAAAAATTCATGATGGACAGATGGTAAGATGGATGATGGATCATGGATGGATTCATGGATACAAGTTACAACTCGCGTGAGGGACGTAGGCACGTACTGCGGCGGTCCGGCGGAGAGACGGGCAGAAGACGGCCACCCTCGGGCTCGGCGCGGCGTGATGGTTGGTGCCGGCGCCGCCCTAGTCCCTACGGCCCTAGACGATAAGAAGACGAGATCACGATTCACGAGAAGTCGCCAAGTCGGTCTGGTCGTCCGGGGAAAGACCGTAGACGGGATAGTATTATACGGCAGGTGTGTTCGTGGTTTGAATGTACACCGGATTTCTTTTCTCATTGCTTGATGGAAGATTGTAACTGTACTGATGATTATTGAAAAATTCTCCGTTCAGTGTCAAAACAAGGAGTCTGCTGTAGTCAAGATATATGTGGCCACTGTATTCTTAAAAGCTACAACTAGTACAAAGCAAGGTGGGGTAATCGACGACACACACCGCACCATCGCCTTCCTTTGGGGCTATGCAAAATGCAATCTGAAATGGTAATCTGATGTGCTTGCCCGCTATTACTCTCTTTGCTTCACCGCCGTTCTTTGGTTGCTCTGCGATGGATATCGATGCCATATGGGGCCCCTGCATTTTGGGGCCCGGCGCCGCCCTTCGCCCCCCAGTCGGGCTTTGATCGGTTGGCTAGATTGATCTGCAGTTTGTCGAGAATTTTCTGCTGCAATCATCTTGAACGATGGCAAGAATTCAATGGCTACTCGTCGCCGAGCTCAGACAAC
Organism: Dendrocalamus sinicus; assembly: GCA_036346575.1. Lineage (NCBI taxonomy): Eukaryota > Viridiplantae > Streptophyta > Magnoliopsida > Poales > Poaceae > Dendrocalamus > Dendrocalamus sinicus. The sequence continues at coordinate 20,399,393 of CM070649.1, read as the reverse complement.
CGCCCAGGGTTGTCAGGCTTTGGCTCGCCCGTGTGAATAAGGCCCGTTTGTACACATTTCACTTCACTAGTGAAGTTGTTTTTTGTTTCAACTTCACGGCAGCTTCACCGGTGAAGCTAAAGCTGCTTTAGAAACTGTTTGGCAAAACAGCTTCACCAATGACTTCATGCATGGTGAAAGAGGGCAATTGTCCAAGATGCCCTGTCTACGACTTGTTCTAACATTTGGAGTTCTATGTTTGTATATGGTCATATGAATTAAAAATAATATATTTGAATGAGTATGAATTAAAAATTAAAATAAAAAATTAAAATCATTAGAGAAATGCGAGCGGTAGAGAAGTGCGAGCAGGAGGAGAGGAAGCAGCGTGGGGACCCGGTGGTAAAGTGCTGTAATTTACACAACTACAAGGGCGGTGGGTTCCTAGAATCTGCGAGCTGAGGAGAGAGCTGTGAAAAGCTACTATTTTCAGCTTCACCCCACCTCATTCCCTTGTGGAGCATGATTTAAGGAGCTTCATCCATAAAGTTGTTTGCAAAAAGGGTGTTTGGCAAAAAAACAACTCATAACAGCTCATGAAGCTGTTGATGAAGCTGTGCGAAACAGGGCCTAAGTGCAACGCAACATATATGCATGGGGATTTTCATGGGCAGCCTACAGACATCGAAACATGGCAGATCGATTGGCAGCTAGATTACTTGAGTTATCGTGAAAAAATAAATAAACCCATTTCATCTCAAAGAAAGCAAAGATTGTGTAAAAAAATGCTTAGGCTAGCACTCTACACTGTATGTAGATGTGCATGGAGATCTCAGCACTGACTGAGCAGCCCGAGCTAGAACAGCACAGCACGCCTAGGATACTGGAGCACAACCTGATCTTAGTTTTTGTAAATCTAACTTTTTTTCGAGCTTAACGGGCATGACAAATAACACATGCTACCTGTCACATTATACCAACTTGGTAGGTCCTATCGAGCCACCACAACTTGGTAGCACCTGTCCAATAGCATCCCGCTGAGCCCCTGTAAATCGGCTGGGCAAATGTGCATGAGTAGCACTAATGCCATATGATTAGCACCAATTAGCATAATTAACACTAATTGATCACTAATTACTCACTATTGTGGAAATGACATCCTGCCGAGCTAGGGAAGCTCAGAGGTCTCAGCAGGTGCTGCAGAGCCCCCTAGCTTGGCAAGTATATGTTGAGTCTCTCTAGCTTAGCAAGTACCTGCCAAGCTCAAGGATGAAGCTATATTTACAAAAATGAACGCTCATGAGCCAATTTCTTTTTAAAAAAATGGCTACAATACTATTTGTGTAAATATATAGTTCTAATAAAACTGGCGACTAGTTTAAGCTGCCCTACATTTCATGCTTGGGGAATGTCTGTTTGTGATCAATTTTACCCGATTACATCCACACACACAAGGTAGTAACATGTATGTTCGCAACTCCCTGTAATTCACATAATAATGGCAAATATAAATTGTTCTAAATACACGTCAATCAACCACTTACGACTATCTAAAGATATATTAAGGAAAAAAAAATCATATTATACCATTCTAAGGAGTGGCATAGCTTGGGATACCACTTTGAAAATTTCCCTTTATGATATATCACTCCACACACATTTACATTCGCACAATACTATTTTCACTATTTTTCTTGTATTATCATGTTTTTCCTACCTTGTAACATGAGAAAAGTTGTTTTTGCACTTAAGGCCCTAGCTAGGACCAAGCATGAGTCGCTCCCACCCCCGTTGTCCTTCATTCCTAAATATGTTGTAAGATGTTGTTGGCTAGTGTGTAATAGCTCATTAAGTTCATGACTTGAACCAAATTAATTATATGAAAATTTGGTATGAGATGACTTGAGGAAAAAATTGTTCTGTTTTATTAGCATAATGACGTATAAGATAAGGTGTTAACAGACAAACACACCAGTGCACATAACGACTTAAACAAAGCATGCAACGTTAACATTCAATGTACTCAAGTGCATATCCCGTAAATCGAATCGTCATACAAAATTGAACCAGTACAGAACATCTCTCACAAGTTTGCAAGGGCCTAGTTCGAACTTAGGCCTAGAGGGGCAAAAATGATATTTTCCCACAATTGAAAAGGTAGAAAAGCATAAAGGTCAAAAAAATGCGGAAATGGTATTTTGCAAATCTAAATTTCTTTCAAGTGGTCTATCATGAAGGATAATCTTTAGAGTGGTATCCCAAGCTATGCCACTATTGGAGTGGTATAGTATGAATTTTCTCATATATTAAACCATCTAGATTTAGTACTATAATTTGTATACTAGATTCATCCTGGAATATGATTTCATCGTATGTGATTCCTGTGATTTATAAAAGCATGTTGTGGCACAAATTATTGGTCAAGGACCTCAAGGTGATAGCCTGGATGTTGTGTCAATCGGTGCCAAAGATGATTTATATTTGCAAACAGTTAATGTATCGTATATGCACTACTAGGGGTGGAAAAAAGCTCATTAGTGGGGGCTCATTAGCCCGGTCCAAAATTGCTTCAATTATAATTGTTCATGGTTAAACATTGAATAAGTCAATTTTAGACAAAATTAAATTTTGCTTTGGCTTGGCTTGTTAGCTCGATTCTAACAATACTTCCAAACAATCAATAAAATGATATTAAATCAAACCATGTTAATTTCAAAAAAAAGCTCTATAAGACAAGGTATTGGCTCGATATCCACCCCTATGCACTACACACAATACTCACTATATATAATGCTATTTAATTGGGCGTATGGAAATAATCAATATATATTTCATTGGAATTGATATGCGTCATGTGTCCGATGGATAGTGAAAAATCAGACTCTGCCAACTATCCTTTTCTCTTAAGCCTTTCATCCAAATGGTCACACCACTTTGCTCATAGGGGTCCATCCACTTTGTTCTTTCTCCTGCATTGAAACGCTTTAATTGGCCCCATGTGCTACTTCTAATCAGCACTCTTCCTCATGTCTCTACACTATTTTTCTCGTTTTCTCTCCCCATTCTCTGGTGAGCTCCAGCCATCCACTTCACAACTGAGCCACTCTTGATCTCCTTGCCGCTACCCTCTTCGTGCCCACCCTACTCTCTCCCTCTCTCTCAATTCCATCACCTTGTCAATTTTAGCCACCGTCGGTGATGGTTTCGCCGTTTTCGGTCACCAGTGACGTCCTGTCAGCATCGATATCCCATTTTGGGTGTTAATTTCAAGTATATCGTCTCCAATGAGTTTTCCCCAAATCCCCACATCGTCTTCTACATCTATCTGGATTATTTTTTGTTGCGGTGATTCTTCTTGGTTGTTGCATTAAATATTACATTTTGTTGCAAGGGGTATTCTCAAATGTTGCAGTATGAGAGATTTATGGTAGTTTTGCCAAATTATTGTAATAGGAGTTTTTGTTTGTTGTATTGGGTTCAATGATTTGTTGCTATTTCATCCTCTAAAAACAGTTCAATATTTTCGACCGTTGTGATATCCTTCTAGTAAATCTAAGGTAATATTTTAAAAATATCAAAATTTCACTTGTATTATGCAACTTGTTACATATATTGGTTATGAATATTGCAACATTTTGATTTCATGTATGCAACAACCAGTGCAGTATCAAGATTTTTATCAAAATATTTTGTTACATACGGTGATTAAAGTTGTTACACACATTATCCAAGGATATTGCATCGGAGCGTACGTCAACAGTGATATGCAAGCTGTTGTGAGAGCACCAATGTAAGACTTAGAACGTCATACTACAATACAATAGTAAAATTTAAGTGGGAAACTTAATCACGAGAAAAAAATATTCCATGTATTGTGATACACAAGATGAAGATGCAACCTGCAAAACCATATGTTGGCATAGAGTTTTCCACCAAGGAAGAAGAGCGGAAGTATTAGAATGATTATGCACGTAGTGGTGGCTTCGGTACAAAAGTTTTTAGCAATACCATGAGTCATATTATAGGAGAACGGATTGGTATGAGTTCGGCTGTCACTCTGAATGTGGCACAAAAAAGAATGAACCAGGAGCATAACAATGCCTCATCGAAGAGCAGCAAACTACACCAGGCTGACTGCCAGGCAGGAGCAAGCAGTGGCTTGCGGAAGAGCAACAAGCTGCACAAGTCGGAATGCAAGGCAAGGAAAATGATGAAACAGCCAAATCAAGACTCCCAGCAAGTCATCGCCTTGCATGGTTCTTAATGAAACGTGTGATGATTGTTTTTTATTCATATTTCTTCCAATATTGCAAAACTTAGTTACCAGTAATGCTCTTTCGCATGGATGGTGGTATTATTGACTGGGACTACTTGTTTGGAACTTGTGTTAGACTTGGGAATATTGTGTACTGTCAGCAAACCTTATGTATTTAGAATCTCTTGTAAAATGTGTGTTGTTACTAAATGAATCTCTAATTTTATTAGATTGAAACTTTGTGATGGGCAACTGGGAGAAGCTCTGTGATATATGAAACATGATATGAATTTTCCTGTAAAGATGATATTTGTGATATTAGTTGCGCTGGTATGAAACTCTATAAAACACCACTAGACCTATGATGAAAACTACATGAAACACATCTGAAAAACTCTTTAGAATCATGAAAATTTTGAAAAGTTAATGAAACTTGAATGTCACTAGTGCTACTCATCTGAAATTTGATGAAACCAATATGAAACTAGGATAAAAATGGATGAAACTTAATAGAACTAATGTTATTCATCTGAAACTAGACAAAACTATAATGAAACTTCATGAAACATCACTTAAACTTTATGAAATTGGTATGAGAATATAATAAAACTTAGCGAAACTATGATAAAACTCCATGAAAACATTGTGAAACTCGATGAAACATGATAAAACTTACTGAACCTTGTCTAAAACTTATTTTAATGAAACTTAATGGTACTGATGCTATTCATTGAAAACTTGATGAAACTTAATAAAATTTTATGAAACTTGATAAAACTCCATAAAGTACTACTGAAACTTAAATGGCATTAATGCTACTCGCCTGACACTTGATGAAACTGATATGGGACTAGAATAAAACTTGATGAAACTAGGATGAAACTCCATGAAAACCCCACTGAAACTTGGCCAAAACTCGATGAAACATGATGAAATTTATTGGAACTTGTCTTAATGAAACGTAATGGTGCTAATGCTATTCATCTGAAACTTGATGAAACTGATATAAGACTAGGTTGAAACTTGATGAAACTAATATGAGACTAGGATAAAACTTGATAAAAAAAAAGTCCATGAAAATATTACTAAAAACATGGTGGAACTCGATGAAATATGATGAAACTTGTCTTAATGAACCTTAATGGCACTAATGTCATTCACCTGAAACTACAAAAAAACCTAATGAAACTTGACAAAACTAGGATGAAACTCCATGAAACACTACTAAAACTTGAATAATACCAATGCTACCTACGTGAAATTGAATTAAACTGATATGAGACTAGAATAAAAATTGACAAAACTATGATAAAACTCTATGAAAACACCACTGAAAACATGGCGAAACTCGATGAAACTTATCTAAAACTTGTCTTAATAAAACTTAATAGCACTAATGCTAAGATCAAACTTCATGAAACACCACTAAAACTTGAATGGTATTGTTGCTACTTGCCTGAAACTTGATGAAACTTCATAAAAACTTGTCTTGAAGTGGATTTTTTTAATGAAAAATAATGAAACCGTTTCAAGTTTGCATGATGCACCTCCTAGCTTAGCGTGAAAGCTTAGTAAAACTTCATGATACACCTCCTAGCACACAGGCTTAGGGAGAATTTAATGAACACAGGCTTACACATAGAAAAAAAGTTTAATATGCTATGTGACTGTGTTGTAGAAATCCCAACATTGGCATATTGACATATGCTTACACATAGTATTTACATTTTGCCCTGTCATGTTCCATAAAAGGTGTACAATGCCCACACAGTTGCAATACTTGTGAAGGATAAGATATGACGTAGAGACTGGCTATACTTGCTCTTGTACAACGGCAAGAACTAACATCATCAACCTATGAAAATAGAACCATTCTGATTTTAGCGATCAAAGCATGGCATCAAAAGTGATAGTAATAATCAAAATGGGTCATTAATTGAAACAAAATCTTAGTCCCTTGAAATTCCTTATAAGTTAACAGTGCAACAAGTAGTAAATTTGTAAAAACAAACGGAACAAAACACTTCTCTGAACAAAACGCATTTTAACAAACACTTGGTGGGCAGAACACATGCTATATGTGGACATGAGGAACATGGAAGGAACAAAATCATTATATTGAGACACTAAGCTCATCGAGATGGGAATTGCAAAATAGGGTTAAGAGTAAGAGGAATTTGAGCTTGAAAGTGGGAAGGGGAAGGTCGATGTCAGTGGAAAGATCAGAGGAGACGAGGTATGGTGTGGTGCTAGAGTGCCCTTCGTAGGCTCATAATGCCTACACACCCTGCTCCTTGCCCGCTGTTGTAGTGCCCTCGCTTGTAAGTCGATGCCGGAGGCCACTACTTGCCACGCCAAATGCCGCCGCCGCTTAACGCACCCACACGTGATGATTTGTTTGATGAAAGACTCTGACTGAGGAATAGGGAATGCGAGGGAAGTATCAGGATGGGGAAGTGGGGATCAAGAGATAGTGAGAAAAGTGTGTCCGAGTGCTACAAAGATTCATGCGGCACCAATAGTATTGAATGGTTAGATGCTATACTATCGAATTAGTAAATAACGCAATATCGTTCAAAAGTATTTTTGGTGAGTACAGATATATAATTCAGCTTGTACCCGAAAGCGCATAAGCTAATGATGATGACATCAAGCTAGCCAAGGCACTTTTCTACGCAACGAAGCAAGGTATATATGCATGTCAAAAGCTGATAAAGCCATATTCTTATCTTATTGAGTAATTCAATCAGCTCACAAGCACGCATGTGTACCTCTTGCATTCAATTAGTTTGGATTTTGGATGTCCCTCTTTTATTTTTGGAAACATAAGTTGGAGATAGAGATTTGTAGGCGATAGTACGAAGTTCCAACCAGCACATACAGAGATACCTTTTTAGTTATGGCAAATCAGGGGCGGATACCCACGGCGTCTGGCATTAGCATATGCTAAGGAAGGGCTTAATTAACACTATAAATGACTTTTACAATATTTTTTATAAAAATAAGGACAGGTGCCTTGGCAATTTGTTAAAGTAGGGGTAATCACTCAGGGGCTCAGTTCGGCAGCTCATATTTTGTCTTCAACTTTGTGCTACAATAACTCACTTTTGGATGATATGTCATTTTAAAACGAGATCTATGAGCAGATTATAGTAAACACTATATTGAGTTCAGTTGTAAAAATCATATGCGTCTTTTTCTTCTTCGTACTATCTCTCAAGAATAGATATAATTCAAAAATCATAGAACAAAAGACAAAGTCATAACCTAAAAGAACCAACTCTGCCCATCCTCTAGCCACAGTACTCCGTCCGGAACTCACTTGTACATACTAGTATTGCATTTCAATGGTAGATGTGATACAAATATGACGCAGTGTGTATACGAGTGATCGGATTTGAAGTTGTAACTGAAGGAAATACAACAATCGCATTATTTTGGTTTCGCCAATGCAGATGCGTAGTACACTGGGAATTACAAACGACACGTACAAAAGCATGCTAAGCTTAACTGCAACATGCAGGAAACCACTCCATGCACACACATGCATGGAAAGATGGTGTTGTACGGCCAATGGAGCGAGAGATCGAGCTCTAGCACTAGCTGTCGGCAATGACGGTGCGGATGATCATGTCGGTCTCCGCCGCCGCTGCGTCGCCACCGACCATGGACGGCTGGCAGAAGACGACCTTGAGCTCCCCGGGTGCGCGGCAGCTCTGCGGCACGGGCTCCACGTCGGTCGGCGTCGTCCTGGTGAGCGGGCACCGGCTCTTGAAGTAGCTCGCGGGGCCGCGGCACGCGGCGCCGTCAACGGCGCGCATGGCGGGCGGGCAGTCGCAGTTGAGGTCCACGGTGCAGCCGAGGGCCGGGCACTGCCCGCCGCCGACGGCCTGCGGGCTGACGACCATGGGCACGTTGAAGCCGTCCACCAGGCTGACGCTGTACGCGGCGAGGTTGCCGCTGTCGTGGACGGTAAGCTGCGCGGCGGTGGCGGGCGGCGCGGCTCCGGTCTCGCAACTCGACGCCGAGGCGTCGCAGCCGGTGCGCGCGGCCACGCGGCCGGCCCACTGCGAGGGCGGGAAGGTGAGGGAGAGGAGTGCATTGGGGTCGACGCGGGCGGTGTTGTCGGAGATGGAGGGGAGGCCGGAGTTGGGGGTGACGAGTGGCCAGACGGGGTGTGGGCAGAGGTTTTGGATGGTCAGCGTGGTCGCCGATGTGGCGGCGGCGAGGAGGAGAACTACGAAGGGGAGGGCTCCTGCCAAGGCCATGGCTAAGCTAGCTAGCTAGGCTATTGTGAGTTGTGTGTTAGGAGCTCGTGATGCGAGTTGAGAGGAGGGGATGATTTTATAGGCAATGCCAAGGCCATCTGCTCTGCAAAGCTCCCGAGTTGGGACCGGGAGTGGGCTCAGAGGCTCAGAGAAGTGCGGACCGAGTCTCGCTCAAAACAGATTAGATTTGAATTATTTTTCACTATTCAACAATTTTGTTTTTTTATTGTTTTTTGAAATTTTTTGTCAGTTCTTTTTGGTATTCGTTTGTACTGTCCGTGATGGGATAACCTATTTTTTCTATTTTTAAATTTTTAAATTTTAATTATGCAAAATAAGTTACCATTAGTTACAGTATAATTTCAATCAGCTACTGAGCTTTTTAGACATAAGTCACTAAAAAACTATTTTAAGCACCCTGATAGTGCTAGGAAGGCCTCACGAGGTGTTCCGTGCGCGCAGTCTCTCTCCTCGTCTGTCATCCACAACACATCTATCTATCCTACCCAGCCCTGCTGGGCCACCACATCATGTCAATGTCTTCGTTCTGATCGGAGGGACTGGATGGAAAAAGACGACGATCTGACGGCTGTGAGAAAATGATGAATAGTGCAGCAGTCACCTGCACATGTGCAAATAGTACTGCTTTTTTAATGGAATATGTAAATACAAAACTGTATTAGATCTTCATTAGTGTTAGATGCCTCAACCCCCCCCCCCCCCAAAAAAACCCATTCCAATTGTCTGTTCTTATTCACCATATGTTGCTCATTGTGGAAATAAAATATGTCATCCTCTGCTGTCTGATTCAAGTATAGGTAGTTATTTATGTGTTATCTACATTGATTTTTACTATCTCGTTTGAATAAAGGCATGTTCTTATGAGATAAAAACTGAAGAAATTATCTTATTTGAACTTGAAAATGTTTAGAAATATTTTAACGATTTCTTCTTTTTTTATTTTGATCGTGTGGCTCTTTCTTTTATGTTTTCTTCAGGTGTAAGAAGTTTAATTGGTGTTCTGAGTTATCCAAGGTCTGCTAATCATTATCAACACATCAAGTCAACCAAGCCTATTCTAGGTGCATATCATATCCTAGCTACTAGATTATATGACATGTGTCATGTTATTATTTTAGAACCATAGGAGGTGCTGATATACCGTGTACAAATATTTGGATAATTTTTCACCATTTGTAGGCAAAGCAAGAAAGTTGAACGATCTCATTGCACTTGTCAATCCTAAACAGGGAGGCATTCCCGCGTGGTGGTGGTGCTTGTTGAGGCAGACAAGTCAACACACCAGGGCCAAAACAAGCCCGCATGGAGGAGTCAACGCTGAGCAGTTAGGACACGAAGCTGATCGGCCCATCTCACGGGTTCACGTATATCCCGTTAACTACAATTCCTTTTGATTGCAAGAAAGAAAGAAATTGTTGCTGTCATAGAAGTCCTCATGGGGTGTTGTTTGGATGTGCGTGCAGGTGCAAGAGATTCAGAGAGCTTTGGGGTTGGACGCAGCAGGTTGGTGCTCACGAGGGCGTCGCTTAAGAGCAAGGCTAATAATACAGCCTTCAGCTGACTGTATGGACATTTACAGCCTACTTGTCAGTTTATTTATATAGTAGTTTACAGCCAGCTGAAGGCTGTATGACCCACCCCTTTCTCTCACAAAGTTTCTTGGTTCTTGTGCTTCAGCTGACTGTAAACTTAGGCCAGTCTCAATGGAGTTTCATGGAGGGTTTTATGCACATTAAATACGGTGTCACATCACCAAAAGAAGTTTTTGCATGAAACTAGGAGGAGAGAGAAGAAAGCGTTTCATCCCTATGAAACCTTTGAGCGTTGTTTCCAAAGCGTTGGTAATCGTGTGAAATCCCCACCGAGAGCCTTGTTGGGTTTCATCCGTGCGGCGTGCTTCGATTGGAGAAGAGAAGGAAGAGGGGACCACAGAAGGCTAAAATAACCTATGAAACCGCGAATGAAACTATACACCGAGAGAAAAGACTTGTTTCATGTTTTGTTTTATATCTTGGAAACTGGGAGGTGAAATCTTGCATTGAGACTGGCCTTACAGCCCACCTCTCTTCTCTCTCCTCTCTCTCCTCTACCTCAGCATACAACCTACTAACAGCCTCTTATTATACTTGCTCTAAGTGCCTCGCCGTTTGGGCCAATGGCTGGTTGGACACCACACACCGGTTCTTGCAACGTTGCACCAATACTGGCAATCTCGATGTCTGGTACCTTCTTGGCATGGTAAGAATGATCGGTACAAGAATCAATCGTGTTTGTTCTTTGCATCACCCTCTTTTGTGATTCCATTGCAACATACAAGCATTTGACTAGTAAGATATAACGTCTCACCTCTTGAAACGAATTGTGCAGAAAGCAACTCAAGGACATGTCTTCCTTCAGATTCAAATAATACAATGTGACAGAAGCAACTGAAGTAGTACAATCCAGAAAGCGCATGGATATACTTACGTAATGTAGAGTAAATAAGGTGTTGAATGACCAGGCATGAGAGAGGACAAACTTAGCGTTGCAGCATTGGCATTGCATGGAATAAATACCAACATGGTCATCCGTTGGCATGGCGTTTTCAGATGAAATTTTCAGAATGGCGCGGTTATGTTTTTCAGTGGCACTCGAGGAGAATGACTAAAGTAACCATTGCGAATGTGTTACTACACACCATATCCATGCTCACGCTCTACCGTTCGGCACAGTACAGTTAGTGGATAGAAAAAGGTTGCGCAAGCAGTTCAAGAGGCTGAGACCGGCTGCATTCTGGTTATATTTAGCGATGGGAGCGTATGAATGCCAAATGAATAAATGATGCACTCCTTTGTAGTCACTTCCATCAACAGATAGCAGCAGAGTGAAATAAATTTACTATCTATTCAAGGATTTACACTAGATTATGTCCCAACACCCACACAACTGGGCTCCACATCTTCTCGCACAGGTCTGTAGGAAATGCAGTGGACAGCCAATGCCCATATTCATTCATGTATATGCAAGGGCACGAGCAGAGAAGGGGGCAAAGGCAAATACCATATCATTAACACTTCATCATCATCATTCTCATATGCTCAACAAATGATATGACATGGGGAGGCGGCGGCAGAGTTCCACAGAATAATACAATTTTTGTGAACAAATCCAACTCAACTGCCCCGCCAAAAAACCACTCCAAGATCTATAATTGTTTATGTTTCACCAGCCCAGCTCCAGGGAAACTGAAATGGAGCAGCATGGATAACAAAAAAAGCACAAGGCCCGCTGATCCGATAACACCTGGAAATAAACCGACGCACATGGGGCCTTGTACAATGGCGTGACGTACTGTACCGGACCAAAGTTTTTACCAAAAAGAACTCTTACAAAACATATCAAGAATGAATGCAAGACAATGCACGTGAAGAAAATACTAGGAAATAAACAAAGCTACCAGCTACGGAGGGGCATGTCCGACATAATGAACTTGGACGCCCTGAGAAATACAAAATAATCCTGTGATAGTGCATTCGAGCCCGCTTTTGCTTAATGGATCCATAAGCAATCGGGCCTTGTACCGAGTGACCATCCGACCAAAAAGTTCAAAGCATGCAATGAATGCAAGGGAAAATGATAGCACCGAGACCATAAGAGTGCATGCCATGCCGATGGGGAAAATGATAGCACCGAGACCATAAGAATGCATGCCATGCCGAGGAACCATCGGCATGGCAGGCAACAGTAGAAGCTCATCTCACCTCCAGTGAGAAATGAAGGTTCTAGATGCCTTTAGCAAAGTTAGTAGGCAGCCAAATTAACCCTCTTTTCCACAGAAGTGAAAAGGACGGGCTGACACATGTACTGATGCATGAGTTAGTGAGGACCCTCCGACTCTGCTGTAAGGATGTGTGGACTTCTCCAAAGAGCAGGTCTAGACATGATGCAACCGACGACCCAGACATGACACATGGATGGATGCATGTGCAGACTCGAGACCAACGTGACATCAACCTGAAACCGCACGGCTGATTGCAATCCTCGCCCAATCAGCTGATTCTTTGACCAAAGGATCATCCGATGCTAAGCACTCCTCCAAAAATTGCTTGCTTGAGGTAGATTGACTGATCAAAGGACCAGCATGGACACCCAATGTGTCTGCCAGATCTCCCAAGACGCCTATTGCAGTCTTCATCACAGTATCATCCCTGAAAAGATGAGATCATTTTAGAGAAAAAATTCATGTAAATAAGAGCAATGCAGGAAAGAGAAGGTAGGCTTTATGACTTACATATCCTTGCCATTGTAAAGAGCATCAAGGAACTGAAGAATATGCGGAGCATACGGCATCAGCAATTGTGTCTTAGGGGAACTCTTAAATCCTTGAAGAATACCAGAGTAAGCCTCCAAGATTCCATTCCTTAATTGATTGGTGTAGTCGAGCATTTCATCATCAGCTGCAGTAGCATGTGCTGACAAATCTGCTGCACTTTGTAGCATGGGCATGGCATAGATCAAATACTTCTCAAAGTTCTCCCCAATTGCCAGTGCAATATCACCAAAGCTTGAGAATATAGGTGGTTTTACAGATCTATGCAATTGATTGCTGGATAGGTCCTTCAGGAGCTGAGTCATGATGCCATCGCAGTAGGGCAAAATTTTGTCCTCCAGTGCCCTGCACAAGTCTCCCACAACACCCACGGTAATGGCACAGACCTGATACTCCTCAAAGTTCTGAAGCCCCATTTCCAAATATTGATAGAACTGCGCCATGTATTTTGCAAAGTTCGGACCAGCTGCATATGCCAATGCACCAATAGCAAGCATAGCCTCTTCATGCACTGTGGCATTTTGACAAGCAAAAACTTTCAAAAACAGATCCATCATCTGATCTGCATACTGCAAGAAGGAATACTTTGTTGATTCCATTCCTCCCAACTTCTGGATAATGACCTGCAAGCAACCACAAAGAAGGCCCTGCAGTTCGCTCCGCTTCTCCCTCTCATCAGTTGACAACTTTCCCGCCTCAAGTGTCTGATGGAGTTCCATCATGATCACAGGTACCAACTGCATAACAATAGGAGCTGTCTCCTCAGTGGAGCACCTGACAACTTCATTTAGGGTCTCATAAGCTGCAGTACGCAGCCTAGATTCTGCAGAATCCTCCCTGTGAGTAACCATAAGAAGGTTCTGAACAATATCTTGAAAGAAAGGGGATAACGGTGAAGTGGATCCAGCATCGACATAGCCTTGAGCAAGGAAATAGAGTGCCCCACATGCCTTTTCTGCCACATTTGGGACATCCTTCATGCTTTGAAGCAGCACAGTAAGTATTTGCTGACAGTTCTCAGCTGTAATGATAGGAGGAGTTTCGAGTGCAGAACCATGAAGAAACTCAAATATTCTTCCAAGGGTCCAAGCAGTTGTGTCCTTCACATGGTTACTCGGGTCCTTGATTAAGGCAGACAGCATAAAATTCAATGCGACATTAACGAGAGGAGCCAGTTTATCAGCTGATGGGCCCTCCAAAATGGAGCCAAAAGAATATGTTGCAGCCTCTCTATGCCTCCAATCGGGCTTCGTTATGTTTTCCTCAACAAAAGGCATCACAAGAGGGACAATATCATCCCCAACAGTCCTCGCCACCAGGCCCAAACAAGTTCCCCCAGCCATTGCAAGATTCCAAGCACCTTCATCCAAGTCTTGGTCTTCCTCCTGCTTGAGGAGAGTCTCCAACAGCATTGGCACTAAGGCAGGAAGAGCCTGCTTGATAAAATAGTAGCAAGGAACATCAGAGTCAGCTGTAAACTCACTGCTATACTCGTCCAAAATGTCAATTTCCTCATCACATATGGAACTCCAGAATTCAATCGCCTGAAGTGCAACTGACTCCTCATCTTCCCTCACAGCCTTTGCAGTGATATTAAATATGTCCTGCATGTATGTGGCCAGCTTATCGTAGTAAGTAGACGAGATAGCCACCAAACACTCAAAGGCAGCCTGCCTTATCTTCACCTCCAGAGACTGTGTTGCTTCACAAACAACTCGCATGATATAATCACGCTCCATGTCATTGGAGAAGTTGACCTGAGCAAAGCCCAATGCATTATACAATGCTCGTGTGGCTGCCAGCCTCACATCAGAGTTCCCTTCAGAAGCATTCATACCCTGAACAACAGCCGTAAGAATTTTATTGACTTGGTCTTGGTCAACAGCTTCTGGAGAAACTTCCTCACATAAATAGCCAAGTGTCTCGAGCGTCGCCTGCTTGACGTTTGGCTGGACCTGATGTATGTTTGAGAGCAAAGATCCTATCAGCTCAGGCCATTGCTTCTGAGGAACCTCAATACCAGCAACCTTCGCGATGACTTGAGAAGAGGTAGATCTGGCACTTGCAGCAGGAGATGAGAGAGTTTGCAGCAGCAAAGCTTTAATTTGTGCCTTGACAGCAGCATCCAGTGCCAGCCATCTCTGGAAAAGCTCATTCTTCCTGTGCTGCTCCTTTGCATCCAGTGCATTCTTGAGAATCAAGCCAGCCAACCTGCGGCTCTCTTCAGGTTTCTCCTCATTGGCCAACTCACTAGAGAGAGAGAACAAGAAACCTGGTAGGTTTTGCTCCTGGAACTGCTTGAGGCTTTCTTCAGCATGCTTCCGAATCGCACCATCAGCAGACTGCGCACTCAAGAGAATTTGAGTAACATCCAATGACATTTTGACTCTGTAAGACCAAAATAGGGGGTGCTAAGTACATACTCATGACATGAAAACCATATGCATAGGAATGTAAATTAATCACAACACAGTAAAATCCTCTATAGTGTCAAGCCAAACAAGACAAACTAAACTCCTATATGGTGTAAAAGTTAACAAGACATGCAGATATCTAGAGCTATTATTACCAGACATACATAACCCCACTGGTACATTAGAACAAACATATGTGTGTTTGTATAATAGCGACACAAGAATTTTATAACCACAAAATACTAGTTCATTAATCATTCATAAGACATAATGACAACAAGGAAGAAATCTATATTGAAACAGCGTAATGGACAAGAATATGCTAATAACCAAACAAGATGTCATAGAAACAAGAATGATCCAATACAACTTAGAGGTCATCAGATGACATGTAACCCGTTGTGGACAAGACCACGTATTAAAAGTATCACAAAACAGCAGTATAAGAATACAATACGCTTAAGCATGCATCATTTTCAGTTAATCCCTATATACAAAACTCCAAGATTCAGATAACTAGACTGCCAGCTTCCTAGGCTCTCTAACACCGAGCACTAAAATCAAATGAAGCACAAGCAAGCAGGCAGGCACACTTGCACGTACACAAATAGTCAGTAATAATAAATTTGATGTCATGGCATATTCAAATTATTAATCAGAGACCAAGTGAAAATTGCCAAAACAGGAGCCTCTATACAAAGCAAAGCAGGGCATGGTAAGACCTCAATGAAATTTTAGGAATATAAGCTTTGACTTTCACTTGCAACGTACTAATAACATATTTAACATGAATGAACACACTTAAGAGGCTAGAGCAGTAAGTACCGCAACATAAAGGCAGGAACGTCGGCATGGCAGTTCATGAGTTAGTAATACTTCGATCAAATTCAACTCTACAGAAATTAAAACATGTGCATCCAGTTCATCGGATAATCATAGCCCACGACTCGCAACTCAACCCCCGCGCACCAACACAAGACCACCACATATCCACCAACGAATCTAACAACCCACACCAAGAAATCGCCCCAAACCTCAACCACTGACCGAGAAACCTACCCAGATCTAGCGACACACTCCACACACAACCCAGACACATCGAACCAACGAATCATCGACGAATCGGGGCATCACAAACAGAAGCGAACCGAGAAGATCGATCAAATCAAGGGGGGAGAGATCCTGAGCGGATCGGGATCGGGCCCAGATCCGTTCCGGGGGGGCGGCGGGTGCTAGGGTTTTGACCTCACTTACGTCGTTGGGGGAGCGGGTGCCGCGCGGCGCACGGGCGGGGCGGACAGGAGTCTTCTGTTCCGAGGCGGGCGGGGGCGGGCGGCCGCGACCCGATCGGCGGGGTGGCGCGAGGGGAGGAGGTGGGGCTGGCGGCGGCGGCGGCGGAGGGAGGCAGCGAGAGAGAGAGAGAGAGAGAGAGAGAGGAGGAGAGGAGGAAATAAAAAATGTGGGGAAAAGAAAAGGGGTAGTGCATCTTTGGTGTGGTGTGGGAGCAAGTTGTGGGCGCGGGAGTGGGGGGTTCTTGACCGTCTGATCTACGACGGGCGGTCGTGATGGGTGCGGAGGGTTTCTGATTGGGGGCATTTTTAAAATTCGTTTTTTTTTTTGCTTGGGTGGGATTTTTAAAATTCTTTTTATTTTGCTTCTCTGTCAATTTGGTCAGAGTCAGTCTTCATCGGTTATTATTTCGGTTGTTTCTGTGTGTATTTGATTAGACATTTGTATCTATTTTTATTAGAAAAAGTATAAGTACATTTAGAAGTTAGTGAGAGTTTGATTTATCACGTATAAATACTTTTATAGCGTACATTTTTCACAAATTTTATAGTTGTATTTTTTACGTGGACTTTATGGTACGTTACCTAGCTACGGACTAGATGAACCATCGTTAATTGGACTGAGCAGTGTTATAGGTACTAAAATAATTTCACTAATTATTTTACTAATTATCTACGAAATGGCCATGGATGCTCCAATTCCCACGGAAAAAAGAACCGATTTTATGCATGCTCCTAGAACCGATTTTAATCGCAGCACGGTCTAAGTTGCACCAATATGAGCTTTGGCTTGGAACGTGCATGAATCTTCGTCTACAATTCGGGTGTTTCCGTGCCAAGCTGCGCCCGTTCCTCCTGCTACGGCTGAGGCCAACTGCGTACTCGATCGCCGCCGTGGGAGAGCGGCTTGCTTGAAATTGCGAGCGTTCATGGCCAAAGCTGTGTTTCCTTGCCAATATACTGCCATGCTTTTTGTGGCCACAGTTGATTTTGCTAGAAAGATTCGTGATCGCGTGGTGGAATAAGCTAGAACAAGATCAACTGTTGCTCGGTGTAAACTAAGGAACCTCTTGCTGCTGCCCCCGAGTTTTCATTGGACCCCGAGGTGTGAGTGATAAGATTAGCTACGCTAAGGCGTGGCGTGCCAAGCAAAAAGGCGTTGGAAAACGTTTGGCACTTTCGGCGCGCACGACAACCTTCCTCGTATGCTTAAGGTGTTGCAACAAAGGAACCTGCACGTACATCGCCGTGCACGAAGCCGTCCGTAAGTCCACCAGATTTGCGGTGTTGCGAGAGCATTGTTTGCATTTGGTGCTAGCATTGAAGCATTCAAGCACATGCCGCCAGTGATCTCGTAGATGGGACCTTCTTGACAGCAAATACAAAGGGCGCTCCGACGGCCATAGGCGTTGACGGTAACAATCAAATATTGCCGCTGCTATTGCATTTGTGGAGAGTGAGAATTATGAGAGTGGCCGTGGTTTCTAAGACATGTGAAGACTGGAGTTGTAGGCACCCGCCCGGTGTGTGCGTAATCCATGATCGCCACGCCATGGTATTATAAAGGCGATCTGAAAACTTCAAGAAGACCTCAGAGAGCGTTCCTTGGCGGACATGAGGAACCGGTGGTGCGATCGTCACTTAGGGCAAACTTTTCAAGCAATTCCAAACAATCTTTGATGAAGCTATTCAAGAGGCTTGCTAGGCGAACCAGCAGAGAAAATTTGATGCTTTATGGGGTTGGCTGGATGAGCACACCAAGAAGAACGTCGACGAGAGGAGCAAGGGGCGGTCACTCTGGGGCGGCACAACCGCAATGCTTGCCAAAGAATCGATGAGTCTAACCCAAGTGGTCCAAGAAGGAGGAGCGCGAAACATCAAGTGCTTCTCGCAGTGGATCGAGGGGAACCATTGGAGAAGTGGTCATTGTTGCACGGCACGGATGGCGCAAGGTACGGAATAATGACAAGTAACCTTGCCGAGGTGTACAATTGGGTTCTCGGGTCTCCGTTCTCACCCCTTGTCGCCATCGTGGAAGGTGTTCTTCACGGCACAATCCGCTACTTCCGTGGACGACGCGCGAGTGCCGCGCTTCATCGCGCCAATCCGGAGCCTTGTAATCCAACTGCCGTGGCTGTCGGAGTAAAGGATCTCGTCTCGTGCCGTCCAGCCGTTTGATGTAAATGTGTCATTGTTGGATACACACATTAATCTATATACACACACATGCGTACGTATGTATGTGGTGTGTACATATGAAGTCTTTTTTCGTACTCCTTGAATATACTTTCACTTTTAATATATTACTTAAAAGACTATTTTATACCTCTTTATTGCTTCTATATATTTAAATACTAATTCTAAAATACTCTAATGCGACATGCATGAAAAATTTTCATCAAAGCTCTTTTATTTTTGTATATGCAATTGTTCATGTATAAAAGGAGTACATACACAAATTATACTATAAAAAGTGAATTTTTATAAAATTTTAATGGAACTCACTTTGAAGTATCTTATATTTATTATTACAGTATGCTTAAATAGATAAAGAGCTATAACAAAAAGAATATATTAGAAGTGGAAATACGTACTCCCAAGAGTATAAAACCATTTTCCTAGGAAGCCTTTTTCGTACTCCGAGGGTACATACTCCTACTTTTAATATACCACTTAAACGACTATTTTATATATCTTTATCACTTTTTAGTATACATAAATATTAATTTAAAGATACTCCCAGGGGTATATAGCCCTTTCAGAGAGAGTTGGTAAAAATGTTTTAGTAGTATACTATTTTCTAATTGGACTCATGCCATATCGATTTTTTATTAGAGAATACTTTTAAAAAATATTAATAATTTTTACCAACTTTATTTCTAAATCTGATTTTTTTTGTCACGTCGTCGTCCGTCGCGTGGTAAATGCAAACTACCAGCTATGGCCACGCTCATTTCGGCTTGAGCTTCTAGCTTTTTTTACTATTCCTAAATTTTGTTTTTTTCTGATTTTTTTAGTTTTTTAGCTTTTTTACCGATTCTTTTTTCCGTATTTATTTATATTGTCTGTGATGGGCTAACATATTTTTTCTATTTTTAATTTTTTTAAAATTTAGTTACGTCAAATAAACTACTATTAGATACAATGTAATTTCAATCAACTATAATGTAAATTTAATCATAAACTAGCTTATTTCAAGTTAACCGGGCGGCACCTATACCGGCTGGTGCGGCCAAAGCTGTCAGGCCAGGCAGATCAGCCAGCAGAGGCTCCCGTGGACGCTGCTGTGTTAGTGGTCCGCACTTGCTTTTGTTGATGACAGTACATGGCTAGCAAATATGGCTCCAAGACAATCAATAAACACAAATATAGGAAATCATTTTTTTGAGGGATCTACGAAATCATTTTGATTTGATTAAGAATCAGTAAAACTTTAAGAGGAAGAAACAACAGTTTAAAATAACAAAACATCTAAATGGAGCTACATGTTCATACTAAAAAAAATGGCAGTTCACAACAATAATTTATCTATAATCTACACTGTTTTATGGAGTAATGATGACGGAGTTCAGCATTACTGTGGTAACACCTGATTCGCTACCTAGGCGCAGTTAGTTACACTTGTAATCAGACATCCAGAGATTACATCAAGTCCAAGAATCGGCTGTCTCTACTTAGTAACAATACAGGGTTCCTTTTGTAACAGTAAAGGACACAACCGAACATCATCAACGCCACTATAAACCAAAGAATGGACATGGCTTCACTTTCAGGTTAGTTCAGTAAAGAATATTAACTAATATGATGATCAACCATAATTTACCATGTTGGCTTTAATATACCAAAGAATTCAAATATGGCATGGTAAAGTAATCAACTAATTTTACAAGCTAACAATCATCTACATGGTTGAGATATATCACTGATGCGGTAAGCTACTGTGCAAATCTCATAACTTTAATTGAATGCTAAGCCAAAAAAAAAGAGGAAGCAGAAAACTCAAAGCAGGCTTGTAAAGTCCATTAGAGACTCTGTTAGATTGATCTCTCTCCCGATTAGCCCAACGGCTAATCGGGGCCTTGATCCGCGCCCTAATCGGGGGTGTCCAGCCCATCTTTTGGCTGGTGGGCCCCCGTCGCGCTGCGCAATAAATAGAGGGGTGGGGGCCGGCGGCTCGAGTAACGAGGTTCGCCTGAGCCGCAAACCCCACCCGATAAACCCTAGACCGATCTAGAGGGCGCGCGATGGCGGCGGAAGCTCCATCGCCGTCCCGTCACCGGATCTCCGCCGCCGCCACCGCCCTCCTCTTCCCCGACCGTCGCTGCCCGTGCGTAGACTTCACCGAGCCAACCAGCGATTACCAACTCCTCCTCCAATGCATCAGACGGTCGGTACCCCTAACCCTAATCCTCTCTCCCTCTCCCCTTCTCTCTCGAATCCGAACAAGAACATCCTTTAGATCTAAACCTAGATGATCCTAAGGACCTAACAATGGTATCAGAGCCACTAATCTAGGCGTAGATCTAGATGGAAAAGCATAGACCTCAGACCGCCATCGGTTGACCGGCGTGCGGAAAAGAAAAGCACAAAGAATCCCCCCTAACCCTAGAAAACGGCAATAGAAAGAGAACAGAGAGGGGAATGGACTCGATCCGTTCGGATCAAAACCCTAACCCTAGTTCTGAAAAGGCCGGGACTTACCTGGCCGTCGTCGCTGGCGTGCGGGAAGACCGGCCAAGCCGTGGGCTCGCCGGCGCTTCAAAGCGGGCCACCATCGACGCGCTGAGGGGCGCCGACACGGAGCCGCTCGATGGCGGCGCGCTCCCTCTCAGGGGAGCACGCACGCCGGCGAGAGGGCTCGCGTTGGCGCCGGTCTTTTCCTTCTCCGGCGGCGTGGACGAAGTCGCCGCCGCCGCCGCTGCGTTTCGCTCGGGTGTGAGGCTGAGAGAGGGGGAGAGGACGAATGAGCTAGGGTTTTTCGGGGAGACCGCGCGAGCGGGTTTTGATCCGCCAAAATCGACGCTCAGCCGTCGGATTAGAATGGACGGCTGGGATTGCGCCGTGGACCCTCGGGCTACTTTCGGCCCAGGCGGGCAGCACCTTTCCGCCCAGCCGAGTTGTGGCCGCATGGCGTGGGAGCTAAAGGTCACACATCTTCGGCTGCGCCATGAGCGAGCGCCGTGGGCATGCAGCTGCGAAGGAATGGGCCAAAATGACATTTTGCACAGTAAATCCCGAAAAATGAATTTAATTATTTTCAGATGCATTTTTTGAATGAATTTGAATCAAATTTGAACCAAATCTCTGTAAATTTTTGCACCAACGTGTTATTTTTCCAGAGATTAGATGAGTACAGTAATAATGCTTCTGAGTATGAATTATTTTAGAATAATTTCATGTTTCCGCTGCAAAAGTTAATGTTGATTACTCTTTCAATTAAATTCGAACGAACGGGGGAATTTAATTCTTGAGAATTGTTGTGAATTATGATATTGTTATTTTCTGACCAACGTTGATAATAACAGTATTATAATTTTAATTGATGAGTTTTATGCATTATCTCTATTTCTGCCCAACGGTGATGTAGATTTAATGTGTAAACAACTGTATGTTTTAATTTTAACCAACGTTGGAACCAAGGCATGCAGTTGTTGTTATTACTGTATAAATGTTCTCACTGTATATGAATTGTGTTTTCAGGAGGATACTCTTTGATGGGCTACATCAGGGATATCCCGGTCCTCAAAGGAGACAACTACGGTGAATGAAAGAAAAAGATTGACCTGGCCTTCATCTTGGCTGAGGTGGACTGGGTAGTCACCACACCGTGTCCCACAGACCCTGTGGCACCGGTGAGGGATGAAAATGAGGCTGATGCTGCTTGGCAGACCAGACAGAGGGACTATGCTCCCATAAAAATGTCATATGATCTTGATCATAAAAAGTGGGTCACCGCCAACAAGAAATGTTTGGTGTGATAAAGAACACGATTGAGCACGCAATTGTGGGCTCAATCGCAGAGTGTGACATCATCACGCAGTACCTTGAGAAAATAAAGAGTCGGTTCATGGCTTTTCAAAGACTTATGCTACACACCATTAAGCGACTTGTGAAGAAGGTACTCTGGTGGTGGCAGTGGCATAAGAGAGCACATACTAAGGATGAGCAACTTGACATCCAAGCTTAAACCAATGGATTTGGCTCTCAAGGATGAGTTCCTTATTCATTTGATTTTTGCTTTCTTGCCGAAAGAGTTTGACACCTTTGTTGTCAACTACAACATGCAGCCCGAGAAATGGGACTTAGAAAAGTGCATAGCTATGTGTGTACAAAAGGAGGAAAGAATTAAATCCTCACATGGTGGTTCTATCAACTATGTGAAGGATTACAAGAAAAAGAACTTTAATCATTCCTCCTCAAAGACAGGAAAGCCTCAGCATAAGCCTCAGCAACAAAATTTCACAGTGGAGAAAGATCAGTGTCTTCATTGCAAGAAAAAGGGACATTACAAGAAAGATTGTCCCGATTTCTTGAAAATGATTATGTCAAAGAAAGTTGAGAACATCATTACGTTCATAAATGAGTTCCTGTATGTACAATATTCAAAATCTACTTGGTGGATTGATTCAGGTGCAACTGTTCATGTTGCTAATAATTTGCAGGGATTTCGTTCGACGAGGAATACGCAAAGAAAAAAGAAAGATGCGTTAAAGTCACAAATGGGGTCCAAGCTGAAGTTGAAGCCGTTGGTGATCTTTCATTAGAGCTAGCTAATGGATTCACTCTTTTACTTAGATATGTTCTTTATGTTCCCTCTTTACAGAGGAATTTGATTAGTGTTTCATGTTTGGACAATGATGGTTATGATTGTCATTTTGGAAATGGCCAGTGTGAAATAATGTTTAATAAAGAATGTGTTGGTCTTGCCATCTTACAAAATGAGCTTTATTTGTTATCATTAAGTGATGATGTGAATGTCGTATGCGATAATGGGAATGTCACGTGCGAGAAAGTGAATGAATCCTCGTCTAAGAATGTTAACAGGAAACGAAAGAGAACTATAGATGTGTCGTCGAAATTATGGCACTGTCGTTTAGGCCATATTTCGAGGGGGAGAATAGAAAGACTAGTTAAGAATGATATTCTTCCTCCATTAGAGTTCTCAGACTTAGAACAATGCAGAGAATGCATTAAAGGAAAATATGTAAAGAAAATTAAGAAAGACGCAAAAAAGAAGCACATGAGTTCTACAAATTATTCACACAGACATTTGTGGTCCTTTTTCTGTGAAAAGTGTAGATGGATATGACTTGTTCATAACATTCACGGATGATTACTCCCGTTATGGATATATTTATCCAATCAAAGAAAGAAATGAAGCCTTGGATAAATTCAAGATATTTAAGGCTGAAGTTGAAAACCAACACGATTTAAAATTAAGATAGTCTGATCTGATCGTGGGGGGGGTACTACGGTCGACATACCCCATATGGACAAGTTCCTGGACCTTTTACAAGGTTTTTACAGGAAAATGGCATAGTGGTCCAGTATTCTACACCGGGCGAACCTCGGCAAAATGGAGTAGCTGAAAGACGCAACCGTACCCTGATGGATATGGTGCGAAGCATGATAAGCTATTCCACACTGCCATTGAGTTTATGGATGGAGGCGTTGAAAACCGCCATTCATATTCTCAACAGAGTGCCTAGTAAGTCGGTGCCCAAAACACCGCATGCGAGTTGTGGGCGGAAGAGTTCCTCATTAAACCACTTACGTGTGTGGGGGAGTCCTGCTGAGGCTAAAATATTTAACCCAAACCTTGGGAAGCTTGATCCCAAAACAGTAAGTTGTCATTTCATTGGCTATCCTGAAAAGTCAAAAGGTTTTCGTTGCTACTGTCCAGACAGATATACAAAGTTTATAGAAACGAGACATGATGTCTTCTTAGAGGATGAAATGATGAGGGGAAGTATAGTAGCTCGAGAGATTGACCTTGAAGAGAAGCGGGCGTATGCGCCCACTCCGATAATTCAAGAGTCATTCTTCACACTACCTGCTGTCGCTGCACCGACGGTGCAAGACACTGTGGTGCCAGCACCTGTTATTGTTCCTCCTGTGGCAACAATGAATTAGAATGAGGAACCTGTTCTTCAGGATCCTATAGAACCCATTGCCACGAGATGAGGGGAGCAACAAAGACCTCAAATGAAGATGTCCCAAATGAGGAGGCCCCGAGGAGGTCTCAAAGAGTAAGAAGTTCAGCTATTTCTGATGATTATCAGATTTATCATATAGAGGAATTTCAAATGGAGGATGATCCCACCTCATTTGAAGAAGCCATAAGAAGCGAAAATTATTCAAAATGGCTTGAGGCTATGGAAGAGGAAATAAGGTCCATGAAGGCTAATCCTCTCTCCCTCTCCCCTTCTCTCTCGAATCCGAACAAGAATATCCTTTAGATCTAAACCTAGATGATCTTAAGGACCTAACAGGCTCATCCCGATCGGATCCAAGTACAGATCAACCGGCCGGATCACACCATCCCCCTGAACACCGTACCCCACTCTCCTATAGAAGAATTTTCTAGCCCACAAGAACCGCCTAGTCTTGCCGTCGGCGAGGGGCGACATCAGCTCATGCAAAACGACACCTTCTCCAACCTTACCAATCATTTTCTATAGTGAAGGGCCCTTGTACACTTTGTTAGATCGCAAAGAACCAAACCTCTTGACAGGAATAATCTCCGACAACATTGGTTTTCCATTTGCCATTAATGGGTAGAGGTTTAGGGCATATTCTTTTGAGCTGCGTTTTATAGTTTTTGGTAGAAATTTTTGGCATTTGGCTATTTGCAGTAGAGAGTATAGAGAAAGATAGTTACGTGCGATTTTGGACAATCTAGATGACGTTGGTATAATATTTACTAAAATAAATTTGTAAGCCCTACTTTGAAAAGACACTCCATTTGAAAGCTATGTACTGTAGAAAAGCCAAAAGCTACATGCTGAAAAGAATTTGTAAACCCCGTCTTGAAAAGACACTCTATTTAAAAGTTATGTACTATAGAAAAATCAAAAGCGAGATGCTGAAAAGAACAAGCCCTAAAATTGCTCCGGGAAGCAATCCAACGTTTCTTAGCTCTAAATTTCTGCATGGAAAGTTTAGATCGCATGGAAAGCGTCAATATTTGCTCTTCTTTCATTAAGGTTGAGATTTGAGAACCGAAAATTTCCAAATGTTTGGTCGTTCTTTAGGCTGCAGTATAGTTGGGTGTTTTGTCCAATAATCCGTGTGCTTGTTTTTGGAATTGACAAAGAAGAACAAACGAAGAATCTGTGTGTTGGTTATTGGGGCATCGATCTTTGTCCAGCCGAGCTGCAAGCTCAATGCGCAACCTCGGCTCATTGACAGCCCTGGGTGGGTGGAGCCGTCGACTACTTGCCGCCGCCGCCCGTGGGTTCGCCACCACCGCCAAGTACCTCTTCTCCTCGTGTTCTCTCCGCCGCCGTGCCGGGGTTTTCTATCTGTACAAAACCATGTACTTGGGACTCATGTACAAGTTGATCAGACTTCTCCGTAGCTTGCTTGTAGCGCTATCGGTAGTTGCATAGACTTTGGTTACTTTTTTTACTAGACAATACATACAACCTTAGTACAGCAGCCAGCACGCGCATACACATTAATTGGTCTTACAGGCAGAAGCATGTACACAAAATACTACTAGTATTCTAGTCTACTCACTCCACCAAACACATGCACAAGCAGGCAGCATGGCAGGTAGCACTACGAGATTGTATTGTACATACTCATCAAGAAGTACGTACGTAGCTAGCTACGTATGTAGTCGATCTCCATTGCTGCTCTAATTGTCTAGGGGTGTTAATTTCATCGCCGAAATTTACCAGACCGGCCGGCCGATCAATACTGGGAGGACGAGGGCGACGAGGCCGGGAACCGGGACCCGGTGGCGAGGAAGCAGACGAGCCGGAAACCGGACGCGAGCGCGGCCAGCGCCAGGAACGCGAACCCCGCGAAGCCGAGCACCACCGCGATGTCGCCCTGCAGGCACGCCGTGCTGCTCCGTGATCTCCCCTCCTGCCCCCCTCTGCACGTCGCCGCCTCCCGCGCCGCCGCCGCCGCCGCCGCCAACGCCATGTACCCGAAACCCTGCGAGCGCGCAAGCTCTGATCAGCTCCGAGCTTAATTAATTCGATGATGGTTGCTTGTTACGTCACTATGCGTGACCAACTGAATCCAAAATGGTTTTAATTAAATCGGTGGTGCGTGAATTAATCGCCGGTTACTGGTGTAGTTGGTTACCTGGTCGTGGCCGAAGTCGAACCAGAGCTGCAGGGCCTCGGGGAGCAGCGTGGCGCCCCTGGCCATCTCCCACACGGCGGCGCCGACCTCGAACACCGAGTACACCGCCACGATCGCGTTCGCCGCGAGCAGGAACCTGAACGGCGCGAGCCGCAGCACCGCGCCGTCGGTGGCCGAGAACACGGCCGCCGCGAGGCAGAAGCACAGCGCCGCCAGCCGCAGCAGCAGCAGCAGCGCCCCCAGCCGCCTCGCAGCCTTCGCCTGCCCCGACGCCACCGCCTGCTCGCCGTTATGCCGCGCCGACGGCATCGTCCCCGTCGCCGGCAGCTCGATCAGGTCATTCGACGGCTACCTAAGCGGGTAGCCTCCTCCTTAATATATCTATATATATATAGAAAACGTCGGCGTCGCCGCCGCCCGGGTCACGAGACGAGAGCCGCCGACGTGGCGTGAACGGGGGCCCACCTGGCAGCCTCAGAGGCGAAGAAGCCCAGCTGCATGCCATGGCCAGGTGTGCCGAGCGTACGGTATCGACATGTGAGGGCCTTAATGGTGCCATCAATGTGGACTATTTCGCGCTCGTGATACTAATTTTCCACCGCTGCTGCTACAAGTACGATCCGAGCGGACCGAGAGGTTTCGCTTCTCCACAGGGCGCCGTCACGTCAATGGGCTTGTCTGTCAGTGGCTGTTCCTAACAGGTCAAACATAACGGACCGCTCCGGGTACGTTTCATTCGACGCGTCTGAGTTTTCTCCTGTTGCAGCCATTCTATGCACGCTCGCTCTCTGTTGCGCCGTCGAAGAAATCTCAGTGCCATCGCGACTGCTGGGCTGTAGAAATGTCAATGCGTGACAAGGATGTTGCACGGCTCATGACGTGACGCCGACCAGATCGGCTGGCTGGCTGATCCCCCGCCCCTAACGATTGGAGCGTGAAAATGACGGGTGATGTGGTGTGATTTCCGTGAAAACTCATGAGCTAAAGCAAAAGCTTCGTGTGTGGTCTAGTCTGCTTTTTTAGCATCAATTTATAACTTTTGTCACTCGTTTGTAACTTTTAAACTGTTTGTAAGAGAGAGTGTAGAGTAATAGAAATTTACGTATTATTTTGGCTAATATAAATATAATCGCTATAATGTGTACTACAATCAACTTGTAGACCCTGTCTTAAGAAGACACTCGTTTGAAAACTAGTTATATAGAAAAGCCGAAAAACAGTTTTTATACCCATGCCTTTTCTTTTTAGCTTGCTAACACACTGTTTTCAACTTTTTTATAGTAATTAGTTTTTAAACGGAGTGTCTTATCAAGACAAACACTACCACAGAAAGAATCATCACAGACAGTTCAAAACCGTCATGACAGATGGTTTTTGATACGTCTGAATTTATGTGTCTGTGATAACAAGAGGTTATCACAGACGGCTCTCGAACTGTCCACGATAAGTTACAACACAGACGGGTTTTCAAAAAACCCGTCTATGATATGTAGGATATCACAGATATTACTTAAACATAACCATTTGTGATAGTCATTATCATGAATATGTAAGATATCACAGACGTTTCTTAAGCATAGCCATTTGTGATAGTCTATTATCACGAAACGGTTCTAGTTAAGAACTATATGTGATTGTGTTCTCATTGTCGCATAAATAGGTCTTTTTCAGTTCATCAACATTCTCTAATTGCGTTATAAAACAACACAATCAGATAATACATATGAATCAAAGCAGGCATATTCATGAGAACAAAATCATTGTGCAATAAACTTTGGTGTCATATCTTCATCCTAAATAAAACATGAATTTCAACGAGAGTTGAACCCCAGCCATCTATCAATCATCACAAGAATTAAGGCATCAACAATACATGAACGAAACCCTTTCCATCCAACAATTTCGGATGAGGGATATATCATACGCGATGAAGGAGAGGCAGCAATGGCGTCATCGTTATGTTACAACGGTGGCACTGCATAAGACACTTTTATAACACTTAGGACAAGAGTGTCTTATGCAGTGAACTGTGGCGTCACAACCGGAGGCGAAGGAGCTCACAGTGATAGTCAACGTCGTTGAGGGGATGGGATGCTTTGGTTTGGGGGGAGAAAACAGAAATAAGGAGTGGATAAACTAGGTGTAACAGAAATGTCTTCATTAGAGTTGGTTCTTAGAGTGAAATTGGGGGAAAGAGAGAGGATAAGTAATAAAGGGCGAGATGTGGGAGGAGACCGGTGCTTGCCGTTCAATGCGGAGAAAATAGATGGGTGAGATCGAAATCCTAGGAGAAATGCCATAGATCAGTGATATGGTATTATCACAGATGGCCATTGCTAGTAACATAGACGGTGACGCTTTTAAGACCGTCTGTGATAATTGCAATACTGATGGTTCTTTGGAACTGTCTGTGATGATGCGTCTAGTATAACCTTTTTTTTATAGTAGTGTAGGTTTACAAGTTGATTATAGTATACATTTTAGCGACTTCATATTTATCAGCTAAAAATATATACGAGTTTTTGTTACTCTATATTATCTCTCACGGACAGCCTAAAAGTTATAAATCACAATCATAAACCGAAACAAAAAAGAACGGACCCACAGTCACCAACCGGCGGTAGATATCAATCCAACCGAACTTGAGAACTCCTGTTTCCTGCTGCGACATCGCCATAGAAAGGATTCGTGTGAAATTCCTGCGTTGCCGATGACGTCTCGATAAATCGGTAATACCGGCGTTTGAAATCACTAGCTGGGATGACTTGTGAACCGATCTAGTGGGACTTTGAAGATAGAGACTAACTGTGCCAATGGCTGGTGCTCAAGTCAAATACTGAAGTGTGTGTGTGTGTGTGAGAGAGACAAGGATGTTACGTTAGGCGCGTGAGCCAGCTAGCTAATCCAACGCTGCTGCGCCCACATGATTGGAGTGTGAAATGAAGTGTGGTGTGAAGTCAGCAAACGCGATCCCACATGGACCGGCTCTGCACGCTACGGGAGCAGGTAAGCTATCTAACTAGATAGAGCTCGTAACAGCTTTTCAATGGCTGGTTAGGACGCACTGTCCTCTCTGGAAACTCGAACCAAAACACCCTTTCTTTACTGCTTATTTTTTTAATACCTTGCACCAACAATTCCCTCTAGCTATCTCAACTTCTCATGAGAAGAAAAATGAGCCAAATTATTTGTCCTATTTTTCTCTCTGAGTTCAAACAAAGAAAAGGAGAGAGTAACTCTATAGAGCGGCCTATCACCTACCATGGTCGGCCTAAGAGTGTGCGCTGTGGGGAGCTACCGTGGTGACAGATTGATGCGTGGCAAAGGGGCGGGGTAAGAGCCACATGTCACTCAGGTTTCTTCCGCGCTTGATAAGAGAACTATATTCACAATTTCGTGCTACAGATGATCAATTTTTAATTTAAGGTCGCACAATATGATCAAATAAAAAAACAATTCGCTGTGGCATGGGAGCATGGTCCATCTTTGCTTCTCATCTTATGCACCAATATGATACTTCCTTTCGCTACATTTTTCTTTGTTCTTGAAAGTATCTATTTTAATATATTTGTTCATCGAAAGAACATATAATATATCTATTACAAAATTTTCTTTTTCTACTCCTACTTAAATGCTTTGAAAAAGGTTAAATTGTTGTTGTATGCTATTTAATAGAAGTATATATAATTATTTATTATTAAGTTTTTTAGATTTAATATTTTTTGTTTATACATACGATGAACTCTAGACAAATATAACGAAACCGAGGCAGTATTATATTAGAGGAAGAGAGACTAAGCCTTGAGACTTGACTGGTCCATTAAACTTAACGTGCTATCAAGGCTAAGGGGACCTGAGAATTGGCTATGCATGACCGTGCTATGCCTCTCGGCCTACATTGAATTAGCATCCATTTGAATACAAGTATAGTGCTCACAATTCGTCAATGCTGGGTGAACACCGACAAGGACACGCACCCACGTCGTTCATGCATTCTCCTCCCCCTCTCTCCGATCATTTGCTGCCATATTACCTATTCAACTCCTTAATTTGTTGCTTGGTGAATGTTCACGGACACCAATCTACGAGTTTTAGGTAAATTCGTTGATGCATGAAAATCAACACAAAGCGCAAATACTTGTATTCAAAAGGATGTTGCACTGTCATCGAGCCCATCCCTGGCAAACTGTTATGCCCGGCCCACAACTAACTCTCACAATCTGTACAGGTCACTAATCTCAATTCTCAACCTTTGCGCTTTGCAAACAAGGCATCGGCCCAACTGCTTAATTCATTCAGGGGCTAACACAATTAATAGCCTTCCTTACACCCATGGAGGCGATGGCTTTCTCGCTCTGGAAAAAAGAAGAGCACTCCATCTAAAAACCTATACACGTTCTGTAAGACACTAAATCAGGGATATATGCGTGTATGTGAAATGGACTACTGTGCAAATTTGAAAAAGGGTTTCACATTTCCAAGGCCTCGAGCAACGGAGCAAGAGCTAGGAACAAAACAACTAGTGAGATTAGAGGCAAGGACAAAGAGGAGAAAGATACTAGGAATCAGTATCTCGGTATCCAGAGAGCATGGAAGAGAAGAAGACGCCATGGCCACGGTACGGGGCTCCAGTCCTCCTAGTGAGTCCTTGAGCTTTGCAAAGGGCAAGACTGCATGACTTGGTGCCAGTGCCACTGCTTGATGAATGATGACTTGAAAGCCTTCAGTTCAACTTGAAAGACCACTGATCGATGTGGTTAATGCAAGGAGCTACAGTGACTGCATTTCAATGCGGGTCTTGCAGAAATGAGAGTTACCTCATCTATTTTTGCTCTTTATTAGGCTAGAGACCATGCAATCAATCAATGGGTGCAAATCTCCTTTCAAGAAAGGATAAGCTGAAACGCGCAGTAGTTCATCCCCCCCAAGCATGCTCCTCTGCCTTGGCAACCTAATGCTCATTGTGCAATGAAATGACCTAAAACAACCATCTAGAGCTATGAAGAAAACAATATCCCCAACATGATCTTAACAGTTCGGTGATCACGCGATATCATAGAACCAAACCTAGTTGACAACCATCACACAGGCACAACACGCAAATACCCGACGAAATTAACAAGCAGCCGGGCCTAACTGAACATGCGACTTAACCAGCAAATATCCAAGCAAAAACTTCTTTAGGTGGAATGTAGGGTCCAAACCATGACCGCCAAAACTGACAAAACATCCATCATAATGTCACCAAGGTACCAAGCAAAAACCACATCCATACTGGAATACATGTCCTTTAGGGCAATCTAGCGACGGGCACGGCAGCAAATATAGATAAAGAACAATGATCACTCTAAGTGGCCTTGTCAGCCTTGGCAGCAGTGGCAGCAGCCTGGCCCCTGAGCCGACCTGTCCTCCTTGCAGCAATGAGACCAACCTTCTGGCCGGGTGGAGCATCACGGCGGACGGTGGAGGCGTGGCCAATGTGCTGGTGGTTACCTCCTCCGTGGGGATGCTCAACGGGGTTCATAGCCACACCACGCACCTTCGGCCAGCAGTTCCTCTTCACGCGGTACTTGTGGTAGGCATTGCCGGCCTTCAGCATCGGCTTTTCAGTCCTGCCACCACCAGCGACCTGGCCAATCATGGCACGGCAGCTGCTCGGGACAATCTTCTTGGCGCCAGAGGGGAGCTTGATCCTGCAAGAACAGAACAGCATAAGTAGATGTGCCTATACAAGACTATTGTGTCTAAATACATTTATACAGTAAAGTCACTGCACCAATTCATCACAATCATCAAGACATCTCAGCAGCACAAGCAAACACGACAGTCAAGTTCACACATGCATACATTCAAAATTAACTATTCCAATAACATGTAGAGTCTAAATTGACATGAGCTAATAATTACGAAGCAATCACTAGCTCACTACATCATCAGCATACACATAACCTCCAATGATCTTAATTCTTATAAGCATGCATGGAGAACAATAGTTAAGGCATATAAACACAACCAGAAAGAGGCTAATATAACAACAAATCAAATGGCTTTGTGGCAAGCTGTTTTTCCTGTTCTAGTGTCAAATCCAAGATACAACAGAAATGGAAACATCTAACATAACATCGAAATTGCATATCATGTCTAAACAAACAGCGCATATCTAAACATTTTAGCCTTTGATAACTTACAAAGCAACATCTAGATCATGCATATCTAGATAAGTAAACTAATATATACATATATACAAGTCTCATCAACTACAGGCCATACGAACAGTAAACTACCACGCATCAAAAACATCGCATCAGATCCGACAACAGTTACTAACACGAGCACACCAGATCTAACCATACGAATGCCACTCCATGAAAGAAGAGAAAGAGAGAGAGAGGGACTGGGGGGACTGTGCCTGGATGTGCCGTTGTCGGGGTTGTGGCTGATGACGATGGCGTAGTCCCCGGAGGCCCTGGCGAAGACGCCGCGGTCGCCGACGTGGTGCTCGACGTTGCAGACGACGGCGCCCTCGGGCACGGAGCGGAGCGGGAGGACGTTGCCAATGGAGAGCGTGGCGCGGCGGCCGCAGTAGACGAACTGGCCCGTGTACATGCCCTCGGCGGCCACGAAGAGCTCCTTCTGGTGCTTGTACCGGAACGGGTGCCGGAAGGTCACCTTGGCCAGCGGCGCGCCGCGCCCGGGGTCGTGGATGACGTCGGTGACCACGCCCTTGAGGTACCCGTTGCGCTCGCCGAAGTCCAGCGACCGGAACCGGGCGGGGCCCTTGCGGTGGTGGGTGTGCGACTTGAACACCGACCCCGCACCCTTACGCTGCGCGCGGATCACGCGACCCATCCCGGCAGTGGTGGCGGCGGCGGAGGGGAAGGGGAAATGGGGAGCTGGGTGCGGCTAGGGTTGGAGGAGGGAGAAGGGGGAGCCTTATATAGTATGCGGCGGGGGGTTTGGGGAGGGATTGCCCTAGGGCGGACGGTCGTGATGGGGTAGGGGTGGGTTTGGGCCGTTGGATTTGTTCCCGGGGTGGTGGGGCCGTAGGGTCAGTGTGGCTGAATGGTGGGGCTGGGGAGTCGGTGTGATGAGAGTGACAGAGGCTGGGTAAGTGAGGAGTGGACTTGGCTGATGGGCCGGAGTGACTCGTCTGATGAGTCCCTCTCTCCCAAAAAACGTTCCACCCAACACAGGCACATATGTCTACACGTCCCGTACACACGCTAAAAATTTTCATGCACACCCAATGAGCGTGCCTGCGATAATAATTCATCGACACTTTGTTCTATATTAACTAGGTATAGGACACTAAAACTCAGAAAACTCACCGGTCACTAAAAAAGTGTAACTTTAGGGGGTGAAAATGGATTGAACATAAATCAAATAGTGGTGAAATCACATTTGTATTAGTTTTTTAAACAAATACGAATATGAATAAAATATCTATACAATTTGGACGAATAAGACTATCGTCATAACTTATGTAAAGTGAAGATATTAATAATACTTTATCCTCATCCAGTCACATTTAGTCACTCATACTTATTTATTTCACCGAAATGAACATGAATTTACATTAAATTTTAAAAACTCGTCCAACTAATTAGACATATTGTAATAAAAAATAAATAATACTTCATCGAATTTAAATACAAATAGTTCAAATAAAATAATATTTCAGATGATACAAATCCTTGCCATACTTGCATCCATGTGTAAAATTCGAAGCAGCTTCTTTGGGAGGAGCTTAAGCATTATTAGAGCATGCACAACGTGAGAGGGGATAGAAAGACACATCATTGCCACGTAAGGGATTGTCTGGTTGAATGCCAAAGCAAACTTTAATTACCAAAATTTGGCAATACCCTTGCATTTTGGTCTTCACTTGTTTGATGCCAGATTTTAGCATGCCCGTATCCATTGACAAGAAGATTTTGCCAATATTTTGGCCAAAACTTGGGCAAGCCAACCCAGTTTTGGCCAGTATTTGGTTTGGTACCAAAGATTTTGGCTGCGCTCGTCATTTGGCCACTACCAATATTTTGTACCAAATATGAATCAAAACATCCCCTAAGTTTCCAATTTTCTCTCCAATGCTTTGGCCTGGTACTGGGAGGTGAACAAGGAATTTTGGACACTGTTGGACCTCTGTGCATCTAAAATTCCCGTTTTGACCCCCGAACGAAAAAATTTCAGATTTGGACCCCTCCTCACCGCGCGTTAACGCTAGCGCGACACGTGCCCGGCCGCGTGCGGTGCGGTACCGCCGATCGCGATCGTTCATCCGGTCGTGCGGTACGGCATCGCTCGACGCGTGGCGTAGCTCGGCCGCGCGATCGTTTCGTCGAGCGCGCCACGCCGCGCGAGCGCGCAGCGTTATCCAGCCAGTCGCCACCTCCCGCTCGAGCGCGTTGCGTTCGCCGACCGCGACGACCGGGCGTCGCGGCGCGCGTCCCGCTCATTTGACCGCATGAATGTTCAGCGCGTTGCATTCTGACGTTGTTTAGAATCTCCTCACCAACTAATTGTTCAGAGGAAGAATGGACACGTACCATATCCAAAAATCCAGGATTGTACACACAAAAGTGAGTAAAAGAATCAGAAAAGTACATTCATGCGGTCAAAAAAAGGGACGCGCGCTCGCGAACGCTCCGGTCGTGCGGTTGGCGAATGCAACACGCGCTCGAGCGGGAGGTGGCGCGCTCGGGCTGGACAACGCGCGCTTCGCATGGGGTGGGCGCTTCGGCGAAACGATCGCGCGCTCGGAGCTACGCCATGCGGTCGTGCGGTGCGTACCACACGACCGGATGAACAATCTTGGTCGTCAGGTACCGGCATCGCGACGACCGGGCACGGTCGTGCTGGCATAATCGCGCGGTGAGGAGGGGTCCAAATCTGGAATTTTTTTCGTTAGGGAGCCAAAACGGAAATTTTGGGTGTACAAGGATCCAACAGTGTCCAAATTTCGTGAACGAGCGCTCTAGCGCCATCCAAACCTCTCGCTCGGTGGTCAGGAGCAGGACTTGTGCTAAGATCTTGGCGAGACAGACAGGAGGAGGATTCTAAGCACGTATTGATCCTTCTGCAGGTACAGCTGATTCGCCGGGTTAACAGCCTGAGTAGAGCCGGCTTCAGTCGTCTGACTGATCATCTTGCTTGGGACGGCCACGGATCCATCTACATAACTGAGAAACTCTTATCTAAGAGAATGACATTAATTCATTATTTATTAAAGTACTATGCATACTTATATCACTTTATCCATAGCTATTCTGAATTCATATGGGCATTGGATCTTTCGTGTTTTCTTAGATGCGATTCCAAATTCAGAATATAGAATATTCTCTCATCTTTCATCACTATATCTTCATCCGACTATAAAATAGTCATTGGTCGAGCGGATTTGAATACTTGACACTCCACTACGCTAATTATGCGCCTTGGATCCCCCACGTCTGGGCTCTATACCGGTTCTGAGTTCTTCCACTTGTCTATACTATTACCCATTATGGACAGAATAGCAACTGAAGAGAGTAACATGTTCTGCCCGTCTGGGATTGGGAAATGGTTGATACTATTTTATGACTCATTCCATAATGAAGATTGTTTATAGTCCTTATATTGTATTCATGTAGAGAGTTTTCACCTGCCCCTGAATCTCTTACAGAGCACTCTCCACCCTCCTTTATTATTTACCTTTACAGGCCATTGCTCCTTTAGTAATTAGGTGCCCAAGGCCCTTAGGGAAAAAATTAATTCCATCGTCATTCTCTTTCTTTGGACCATTTGGCGCAAATGCAATGGTCGGGTCTTTGACAAAACAAAAAAGGTATCGAATCGATCTTGAATATCCTTAGACAAGAACTCTCCTGCTAGCGTTGGGCGGGCATGGACACACTTATGACACCTCCAACAGCTACCACTTAGCCCCTGCCTGCAGCCCGCGGCGTAGTCCAGTTTATGTATTTAAACCTTGGTTGATGTGGTTCTTTTCTTTCGGTTTCCCCTCCCCCTCGGTTTGTATCTTAAAACTATAGTCCCACTAATGTTTGTACTTCTCCTTTCCCTCTTAATGCAATGACATGCAACCCTTTTGCATGTTCCCTAAAAAAGTGTGGCCAACGTGAAGCGGGTCGGGCACGACGCTTCGCCAAATTTTTTGTACGGATAATCCATTTTTTATTCAAAATTACAGAAATATACCCGCGGGAAATTTTTTTACAAAAATAGGCTCAAGTCGCCCAATGGGAGAGCGACTGGAGCCTATCGCCCAACCAGAAGCCGATTCTGTCCCTGTCGCTCAACCATTGGGCGACTGCATCCAGTCGCCCTCCCATTGGGCGACTTTTCATGCAGTCGTCCAATGGTTGAGCGAAAGGTATCAAACCTTCGTCAAAAATAGTGAAAATTGGTGGAGCTATTCTTCATACATCCAAAAGCCTTCAGAAAAAATTTGAGCAATTTCGGCTACGGGATCAAAAGTTATAGCAGTTTCAATCAAGGTAAACGAATTTGAGTCCACTGGCACGGGGCTCGAGTGCGATCGCCCAACCATTGGGCGATCGCATGAAAGTCGCCAATGGGAGGGCGATCGATGCAATCGCCCAATGGTAGAGCGATAGCGACAGTCGGCTTACGGTTGGGCGATAGGCTCCAGTCGCTCTCCCATTGGGCGACTGGAGCCTATTTTTGTAAAAATTTTCTCGTAGGTATATTTCTGTAATTTTGAATAAAAAATGGATTATTCGTACCAAAAATTCACGCTTCGCCCTACCACACACGTAGGCCTAGGCCCTCAACCAAGATGAGAACAACTCCATTATACCCTGTATTGAACTTACAAATTTCAAAAGAAGCATTCCAATTTTAATTCTCGTAGAAAACATGAAAGATTCCGATATTCCAAACGAGACCATCTCTCTCATGTCCTTGTATTGTACTACCATATATTGCAGCGAGTATAATGTAGGAGTACTATTGGTAATTAAACTTGTCATAGATTCTTTTTGTTCTAATATATGTGACGACCCGCATTATTACCATGGGGTAATAACGTCAGTCAACGGATTATTATTCGTTTTAGTCGATAGAACATCGCTCTAACGAATAATAAGCCCTCAGAGTGTTGCAGCAGAACAATAATTAGAGACAAAACACAATATTACAATAATATCGCCACGCAGGGCTACAGTTTATTACAAAGCCTCAAAGGCTTAAATATTACAATCTGTAGACAGAAAATAATCTAACTACTTTCTAACCAAAACAACTCCACAAGGAGTGTCCACCTTGTACCCACTTTAACCCGATTCCATGGTACTCCATCCAGGTATCTTCCTCCTGATCTTAGCCATCCTCTGGACTGACATGATCCTAAGCAAAAGGGGGAGATAATAGCAAGGGTGAGTACAACAGTACTCAGCAAGCGTTATTAACAAAAATGCACAGAATGCTTATCATTTGCACTTCTAGGAACATCAGTTCCTATCCTCAATCTCTTGTTCATTTCTATACTCTTTTTCCTCAATGTCATTTCCATGACTTACAGAAAATAAAGTTTGTTGGTTTTGGAAGAAATCCATATTATTAATTTAGAAAACTACGAACATACGCATGAACAAAAAAACCCCATAAGTTTCGTAATTCTCCTTTCCGAGAGACAGCATGAATTCATGATTTGGATAGCATTGTGCAAGCTTGTATCACTTTACCCATCATCACTCTGATCGTGTTGGCTCTTGGGTTAATCCGCAATTCCTTTGAAGCGGCACCCGGACCAGAGTACAGTACAATTATCTCTAGTTCAGTAATTATATCTCCACCCAGTTACTCACAATCGGCAGCCTGGAGCCACGCAGACCCACCGAAAGCGACATAACCGTTGGCTGGTAGGGTATTCAACCTTAACCCAGCCCCCTGCCAGCGTAATATAACGCTAAAGCGTAACCCGCCTGTGGGTTCTTACTCCCCGGTCTCTCACCGGTCTTTGGGCCTATGCCCTAAATAAAATCACTCCTGTGGAGAATATAATACCTCACTAGAGTACCGACTGCCCGTGAAAACGGAACGTTGGTTGATACGAGTTGGTACGGTCTGTCCATACGGATGAAGTTTGTAATCCCTTATATTCTATTCTTATGCAGAGGTTCCACACCTCCCACACACGCCTGCCCTGGCAACCTCTGCCCACCCTCTTACATAATAGGGCCAACTGCTCCATCAGTTGCCATCTATTTCATTTCCTCATGTCTCTTAGCTCAATTGTCCGATTTAAATATCTTTTTAATTCTTTCATGCAGGGTGATATTAGATTAATACCAAAATACTTATTTTACAAAATATACTCAGAAGCTTTGATCAAAGGAATGCTTGCCTGGACTTCAACCATAGATTCGGATGCAAATAGGATTAGGTGAAGTCACTCTCGTAGCTTGGTTGCTACCTGCAATTAAATATGTCGACTACGACTTACTTTACGAGAACATAATAAAATATGAGTTGTCGTGGTGCTTGTGCTCCTAAGGTAAGATGTCACTCCATTTCACCCAATCGCGTGTAATCGAGGTGAGTTGCGGTACACTACTCGCCGTTCGACATAATCGCATTAACGCCATAAAATAGTGGTGATCGAATAAGTATGTTCCGCATTTTAATAATTTCTAACATTTTTTCAATTATACGTGGTTAATTAAATGCATTCATAATTATAATAGCGAATATTACTCTAGCAAATTTCGCGTATGCAATTAGGTTTATTTAATTCTTCAAAGGTTCGTATATAATTATTCACCTTCCTAATTCATTTCAGATCTGAAGATTATTCAATGCATCTTCCCGTATTAATACGCGTGATGAGTTGAATTATAACTCCAGAAGAAAATGGTCTTATTAATCAATTACTTAATTTCTTAATTAAACTATATTCCTGTGGCCTTGTAGGATTCGTAATTTTCATTATATTCCTTTGCGTATTTTCTCAGTTTAACTGCCATTTAAATCACCGCGTATAATTTTACTCACTACTCGAAATTTTAGATCGACACATACTATTGTAAATCAGCACGTGCTATTCTAATCGTCACAAACAGTTTTAAATCTTCTGATGGCTATGAATTATAATTCAGACTACTTATTACTGGATCCTACCGTTTATAATCAACTAATAGAATTTAACTGGGCATTTAAATGTGCAATAGAATGATCTAAATGATATTATGATCATTTATTTCGCACGCGTACAAGTTCCCACCTATGGGCATCATTTGACTTATCTACCATAAACAAAATATTTACTAAGATAGTGGTGTGATTTAACACTATCTAGGTTAATTAGGTATTTTAGTTACGATTCCGAATGATTTAATTAGCGATACATCAATGAAATCGGTACATGCTATGTTTTTATCCTACAGATGGCAATTCATGAATTCTAACCATTGCAAATACTGATGAGTGGGTTTATGATATTTAGATGAGCTTAACCAATTTATCTGTGTAATCAAACTTGCAACAACATGGTCTTAAACTATAGTACTTTAATTTAATCCGTACGGGTATAAACTTAGTCGACTTGCATCTCTAAATCATTGGACCCAATTAACTTGTTTTAATGACCTTAAGTAACCAAGGGTGGATTTCTATAATTTAAATGCTATTAATCAAATTGTCTGAATAGTTAAATATACCTTAGAATGGTTTAAATGTCGATACACAATTTTTAATACACCTGCGTACCAGTTTTAATCCATCGACACTATTACATTTCTTATAAGAACTTGAGAACTAATCTAGGTTCCTATTACTTATATGGTTCCGACTAAGCGCATTGCGGTTTTCTAATTTCTCACTCTGCTTACATTCCGCCCAAATAGACCTAAATGCATAATAATCTAAGATATTATACTACCCAAAGTTCATATTAATTCTCTACCCGATTTTATTGATATTTATTATATTGGTGCGGCTAGGGTTCAATTACACAGTTTCTAATATATGCGATTCATGACCTACTTATACAAATCATTATGGAAAAATTGTTACAATGCAGATTAATGAGTATTCCTAATTTTAGCAACCTAACCTTTCACATTTTAATTTTCCTACTTCCCTTTCTATTTTCTCCCTTTCTCCAATTTTCCTCTTCTACCCCCCCTCTTTTCTCGCCCTACCACGGCCTCCTCATTTCTTCCCCTCACCACCGCCGATGCCTCCTTATCTCCTCCCTTCCCATTTCATTTGGCTACCTCTATCTCTTTTCTCACTCCCGCACGCCGCCACGCGGCCGGCCCCCCACGCCTCTGCCTCCTCGCGCGCGCGCTCTGCTCCTCGCTTCCTCCGCCGCTCGCGCCTCCTTCCGCGCCCCTTCCTCCACATGCCGCCGCTCGAGCTGGGCCGCCGCCGCCGCCTCTTCTCCGCGCTGCCTCCTCCCGCGTCGCCTCCCAACGCGCCTTCCTCCTCGCGCCGTCGGTCCCAGCGGCACCACGCCTCAACGCCTTGGCTTCCCAACCTCCGGCCTCAGCGCCCCTACCGCCGGCTTCGGTCCTAGCGACGTCGCACCGCGCCGCCTGGACGTCCTACCCTCGCCTCTCGGCTCCTCCCTGGCATCAACCTCTCCGGCATCTCGCTGACCCCTGCTCTTCGCACCGCCATCGGTAACCCTAATTAAATTTTGGGTGTGGGCTTTTGCCCGCCGGCCCCGATTGCGCTTCTTCTCCCCTTCCTGATTCTCCTCCTCTATACTCACATGTTTTACTATGCGGTATGCGTGGGTTGGAATGCTAGAATCATGGTGGATTGGGGCATGGATTACCTTTGTGGAACGGTGGTTGGGTTGACCTAGGTAAGGAACGGGAAATGGCTATGGCGTCGCTTTTCCCCTGGTTTTGCTCCTAGCCACCTTCTTGCTCCTAGTTGACTTGACCCGATGCTGGTCTGGGTGGTGACCGGCTCTGCGGCTGTTGTATTGGTTCATGCTTGGAGAAGATGGTGGCCGCCGCCTCTAAAGCCCACTCACTGGTCACCCGGCTCCTCATCCTCAGCCACGGAGCTCATCCTCCCTCTTGTTCTCGGTTGATTTGGGGAGATGGTTGGGGAAAAGGGTGGGCTGCGTTGTCGATCCGGTGAGATATTTTCATGGGTGGATGTCTTTGCAATGTATGGACTGTCTACTCTTTGGTGACGCTTGCTCTGGTGGTGTCTTGTGACGGCAACCTAGTAATCTTGGGTTTTTGAGTCACCGGGAGGTGGTTTCGACCACTCCTGTTTGGTTTACTTTTGCCAGCTCTTCGCTGGTGGAAAGATTTTGTGTGGGCTTTTAGGGCTTGAAAATGGAAGACTTACACTTGTGGGCTTTTGTGGGCTAAAAAGGCTTATATAATGGTGGCTTTGGGCTGAAAATAATGGGCTGAAAGATGCATGAATTGAGGGTTTGGGCTGAGGTAAGTACTGTGGGCTTGATTTCTGGAAATTGCCGAGTGATGATACCCACAGAGACGAGAGGTGCCGACCGACCCGGGACGGTCTGGGGAGCCTCTAAGATGTTCTCGCATTGGTCCTAGCAGCCCAAGGGTACTGACGGCAATTCTATCTCTTTTTCCTTATGTCGTTTATTTTATTAATTCGTTTTGTTCGGTCTTTTTCGGTATTACAATTAATAACTTGCTCACAAATAAATTGGCGATGGGGTGTAGCTCGACGACATCTTCTAATGTATGAATTGGTCTAGATTGTAATTTGGCTTTCTCTTAATATTGATGTATACCAATTAACGTACTTCTATTCTTTATTTCCCTATTGTAACAATTATGTATGAAATGAATCTCTAATTGTAATGAACGCTCTCTATTGTAATTGCTTCATTTTAGAGATACTTGAATGGTTAAGACACAAAATTGTATATTTGTTGTAATTCGCCTTGTCACTATGATGTAATATCAATTTTAATATTTTTATTGGACTTGATATGCATTCTAATTGTTTATATTCTAATTGAGTGAAAAACTTTTACTTGTCATGCAAATAAATTTTACTTCTCATTTTATTCTACACCGTTTGATATTCGCCCTCGTCGATGCAATTGTGAAAGCAACGTATTAGTCTAATGTTCGTTGATTTAAATTTATACAACAACTTAGAAAATTTTAAATTCCCTCATATTTTTAGATTCTTAATTACATAATTAATCACGCTTAACGTTGTAATTCATTGCTTAAGGTTAATTAATGATGCGGGTTGTTACATATACCTGTTCTTTTAGGCTGCGGTTTATAGCCTAGCTTTTGGTTGTTCTTGGAAAGAGTATAGACGCACATGCAATTTTGGCTGATACAAATAAATTTATTGTAGTATGTATTATAATCGATTTATAGACTTCATCTTAAAAATATACTCTATTTGAAAGATAGTTATCATAAAAAAAACGATTTTTAGAAACCGAAAAAGAATAGACCAATATCCGCACTTGTTTGTCGAAACGTAGGTGGAGTTGCTTAGCTGCATGCGTACGTGGATAAGGCCGTCCCATAGTTTTTAATTGTGATCATGTTCCTCTCGTTTGTTGACTTGTGATGCTGGAAATTGCCCGGCGTTTTCTCCGCTGACAACTCCAACACTTGCAATGCACGACGTTGACCTTCACACGCGACAAAAATTGCTGAGTGCCCAATCAAATGTCGCCACTACACCAACCTGGCCGCCAGCCGGCCGGCAGCAGTAGCATGAAACTTGACAAGTACAGTTGAAGGGGAGAGGGAGGAGAGAGCAACATGCATGCAGTCATGGCGCCTGCAGCAATAACACCTCTTCAGCTGCCGTTGCTCCTCCTCCTCCTGTGCTTCGTGTCATCCGAGCTCGTCGCCCGCGTCCATGGCCAGTTCGACACTCTCGGTTTCATCAGCATCGACTGCGGCATCGCGGAAGGCGCGAGCTACTCCGACGACTCCACCCGCGGCCTGAAGTACGTCTCCGACGCCGGCTTCGTCGATGCCGGGGAGGGAAGAAACGCCGGCATCAACCCTCCGTACAGCGACCGGAACATGGCCACCCGCTACCTCACCGTCCGGTACTTCCCCGACGGCGCGCGCAGCTGCTACACGCTCCGGCAGCTCTCGCCGGGCGGCAAGTACCTCGTCAGGTGCAGCTTCTACTACGGCAACTACGACGCGCTCAAAAGGCTCCCCGTCTTCGACCTCTACCTCGGGGTGAACCGCTGGGCCACCGTGAACGTCACCGCCGCCGACGAGATGTACATTCTCGACGCGGTGGTAGTGTCGCCGGCTGATTT
This sequence comes from Dendrocalamus sinicus, assembly GCA_036346575.1. Lineage (NCBI taxonomy): Eukaryota > Viridiplantae > Streptophyta > Magnoliopsida > Poales > Poaceae > Dendrocalamus > Dendrocalamus sinicus. The sequence continues at coordinate 20,355,257 of CM070649.1, read as the reverse complement.
CTTGCAGGTCAGTTAATGCTACGAAAACACAAATTTTTGAAGCAAATTGGGTGTCCGACTTTTGCAAACACCCAATACATAACCAATTGTATTGCTTTAAGATTTACTATACAACTTAGTTTTTCAGAGTCATGTCAAAAGGTTTATTTTTTCAGAGAGCATAGAGGCACCGCTCAATTTTTCCATATATTTTCTTACAAAATACATTTTAGACCAAAGGATCTTCCCTGCTTAAAACATATTAAGTACAGACACAGTCCCTTGCTGGGATTACCAGCTTACGATCTGCAGCAAATTTGCCGGATTTTAGAACAGTAACCGGCAATATCAAAAGATCCACCCAGAAACAGAATTTTTTGTACGGATAATCCATTTTTTATTCAAAATTACAGAAATATACCCGCGGGAAAATTTTTTACAAAAATAGGCTCAAGTCGCCCAATGGGAGAGCGACTGGAGCCTATCGCCCAACCAGAAGCCGATTCTGTCCCTGTCGCTCAACCATTGGGCGACTGCATCCAGTCGCCCTCCCATTGGGCGACTTTTCATGCAGTCGCCCAATGGTTGAGCGAAATGTATCAAACCTTCGCCAAAAATAGTGAAAATTGGTGGAGCTATTCTTCATACATCCAAAAGCCTTCAGAAAAAAATTTGAGCAATTTCGGCTACGGGATCAAAAGTTATAGCAATTTCAATCAAGGCCGAAACGAATTTGAGTCCGCTGGGCACGGGGGCCTGAGTGCAGTCGCCCAACCATTGGGCGACTGCATGAAAGTCGCCCAATGGGAGGGCGACTGGATGCAATCGCCCAATGGTAGAGCGATAGGGACAGTCGTCGGCTTCGGTTGGGCGATAGGCTCGATCGCCCTCCCATTGGGCGACTGGAGCCTATTTTTGTAAAAAAATTTCTCGCGGGTATATTTCTGTAATTTTGAATAAAAAATGGATTATTCGTACCAAAAATTCCCCAGAAACAGGTTAAATAAACTTCGACAAAACATCGACAGACCCCCTATTATAGTCCCCACCACACCACAGCAAGAAATAACAATCACAACTTTTAACAAGCTTTCTGCTGAGATTGAGGACTACAAGAATTGATCAGTTGTCTTGTATTTTTGAAAACCTGATCAGTTGTCTTGTAACACTTCATCTTGAAGCTCCCCCACTTTAGACTTGACCTGGGATATGATTAGTTCCACTTGCGCCCAAAGTAGGCAACTCCACTGCTGCAAGAATGAGAGGGAATTTGTACATAGCATCAGCGGGTTGCCTAATAAACTTCCCTTTGATACACATTTTGTTTCTGATACAGACCACTCCAACGCAAAGCATTATCAGCGGCGCCACCGCTATGTAGCCAATTACCAATGAAATTAGCCATATTGTCAGGAGTTCTGTTCCATCCAAGCTCCTCTTTTAAACATCACCAGACATAAACGAGCCATGTGGCATTTAAAGAAAATTTGATCAACACTCTACAGTCTACACACAGCCACACAGTGGACATTGCCATGCCAATTCCTTGCTTTTGAAGACTTGATATAGAAATACCTTCATAGGACTGTTAACTCCCCCCAAATGTCATCTGTCTATACAGGGATTTAGTAGTATATTTGTCGAGAAAATACAGAGCCCTTGTTAATTAATTCACCATTATTAACATGTGCATGTACAGGTGTGCTTGGTGAATATAGGGTTGGGTACACCGTTCATCTCCGGGCTTGATCTGAGGCCACTCAGGGCGACCATGTATCCTGAGGCCACTGTCAACCAGTCGCTGTTTCTGCTCAGCTTTCCCCGGCCATCAGCCAGATACGGTTTCAACCGGTACCAGTTCTGGCCGGCCACTTATAAACTGTTCAGGTGAGTGTGATCATACTCAGAGATATGGTTCTCTTTGCGATGTTGCACAACAGTTTCATTTGAAATGAATATTCAATAATTAATTTCAGGAGATTCTTTCCCTTCTGTTCGATTTCTTGCAAACCACAGGTACCCCTTTGATCCGTACGACCGCCTCTGGCAGAGTTATGGCAATGTTGATGCATGGACCAACATAACAACCTCAACTACCGTCGATGTCTCCAACGTCAGTAGCTTCGACAATCCATCAGTGGTACTGCAGAGCGCCGCCACTCCGGTGAACGGAACCAGGCTCGACTTCTCATGGAGTCCAGATTCTTCCATGAACAATGACAACACAACATACCTTCTGCTGCTCTACTTCGCGGAGGTGCAGATGGTGCCAAGCAATGCGCTGAGGCAGTTTGATATCCTCGTCGACAACGCCACATGGAACAGCAGCCAGCGCTACACTCCGAAGTACCTTTCAGCAGAGATTGTGAAAAGGATGGTGCAGGGATTGAGCCAACATACTGTCTCACTTGTTGCCACACCGGATGCTACTCTTCCACCCATCCTGAATGCATTCGAGATATACTCGGTGCATCCAATGACTGAGCTTGTGACGAATGATGGAGATGGTATCTATCTAACGCTTCAACTTGGTCAGAGTGCTGTTAACTTGCATCCATCAGCATTGTGTTGTGTTGAACATAGGAATGTTGACAATTGACATATTCATTATTTCATTGCAATAAAATAGGACGTAGAACTTACTGCATTGACCTCAGTGTTTGATAGTTTTGTCAAATATCTTAATTTGGGTTAAAATTTACAAGCTCATTTTTGAATAATTTGTTTGGATGGCATAAGGAAAAATATTCAGAATTACCTTCTTTTTCCGTATGAACAGCCAAGGCCATGATGAGAATTCGCACAGAGTATGCACTGAAGAAAAACTGGATGGGTGATCCTTGTGCACCAAAAGCATTTGCCTGGGATGGCCTGAACTGTAGTTATTCTTCATCTGGACCAGCATGGATAACCGCTTTGTAAGTTATAAACTTGCAAGCATTACTACACTAATGACCAAAAGCAAAAGTACTCTAGGCATGCTTGCACTGAAAGAGTTGAAAAGAAAGTAGCTTTCCCATGCCCTGCATGCTATTAATCTACTATTGGATTTGCTACAGACGCTTGTCATCTAGTGGGCTGACTGGTGTAGTTGACACTTCTTTTGGTGATCTAAAATCCCTTCAATACCTGTAAGTTCCTTATATCACACTTTGTGGTTGTATATTATGAATTTTGGAACCCCTTCAGGTTCTCACCTCCATACCTCTAATACATAGGTGGTTAGGTACTACTTTTGCCAACAGAAACTTGAAGTAGCATAACATTTAACTTTTACTTATCTCTTCGCGAGTATTTTCATAAGAAATGTACTTCCAGGGACCTGTCCAATAACAACCTATCTGGTCCAATACCTGATTTTCTAGCACAAATGCCATCACTCAAATTCCTGTAAGTATTCTTTTTCATCTGAATTCACTTAAAAATAAATGGCATCAGTATATTCGACATTTAATGGGTTTCTGCAGTGATTTGTCAAGCAACAAAATCAGTGGATCAGTCCCTGAAGTTCTACGAGAAAAGCGTCAAAATGGATCTCTTGTGTTAAGGTTTGCGTCGCATTGCTAACTTATACTTTATAACATCACTTGATGGAAATAGGTTAGAGTTCTGTTCTTTTTGCCGAAAGATGTACGATCTTGGAGTTCATTTAATCCAAAGAGGTTCTTTATTAGAAGAATGGTGCAATCTTTCCTAAAGGATTCAGTGGATGAGGAATAAAAAAATACTACTTGGCTCCAACAAGTTCATTTATGACATTTTCTCTATAAATTTAATTAATTATGATTTTGTTTCTCTGATGCTAGGACTGATAACAATGTGAATCTATGCGATAATGGTGCTTCTACTTGTGAGCCAAAGAAAAAAGAAAGCAACAGAACACTTGTCATTACGATAATTGTTCCAATAGCGCTAGCAACTCTACTGTTTGTGGCAGCAATTCTTCTTCATAGAATGAGAAAAAAACAAGGTAAGATTTCATCAAGGGAACCATTAAATCTGTATTCACAGAAGCATGTTCTGTTTGTTCATATAAGATGTGGTTTGATTCCAGAAACATGGATGCCAAACAGCTCAAGGCTCAATAGCCCTCGAGGCAGATCAAATGTATTTGAGAACCGACTGTTCACCTACAAGGAGCTGAAGCTCATGACATCTAACTTCAGACAAGAAATAGGGCAAGGAGGTTTTGGTTCTGTCTTCCTAGGCTATTTGGAGAATGAAATTCTAGTTGCCGTCAAGATGTGTTCAAAAACATCTTCTCAAGGGGATAAAGAGTTTTTAGCTGAGGTAGGTTGTTCAGTTGAAATTTATCTTTTGTATACGCTTAAAACAAAATTTCTTGTTTCATATTGCAGGCTCAACACTTGACTAGAGTTCACCACAGAAACCTGGTTTCCTTGATTGGCTATTGCAAGGACAAGAAACATCTGGCCCTTGTCTATGAATATATGCATGGAGGCAATCTAGATGACCGTTTAAGAGGTTAGTTAGTCTATCTCTCTCTCTCTCTCAAAAAATAAAAACCTGGCGCCTCTCGCTACAAAAATACTCCTCACCTTCAGGTAACCAATTAGTTCAACATACTATTCACTCATTATTAAGTTTTAGATTTCATTGTTTCAAATTTATCAAACACATTTTCAGCGCGTCAGATATATACACACTTCTTAGTCAAGGGGATACTGGTTGGTGATAATTTTGAACGTTACCTGTCAGGCTGTCACTCTGCCTTTCTAAGAAGACCTTTTACTAGTCCTTTCTACTAGAACTTCCCTTCAGCAGTTCTGGGACACCTATCATGCTATGCTTGAATGGCAGCAGTTTTTCTAATTCACTATCCCCTCATCTATTAGTACAGTTCCTTTCCTTAGTGTGGTGTGTCATATTTATCTATCCACTATTAACAGCTTTGTATTCTTCTCAATTGGGAATGCTGAACTCATGTGTCCACTCTCCACTACTAACCGATGTTATCGCCGAAGGAAGGATCCTAGTTCTTCTGACAAAGCACACAGTTGACACATAATGTGTCCCAATTTCAACAACCAACCATATGCTATTTTTTCATCCTTATGCACAAACCTTACTATAACCAGATCTTGTGATCTTCTTTCACAGGAGAGGCATCCGTTGCTACGCCCCTCACCTGGCATCAGCGTCTCAAGATTTCTCTCGACTGTGCCCATGGTTTGTAGGACTGTACACGCTTCAAATTATAATACAGTAGTAAGCGGTACATCATGTATCAAGGCTTATAGAACTGGTGTTACTTAAAACTGGTTAAATCTGGCAAAACATCACAGTTTTGACCAAGTTTGGCTAGAGCTAACTCTTAACCAGTGCTACCTAGTTACTAATTCCTGGTCGTGGATGCAGGACTGCAGTATCTACACAAGTCATGCCAACCGCCACTGATCCATAGGGACGTGAAGACCAAGAACATCCTCCTATCTGCTGATCTTGAAGCGAAGATATCTGACTTTGGGCTGACAAAGGTGTTCGCTAATGAGCTCAAGACGCACATCACCACCCAACCGGCAGGTACCCTGGGGTATCTGGACCCTGAATACTACAATACATCTCGGCTCAGTGAGAAGAGTGACGTGTACAGCTTCGGAGTTGTACTATTGGAGCTCATCACGGGCCGGCCACCGGCGGTCCCCATCAGTGACACCGAGAGCATCCACATTGCACAGTGGGTGCGCCAGGAGCTCTCGGAAGGTAACATCGAGAGCATTGCTGACCCCAGGATGGGAGGGGAGTATGATGTCAATTCTGTCTGGAAGGTCGCAGAGTTGGCACTGAAGTGCAAAGAACAGCCATCAAGGGAGCGACCAACAATGACTGACGTTGTGGTGGAGCTCAAGGAGTGCTTGGAGCTGGAGGTGTCTCATGCAATGGGTTACTACAGCTCAGTCCCAAGCAGCGCAAACAATCTCAGCGCGACAAATGTTGACTTGCATAGTGATGCTCAAGCAGGTGATCTGAAACAGCAAAGCGTGCTTGAACTGAGATATGTTGGTGATGCATCAGAAACTCACATAGGTCCCGCACCAAGATGAGACCAACCGCTCAATTTCGTATGGTTTAAGGGTCTTGGTCAGGGATGCATCAGAAAACTGTATAGGTTCTGTAATTTGTGCTATTAGGAACTAATCTCCCAGATCTATATACTACCTATATGAACGTTGTGAGCTTAGTGTGAGAAATGGAGGATGAATTTCCAAATGGAGCTAGACATATCGACAACAATCAATAATCACTCCAACTGATGCAGGAAAGTTCTGCCCTGATAGAAAAACAAAGAAGATCAAGAATCAACTTCTTCTTGTCCAGCTCGCTATGTTTTTCAACTTTACCAAAAAGTCTTATGTGAGTAGGTTCATTTGTGTTACACTTGTTGCTAAGTTAGTGACCAGAAAAAATATTATTATCTCATCACGTCCTTCAAGTGGAACAAATTCATGTTGTAATAGTGATCCTTCTAAAGGAAATCGGTCATACAGAAATAGTATTGTAAACAGTGCTGGACACGGAGAATTCATTACCTGATGTGAACGGCAGTTTTGTGAATCAGCATATTGTTACATCTCTCTTTCCATAGCTCATTTTAGTAACTCATATTCTTTTTTCTCATTATGGTTTCCTAATTCACCTGTAACTGCAGAGTAAGGTAGACAAATGGCCATTTCAGAAAAGGCTCAAGCTCTGCCTACAGCAAAAAAGTAATATTTCACACACAAACTTTGACAAATACGATAAAATATGAACCTATCGAAGCATCAATTAGTCAGCTTAATTCATAAAATCCCAGAGTAGGATCAGCCCCCACCTACTCCAAGGTGGGTAGAGAAAGAATAACACACTTTTTTTTTTATTAATCTGAACCATCCCCATCCAAGAGATTGGATCACCACGCAAGATAGGAACCCTAGTCGCTAAGCAGGAAGAATCCTCGAAATATGCTATTGTTGCATATTTAAATGAAAAGGAAACACTTTTTTTGCGAGGAAAAATGACATAATTTTCACCAAGAAATATATGGTTCTTTGCCCAACAGCAATTAAATGGATGCGACATAATTCGAGAATTTTCCTCCCGCAGCTCAACAAAGCGGTTCAACCATGTTCTATCATGGTAAAAAAGGTCACCGAAAATTTATTTATTTGCCACCCTTACGACTTGGGTGGTAACAGATTTGCCACCCGGACTCATTGTCAGTGACTCAGGTGGCCCTACATGTAAGTGACAGAGTTTCGATGTCAATCTTAAGGGTGGCAAAAAATTGAATCTCCCACTTTTTTCTGAAGGGGAATAACAGTTATCTGCAGAAAACCGAACTTATTAACTTACATTATATTGACACTTCCTGTTTTCTTCTAGTTGCTAATGAAAATGAAAGGAAAGGAAAGGAGACATTTGATGTTAGGTACCACCTATTTCCCAACGTTTTTCCAGAAAAAAAAAGCCTATTAGTGACTGCATCCAAGAAACAGCTGACATATGCATGCTAGACAGAGCCATTAGCCAAACCATTGTAAAGAAACACAACTTGCTACGGCATACGGATAGTGGCCTGCTATCAAGCTCACACTGACTAGCCAAACAAACATCTTAAAGAAAACTTCACCAATTCTGCGTAATCGGAAACGATCTTTACCGAAATTACTCCGTTCTAAGGCACAGCGTTAGCGAACGGCCCGGGCTTTTTCGTACAGGCTAGCGCGCGATGGGCGGCTGCTATCTTGGAGTTGAGCAGGACTCACCGTCGGCAGCGGCGGCCAATGGCGCCGGTGCCCGGTGCGGCGCGAGCACGGAGCATCGGGAGAAGGCGACGGGACGGGGAGGCCGATGCCGCGGACTGTCCCAGAACGAGCATTCAGGGTGGGCCGAAGATGAAGGCCCATCTGCTAGCTTAGTTTGCCGGCCCTCGGGACCTGACAGGTGGCATCAACTCTGAAAAAAATACTGTTCTTACCTTAAAAAAAGTTCTTATCCGAAATTAGATGGCACATGGAGGGGCCACCAAACTAATAGATTAGCTTTTTCGCGAAAATTATTCTAGAATCCTGCGGGAATTGAGTTGCTTTGTGTGAATTTAATCTTCTCACGTTCCAACCGCGAGTTTGCTTGTAGATCATCACGTGCCTTATTTTTCTGACCAAATTATCGTTCTATTTATTTCGGCTTGAATTTCTAGTTTCTGACTTATTTTTTACTATTCATAAATTTCGTCTTTTTCTAAGCTTTTGGTTTTTTTTTTGAGTTTTTTACCGGTTCTTTTTTCGGTATTTATTTATGTTGTCTGCGATGAGATAACATATTTTTCTATTTTTAAATTTTTTAAATTTAATTATATCAAATAAGTCACATTTATAAAGTATAATTTTAATTAGCTATAATATAATTTCAGTTATAAATCATTATTTTTTCAGTCCAATCGAGTAGGACTATGCATGTATGGCGCTGACGCAAACCGAAGGCAATATGATCCGAAGGCAAATATGTAAGGCTCACTAGCTGATCAACAATTGACTACTCGATCGGTGCCATTCATTCAGTCGTACGCACTCACAGAACGAGGACGCGTTTGCCTTGTGTGTGCCTTTTAAGAGCAAGTTCAATAACGATTTTATAGCCAAGCTAGTCAGCATTTTTACTGATGTGGAGGAGAGAAGAGAGAAGAGAGATGAGAGTTTGGCTCTCATGCAAGCAACAAGCTGGGCACGGGAGCCTATACAGTGATGAGCTCAGATAATAAATGTATGTTTTTTTAGATAAAGGAATCAATATTCCGGCCTTGATCATTCCATGAGAATGACTACACCAAAGTAACAAACCAAAGACACTCCCACCACACAAAACAGTTGATACAACAACTCCTGAGTCAAGCACTCTCGCCAAAAGGACTTAAACCTCTAATCTAAAACAAGTGTTCCAACCAAACTTGCTAAAGATCTCCAACACCACTCTCCAACCTCATGCATCCTGCTAATACGCGCCCTTCTCGCTTTCTCTTTAGACGATTATACCAATATCCGATCCAAGAAGTCCCCACGAAATGACTCGCACAATAGAGTGAGTAATGATCCTTTTGAAAACAGCGTCATTTCTATTCAACCATAAAGCCCAAAAAAGCTGCTATACCCACTAGAATCGATTTCTAAGCTTTACAGAAAAATTTCTAAGCCAAGAACCAAACAACATCTCAACACTAGTAGGTGGTTGAACTCCAAAGCTAATGACTATCACATTCCAAAGGCCCGAGCCACATGGCACTCGAAAAATAGATGTTGAATACTCTCATTAGAGAGACAAAAGCAACACTGATACTTCCTTGCCAACGCCTTTTTGCAAGATTATCCTTTGTTAAAATCACTCCTTTTTCAAGAACCAAAGGAAAACTTTGACTTTAAGAGGAATCTTTGTTTTCCAAAATACATTCTTTTCTCAAATGCCTTCTCTTTCCATGAGATCTCTATACAAGGAACGGATAAGAAAAGAACCGCTCTTATTCAAGTTCCAAACTAAAACATCTTCTTTCTCATTCAAAGAGACTCGAACTATCATACTCACCAAATTAAGCCACGAATTCCGCTTTCCACCTACTAAAGCTCTCCTAAAAGAAACCTTTAACGGTGAAGTACTGAACTTGAGCAACCGTCATATTCTTCTTTCTAACAATTCTATACAGATCGGGAATTTCGTCATTAGCGCTTCCTTCCCAATCCAAATGTCTTCCCAAAACCTCGATTGTTGCCCATTATTAACCCTAAATCAGCTTCTTGTTAGAAAGAGATTTTTGACCTCCATAAGCCCACTCCAAAGTGAGAATCCCGTTGCTTAATCGTTTGTGACGAGGTCTTACCTTTCAAATACTTTCTCTTAATCATGCTCTGCAGAGGCCATCCTCATTCAACAATTTAAACAACCACTTACTTAACAGACAACAGATTCGCATTTCCAGTTTAAAATACCCAAACCCCACGCACTTTGGTTGACTAAGAATACCCCATCCGCCAATCTATATTTCTTTTATTCCCATCATTTTGCCGAAAAATGCTGGATCGATAATAATCCGGTTTCTTGAGATTCCTTTAGGAATCTTGAAGAAAGACATCATAAACATCGGGAGACTTGATAAAACTGAATTGATTAGAACCAGTCTACCGCCTACCGATAACAACTTACTTGGCTCTCATAAACATCGGGAGACTTGAAGATAATAAATGTATGTGAGGAGGAATAAGAAAGAGAATGTGAGACATGGTACCACATAATAATAATAAAAAATCTTTTGTAGACAAATAGAAGACAAATTATTGTATAACTTGGCTCTTATAACTTGATTTATAGCCAAATACTTGGCTCTATTATTGGACTTGCTCTAATAAATTTTTCACTAGGAGGTAATTGAAGATGAAGATCTGGATTTGGTAAACCTATCCTAGCTAGCTACTAGCTTGTTTCGTTGTGGCGAGAGGGGAGACTTTTGAGAGCATGTGGAATGCCATGCTGCATTATATAGGTGGTGATCGGTTTGGCTGAAAGCCTCGTGGTTTATGGCTGAAAACACTGTAGTCATCAAAAAGCATCAGTATGGTGTGAGGCTTATTTACCATAATTAAATTTAAAAAAAATTAAAAATAGAAAAAATATATTAGCCCATCACGTATAATGTAAACAAATACGAGGAAAAAAGAACTGGTAAAAAAACTCAAAAAAAGGCCAAAAATTCAGAAAAAGACGAAATTTATGAATAATGCAAAAATAAGCTGAAGCCAAATCTAGCTAACGCAACTGCAGCTTTTGCCACTATTTTCTTTATGCGTACGTACATACGACGAGTGCGTGAGCAACATGTAACGTAAATTATGTAACTTACTCTTTAGGATGTAATGAGTGGTGCCTGCAGGAAATGTTTCGATTAATTTCTTGCAAGAGAATTCTCTTGGTTTGCAATGAAGTGAAGACCCGAAATACATAGATTTGGGAATATTGGCACCTGCTCAACTAGGAATAATATAATATCCCCATATTACGAGCGGAAGGATTCCGGCCTTCTGCGCCTGTCCACGTCGCCCCGCTTCGCTCGGCCGGCGGCGTGGCAAGGGAATTCGCGTCGGCGGCGAGCCACTTTCCTCGGGTTTTGGAAAATTACGCAAAGATCCTTTTTCCTCGCGAATAGGTCCTGTAGGTTTTTCTTCAAAAAATTTTCTGGATGGCGCCCACGGGTTTCCAAAATTACGTATAGGTCCTTATTTACTTGCGTCAGGCCCTTACAAGTCCTCGCTTTTTGCAAAAACCCTTTGATTTTCCGAAATTACGATTTGTCCCTGGTTTTTATGAAGCTCCTGCGATTATCGCCTCTTTTACTTTGGTCCACACGGTAGCTAGCGCGGCGTGCGCCGCGCTTATGTGGCTAGTAACAATACCATTTCCGGGGGATTCTCTGGCTTCTGGGCTAAGCCACGTATGTCAATTCTCTGGCTTCTGGGCTAAGCCACGTATGTCATGCGCTTTGGTGTCGACGCGTGCGGATCCTTCCGCTCGATGTGCCCGGCGCTCGCGTTTAGTGGTTAGCGCGTCGCGGTTTTGCGATGTTGCCACGGCCTCGGATTTCCCATTGGACTCGGTCTTTGCGCCACCGGTTGCGTGTTGCGATGAGGCGCTAGCGATCCCAGCGATTTTATTTCGCTTTGGGTTCCCATGTTGCGTCCGGCGCTCAGTATACGAGGCGGGAGCGATGTGAGGAACGTTGTATACATTCGCCGCCGGCTTGGTGTACGACGCGTATTCCATGATCGCGCAGTGTGTGGCGGACTTTGGCGCATCGCTTATGTGCTTTTTTTGCTTTTGTGATGCGTCCGTTTCTCTGTGTTACCTTCTGGGTTATTCTTTCCATCTTTGCTCCTGCGTGGTTGTTCTTTCTGTTCTCTTTTGGGTTAACCGTTCTTGCTGCTCCCTTGGGTCCGCTTCATTTCCTGCGTTTCCGTTTCTGCTTGGTGAGCGCTTTTTTACCTTTTTGTTTGCGCGATACATCCATCTGTTTTTGGTTATATATATCTATTTTTTGCATTATTGTTTGCGGCTTGACTGGTGGGTTTTTCTTTTGCGCTTTTGCGTGCGCCTGATGTACTGGGTTTTTTTTGCGTGCGCCTAATGTTCTGTGTTTGTCGATTTGCATTTCCATGCCAACCTGTTCCTATACGCTTTTGTTTTTCTTGGATAATGATGTTTGTCGCAATCGTTATCTGTTCGTGTGCTTTTCTTGCCTCTGCACGATTGCTACACGATGTAGCGCGTTTTCCTTTTGTCCGCTTCGCTATCGCTTTCTCATTTTACCGCTTTTTGTTTGTGGTCGGCCGCCATAGTTGGTTTTGTTTGCGAGGATTCGTTTTTATAGACCTTTGGTGCTTATCGTTAACATGGATACTTTATACGTGTTTACGCTACTGCTCTGGATTAAGTCGTCATTTGGGGTTCTTTGTTCTTTATCCCGGTTGTCTTTGTACGGCGTAATCGTCGGTTGCACCTTATCCGTAAGTAATCATCGATTGCGCCTAATGTGATTATTTTTACGTTACGCTATCTTCGTCGTTCTTGGTTGTTCTTCATTTGTTAACCATAGATGCGGTGCTTTTTATATACTTTTTGTACTATTCTTAGGTTTGCCTATTTATATTTCGTTATTATAATGTGCCTTAGTTATCTTATATGCCATTTTGTCGATTCTTTTGGTGCTTATGCTTAACACGGATACTTTGTAATGATTTACAAAGACCGCTTTGGATTAGGTATCGTTGGGGTTCTTTGTTCTTTATCTTTGGTTGTCTTTGTACGTGGTAATCATTGATTGCGTCTTACCCGGTAAGTAATCATCGATTGCGACTTATGTGGTTATTTTTTTACGTTAGGCTATGTTGCCGTTCTTGGTTGTCCTTCTATTGTTAAACATAGATGTAGTGCTCTTTATGTACTTTTTGTGGTATTCTTAGGTTTACCTATTTGTATTCCGTTATTATAATGTGTCTTAGTTAACTTATGTGCTATTTATATTTCAGTAGTGTTATATTGTTCTTTGTTTTACTACGCAGGATCATTCACTGTTCTGCCACTGTTGTTGAGGCTTATTTGGAGTGTCTTGGTCAGACGTCGCTTTTGTTACGTTGTGTTCAGACCTCGGTTCTGTGCTGTAGTCACTGGTGATGGCCGATCTTTCTATGCTCTTACCTGTGTAATTTGCTATTTGTATTTCGTTACTGTTATGTTGTTGTTGCTTTTGCTATTGTTATCTTTAGAATAGATGTGTTGTAAAGGACCATCTTAGTTTTGTTTGGTTATAACGTTCTGCTTTAATATGCTATCTTCATTTGTGCTTCTTTAATAATGGCTACTTTTTTTGTATTATGCTACCTCTGTTCATACGATATAGCTATTTATTTGTGTTGTTTACATATGTTTTGGTGTCTGTTTTGTATATACTATGTTTTATTCGATTGTTTGCATTTGTTGATGTTTTTTTAGCTAGGTTGTTTGCATGGGTCTGTTACCTATCTAATTTGCTATTTGTAGTTCATTGTTGTTATGTTGTTGTTCGTTGTACTATTATTATTATCTCTAAAATAGATGGGTTGTAAATGCTTACGTTAGTTATGTTTGGTTATGACGTTCTATTTTGGTATACCATTTTTCATTCGTTTATACTGGTCTGGTTAGATATTTTGTATTGTGTTTACTTATAGTGTTGTGTTTTGATTTCTTTCGGCGCATGCAGAATCGTTCTTGCTTGGGCCATCGTTGAGAACCTGTTTTGGTTCTCCCCTAAGGTAAATTGCTTCTAAATATCTGTATTGGTTCGCGCATTGTTTACGTTTTGTTCATAATTATTTAATCATCATGTTCTGCTTTTATATCTTATGTTTGTTGGTACTTTTGTAGTAATCACAGCCTGTTCCGTGTTATGCTACGTTTATTTATATGAGATAGCTATCTATATAAGTTATTTCCATATGTACTACTTTCTGTGCCCTTTATGATAGTTTCTATTTTATTATTTATGTTTCATGGTACTTTCTTAGGTGTGTTGTTCATGTTGTCCGAGTGAACTAGCCATTTATGTAAATTACTATGTCGCTTTTGGTTCTATTCTTAAGGCAGATTGCTTCTACGTATCTGTATTAGGTCAGACTTTGTTTACGTTTTGTCAATAGCTATTTTATCGACATGTTCTGCTTTTATATCTTATCTTTTTTCGTACTTATGTAGCAGTGATAGCCTGCTTCGTGTTATACTACCTTTATTTATATGAATTAACTATCTATGTATGTTATTCGCATATGTATTGCTTCTGTGCTGTTTATAATAGTTTATGTTTTATTATTTATGTTTCATGGTACTTCTTTAGGTATGTTGGTGATGTCGTTTGTATGAGTCCGTCATTTATATATACTCTTATGTACTGATTATCTTATATTCTTATTGCTTTGTCTTCTTTTTATTGCCATGCTTTATCGATGCAGATTGTTCACGCTTCCCTCATCAACATTTCGCGTTTGAAGATCACTTATTCTATCTTACATTTCTCCTTGTTGAGTTTAACCGACTTTACCCGTGGCAATAGTTAAGTTTTCCCACCCCTTAGTTATCTTATATTTCGTTTGTATCTTATTGTTGCTATAGTGTTGTTTTTTGTTAGTGCATTATTAATTATATTATATTCAATGATGGCCACTTTACTTGGAGGTCAAAATGGAAGAGAGAAACCTTGTTCTTCTGGATAAGTCGTAGACTTCCAAATACTTGCTCTTTGACGTTGTTGTCTTCACGTCGTAGAATGGAGTAGTTGCATCGTCTATTGGACATATGGTTGTAGAATTTTCATACTAATAGGTGGGTAGCAATGGTCCATGTAGTAGGGGTAAACATGTATGAGAGGGTCTGCACTTAAAGGAGGCAAAGGGAAGGAGGAGATCTGTATTCTTCCGGAGGGGTCGTGCGTCTTGAGTTCTTGCTCCTTGATTTTGCCGACATTATATCTCGTGAGTGCTACCCCCTTAAATAAATGACGATTATCATTATCCATCCATTGTACTCTAGCTGTCTTGGTCGTCACGAGATTGGAGGGTGGTCTTCTTCACAGTGATGTTGTTTTCCTTAAATATTGGAAGTTTGAAAAGTCTTCACATCTTCTCGATTGCCCCGTTTTGGGTTGTTATTTCGTTCCTTTGGATCCGATGGGGTTTTTAGCAAGAGGTGAGAGGGAATAGCATGAGATGAGAATTAAATCGCGAGATAAGGTGTTCTAACCCATTTAACTTTTAAAGGAAGACACCTGGAAGTCGGGTGATGCAGAACCACACAAATTTTAAAGCAAACTTTTTCCTGTGGATCACAAATAGGGCGCCTAAGGGCAAGAAGCGGTGCACAGGGCCAAATAGAATCTTGCAACAATACAACGTCTATTCGGGGAAGGCACACATAATGGGGCACAGGGTTTATCTGTGGAGTCCGTTTAGAACGAAACCATCTTATCTTCATGATCATCTTCGACGTTCGTAACCTTAATATTTGGAGTAGGGGTATAAGAAAAGGATCAAAATTTTCCTTTCGTAATTAATAGAAAGAAGTGGAAAGTATTTGGGGTAGTTTCATTGGTTTTGGCACTCATTTTTATATATATATATAAATGATCCTTGTGGCTAAATAGATTTTTTTTGGTATCCTAATCTCTTCCAACGTTCAACTATCCATCACTGAATCAATTCACTCCCATATGATTTTTTTGTACATAAGGCTTCGAACCCAATGGCCTTTATAATTTTAACTTCCGCTTTTGCAAACCGCACTTAGGCTATCTTTCTTCATTAATTGTTCATGGTATTATGCCATCTAAAACTCCAAACAATGAAGGGATTATTTATTTTATTCGATCCACCAATCATGCTCTTCCTATTGTATCATCCATCATTTCATTAACCTAGTCATGGTTATCTAGGTCTCACATAAATCTTTGACTTTCAATCATATATTTGTGGATTAAATATCATATTTTCAATATGGCTGTATAATCAAAATCTCGGATCCACTATTGGTCAACTTATTAACTCTACAATCCAATGAAAATCCAACGCCTTCACTTTAGATCCACCAATATAAATCTTCCATTTAAAATTTTATTAATCGAATCGGTTACCAATTTCGATATGTGCCCAATTTCCACCACATCTTTATAAATCCAATCTCAGTTCACAATTGCCGCTTTATTAGCTTTCCAATCCTATGAAGATCTAACTTTCTTTATTTAGATCCACCGATGTCTTTCGTATCGTGACCTCCTAATAATCCACCGTGTCATTGATCCAAATCCATAGTTTTCTTCTCCAATGATCAACTGAATCTTTATTATCTATCTACTCCTCGGTAACCACCTAAATCTTCGATGCCAACCTCCGATTTAATTCATTATTATGAACATCTTCCAGAATAATGTTATTAATCAAGCATGTACTCGATAATTGTTATCATCTCTCCAATTTCTCAAAACTCTATCAATTTATCTAGCAATCGATCATATTCCACTATCCCACTATTGTAAATATCTCCCACGAATTATGTTATTTATCAATATTGTACTCCCGCGATTATTTTCATATATCCTATTTTCTCTAAGAATAACTTAATTCATCTATCTAGTCAATCCAATTCTTTCCGTTAGGCTCCACCAATTTTATTTTTTTGTTCTGCCAATTTTCACCCTATTGTTTACTCCAAAGATAAAACAATCTTTGATATTAAGCTTCAAGGTTAAGCACTATGACTCTTGGCCTTAAGTGCATTTTCATAGAGAGTTTACAAGAAAAGTACTGGATTTTCATCACTTTGAATTTGGGTAAGAGAGCTTGTATAAAATGGCTAGGGCAAGATATGGACAAGGGATCATCTAAAAGAGATGAGAATGAATGATACAACTTATATTTTTCGAAATAGATTTTGAAGAAATAATTCTAGTTATGAAACTAACGACCATGCTAACTAGGTCACGACCTGCAGTCGATATGCTCTGATACCATGCCTGTAAGGACCCAGATATTAACATCCGGATTCCTCTGTGATTTTCTCGCACTATTCTCGGATCGAGATAGTGCTCACGCTTCTGATAATGAATATCAAAATACATATCATGCGGAAGCGTAAAATTTAATAGTAGACTTACTCATGGGCCGATTAGGCGAAATCATTAAATTGCAGCAATGGAAGAACGGCTACACAGTGGGACCTTCAGACATGCCCACAGCACCAATCGGAGGTTTGCGACCTAGCCCTTGACATCTTCATCTTCTCGCCAGCTTGTCCAATCTTGTTGCCGAGGCGAGGTGATTTGATTTCTGATTCTGAATTTTGTCGCAAAGCGAAGCGTGAGCACTCCACCCGTGCTCGCGAGCCAATACATGTAATGCAAATAAATAGTATGCATGGCTTAACAAAGGAGAGGCTCTGGCTATTTTATTTTGCGTGAGTGCTTTTGAATACAATTAATTAAAAGCCCTATGACTTAGCAATCTTGGAACAAATCATAATGTACAAGGAAATGCATTATTAATATCGATTCAGATTTCATCCACCGTTACATGGCATCTGCACCATATAGCAATTTCTTCAAATTATAACCGCTTAACTTACCATCGACGACGCCGAGACAATTCCAAACCAGAGCAGTCCTTCGCCCTTCAAGTTTCCATTCCCATTTTCCAAACATTTTTAAATAGAACTAACTCGAGTAAGTTCCCATGTCCGCCCATGACCGTGGGCACGGCTATTCGAATAGTTTTAGACTCTGCAGAGTTTGTACACTTTCACCACAAGAGATGAACTATCCTTTTGCCAACATGCTTCCTTAGGCATGAGACCCGGATAATTTATCACAAAGCCTTTACCTTACTCCGATCTAGGTAGACACCACCCACGCTGAGGTTTCACCGCTGAAGGGTTACACCACCACGATCGAAGCCCCTCTTGCGCTGCGTGCGAAGTACAGACACCCCGTGCCTCACTGTGAGTAAACCAAGACACCTGTACCCACTTCCTGGTGATGTCCGAACTAAACCCTTGCAAGTTATTCAGCTAGGTCGCACCCATTATAGACTTGTGGTTGTACTGCTTTACATCGAGGTCATCACAAGATTCAGTCCTTAGTATTATCTCGAGCTGTTCTACCACACTCCATAATTTGTGCTCCCACCGCACCACATACCAGCCCCAAGCCATCCGCTCAGATATTTAAGCAAGTTGGGATTTTTGAGAGCATAAAATAACCATATCAAAATATACCAGTCATTCCCACCATGACTGCCCAACCAACTTTTCTCATGATTAAAAAGTGATGCTTGGGCGCTCTCGCGCCCATGAGTACCTAAACAATACTAAGCATGTCATATATTTAAGGACTTATTTTCCAAAGGTTACTATTAAAATTTTTCTAAGGTGACAAGGTTCTCATGTTCAAATATTCCAAAGGAGGGGCAATATTAACCAAGTTAGACAATAGGCATTTAACTAGAATTCTAAATTAAACATGGATTTGCATATAAATTAACAGCATGCAATTTGATAATTTAAACAAAATAATTTGCAGAAAACATAGGTTCAATATGATCAAAGTATTGACTAGCCTTGCGCGGTTTCATCATGCGTCTTGAGCTCACACAATGCTTTCTTGAGCTTCGGTCTCTATCTTCACTTTGAGCTTGACCTCGCTTGATCCGCTGGATCTTCAGACTCGATATCTAATTACGTTCTAAATAACTGAATACAAATAAAGGCAAATAACTCAAAAGATCCAAATAAATCCGAATAATTGAAATGGCCGATTTAATTTAATTTATACATTTATTACAATTTGAGAATAGAAGGGTGATTCGGTTTAGTGTGTTGCAAACACAGTGATAGCTGGATTTGAGTGAGAGAACCAGTTATCTGAATAGCTTTACCGTGAGGGAAAATTTTAGGATAATAAAAGATCAAAAGTGAGAACGTATCTACAGGAATTGTTTGCTTTGGAAAAGAAATGGCCAAATATAGCCGATTGGAGAAAGGCGAGGTGTGATCTTTTTATTACTAACTTCTTTTATTATTTTCGTATTTATCACGGAAGTTCCATGAGCTAGGTTAGACCTATGTATCGATGTACGAGTCTGACTGGGTATGTATTTCTTGTAACTTAGGTTATGGTAAAGGCAAACTGGACTGATGGATGAGATCTGTACTTATTCTATAAATCTTTTAGTCAAAAGTATTATAATACTTGTCCAAAAAGCTAGGTCTAGGAATTTCTTCTATTAGAACTTAAGTCTTTTAAATCATAATTTCCGACGAATCAATACAACCCACTTTACTCCCTTAACTTTAACTTGGATATATTTATTAAGTTTTTAGAATAATCTTTGGTATAGGCCTTTACTTATTAATTAGATTAAGATAAATAGCAAGGGCTCAATATTTATTCTTATATGGTAATTAATTAGAATTAAATCTCTAATAATCCCATTATCATATCTTATGTATCTTCATTCATAGCTACGCTAATTTTAATTTGAATTAGGATCCACTCATATGAGTCCTGACATTAGGGCCTTCTAATTAGTAATCCAATTTCAGTACTTATGACATCATTAACCATTAATTAATCCTCTGTCTGAACTAATGAGCTTGTTTATATTCAAATTAATCTTATAGTTTATACTTTTAGCAATTCGAGATGTAAAATTTTAGGTTGTGCTAACACTACCTTTTAATATGCCGAATGGTGAGATTATGTTAATTACAAATGACCTAGGGATTTTAATAGACATGCCAACATGAATTTAACTAAAGATGCCCTTTGGGTTAGGCATCATAGATATCTTACGTACATTTTGTTACCATTATTACTTTTGTTATTTATTTATCTAGGACCGAGCACGCCATACCAGGTTACACTTTAATGTCAATATTCGATTAAATCTACGGTTGATATTTATTTATTGATGACACGCTAGTGATGACTAGTATTTACATAGCTACACTAGGTAGGTTACTTTTAATCATCTGATAACCTAGGGGTGTTTTGTTGTAACACATGTATATTATTATGACCTCTTATTTATATACTCATATAGGTGCTTACATATGCATTTACTTAGAATGTCTCTACCCTTTAGTTGTTACTTGGTTTAGATTTCTCATTATTTAACAGTAAAAGATTATCCTAATAAATTGTTGCATCTTTTATAAATTATTTCAGATTTTTCTTCCTTACTGTGGCTTGGCAAAAACCATCCCAAAAACCCCGTTTTATTTTGGCGCCAGAGGGAATCGAACGCGGACGCCGGGTGAACGCGCTGCGTTAACCGCCGCTCGTGGTATTACTCGGCGTAGGAGGCGAACGAATGCAACTGAGTTGAGGGAGCAGGGCTGAAGCAAAGGAAACTCGGGGGTGATACGGCCGACGGTGGCGCCGGCGAGGGGTGGTCGGAGAGCAGGGGGTGATGGTGAAAACGGGTTGTCCGCAGCAGGGAAATCGGTGGAAGCGCTCGCGAGCCGGAGCTTGAGCGGGCGGCGGCGACCGAGCGCGGCGAAACAAGGAAACGGGTGTTACGGCGGCACAGGGCATAGGAACTCAATTAATTCGCAAGAGAGCATCTCAGCGGGGACAGGAAGCTACCTCGGGGGTCGGCTTGACTCGGGGGCAGCTGTGGCGGCTTGGCGGCGGCGCGGCGGCGGTGAACGGAGGAGGTGCACGTGCCGGCGGCGTGGACCAGAGGGGCTCGCCGAACGGGAAGCTTCGCGTGCTCGAGGGTGCTCCTACTCGGAGGAATTGGCCGGGACGGCTCAGTGGAGAACGGCGGCGCGTGGTGCGCTTGGCGGCGGTGAAGAGGAAATCGATTCCGCGAGCTCCGGTCGTGGGGTTCAATTCCGTGAGAGAGAGGATGTGGGGATGATGTGAGGCCAATGGAGGTGCTCCTTGCTTTTAAAGATCGGAGCCGACGGGCGCGTGGAGGACCGGCGCGATCGGCGCGCGCGCGGAGGAGAGGAGAGGCACGGAAGCGCAGGGCCGGAGAGCTCTTTGTAGGCGTGGAAAGGGGTTTGCGGCGCCCATGTGACCGTGACCATGGCACGCTGGCTGTGACAAGACGGCGGCGCGCGCGCGTGGCCGGGCAGCAGAGCATGGGCGTGGCGGTGATGATGCGGAGCGCAGCGGGGACGCGACGGAGGCACCGGCGATGTCGACAGGCGGCGTGGGATTCTGGCGCTTGACCACCCTTACCGCTCCGCCGCTTTGCTCCGCACGCGGCTACCGGGCAGCAGAAGCGCGCGCCACGTGAGTCGGAAAGTCACAAGCGCGCAGGGAAGAGCGAGGAGGAGGAAGAAAGAGCCGGCGACAGAGGCCACCGCCGTGAGGGAACGGGGAGAAGCCGGCCCGCTGGCCGGGAGAGAAGGCGAGGTGAGGCGGGTCCGCCTGCCGAGGCGCTGCGCTGGCTGCGCTGGGCCGGCAGCGGAAATTGGGCCGCACGGCTGAAGGAGGGATGGGGTTGGGCTGGATGGTGTCGGCCGGCCTAACTCCATCCATTTCATTTTTTTTGTATATATATACACACACATATACATATATATATATGTATATATATAATTTCATTCATTGTTAGTTTGCTGGCTTATTTCATTTTGCATATTTTATTTCTAAGCTCTCACTTGCACAATTTGTATATGCATATTTGTATTTTATCCATTTACTCTTATTGCTATTTATGCCATTATTCTCAAAATGAGATTTTATATTTTTAACTCAGGTTTCCCTCTTCTTATACTGGATCATCTTTTCAGATTAGTATTTTAAATTTTAATTCTCTGTTGTTTAAACATGTTCGTTTTCTTCTCGTTCCTTTTAACCGCCGGAACCTTCACCAAATTTTTTCAGAAAATCCCATAAATTCCAAATTCAAATGAAATACATTGCAATAATAATTCAAAAGCTTTTATATCTTCAAATTTAAATTTTTAGGATGTTACACCATGCTCTTAGTTGCAACAACAGAAGGACAGATACAACATGTGCCACCTGAAATAAAAGCAATTGGTCAAAAGCATGAAGTTGTTGTTCAAATGTCAGAACGATCGCTGCAAACTGACAACCCAACATTTCATGTCCGATCGATAACATCTCAACCACATCACACCACACTTCTGTTACCAGGTAAACACATAGCTTTAGCCCTAATGGAACATACACACCGAATCACTAAAGATAACAAAAATAACATCTTTATGTCTCACCAATAGGCCCATCTCATGCATGACCACACATGCACCCAGCTACCCCAACAACAAGTGCTCCTACTTTGCAGGTAATAAAAATCTTACTGTCATAGTCTCCTTTCGTGTAACATAGCATCTAACACAAGCTATATTCAATACATTTCTCTCACATGCTTTCCTATATCTAACTATTTACATCTTTTTTACAAGACCACACCATCCCCACGATCTGAAAAAAGAATGTGCGACCTTACTACACCTCTAGAAACTGACTTGACTTCTTCATCAACAGCATCAAACAAAAGGTGCTCCTCCTGTTGTAATTTACTACATTCCATACTGCTCTTCGAAAATGCAACACATCTATGTTCCAAGTATATGCTTTGCGCTCATACTATATATACTTCTTTACAGAGGACCGCAGCTTACGCACAAAACTAGAATTGCAAAAGAGCTCTTCCCTGATGCACAACAACCATAACAAGACTAGGTATATCACAAAGGTGCTCAAAATCGCTACTTATTACTACGCAGAAAATAACGGCTTCACACTACTAACACTTCGCTGTGATAATTTCCATACAGAGAAGTAAACGCCGTCTTCACAGCAGACATCATATTTTGATTACAACCATTTCTGCTGCTATCCAACGTATCACGGTCGCTTAGAAAATCGCTTTTATCAAGACTTATTCCAGACAACGCCACTTAATTTGTTGCACGAGGTGTCTCAGAAGCTACTGTTTTGTTGTACAGAATGTCGCCAGCTATGCTAAACCTGCGATACAACTTACTGTCGGAAACACGTATTACTTTGTTGTAAAAAATGTACGTAACTATCTTATGCATATCACAAAACTTATGGCTACCCCAAAAACCCCCCTATCACTTATACCCTATGAACTTATCCAGATTTGCTCCATACAATGTCCTTCCGATCTCATTAGTTTCTGTATACATCTACTTAATCAGTTTCTATATATAACCTTTGTCTCTACAACTACATGTAAAGCTTGTCGCTACTAAAAACCGTCTTACCACTTATACCTGTTAACTTATACGTACTTGCTCCATACAATATTCTCAACTAGGAATAACTTATTCATCTATTCCAAACAATAGGTCTTAACTTTTCTACCATAGTTAGATTTCATAACTACAAATAAATGGAACTTGTCTAATCAAGTGCAGAGAAAAATACATTAAATATTAAGCAATAGAAATAAATATGAAAATGACTAAAATGTACTAGTAGTTAGGCTAAATTTATCCTATTCATACCTAGTTAGCCTAAATTGGCGGCGGATCCATTTAGTCCATTTCCCCCTCCCATCGACATTGGCCCAGGTCCACTATCGCCTTATTCATACCTAGTTATGAGATCATGTCTCACTCAGTCTCTCATCTCTTCGTCTAGCGTCTAACCATCTCTTCATCTCTCGGCAATCGACATTTGGTTGGCGCCTAGCGGCGGAGGATGCCCATCCCTAGTTCTGGTCTTCTGTTCTGGAGGTTGCGCAAGTGACTGGAGCGTTGGAGGCTAGAGTGGTTGCTAGTCGAGCGGGCACTATCGCACTACTGCACCGCGGGCCTGTGGTACTGGAGTAGGTTCGTCCTCTCCGACCCAGAACCCCATGCTCTAGAATTTAGATACGTAGACAGTAGATATGCTTTGCTTGTGTGCCCCTAGGGTTTGTAGTTTTGTATTTTTGAGCCAGGTAGATGATGGATCCGCGGATGGCTGAATGGATGTAGTGAATTTGGCATATGTTTCTTTGTTTTGGTGCTCAGATCTTGTTTAGATGTGGTAGATTACTGAATTTGGATCATTTATCTTTATATTAGTATTTATGCCTTATGAATTAAAATCTATATTCTCCACATCTTTAAGGCTAAGTAGCCTATATCTATATGCCAAGTATTTCAGATGTGTGAGCTATTGAGCTTCATAGCGTTTATTCTGTGAACAAATACCAAGTATTTCATAGGTGTAAATAAATGGTTTTAAATTGATTTTCACTGTCCTGAATGTAAATAGTGAATATGTCTTTCTCAAGGAAATATTGCGTTTGAGCCGTTCTTGATGCATGTTAGGACTTCGTGATGTGGTTAGTTACCAGTTTTCTCTTGTCAGACGTCAGTGTGTCTTTCTTGATCTTCTTCTCATTCAGAAGCCATTCAGATGAACAATTTATGTTGATTATCTAATATTTAAGCAGCTCAGCAGTTCCTCTTGTCGAATCTTATGTGTTTACACATCACAAGCTTCTGAATCATAGAACACCAAATGCAAGTGCAGATTTTTTTGTTAATTTACATCTTTTTCCAACGACCACAAAAGGCTAAACAAATCCATATGGTGATTTCTATCCTTTTGGTGCTGTTACCTGTGATTCAACGAACAAATGCTAAGTATTTAACAGGTGTGAACAAATGGTTTCAAGTCGATTTTGATTATCCTGAATGTGAGTAGTGAATACAGATAGTCTCAGAAGGGACAATAAGAGCTAAGTGGAATTGCATATTAGTGGAGCTAGTTGTAATCTTTCAATCATGAAGGATATATGATAACATGCAAATCATCGAGTTAATTTGTAATTATTTTATAGCTTTTTTTTACATTATTTAAAATGTTGTCTCTAATAAGAACAATTGTACTTTAATTTTCGCTATTGTTGACCTTTATATTTTCTATTGAATAATATTTTTGTAATTTTGAATATCCATCCTGAAATTCTTGGGTCTGCCACTGATCCGCACATAGTTGCTCACCATATACTTCATGCCATTGAACCGTTATCTCAATAGTAATACCTCTCAAACACACGTACACACACACACATAGCCTCAATATTCACTTGTGCATAGAGAGGTGTAAAGGCAAATAAGTCACCATTTTTCATCAAAGAATCAGGGTTTGGAAACACCTAAATAATGCTTAATCGTGATAGCTGGATCAGGAATATCAAAACATCCAAGGGATATAACAATGAAGCATTAATCAGTCAGGTCAGCTGATAAAAAAAGAAGAGTTGGATCACTCTCCAGACTCCAGATACCCCAAACTTTGGGCAGAGATTACAATCCAAAGAAGATAAAATTTTGATGATTTTTTTTCGAGAATGCTAAATTTTTATGAATTCGATTGTTTTCTTCCTGCCCAAGAGATCAAATCATCCTGCAAGACAGAAACTTTTGGCTCTAAGCAAGAAGAACCCAGAAAGAAATGGATGGCATGCACAGCCAAAGGAGAAATGGAATGTATCCAATAATCTGTTCCTGTGCGAGATTAGAGCAAAAAGGAAAAACCTTTTCATCCAGGTTAAGAAGGCCTGAATCTGAATCCTGATCGATTGGTAGGAGCAGAACTCACCCACGGTCGCGGTGCATTTAATTTGGTCTTTGGCTTCGGTCGTCGTCGGCGGCGCCGGCGGCTCGTCGGTGCGTGGATGGGCGGCCGGTGCCACGTGGCGGAGCAAGGCCAACCAGAGAGCATTGGGCTACTAAACCTGACTTGGGCTGACACATTTTCTTGGGCTGGATGGGCCTGGCCTTGATAGTTATCGGGCTGGGCTAATATCGCAGGAAGCATGTGAAATTTACGTGGAATTCCTATTAAATCCAGCTAATTAACATGCCCTGTTTACTGTTAGTAATTGGCGATATAGGTATGCATATTTCATTTAGAAGAGGTGCAGTTGGTTATCATATTTATTCTTAAAGCTTGCAACTACTAGGCTTCATTTGGTATTGCAGTGGATTATAATAATCCCGTTTGGTTGAACCACTTTTAGATATTTGGATGTTTGGTTGACTGCTTTTTTATAATCAAGTTGTAAACGAATATATTATTGTGTTCCCGCACATATGAGAGGATAAACATTGGATAAAAAAAATATCTAACTTCAATCTAATTTACCAAACAGATCAATAAACTTTTCATAACTTGCTTTTCACAACAGCTTGAAGAATAAGCACAACATAACTGCAAACTGAGCCTTAGATGCCACGGGATCAAATCTTGAAAAATATATAAATTAATTCACCTAATACGCAGTGAGTGGGACTGATCAAGTTGAGCCCATCAAGATTGTCAGAATCTCGATTATGGTCTTTGTAACGCTCCATTTTCAAGGGCCGTTAGGGTTTCCTCGCAACTACTCAGGATTATTCAGCTGTAGGTATTGTAGGCGAGTGTACACCATTGCGAACACAAGCTTAAGCATAAAAACTAAACTTTATTACAAAATTAAGTCTTAGCAGCCAAGTTTTACACAGTGGGGCGTGCAACCCAAAGTTATAATACAATACAAAAGAAACTCCATAGGCAACGATCGCGAGAATGAGTTTTCGCAACGAGCGAATGAGATAATCGATGACTAATTGCTAGAGGTTCATATTTATGGCCGAGCGAAAAGGGAACCTGGTGCACTCACCCCACAAATTAAGGACTCCTTATCAATGCGCAACACTTTAGGTGAGGGGACGGTATGGTAACACTGATAAATATGGAAATGAGAGAGTGGGCGAGAGTAGACGACACGAACATAACGACATCAATACGGATGAGAGAGTATGCGAGGGGGAACGACATGGATAGACTGACAATTATGTGAAGGACACAGTAGGAAAGAAAAGATAGCAGCAACGTGCTAACATATGTGTGAAGGACAGAGGTCACGCACTGCAAAAGATGCCTGAGCATTGCATATCGCTAATTACGATTAAATTAACACAAATTAACATGATAAATTAGGAGAACATAAATTCCCAAAAAAAATACACAATTAGGTCACCTGTGTCAAGAAGGCTTCACATAAAATTTCGTAACTTTTATAGCTCGTTTACTATATGTAACAACTCATACAAATATCAAAACAATACGAATTTTGAGCAATATTCAGAGCAGATAAAATCATTGAAAAATTACACAATAAAGAACATTGTGTTGGGAGGCTGCACATAAAATTTCATAATTTTTTGAGCTCATTTACTATATTTAAAAATGCAAATAAATATAACATATAAATTATGAATTTAGACAGGTACTTAAGCCGACTAGTTAGCCAACTTAATTACATGTCGTTTTGTGGAGGGGCGGCAGGCCACTTGCCACCTGGTAGCCGGGGGTAGGCGCCTGCGCTCTGGTAAGCCACATGTCACCTATAGGGCGCTGGCGCCCAGTGACCGAGCGATAGAAACGCTATTTTTGTCATTCTCATATGTATACAACTATTTTTACAAATACAAGTTGAAAAGTCTCTATATACACCAAAAATTCGTTTTTTTACTGTCCTTAAGAACATTTTGAATCGTCCATGCTTGGAAGATCCGATGGACAAGACTCATTGGTACCTGGGCGACTGGTTCATTCGGTACTTGCCAAGTATGGTACAGATACGGAGAGGCGTATTGGTAAGTTAGAGCACTGTTCTTCATCGGTTATTTTCATCGATCTTTTAGCCTTGTTTCGAAAACCGTGAGTTCACGGTCCCCTAGATCTCACAATGTTCCTTTCGCGCGGCCACGCTGCTACTAGGGATGAAAACGGTCGGAAACGGTCGGAAAACTCCTCAACTATTTTCTACTTCTACATTTGAATACGAAAACGAAAGCGAAAGCGGTAAAGCCGGACACGAAAACGAACGCGAACTTACGGAATATCGAGAATTTCGAAAACGAACCAATTCGAGCGGAATTATGTCGAACACGGTCGGTATACGAAAATTCAATACGAAATACCGACCTGTAGGACCAAGTGCATAACAATTAACAAGTGACCAAGTACATAACAATTAACAAGTGACCAAGTACATAACAATTACCAAGTGCATGATCAAGTTCAAGTGCATATAATAATTAACAAGTGCATGACCCTTGGTCTTAAGTATTAACACAATAGCCGACACAAATACAATACAAGTCTAAAACAAGCAATAAAACAAATACAATTGCCAATTTGATCATTCTGCTAGAAAATGAAAGTGCTCTGTTTGCTCATATGAGCTGGAAGACATGGGATTTATTTACGTAAGTACGGAAGTTGAAAAGCATATGTGAAGAAGCATCCTCGAAACTTTCATACATTAACTGGTGGATTTTTCCGTAGTTAAATGCGCGAATATACCAGTGGGAGAAATACCTCAGCTTGAGTGCCATTTGATTTTTAGGTGGCTACAATCCAGAAAGGTTTTCACTCTGCTCAATGCCTTTTCTCGGTGCTGCAACACTGAGTTCATGCTAGGCTCACTCCTTTTGCGTGTCATTTTATGGGATATGTTCTTCCATTTTGATTCAAACTCACAGGCTGCAAAAGATAAGCAGGTAAATAGGATATCTTGCTTAGAGGCTGAAACTTGAACAGTAGCTTACCCTTGAGCTACGGTAGTGGCTACCATTGAAAATCTTTTGCTCTTCGCTGTTAGCCTTCAACTTCTCTAAGAGAGATGGTGTGACACCAGAAGCGCACACGTAACATTAGGACAGACAGTCATTTTGCTGCTTTGTTTGGTACGGTGAAATTAAAGGGAAAAAACTCATAGGGTAATAGAAAGTAATAGCAAAATATGAGTGTCAACAAAGTTCCAACCTGTGAACAAAATAATTTCAGTAACTGCCCCTCTAAGCCAAGAAGGGGAAAAGATGCAAATGCAAACTAGAGCATGGTCTGCAATTCTAGCAACATCTCACCCAAAAGTATAAAGTGGTAGAAAAATGATGGTACAGTTACTAACCTTCACTTCTGTTGACAAAGCCTTCAATAAGGCATGCGAGATTCCACGGCCTTCCAGCAGAGGCAGCTTTGGCGCCACCTTTTAACTCACCATTATGTTGCCTCAAGCTAGAAAGACAAAGCTCCATTCATTAACACACAAAAAAAAACAACTTCTACGTGGTATGACTAAAGTTGTTTAAATTTTCTTCTCATCTGCATACTTTCTAACGCTGTTAACTGCTCATTTATACCAACAAGACCACGTGAAGAAAATTTTGTGTCCAAGCATGTACATCCCACAATCCTGAGGATGACAACTCGAGTATTTTATAATTCAAGGCAACTACAATATTATTCAGTGACAAAAGGACCAGCTATATATACCAAGAGAAAAGCAATTCCGCTGTTCTCAATTCCAATCGTGCATGTCTAGCATACCTTGGCTAGAACGAAATTGGGGCTTAACTCCTGTTTGTAAATTTCTTCACCGAAGCAACCGCTCACTAGCTGGAGCTTATTTTGTTCCCCGAGAATGACCAACAGTCAGCGAGTACTAAAATTGTGGAAGCAATAGAATCTCAGTTCTAAAATCATCAAAATCACGGTTTTGTGAAAGGATCCCAACCAAACGGAGGCATGAATCCGGGTCAGTTCCACCTTCCTCAATTCAATCACTAACTTCAAACGGTTCCACCTAATGCTACACATAACCTATCATCTGAGACAACAGACAGCTCTAGAAACCGGGAAAGAAAAAGGAAACGGGTAGGTAAGGGGAGAGGGGGGATCACCGGCGAGGAAAATTGGTGGTGACGCCGACGTACGTGCGGGGGATCCGGGAGGAGGCGATGAGGTAGACGCACCACGGTGACGCCTTCTTCCTCTCCGCGGATGGATTTCCGGACACGCAGGCGGCCTCTGCGGATGGATTTCCGGACGCGGGGGCGACCGAGGCCGAGGAGGGGGTGGCCTTGCCGGATTTGGGAGGAAGAGTGCGGGGGATTTTCCCGCATCGGAAGGTAGCAGAGAGCCCGTGCGGGCGTGCGGCGGAAGGGGATTAGGGATTTAGGGGCGTGCGGCGGCGCTGCTGGAGTCGCGTGCGGGTGCGGCCGTGCGGGCGTGCGGCGGAAGGGGATTAGGGATTTAGGGGCGTGCGGCGCTGGTCAGGAATCGTCAGTGGGCGCCGGCGCTGGTTAAATATACGAATATACCGTATTTACAATACGGTATATTCCGAATAAAATATAGAAAAGTAGAAAACGGTCGGAAAACGTTTAAACTGTTTTCGCTCCGTTTTCGAATTTGGTATTCCGTATTTCGAACCGAATTCGAATTTGTCCGAAAATACGAATTCGATCGGGTCAAATGTAGAAAACGATGCGGTTCGGTACGGAATATTTCCGTTCCGTTTTCATCCCTAGCTGCTACGAATATCGGACTTGTGCTCCGTCATCCCCATCTTACATCATTTAATTTCTTCGATCCATCCACGACTATGGAATCTTGATTGCAGCCATGCTTAATTCGTGATGCAAATCCAAGAAGAGTTCTTAGCTAATGGCCTTCTCCATCAATTTTCATGATGTTTTGCTGGTATCTAGGAATTGATACATGATTTCTTAATGAAAACATACTACGGAGAGAAGCCGGATACGGAAATGCTTTATATACCTGTTGGATCTTTCTTCTTGTTGGATCGTTCTTCTTGGACGCCGGCCGCTGGAAACATGGCACTTACTATTAGAATGTGTTTTTCAACAAGTAATATTGGATCCTCAATTTAGTTGCCGTCATGTGCATCGCAAGCGTAGTGGTGACCAACCTTAATTAGTGGTGACGGATCGAAGAGATGGAGAGGGCAAGGGCACTCGGACATACCTGAGAGATAATCTTATTTAATCTTCTGCTAGAGTTTAGACAACTAGAATACCTATCATACTCCTACTAAATCAACGGATAGGTTTGTTTTTTACCTCTTTAGAAAGTGAGGGGTATACCTTTTCAAGAATCATAAGAAGGGCCAGTTCGGCTGGCCACAAATCGGCCGGCTTTTCGCAGCTGCTACAGTACCTAACTTTTAAATGGAGTATTTTCTCAAGACGGGGTCTACAAGTTAAACGTAGTACACGTTAAAAGCCCAACATCTGTACCAATCAAAATCGTAAGTGAGTATCAATTTCTCTGTAATCTGTACCGTAAACAGCTAAAATTCAAAAATTTCAGCCAAAAGCCATAAACCGCAGCAAAAAAGAACAAGCCCGAAATCTCATTTACTGGTATTGATCACTACTACAGAAAACCATATTACAGACGGTTTAAAAACGTTATTACAGATGATTTTTTCAGACGTCTAATATTAGATTTTCTGTAGTAGTGATTGAAACACACCTACGTGCCATGTTGCCACACTCCACGTAATCTCAACAGTGAGCACATATTTCTAGTGGGATAATGTAGACGTAACTACTGCTAGCACACAACATGGTACCGTACGTCGCATCTCTCGTGCTGCTGCTTTACATTTCTATCCATCTTAACTGAAGCATACGTACGTACGTATATCATGCATGCTTGCTACACATTATCTCAACGGAGAGCGCACATACATTCCCATCACGGGACGTCACTGACACATCACCGGAGACGACTAGGATCAGCCCTCAGGTGCGCGTCACTTTCCGGGGCGTTCCATCTGATCGAGCAGCTAGTCGCTTACGGCCTCCGATGTCCACATGTTCCACTAGTAGCCACATGTACACTCTCACTCTTAACGCACCATGAAGGGGCTAATACGACGTCCACTAAACCCTATGGCATGGCAACTAGTTAAGTGGCTATGAATGGTCTCATGCATCATCATGGGTAATTGGTTGTTTAACCTCAGCTAAGATATGAGCACCCTTAGCTTGGATCTTCTTCCAAGTGGAACCATGCTGTCCCCTCTCCTTTGCTTCCCCTAGGGCTCACTATGAATGCTAGCTTGTTTGCACAGAAAGGATACAGTCCCTTCGAATTGGAAGAGATTTTCATTTCAAATTCTATGTCCATCTGAAGGGATTGATCGGAGAAGGTCGCAGCAGAGGAGGAGGACGGCATGGCCGCTGTGTTAGAGGAATGCATGGCGACGACGGTGGCGTCATGAACAGCCTGAGTGGTGTCGCTCATGATGAAGGTGGGAGGGTGGGAAAAAAGAAGGAAGAGTTAGGCACAGGAAGGACCTGCTCTGATACCATATTGAATTTTATGTACCAGTCAGTTCACCAAAAGCTTAAGTTGATGAGGAAAGATGAGCAATTTACTTATAATTCAACAATTTTCATTTCGAATTCTATGTCCATCTGAAGGGATTGAGTCATATCATAATGTGTACCCAAACAAATCTTAGGTGATACCAAATTTTACCATGGACATTTTTTTTAACGTAGACACGACCCAAATCATTCATGAAGGAAAATTCGACAACATGTACTGGCATGTCGTCAGTGACCGCGACTACGACATCTCGTCAAGCACTGTCATCCGTACACGTGCCTCTCGTTTCACCAACCGGGCGGTGTCGATCCCACATCGATCCATGGTTGTCACCGTCGTCGTGGCCACCATAACCGCTCTGCAAATCAGGATTAAGAAGGAAAACCAGGACTCTACCCCTCCCTATCACCTTAATCTTTTTTGCAGAAATCGGATGGCTGGTCGCCTTGCATGCATCCCCATCACAACCCAAGGCGAGGGCACTAGAGATGAGAGAAGGCCAGGCCTTCACGGTAGAGATTACAGCCATTAGAACAAATCACCGTTTTTTTTCCTTATTTGCCGTGACGCTAATCAAACAAGCAGGAAACTTCCAAAATTGTTAGTGCCACCATCTAATCCTCCCGGAAAGACGTCTAAAAAAGAGAAAGAAACTTATCTAGAGTCAGACCCTATTTTGTCTCCATAGGATTAGACTCGGATAGTTTGTACGTGGCGCACACGTACGAATCTCGCCGCAAGGCCCTCTCCCACTTCCTTTTCTCCCCCCGCCCTGTCGGCCGCAGACTGCGGCGTTGACCTGTCGGACTCTCCGCAAGGATTCCCTCCACCACAACTGGCACCTCCGCGTTGTCTCCCCGAAAATCCCCACCCTGAGGTCGAAATGGCCGTGGTCGTGGCATCATGTGGTCGTGGTGTCATGATCAAAGTGGCCCACGACCACGACCACTTCGACCATAGCGCCACGACCACGCCACTTCGACCATGACTTGGGCATATGGATTGTGCATAGGGTGGCGCCCAAGCTAAGGAGGGAGGGTGGGGAAGGCCGAATCCGACTAGTGCCAGTGCCGATTCTCGGGGCGGGGATTCTCGGGGAGGCGACGCGGAGGTGTCGGCGGTGGTAGAGGGAATCCTTGCGTGGCGGCCTGCAGGTCGACAACGTGGTCTGCGGCTGATGGGGACGGGCGTGTCATCAGTAGGGAAAGGGGGAGGGAGATGGCTGCGCTCGGATTTGGGGAGGGGAAGGAGGTGGGAGAGGGCCTTGCGCGGAAGGAACTTCTCTAGGGTCAGACCCCATTTCGTCTCCATGGGTCAGCCTTGGATAGGCTGCACGTGGCACACACGCACGAATCTCCGCGCAAGGTCCTCTCCCACCTCCTTCCCTTTTCCCCACTGATGGCACGCCCGTCCCCGTCGGCCCCAGACCACATCGTTGACCTACCGGCCACCGTGCAAGGATTCTCTCCACCGTCGCCGACACTTTAGCGTCGCCTCCCTGAGAATCCCCGATCGACGCGCAAGGATTCCCTCCGCTGCCGCCCGACCTCCGCGTCACCTCCCCGAGAATCCCCACCATTTCCGTCTCGAGAATTGGCACCGACACCAGTCGAATTTGGCCTTCCCCACCTCCCTCCTTAGCTCGGCCCCCGCCCTGCGCACACTTCATATGCTCAAGCTGTGGTCGAAGTGGTGTGGTCGTAGCCCATGGTCGAAGTGGCCGTGGTCATGGCGGTGTGATCGAAGTGGTCGTGGGCCATTTTGACCATGGCGCCACGACCACGGACACTTTGGCCTCATGGTGGGGATTCTCGGGGAGGCGATGTGAAGGTGTTGGCCGTGGCAGAGGAAATCTTTGCGGGAGTTTGACAGGTCGATGCCGCGATCTATGACCGACGGAGGCAGGTGAGAAAAGAAGGTGGGAGTGGATCTTACGTGGAGATTCACGCATGTGCACTATTTACAGGCTATCCGAGACTGATCCATGGATACGAAACGGGGTCCGAGCGCAGAGAAGTTCCTTTCTAAAAAAGAGAGGCGTTCTCTGGCAGATGCAATGCAACATCTGCACGCTTTTCAGGTGGTGCAGGACGAGGCATCGCTTCCATGGCAGGGCATGATCGAAAACCTGTCGAGCTCAGCTCGGCTCGTCGCGCTGCGCTGCTGCACCGTAAATAGCTGGCCAGGCAGGCAGCCCGGGAGTACCACGGACCATCGTGTCCATGTCCGGCCGGCGTCTTCCCGGAAAAGCCGAAAGGGCCTGCAGGACTGGTTTTCTGCGACAAAATCGGTGTAATACTAGCGGCCAAGTCAAAAATTTAACTTTGCGGAAGCTATCTTGCGTGCAAGTGAACAACAAGAGGTCGCTTAATTTCGTCACTTTAAAAAATTCGCATGATATATATAGCAATGCTCATTTGAGCTTAACTTCAATCTTTTAGCATTTTAATTTCATTTTTGTAAACTTATTTTCAGTTTTTTTTTATTTTTTTCTTTATTCCTTTGTATTATCTATGATGATGTAATTATTTTTAAAAAAATTAATTGCACTCAAATAACTATCAATAACTACAGTGAAAAACTACTATAATAACAAAAAATTAAAACCTTAAGCTTTATAAGCCTAAATAAGCACCCCTCGGGGAATCCGACTGAAACATCATCGCTGATGGCAACTAGCGCAACAAGGCTAAGTAAAGAATATATAGAAGATGACCTGTGTTGTAATTGTACCGATTCAGTGAACACGAGGAGGTGGCCTTGTAACCTACGGAAGGAATAAGAAAAAGAAAAAAAAGGGAAATGAAAAGTCTAAAACTTTAGTGTCATCAGAATATGAATTTGCCTTTTCCAGGGAGCAAATGTGGGTCACTTTTTCTATGATAAAAAGCTAAGACTATTTTACTCTCTTAAACAATTATGTTTATTTAATTTCAACTTTTAACTACAAAATCGAATGCCTAACATCCTTTAACCATTAAAACCGTCTACTTTACCCACTGGACCTAAACTATAGTGATTTTATCTGACGTTGGCATCTACATATTAAATGGCTTGAACACATAAGCATATTTTTAGTGCTTTTTGTCCTATCGACAACTATGCCACCCTTTCTTTGCTACGTTGGCAGCCACCTTACCCATTTTTGCCACATTGTTGACATCTGACCGCACGACCGCATCAGATTCTGACCGCATCTGACCGCACGATGCAATAAGGACTCTATCAGGGTTATCTAGAAACCATTGTTTTTTTTATTAAGATTTTAACCAAGGAGCTATTCTTATGAGGCATTTGCATTTGCAGTAGACTCTGCTCAATTTACTGTAGTTGTACTCTTATTGCATATTATACTCTTATTGCATATTAATGCTCTGCCCTGTTGCCCCAGAATTAATGCGGCCAGGTCGTGCGGTCAGAATCTAATGCGGTAGTGTGGTCAGAATTTGCATCGTGCGGTCGGAATTTCCAACGTGCGCTCGGCCGGCTATGCACAGTCGAGTCGTGCGGTCTGGTATCGCACGACCCAGCTACAGTGCGGTCGTGCGGTCCTGGACCGCACGACCGGCCAGGTGTCACAACACCACAATCCCGTGCTCGGGCAGGAGGCTAGTATGGAATTTTTTCGCTAAGGGGGCCAAAATTGGAATTTTCGCGTGTAATAGTGTTAGATGTGTCCAAAATTCCTTCCACCACGCACCAGAACTTCTACACCTTGTTGTCTCCTCCTCAAATAGTTTCTCTTGTTTGAGACGCCCCACATTGAAACAAAATCAAATTTGGAGCCAGAAGCCACCAACAGACTTGCAAGGGAGCATTAGGGAGCAGTCAAAGCTGCAAGAACACAAGACATGCAAGGGAAGAGGCAGCAGATCTTGCCGTGACCTTGTCCGTTGCCGCCTACATCGGATGAGAAGCCCGTCTGCCACCAAATCGCGTGGGTCGTGGGTAGTTGCGCTCCTACGTGCCACGCTACCGCCGTGCTAGCACGAGTGCTCGCAGCAACATGCAAGAAGATGGCGGTGACGAGCCACGAGAAGACCCTCCGGTGGCCTCCCCTGCAGATACCCTCCACCGCATCCAGGTGATGTCCGACTCCCCGACGCCCTATCACGCCGGAGCTCAAGTGGGTAGCCCAGGCGGCCGAGGTTCTTCAAGTAGCTCCCACTCCTTCACTCCTGCTCCTCTCACCCGGCCATGGCGAGGACTATGATGGCTGCGGCCACCACCTCCTACTCCCTATGCTACATACCGCTCCTCCTCAGGCCCGTGGTCTCGTCCAGCACTGCGCCACTGCCTAGGCGGCCGAGGTTCTTCGAGCAGCTCCGAGGGCACCAACAATGGACATGACGGTGTTCCCCAGTGTTTACGCCGGTGTTGCGCCCCTCGTCCCGTCCAGCAGCGACACCTTCCCGTCCGACGCCATGGATAGGTTCGAGATGTGCACACCGAGTAGAGTTTTCCTGGTGTTTTGGTTGGATGGGTTCAATTAGCATGGCGGCATGCGCTTTCTAGTGGGGACACGTCGCATTGGAGGAGCCATGGGGTTGAGGGAGAGAGAGGAAATAGTAGGAAGGGGTAATGGGTTTAATCCCCTTCAAGGATCAATACTTAGTCGGAACACGTGTCTGAGTACTCTAATGTCAAGTGCTGGGGAAGAACTGCCTCATGATCTGTATGTCCAAACTCAATATGACCACTCTGCAGTTCCTACAACTACGATGAAAACAGAGGACAGGAAAAACAGCTCGCTCTCGACCACTCTGTTGTCGAACGGCGAACAATGTAGACTCGAGTTACCCGTAGACACACACTACACAGGGAAGTTGAACGAACAAACATGAAGGGAATTTTCCGATGCGAACACAACTTGCATCGCTTTTCTTCTTTCTCTGCTCATTCAACTTACTCAGCTCTTACAGATTACATGGTGTGTGTGTGTACAATCGAGCCTTTCTGCAGAGCACTCAACTACTCCGCCGCTCGCCCATGCTTCGTCGTCTGCCCATGCTCTGCTAACGACTACTACAGGGATCGCCGCTTGCCCATGCTGCTTAGATTAGCTGCTACCGACTGCTACAGTGACAAGCCGCTTGCCCACACCTAGTCAGTAACCGACCAAGGTGTGTCTTGCGTTATCCACGACCACCTGTGCTGATGCCTGATACAGTGATTATCGCACGACCATGACCACTGCTTCATCCTCGGTTTGTCTTCGATCGCGTCTCTGACCATACAGGTCGTCTGAGCACCGACAACTGTACTGTCGACCATGGTACTACGACCATGACCATGGTTGCCACAACTACGATGTCATACAGGCGCCACGACCACGACACTGATCGTTACGATCACACACAACGTGGTCATAACCGACCATCCACACAAGCGTTACGATTACACACAATGTGGTCGTAACCGACCACTCATACAAGCGTCACGACGTTGGTCATTATGACCATACACAACGTAGTTATAACCGGCCGCTCACACAAGTGCCACGACGCTGGTCGTTACGACCACACACATCATGGTCGTAACTGGCTACTCACACATACGCTACAACGCTGGTCGTTACGACCACACACAGCGTGGTCGTAACCGACCACTCACAAGCGCCACGACACTGGTCGTTACGACCACACACAACATGTTCGTAACCGACCACTCACAAGAGCGACGACCACGGCCACTGTCCAACTACGGTCACTCCGACCACAGCCACTCCGACCATGGTGACTTCGACCATGGCCACTCCGGCCACAGTCACTTCGACCACGGTGCATTATCTCGATACTTCGACCATGGCTTCTGGGACTGCTTCGACCATGCCTGAGCAACGATCGTGGACTGCTGGCCAGACCTTCGACCGTGGCTAGACCTTCAACCGTGGCTTCGAATACGGCACCGACCAGGCCTTCGACCATGCCTTCTCGCATGTGGCTTCGATCATAGCACCGATGACTATGTACAAATCATCAAGATTAATTCCAACAAGACGAAGAAGAGGAAATGGAGGAGGAAGAAGATGTGGGGGGTTGGAGGCTAACGGGTGGACCTGGCTGCTACATGTTAAAGCTATTGCCATGTATGCCTCACATCAGTTTAAAACCAGACCATATATCAAAACCATTAATACTTTAGCATCACATCAAAGCAAAATCAATTTCGGATAGTCTTAGGAGGTAAAATAAATAGTATTGATACTTGAATGAGTAAATCATTTGGTTTTATAGTTAGAGGTTAAAACTTATAAAAAAGAATAATGGTATAATGGTACAAGAAGCATATAATATAAGTGATGCAAGATGATAAAGTTTATGTCACGGTCCAATGTAATCAGAGATTGATCAATACGATAGCACATAAGACACAGTGCGCAACAAAGGTATGGCAAAGAAGCATTTAAGGGACATGGTGACCACTGACCCTTATGGACTTGAACAGACACCCAGAGTCTCAGAAAAAAAAATGGTAAAGCAAAAACAGCCAGGGTCAGATAAAGGAAAAAAGATGAACAGGTGAACAGTGGACAAACTTGTCAATGCCAACCACTGTGGCACGAAAAGAATACGATATACACTAAACATTGCCAAAATTTGCTGAATTGTTATTGCTAGGAACAGATTACTGAATTCTAGACTGTTCCAAGCAATGTTCAAGTCCAACATCTATGTACTGTTGCCACTAATTCAGTGCAATTGCACATCAGAAATTTCTGGGCAGACATAGTGAAGTCAAGAAGGATTGCAGTTGCACACATGGAGATTTCAACAGAGCACTCGATTGGCACTGAAATGAAAATTTTCCATCGTCACCGATGATGACCGACCAATCCTGATGATAGTGCATGCTATTGCTGCCACTGCTAGAAGCAAGCAAGCAGGGGCTCTCCTCTCATCGCACAGCCCCAACAGGTGAGAGACCACAGCAGGTGATAGGGACACAAGAGAGGTCCAACACAACAAAACAACAAACAGAAGCAATGGAGAAAAAGAGAAAAAAACAAGGAGAGAAAAATTAAGCGGTTTCTTTGTAGTGCGATAGAACAGTGCTGCAGTGTATTGGGAGGAGCCTTCCAAAAGTAAGATGCCAAGATAAAAAGGTGATGACTGGTGAGAGGCCACCCCCAGCCCAAAGTGGACTGCAGCACAGATTGCAGCCTCGGTGGCCTCCACATCAGAGCTTCTTCCATGTCTTTTTAGCTGCCCCTGCTGAGCCTCACACCAGAAAATCATTTCCATTCAGTGAGCAAGGCCTTTCAGAGGAAGAAAAAAGCAATTATCTACAGTAATGCAGAAGTTAGGTCCCATAGATCAAACAATTTCTTATGGCCCTACTGTTGTAGAGATGTGGTCGCTTCAGAACACTTGTGCATGCAGGCAAAAACTATGCATGAAATGCAGACTTCAGCATGTATGATGATAGCATAAGAGAAACCACTCACAATGAGATAGATGATTCAGGATTGCCAAATATACTAAGTATACAACTTTACAATGCAAAAAGGATCAGCATGTCAGCAGGATAACACTAGTGTCATAGCTAGGGTCAAAACCTTTCTGAATCAAGCAAAGCAACCATAATTTGAAAGTAATTAAGGGTTGGAGCTAATGGAGCATATGTTGACTTGGCAGCACCGAAACATTCAAAAAGATGATCAAAGCTTTAAACATAGTACATCGTTTCAGCTGTACGACCAACACAAGGATGAACAATCGTCCAAAGCTAAGGTCAGCTTAGGACTACAGATTCACAAAAAGCTTGTTTTCAGCTGGCTCAAGCAGCTCTAGAGGGACGCTTCTTAAGGTTTGTGCAGGCACTCAAAACAGTGGTAGGTGTGTGCTGGGGTGTCTCTGTGCTGCGAACTTGTAATATCTTTTTCTGCACCTATGATAGTGGCTGACAAAAAAGGAGGGATGGAGTCCTCTGTGCCAATGATAATGGCTGACAGAAAGGCTAATGCTTTTCATATCAGGACAGAAAGAAAATGGAAGAAACCAGATAAGACTTTCC
Organism: Dendrocalamus sinicus; assembly: GCA_036346575.1. NCBI lineage: Eukaryota > Viridiplantae > Streptophyta > Magnoliopsida > Poales > Poaceae > Dendrocalamus > Dendrocalamus sinicus. Next base: position 20,314,999 of record CM070649.1, on the reverse strand, counting down.
GAAGATTCCCATTTCCAATGGTAAGCAGTCGGTTAAAATTCTAGAATACTCACCAGCCATTTTATAGACTGCAAAGCAGGATTTTCATTGTAAACTATTCCAAGCTAGGGCATTACACCTATTACAGAATTTTTTTTTGGAAAGGGAGGAGAAATAAAACACATCAAGTAATTCAAGTAACTGATTTCAGCACCCCCCCCCCCACCCAAAAAAAAAAACAAACAGCCGGTTTTTGATTAACACTGCTTACTGCTTATATTTCTCTCAGTAGTCAGCAGTCGCCTGGTTAGTCGCAGGCCATTATGCATTACTAATTTCCAGGATTCAACCCTATGAAGGCAAAATGAGGAAGGGTATATGTGTGCCTCAGCAAAGACATTGCAAATATACTTCACTTATAACCCAAAATATTTACGAAGTTCTGCAACATAAACCAAGAATGTATAAATTAAAAAGCATCAAAAGTCGCCAACTCAGAAATTCTACCATCAGGAGGATACTTGTCTTTTGGGTTTTCTGAACTTTCAGACAATCACACTACCAACATGAGTTAATCTGCAAAGCTTTTGTTGAAAACAAAAACACAAATCTAGTATAGCAAGAGCATCCGATATTGACGAGGATAGAGTAATTCTCAAACTATTATATTATTATACTCTCCGAGTATACCCCTTATCGATAAGGGGGAAATTTACGGGTAAGTCGTAAGTATTTCTACAACTACATAGTCATAAGTCTTATTATGACTTGATAAGTCGTAAGTATTTCTACGACTACATAGTCATAAGTCTTATTATGACTTGATAAGTCGTAAGTACTTCTATGACTAGTTAGTCGTAAATCTTGGTACGATCAGATAAATCTTAAGTACTTCTACAACCAGATAAGTCGTAAATACTTTCTACAACCACTAAGTCGTAAATATTTCTACGACCACATAGTTGTAAATCTTACTACAACCGATAGTTATAAATACTTCTATGACCGCTTAGTCGTAAGTCCTATTACGACCAGGTAAGTTGTAAGTACTTCTACGACCACTTAGTCGTAACTCCTGCTATGACCAAATAAATCGTAAGTACTTCTACGACCATTTAGTCGTAAGTCCTACTACGACCAAATAGTTGTAAGTACTTCTACGACCATATACTCGTAAAATCTCCTACGATCATTTTATGGTCGTAGACCTTCCCACGAGTCCTGTATTTCCGATCGACTTGTCTAATGACGTTGGGATGTCTGATAAGGCGGTTAGAACAGGCGCTTACCTCTAATAACCGCACACGATCTCCCTCTGATGTACAATAACTGTTGTATGGCGAACCACCTCCACGTATCTCTGACAATAACTTCCGTTGGGTGATTATCTCCCGAACCGATGAGACGTCTTTTGGCGCAAGACAACTGCCGTCATTTGGTCAACTATATAAAGGATTATGTCGGAGGAAAGAGGGGGAGATCAAAGCAAGAGATAGTGCTAGGCATTTCTGATTATACAAGAGATAGTGCTAGGCATTTCTGATTACCAATTTATAATTTCTCTCTTTGAGCAATAGCAACACAGGACGTATGATTATTATTCTCCTAGGAGAAGACCCGAACCTATATAAAAATTCCCGTGTTTTCCTTCCGCATTACCAAATATTAGAAATAAGAGTTTTCCCCGAATCCAAACAAATCATACGTAAGATCAGTATTAAAACACCGACAGATATCTATCCATTTTACTTATATGTCTATAATTCATATGATTGGTCACCGAATATAGTAATTATGCTATGCATGGTGGTCTATCAAAGCACCAAAAAGTTGATAAGCACAACAACTTTTCTTTCTCGAGAAACAAGAAAAGAATCCCATCAAAGAAATAAAGGAAACAAGAAAGCATCTGTCTATACCTTCAGAATCATCATATTATTACAAGACAGGTATATATCTTGTACAAACATAAAGTTAAAGGTCTAAAATTAAGAAAAAGTAAACTGCTCTGGCTAGCTAGTAGCCTGATAGGGGGTTTCCAGCCAGTACTGGCACGAACCAGTAAATACTTGGTGACTCGTTTGTGCAAAAACAACGTTTGTGTTTGAAAATTTAAAGTTTAACAAATAGCTATCACCAGCGAGCAGACATTTTATTATTTAAACTGGCCGGAATTTTGTATACCAGTCCAGTTTGCAATTAGTGGTAGGCTGGTAGCCAGTGGTAGCTTGCCGGTTACCACGTGATTTTGTTTTCATATTGACACATGAAGATACTTAGACAATAATGAATAATGGCGAACATCCTATATATATTGAACTAAATTGGAGTCTTTTTCTAGAAGGCGTGACCAAGGCTAAGAAGTAAGAAGTTTCAGGTAGAGTTATATATGAACAAGAAATATAAAGTTCAAGAATTTGAAACACGTCCAGTATTAACAAAAAGTTACTTGCATGATGCATCAGCATTAATGTGTAATTTGTAAGCACAAAGCAGGCAAATACTGTGAGCACCAATGAATCCGTACGCCAAGAAAGTGGATATCCTAACATGCACACCAAAGAAGTTGCGATATAGTATGTGCAGCATGAGCCAATTAAAAAGCCACTTTTATTAGTTAATTAGAATCTGAGGACAACCCAATTGATGGAATATAGGATCTTTAGGGGAGCTCCAGATCTCACCCACCGCATCACATGACCCCCAAGAGCTCCCTCTCTTGCCTATAAATGAGGCAGAAGCCATCAAACCATTAGGCAACTAAGACAGTGGCTTCCTCCTTACCCTACTAGCTAGTTTTCTTCTTCTTCTTCTTCTTCTTCTTCTTCTTCTTCTTCTTCTTTTTTTCCAAACAGGCTGGAGTTCATCAAGGATCTCATCCTGAAACTGGAGCCCACAAGCACGCAAAGGAAGAAGAGCAAGAAGACCGGCTCCCGGCCGATACAAGGTAGGAGCGAACAGCGTTAGGGCACTGTCATCATATCGCAGGGTCGGTATGGTGACAGTGAGAGAAGAGACACGCAGAGGGCCATGGACAGAGCATGAGGACCTGCAACTGGTATGCACTGTCCGTTTGTTCGGTGAACGTCGCTGGGATTTCATTGCCAAAGTATCAGGTTTGAGGGGTGGGGATCCAAAAATTAGGTAGCAATATTGGAGTCTTTCGCGCAAAGTCGCAACAAGAAATGTCACCTTCTCTAACCGACTCTCTTCTTGCTTCACCCCCTGTAATCTCCATGCAGGCCTCAACCGCACAGGCAAGGGCTGCCGCCTCCGGTGGGTCAACTACCTCCACCCTGGCCTCAAGCATGGGCGCATGTCTCCCCATGAAGAGCGCCTCATCCTCGAGCTCCATGCTCGGTGGGGAAACAGGTTTGATTCAAAAGATAAACTAAAGAACATAGTGATAGATTTCTCTGCTATTATGAGCGATAAGTTGGTGGTTTCTCTTCAATAGGTGGTCCAGGATAGCACGGCGCCTGCCAGGGCGTACTGACAACGAGATCAAGAACTACTGGAGGACACACATGAGGAAGAAAGCACAGGAGAGGAAGAGGAACATGTCACCCTCGTCGTCCTCATCTTCGCTGACGTACCAATCTTGCCATCCAGAGGCGTCATCGATCATTGGAATAGATGAACAGGAGCTTCATGGTGGCAGTAGTAGCTGCATCACAAGCATCCTGAAGGGCAACCCTGCTGACATGGATGGATATCCCATGGATCGGATATGGATGGAAATTGAGGCACCACAGGCGCCCACAGGACTGAGCTTTGATGAAGGGAAGGATAATGCATACGGTAGCCTCTCCGGCCCTCTGCTGCCATCTATTATGTGGGATTAGTACTGCCCTGAGGCATGCCGAAAGATGGATGATGACATCAAGATGGCCCACAATTTGGTTACAGTAAAGGAGTGGGCCTCTGTTGTTGAAGTCATATATATTGGATCAGATTACTAAGTTACTTATCTACCTAGCAGAAGTGAAGAGCTTTTGTAGAAAGAACCATTAGCATGGATCTAAATATTTACATCTATGTAGTATTGCAGATGTGCTCATGTTTTACGCAATATATTTAGTGCTAAAGACTATTTTGGTGATAAGATGTTAACTCGAAGCAGGGACGTTGGATCCAGCCCTTGTGGCTCGGATCAAGGCAGGTGCAAACCCTCATCCTATTTAAACCCTTTTGCGAAAAACCACCAGCGCGTTCAACTTTTTCCCATGAAAAATCCTCCTGGAACCGACCGGTCGTCTCTCTCTCTCGTCTTGTTCACTCTTTCTCTTGTTGGGTTGGGTTGCCACCCACACCTAGCCACCGCCCTCCATGCCTCTCGGCACAGCCATCCAATTCGCATCTGGCGGCCACCCTCCCCCTAGAGTGGCCCTCCTTCCCCTTCCCAGCTGCGGTGCCGTCTCTCCACCACGACGCGTTCAACCTCACGACCTAGGGTTAACCTAGGCAGTGGTCACATTCTCGTTCTTGACCTTGCTGGGTTGCTGCACCCGTCCTCACCCACGGCTGGTTTCCCTCCCAACCTCGTCGGCTCGCAGCGCCCGTCCTTACCAGCGATCGCCACCGCTCTCCCCCTCCTGGTGGATGTAAGTAATTTCTGACATTTGTGAATGATTTCTGATATTTGTGAGCTTGTGGAAATTTGTGAACTTGCGCATCATGTTGTATGAAATTCCAGTGCTAATAGAGATGCTTTTCAATAGAGATGCTTTTCATGGTTCAATCAGCTATGACATTTGGTTGCAGCCATGAATTGAATTTTGTGAAGGAAGCAACAACAACACAATATGTTGAAGGAGCCCATCTTTTTCTTGTTGTAATGAATCAAAACCGAGTGATTTTTAGTTCATTTATATTGTTTCTTGTTATTGATGCTCAGAATGTGGTATTCTCATGGCAATGTATACATGGTTGCCCATGGTTTATGTATCCATCTAGTATCTAGTGTGCAAGACTATTTGTCACTTGGTCCTTGAAGTATGCAATGTAAGGGCAATGACACTCTGTATTCACAATATAATCGGCAATTTCGTGTGAGACTTTTCTATTGATCAAGTATCACTGTAATGTGATTTGAAGGTTATCTCAACTTAAATGTTTTGTACAGATTGGGTCGAGAAAGGTTGTTACCAAGATAAAGATTATACTGATCCTATTGGAAATGTTAACCAATGAATAGACAGAAAAATGAAGTGAGATCACTCTCACATGCTACAGTCAAAAACCATAAATTTCAGTCAAAAAGAAAATGCCCTATATTATTGAACGGCAAACCCACCAAAAGTGATCAGACAAAAAAAAAATGGCAAGGCCAGGCAGTTAGCGGTAGTTAAGTGAGAGAGCCACTGCCATGCGGGCCCCCACATTCCGCCCGCCTCGTCCCCTCCGCGCTCTCGCCGGCCGCCTTCCCCAAGCACTGGGCACACCTCCAGTCCCCGACCATAAAGGCTTCTAGAATCTTCTCCTGTCACGCCACTCTCGCGCACCTCACACCCACGCAGCTAGCTTCTAGAAGCCTTTCGCCATGGACGCCCACGCCCACCGCGACGAGGAGGCCGCCGCCGCCTCGCCGCTCCTCGCCGCGCCCGGCAGCCGGAGCCACGCCACCGACGTGCACCTCCTCTCCGCCGCCTTCCTCTTCGTCTTCTCCGCCTATGGCGCCGCCCAGAACCTCGAGAGCACAGTCAACACCGTACGCGCATCTCCCTCTCCTCCCTCCTCTTCCTCTCACTGATCTCGCTTGGTTTGACTTTCGGCACTTCCTGATCGTGGGCCTCACCGTCGTCTGCAGGAGGGCGACCTGGGCACCGTCTCGATGGGGATCCTGTACACCTCCTTCACGCTCTTCGCGGTGGCGGCGTCGCCGGTGGTGAGGTGGCTGGGCTCCAAGCGCGCGCTTGTCGTCGGCACCAGCGGCTACCTGCTCTTCATGCTCGCCAACCTGGTCCCGACATGGTGCGTCTTGGTTACGAATCACTGTCTGACATAAACCGTGTGTAGTGCCGCAATGGTGCATTGCAGTATTGATCTCGATGCGTCGGACCTGCTTGATAAAATGCCTACCTAGAAAGTGTTCGTTTAAGTTCGACATGAGTATGACTTTAATTGATGATCTGTTGCTTAATTGTGTGCGTGTATACGTGTAGTTAGTGTTTGGTAGAGGATCCACAAAAATCGATCTATTGGAAATTTGAAAGGTCTGGGGCTAACGATTAGGACATAGAGGTAGTATACGTTCCCATCAGTTTTCATGGGCTCAGCCCCCTTCCGACCAATGGTTGAGTTGGAAGGAAGTTAGGCTCTTTGTCCTGTTAAGATTACAGATTCGAATTCCATGCTCATTACATTCCTTGGTTTCTCAGAGTTTGACTTCAACCTTAGCTCCTCTTTGACAGGCACTTTTGTTTATCATAAGGTGGTGAATGTATTGCATTCTCATTTCCCATAATCCATTATGCCGATGCCCTACTTAGCTGAGAGTAAAATCTCAAGTAGCCAAAAATTGCTAATTCAGCAAAATGTATCCCCTGGTTATGTACTGAACGACTGATGCAATTTACCAGGGATGCCTTTGATAGATACCACTCTTATATGGATCATGGATTGGCTTTTGGTCCTAGCTGATGTTTGTGCTTCCTAAGCTAGCAAATGTTTCAATTTTTCTTGCTCTTTTTTCCAAATAATATGGTAAAAAAATTTAATGCCTCCAACATGCTGCTATTCCTTTGATGTTAAACAACAAATTGCCAGGTACACAATGGTGCCCGCTTCACTGTACCTGGGTTTTACTGCATCGATCATTTGGGTTGGGCAGGTAATAATGTTGCTATCCATTGAACTATTTAGTCTCCATTCATGTCCAGCTGACATACCTGTATTTCACACTGCAGGGTACGTATCTTACATCTGCTGCCCTCAGTCACGCCAGAGACAATAATTTGCCTAAGGGTCCAACTTTAGGGGATTTCAATGGAGAATTTTGGGGAATGCTTGCTAGCACGCAGGTACAACTTTACAATAGCTACTCTTAACCAAAACATGCCAAGAGATATTCTAGTATTTGTTCTTCATACCTCATGTGTAACATCTATTTCTTTCTGCACATGGGCCCTCTACTGATACAATGGTCTGACTAGTACTACATTTGAATTATGTAGGTCATTGGAAATTTGATCTCACTTGCTCTACTAAGAAATGGAAAGGTCGGCATCCTGTTTTCTAAGTCTTGTTAGTGTCCTATTCGAATCTTCTAAACTTCCATGTTATGGCCAAGATTGGAACGACGGAGGTTGTACAAATGCGAAATTGATGGTTGTAGCTTGAAGAGGCGTTGGCAGCGTGGAGGAGCCAGCCAGCAGTCTGCCGTGTGCCTGGAGGGCGCACAGGACGTGCAGGGGGAGGAAGGAATATCCTTCTTCTTGATTTCTTTCAATCATGCGGCAGCCCATATATATGGCTAATCCCTAACAATCCATCTCTAAAAGCAAATCTTAACTAATTAGGAAACCAATCTCTAATATTATATCTAGTACTAAGAAAGGAAACTGATTTATTCGGGAAGCCTAACCGGTCTTGACCGACACGGCTTCATGCAGTCAAGTCCGGCTGTAGCCCGTCCAGCACGGCCGCTCCTGCCGCCTGTGTTGCTGTGATCTCCTGGTCACCCGCGGTTGCCGTTTGCCTGGTGCGTCGTACATAGCAGCGGCCGACCATAACATTCCATTTTCACTTTACGATTTGTATTGTGCTCTTGAAACCGCTAATTAGTAACTGAAAGTGATGTTTATGAGTTATGCTTTTAGTATCATGAGTATGATATAGTAACGAATAAATAAATTTATGGCATCAACAAAAGAGTTTGATTGTGCCTTTTATATTCTGTCTTGGAAGCTTCTGTTCCACTTCTCTACTAGCCAGTCCAAAATAGGTGATTTGCCAGGTTTACAGTATCCTAAAATTAGATGAAAATGCATAACTATGTTAGTTGTAACAAAACAGTGCAGTTAATTGTAAATAGAAATATCATAGCATACTAGTAGAGAACTAAAGAAAAATCAGCCAGAGTACTTTTGAAAATTAATAAATCTAATATTATCAGTTTTTAATGTAAGTTTTATAATAAATTTCTTCCATATTATCTGTCCTACTGTAATATGCCCTAGATGTAACTTTTCTAGGATGTCCTTAGCTAGCAATTCTAATATAAATTTGCTTGTACAAGCTGCTAAATACCAATCATGCAAATGGATCAGTCCAGACTCCGGACTTAAAGTTTTGGTCTGACTTTTGCTGGTACTTTTTTCATGTCATTTTGTCTGCTTTGTAGAATGTACATTTGCATGTGTTGTCATCTTGTTTGATCCTCTCACTTTCATATCACTTCAGCATGGGGACTTTTGTTTGTTATTTTTGTAATGACATTTTGTCTGCTTTGTAGAATATACATTTGCATATGTGTTGTAATCTCGTTTGATCCTATCATTTTCATATTGCTTCAGGATGGAGGAACGATAACTGGAAAAAATCTGCTATTTGTTGTGTTTCTTGGCTGCATGATTGTCGGCATTGTATTAATGTGTTTACTGTCCAAAAGGGATGAGAAAGGAAATAATGCTCCAACACACTCCTCATTTGGAGCTATGTTGAAGTACATTGTTGCCCCTCTCAAGGACCGAAGGATGCTTCTTATAATCCCTCTTCTAGCATATTCAGGTTTACAACATGCATTTGTATGGTAAGTAGCATATATTGTTTTCAACATCTATGGTGGTTCAGTTTCTTAGTATGCTTTTTTGTAAGACAATATTGTGAATTTATAAGGGCTGTATTCACAAAGAGTATTGTAACACCCGTGCTTGGCATCTCTGGAGTCGGTGGAGCCATGGCAATATATGGCACGGCTGATGTAGTTGTAAGTGAAATCACTAACTTGATTGTCGAATTACACATTTTATACCCCTTTTCCCACAAAATTGTTAACATTGTCCTTGTACGATTTCTGTTTTCATTTGCCAAGGCTCCTGCTGTTGCTATTGCTTTAGGGTAAAATGGCTGAAGTGCACAAGTCGTACTAGCAACTATAACATATCTTGTCTTCCATTTATCCTCAATCTATAATTTTATGTCCATATCATTCTAGATTACTAAAAAACCATACTATATGTTTAGCTGACTTTGGAAGCTTGCCTGACATTGCAGTGTTCGTTGGTTGCTGGACGTTTGACCTCTGGCCTTCACTCAGCTACATTTATAGTGTCAGTTGGAGCTATTGTTCAGGCTGTAGTCCTGTTCTGGTTGCTTCTTCTTTACAGGTCTGATTTTTTTTACTTGCCCTTGTGCATTGTGCTATTCTTCTGCTTGTCATTGCTATTGTAGTGTATTCATCTTTATCTTGCCTGCAGTCCAATGGGCGGACTACTTGGTGCAGCGGTTCCACTATCTATAGGTTCCTTATGGGGTGTTGGTGATGGGGTCTTGAATACACAATTAAGTGCATTACTTGGGCTGCTGTTCGAGGATGTCAAGGTAATCTCATTTCAGTTTGCTTTCTTTAGCGTTTCATCCACACATATGACGTGAAAGTAATTCTTTGATTTCATTTGCTGGCTTATAATTTTCTTTCTGCTAATGACAGAAAGGTACAATTTGGCACATTTCATTTGCTGATATAACTATTTATCTTGAACGGATACTTGCGAAAAATGACAAATGCAGGAGGCAGCCTTTGCACAGTTGAAGGTTTGGCAATCAGGTGCCATCGCAGTCATCTTCTTCCTGAGCCCAAACATCACGCTACAAGCCATGCTTGTCTTGATGGCCACTGCCCTCGTCATCTCTTTTGGCTCATTCCTGTTACTTACTCTTGTCGTTGACAAGTCATCAACCGTCAGACCGTGAGGCAAATCCCCTTTCCAATGTCCAAACGGTGTTGTTGTCAGCGCGCGTCTTCATCACTGTTACCAAGAGCCTGTACTGTACAACCCCATGTTTTATCCACCCGTGGTATGAAACTGAAGGGAAATGCACCATCCATCACATGCGAGTATGCGACGCCCCGGCACTCACGCGATGCTATATATACATTTCAGCTATTGGTGCTGAAGGGAAGAGATTGCAGGCAAAAGCAATATTGAAACAAGTATTTACACCATTAAAACAATTGCTAGAGATTATGAAAACCACGAGAAATATTGATAACGTGTGACCTGAAGATTATTTACACGCCAACTTTCCTTATGACGGCAAAGTAAACGATGATTAAATATGGGGGCAAATTGAAAAAGCACGCGACCTACGGTTGTTTACGATTTTTTTTCCAAAATAAATTGGTGGAATTGCCCGGCCGGGTCAAACCATATGATAAAGTGAAGTATGGTTGGTGTGTACGTTTCATTTCGCTTTTTACATGCATATATTCTTGCCTGGTTTTATTTTCGGCACAGATAGCTGTTCATCACGTGGGTATATAACCAACTTATAAAAACCAAAAGTGCCTCTTTTCAATAATCTTGCATTGTATTGTGTGGTTCAGGGAATCAGGGCGTATCTAAGATTTTTTTTTGGGGGGAGGGGGGCAACTAAAAGTAAACTCGTGCATCATGTTGTTTGTTCATATGATATACTGACTTTTTATATAATGGCTTTAAAGTATATAAAGAAAGTATACCGCAAGAATCAAAGAAGAAAAAAATGCAGCTAAAACAGTACGGTAATGTTTTTGGCTAATTGCATTGCTCTCAAACCTCGAGAAATGTTGAAGTGCGGTGGATAGGAGGAAGAGTAGACAAGAGTTGAAGAGATACGAAGGTTAATTTGGAGGAGTTAACTTAAACAAGGGTTGAAGAGATATGAAGGTTAATTTGTAATGATCATATGACAACTGGTTGGAATGTGTTCCCTCTCAATGTTGTTCTGTATTGATTCTCTCAAATCTTAACAGCGATTCAGATCACTTTAATACAATTAATTAACACACCCATGCTTGTGGTACGGGCCTGCCAAAGTGCCCCTAACTTGGTGGGGCAAAGTGCTAAACTCCCCATCCATCATCACGATCTCGCTAACCACAGCAACAACAAAAATGTCAACAATATTTCATTCTCTATCCATGGCCGGCCCCTTAGTTGCTGGCCGATCCAGCTTTACCTCCAAAAAGTGGAGGAAAGGAGTGTGAAAACCGGTTGCTTTGGAGCTAGCAGCGGATGCGATCATGATCAAGAATCATCGTGGTCGCTGATCTCCTCCTTCAAGGCTTGCTCACGCTCACCAACCACCTCCTCGATCGATGGCTCGATTGGATGCATGGCCACTTGATTATTGTGAAAGATCAGCACTAAAGCATGGTCAGTAGGTAGCTCAGTTATTGTGTGATTGGTGCGGCGGATTAATCAACTCCGCGAGGAATTTTGGTTTTAAACGTGCGTCAAATTGGGGAGAAAAGAAACCGGGAGTTGTGGCTTTACAGTGGCATGTTCGAAAACGCCAATCTTTGAAGTGGCTTCTACGAATCTTTTCCCTCCTCTATATATATACTGTAGAAGAGTTACCACCGTCGAGGAACAAGAACCACCACCGGCTTGAGCCCAAAGCAAATGGCAATGGCTACGCGCAAGCAAATGCAGATGCTGCTTCCACTGATTATTACTCTACTCGTGTCAACAGCGTGGCAGCCGGCGGCCGCGGCGTGCCGGCGGCGGTGCGGCGGCGTGGACATCCCGTACCCGTTCGGCATGGGCCGCGGCTGCTACCTCGACACGGAGGACGGAGCCTTCGAGGTCACCAGCTGCAGCAACCGCACAAGCGACGGCGTCGAGCGGCCCATCGTCAACGGCTCCGAGGTGCTCGACATCGACGTGCGCCGCGGGAAGATGCGCGTCCGCAGCCCGATCAGCTCGCGGTGCTACAACGGCACGTCCCAGTCCATGGGCGAGCAGGCCACCTCGTCGTACGGCTCGACGGTGTTCCGCGTCTCCGACGCCGACAACAAGCTCACCGTCGTCGGGTGCAACACGCTCGCGTACATCTGGTCGACGGACGGCGTCGTCGAGGACCGGTACGTGGTCGGGTGCCGCGCCGTGTGCCCGGGAGGCGCGGCGTCGCTGGCCAACGGCTCGTGCGACGGCGCCGGCTGCTGCCAGGCGCGGATCCCCCCGGGGATCAACTCCTTCAACGTGGCCTTCTTCGACGACTACAACAACTCCGGCATCGCCGGGCTCTTCAGCCCGTGCAGCTACGCTGTGCTGGTCGAGGCGGCGGCGTTCGAGTTCCGGACGACGTACGTGACCACCGGCGAGTTCATGGGCGCCACCGGCGGGAATCTGCCGCTGGTGCTGGACTGGGTGGTGGGCAGCCGGACGTGCAGGGAGGCTCAGCAGAACAGGACGGCGTACGCCTGCGTCAGCGCCAACAGCGAGTGCGTCGACTCCAGGAACGGCCCCGGCTACCTGTGCAACTGCTCCACAGGGTACCAAGGAAATCCGTACGTCATCGGTGGCTGCCAAGGTCAGTTGATCGTTTTCATCCATCAAACTTGGACTTGGTGTGTTGCACAGTTATATAATCTTATAATTACCGACGTTACATGGACCACCTACTACAGTACCGCTAAAATTTCTCCTCTGGCTATCATCTTGGTCAAGACCAACGGACGGCTCCCACTCCTCTCGTCCACTAGAGTAGTACTCAACACACACCACACTCCACCACCTATGCACACATATACGTGCATGTTTCCTACACATATTAGTAATTTATCGGAGATATCCATGTGTATACTCCTAAATTTCTACTGAATGCGCGTGCAAGTACGTACTCCTAAATTCAATGGACATTAGCGCTGAGTGTGGAACTTAAAAATTGGTGGGCTGAGTGTACAACTACAAACCTAACCATCAGCTGACCACAGGTCAGCTTTTAACATTCAACTATACTGCTAACGTTTTCTGACCGTTATTAGTATATTTTCCATGGTGATATCCCAGTTGTAATAATTTTTAAAGTACTCATTATCTTGTCGGTGATTTATCCTTACAGCCAAGAAAATTTAAATTACACTGGAACACTGTTGACTATATGAGAAACAAACAAAAGGAGTGCGATAATAATAACCATTGGGAACATTTGTAAATTTTGTAGTTCCACTTAAATCCCCATCCCAACCCTCCACATCCCATGAATTTGCCCTTCCCCACCTCCCACTCGTCTCGCTTGGTGACGTCTGGTTCCTGTACGTGAGACAACGCCTGGCCTCTCTGATGCGCTCGCCTGGCTCTCTGCTCGGGCAGGCGCAACAGTCAAGGAAATGTATGCGAATCGAGGAAATAAAACGAGGTCGACAATGCCTCCACCTTTCCTTTTGTATAGTTCTATTTTTATTTCTGAATCATTATATTTGTGGTTATAAAATATCCTATAATACTCCTCAAATCCTAGTATGAAATTGCATCTAGTGGTAGCAGCCTTAAGGTTAACAATTAACCATATCTCTATTTATAGTTTAAGGTTCAAACCATAATCTTATCTATAAGACCATGAGTTCTTATCCTATTTTAATAAATAAAGGACCCAAACCCTTACATAACACGGATTTTTTTAACTTTTGTCACACTACCCAATTTTGGACACTCCAAAATTCATGCGTTGTAGCATCTGAACCGCACCTCCATAGCTCCAACATGTATCATCCATCTTTGATCTTCATGCACCCCAATTCGAGCATGACCTTCTCCTCCAGCATCCTTGACCCTCTAGACCATGACTTTGCACCAAGCCATCTCTCAATCCTCACCGTAGGCCACGATCTTCTTCAAGTTACCCTGCACATGTAAACACTAAAGCAATATCTTTTCCCATCACAAGTTCTTTCCAACTTGACTAATATAAATCCACACACATCATATATCTCAAATAACATCAATAAGCAACATTGTCAATTATTCATCATCACAAATATTTAGACCTGAAATCTAGTACTTGCATGAGTCCTAACCAATTTTAGTAAAGAGCTTTGCTATTATGGATTTTAAAAATATTTTCAGATAAATATTTTATCCAAAACTAGGGCAACAAAATTGCTTTTCAATAGCAGCTACAGTACCAAAGCAGAAAGAAAAGCTTACTGCTGCTTGAAGTTTTGAGGGAAGTACCCCTTCCCTCCATATTATATATGTCCATGCGATTGATGCTTTAGGGGTTTCGTTTTTTTTTCCTTCGCAGATATTAACGAGTGCGAGGAAGAAGGAGTGGCATACCCATGCCCTGTTCGTGGCACCTGTATCAACATTGTTGGGGGATTCCATTGTCCATGCCCTGCGAATACAACAGCCAATGGTTATAATGGTACATGCGAGGCAAAGAAATCTGAGCCCAGTTCTTCTAAAACACTGAAATCTGTGCTTCCATGGCAAGTCGCAGTCGGTACGCCATCTCCATGTCTTTGTTTCGTTCGTGTTTACATGAATATATATAAAGATGATCTCTCGTCTCCTCTCCCCATCTTGCATCTAACATCATCTAAGGCTGATCTAGGATCAGTTCCCTCTGTATTGTTTAGTGCTATTCAAACATCATTGCCTTTATATTTCCATCTCTATCCCGGCATTATGCAGTGCTCACATCAATTACAGTGTGGAATTATGCATGATGTTTCTTTACTTTTCCATCTGATGTGTAATTTTTTTTTCCTGACCAACCTCTTCCTACAGGTGTTAGCATTGGTGTAGTTGTGCTGGCAGTTGGCATGTCTTGCACCTACACAATCCAAGAAAAGAGAAGGCTCGCCACCATCAAAACAAGGCACTTCAAGCAACACGGTGGCCTCTTATTATTCGAGGAAATGAAGTCAAAGCAGGGACTATCCTTCTCACTGTTCACCAAAGAAGAGCTGGAAGAATCGACCAATATGTTTGACGAGCAACATGTGCTTGGAAAGGGAGGCAATGGCACTGTGTACAAGGGCACCCTGAAGGACAGGAGAGCGGTGGCGATAAAGAAGTGCAAGCTGGTCAATGAGAGGCAGCAGAAGGAGTTTGGGAAGGAGATGCTCATTTTGTCCCAAATTAACCACAAGAACATTGTCAAGCTCTATGGGTGCTGCCTTGAGGTGGAGGTCCCCATGCTGGTGTACCAGTTCATCCCAAACGGCACCTTGTACCAGCTTCTCCATGGCAAGGACCAAGGGTCTCGCATCCCGTTCACGATCCGTCTGAAGATCGCCCACGAGGCCGCAGGAGCGCTCGCTTACCTGCATTCGATGGCTTCACCGCCGATCATCCACGGCGACGTGAAATCGCCTAACATACTGCTCGATGAGAACTACACCGCGAAGGTTTCCGACTTCGGTGCTTCGGCGTTGGCGCCGGCGGACGAAGCGCACTTCGTGACGTTCGTCCAAGGGACGTGTGGCTACCTCGACCCAGAGTACATGCAAACGTGCAGGCTGACGGACAAGAGTGACGTTTACAGCTTTGGCGTTGTTCTCCTGGAGCTGCTCACATGTAGGAAGGCGCTGAATCTCCTAGCGCCCGAGGAGGAGAAGAGCCTCGCCGCGCATTTCCTCCTCGCTGTAAGAGACAGCAAGCTCGACGAGCTGCTGGATGCACAGATAAAGGGTGAGGTGAGGATCGAGACCCTTGAGCAGGTCGCAAAGCTTGCAAAGCAGTGCCTAGAGATGTCTGGTGAGAAGAGGCCCTCCATGAGAGAAGTTACAGAAGAGCTTGACAGGATAAGGAGATATCCCAGCAGCATCCGTGCCTAGGTGAAGCACACTCTTTTTGTTCTTGTAAGTGATAGGCGAAGCATACTTACTAGGAGCTTATGGAGTCGGGAGGTTGTACCTAGTATGTACTTCATCCGTTCCTTTTTTTTTACTTATTTTCTAAAATATATGCTGTTAAACTTTCTAAAATATGACTACCAATAGATTTAAAAATATTTAAATTGACTATACAATTATATCATTACATCTATTATGTTATTAAAGCAGAAATAAAAAAAAGCCACTACTTCACTGTCAAGGGGTAAAAATTATCACATTAATCAGAGAAAAAGAAAAAGATCTATAGCATCAATTGATGTGGGTCCAAATTATAATGATTGAGATGGATCTAGATTAGCAAAGAAAAAAAAGATGTTCAGGATAGAATAGAAAAATCAAGAGAAAAAACTTTACAAAACAATCTGAATTGTATACGAGGAGCTCATATTCGGAACAGAGTAGAAAAAAAGGCATTTGAGATAGAATAGGAGAATCAAGGGCAAAAATTTACAAAACAATCGAAAACAATCCAAACCGTATACATTGTTCGGAACAGAGTAGAGAAAAGGCATTCGAAATAGAATAGAAAAATCAAGGAAAAATTTACAAAACAATCGTTAACAATCTGAACTGTATACGAGGAGCTCACATTCGGGACATAGTAGAAAAATCAACAATCCAAACTATATACGAGGAGCTCCCATTTGGGATAAAGTGGTAAAATCAAGGAAATTGTGTTTAGGTAGAACACAATACACACTAGTAGACAAACACAATCTAATCCGGAGACAAAACACAATCCAATCCTTAGAATACGAGTATATGTAGCCTACAAATACAGTGTCCCATGTAGAACAATGGTCTTGAATGGCCCTTTGTTGCATCCGGGGAGGCGAGCTCAGCTAGGAGGAAGACAGCTACCACTACTACAAACAGTGTTATTACAGATGATTCAAAATCATCATCACAGACAGTTTCTGAATCGTTTGCATTTATGTGTCAATAATAATAGCTGATTATCATACGGCTCTCACACCGTCTGTGATAACTTACACAACACAGATGATTTTTCTTAAAAATCATCTGTGATATTCAACTATCACAGACAGTTTTTTTATTAACCATGAGAAAAACTGTCTGTGATATTCGACTATCACAGACGATTTTTTTATTAACCATCTGTGATAACCGTCAATGATAAGGTGTATATCACGCTTGGATCCGGTTATGCATACCCAGATTGGTACCCAATCCATTCAAAAACTAATATGGTTCAGTTTGCCCAATATCTGGTTCAAATCATTGATCATGAAAAGGCAATAGACATACTACGAACAAGAACACACTGCAACGGTGAATTAAAAATCTCATTCATATTCATTGATGACGATGGTTGAAAAACAAGAGTTATGCATGTAACTACACTGCAACAGGGATAACAAAGCTTAAAACTGAAACGGATCAACAAATCTGCCTCCAACAACGTTCTCGAGTTAGCCAAAAATCTTCCCACACAGTGTGGGGTGGTATGCAAACCATATGCCTGTATCCTTCGCCATCAGTAACAACAGATGCTGTATGCTATCGACGACTGTCTGTCACACTAAACCTGTGCCTAAAAGAAGAAAACGGTGCCGTCACCGATCACATGTATCTACGTCACTTTCCAGTAAACACAACAGTAACTACAGCTCCACCTGGCGAATCAAAGGGGGCAAAACTAGGGAGGTGTTAAGAGAGTCAGCTCGATGCCTCGTTGCCTTGCGGCTTCGGCGATGCTCTCTGTGTTGCTGCCGCTGGCCTTGCAGGCGTTAAGGTACGCGTGCCACAGCTTGAAGGAGAAGGGGTAGACTGACGTTGCCTGCTGGTGGAACCGCTTCACGGTTTCCGCGGCCTGCAGTTTCTCCAGGAGGTTGGCACCTTCTAGCCATACTGATTCTGGTGCGACGGGTACAGCACAGAAAATGGCGTTGATCAGAACGGAGCTTCCCCAGAACCTGGTGCCCATGGAGGTAGGGTCAGCACCCGTGTAATGCTTAGCCACAAATCTACCAACTGCCAGGGCTAGGCGGTAGTTTGCAGGAAGAACCTCCATCACTGATTCAACAAAATCAACCATGTATTTTACTTCGCCTATTTCCCCTGCAAGGAGAGACGGGCCATAGCACACTTCAAGGACTGAGTTGATCAGTGAAGAATCTGCAGAAGCTGGACCTATAGTGTCATCTATCAACTGCCTAAGCCTATGCTTCTTAACATCCTGGATAAACCTTTGCGACAGCAGTTCCCTCATGGGCATGTTCCGATGGTCTGCAAGATAACCACTGATAAGACTGAAGGTAGCTTGAGTGTCTGTAGAAGATGATGCTCTCTCCAGTGTGTGAATTGCGGCATGTTTCCTTAAACAATGCTCATAGCACTCCCCCCGGGCCAACTTTAATGCCTTGTCCACGGCAACTTGTGCTTCCTGTAGGTTGTTCTCTAGCATCCTGTACAATGAGAGGTTTAACAACCAATAGACCTGATCTTCTGATATAGATGGACCAGAACCAACTTCTTGGGTAGAAGCAAGTGATGGTTGTTCAGGCTCTTCACTGCTGACTTCTACCATACCAACAGCAGCACTACTTTGGAGATCACCATCTTTTCCATATTCTTCAAACCAGCGAGTCAGCACATTCTCAGCTAAGTTGATATTATCTGCCAAAGCATGCTCAGCATATTGATTCCACAGATACTGAATTCCTTGCACCTCTTTAGGCCAATCCAAGAGCAACTCATCAAACCCTTTCAGACCAGGACATGTACCATACCTTCTATCTAACCGAGCTGACGTAAGATGAATCTGAGGACACATTGGGTACACCTTCATATACTTCATCAGCATATCAGCAGAAGATTGGAAGCCTTCAAGAGCAGCTAGACAACTAGTGTGGTTAACAGCGAGGAATTGTGACAATCTCAGGTAAGATGGATCCCCATTTTTAACGGTCTCATTAATATCTACAACCATCTTATCAGCAGCATATTTCAGTAGTTCTATAACCTGACTTCTGTTATCTACCCTAAGTTCAATAGGAGGCCATCCTAACACACGAGGTAAATCTTTCTCAAACTCTAGCTGATCGGTAATTTCCTCCGGAAGCTTCCTGTAAATTGAAACATATAGGCAGGAAATCCAAAATATGCATCTGTCAGACATGGTCAAGCAAGAAATGACATCAGCGAGCAACTTGTCACCAGAATAGTCAGGAGTTGCAGTAGGCAGAATCTTATAAATCCTAGAAATCGCCTTCTCTACATTTCCAGACATGCACAGGAAGTAAATCATCTGTAAAAAGATATCTAAAATGAAAGCACTTCTATCTTTCAATTCCTTGTCAGTGTCAGCTGTCATTTGGCAGAGCATGCTCAAAGCATCGTTGTATGCATCCAATCGGTCATCAAAGCGCAACCTACTGTTAATATACATAAGCCATAGTTCAAAGGAGTAAACGTTGTGTTGCACCTAAAAGGAAAACAAAGTATAAGATTTATTAAAAACCACATAACATTAGGTATCAAATGATACGAAACTAAAGCAAGCATACATAGATTGGATGCAGACTAAATATAGACATCATGTCTAATCTACCGTACCAATGTTTTGGTCTGGGCAACGAAAGAACTTGCCCTTGATCTCATCTAGCTATTTCTCGTCAACTAACAACAAAGTGAATACCAACTGGAAATGGCCTTTCATTGCTCAGACTCCATCAATGACAATACTGCAGTTCAAGCATATTAGAATGACAGGGCCCAAATAACCTATCATAGATGGCTTGAGCTAAATATGGAGCAAACAAATTGTATCAAATGAACGTATCAAACAAATAGCTTAGCAATTTAGCATTGCATCTGTAAGGTTAACCCACACAGTAGATAGAATAGAACATGCAATCTAATCGAAAGAAAGACTAAAAAGCATTTGTAGCTCAGGCATTCTACTATGATAATTTCAATCAGGGCATGAATTAAATGGCAAAAGATTGATGAATAGTGTACCGCATGGGAAAACATATCATCTTTCCCAAGTCCTTCGTCCTTTTGATAATAAATATGAAGATAAAACACCCACAGGATAACTGTGCTTGGATCTGCCTCAATGGCACGTGCCAGAAGTAAAAGGGCCTGCAGAACGCATATTTAGAGATAAGCTGACAGCCAATAAATCTAACCCAAATTGAAATGTGTATAAACAGCTAATCCATGTCATCATAACATGTCTCTAAGCAATACATAGAAGATCACCTTGAGCCTGTCAGGTTTGTTTACTTTTCCACAATACAAACCAAGTGCTGCCTCTAAGAACAGTTCAACATCAACAGATCCCTGTACAATCTTATTCTACAGCACAAAAAGTTAAATAACACCAATCAAACTATAAGCAGATCAGAGAGCGATGAACTAGTAAATATGAAACTAGAATTTCATGCAAAGGAAAAATGTCAAGTCATCAAGTTTCAGCTATGATGAAAAGAAATGCATGCGAATAAGATTAAACACCATCAATGGCAAATTGAATCATTTTTGTCCACTGTTGGAGTAAATGTCAAAAGCATTCCAATTGTGAATCTTTTTGCAGGGAATAGCAAGAAAAGGGTGCACTATCAAGTGAGGACCAAAAAAGCTAATAAAAATATTCTATATGCAATTACAAGAACAGGCAAAGAAGCAAACTTCAAAGAATAAGTTCGGTGTGGAGAACCAGATACTGATATATATGCCACTTCCGCAGATGTGATGATAATCGTTATGCAATGAACTCTACCTTCCTACTATCCAACATTCGAAAATTTAATAGCTGTCTGTTCCTATCAAAATCTGCAATCGAACCATCACCAGCTTGTAAGAATGGTGAATCTGATGGAAGAACTCTTTGAACAGATAAAGGTAAAGGAAAGGAAGCGCAAAACCCCCTTTGCCAATATTGCCAAATACTGCTAGCCAACACCGATTGTGTTAAGTTCAGATCAGCTCTAATAAGATTTGAACCAATGCAATAGGTTGGCACAGGCAGAATATGCTCAAAGAGACCATAAGGAATCCGGCCTGCATTAATTTATTCCAGTTATTAATGTCGAGCCTTCACCAAGCACAATGTATATGAAAGGCACACAGATATTTGTTGAACGCGAATAATCAACGGGATATATTGATTGCAGATAAAACAAACCTGAAACAGAGGGTGTTGCATGTTTTGTGTGCTTTGACTTTCTCCAAGCATGATGCTCAACATGTTGCCATTGGCACTCTTCATCATTGCATTTTCCTCGAAGCTCAAACATGCAGAAGGGCCAGAAGGGATCAATCCCACTGTGCAACATGTCCTTATCCTTTGGAGATGTTGAGACCATCTTAACGTTCTCTTCAACATGGTCCTGTATCATATCTGGCACACCTCCTGCTGCTTCAGATGCTGCATCACTGGTCAGATGGTCATTTTTCTGATCTGAGGCCTTCTTACGAAAGCCAGGAAATACCCACTTGATGTGTCTAGCAGCATTTTGTGGTGCTGAAGGACAAATCGGAATATTCACGCTCGATGGCACACATAATTCTCTAAGAGAGGAAATGTTGTCCTCAGGATCACAGTTGCCCGTGGAAAGAGCATTACTAGAATTAGATAGTCCAGCTATCTTTTCAGCACCGTCATTTGCAAGCTCCATTGTACCTGCGCAATACAGTACGTATCATTACACAGAAGCCTACACACAGTGTAGAAAGGTATGTCATCTTTTGAAGGAAAGGCCAATATAAAATATGTTAGCCACACTTTTAGTGAAAATTCAAGAATATGCCAACAGTTCCTCCAATTCTCATGCACATAAAAACTGATGCACGCAAAGAACAAAAATATCATTCTATAGGACTTAAATCTTACTCGATTTTCTTAGAAGTTCAATACAAAGATGAAATTGACAATATTATAGTACAGAACACATTACTGTAAAGGTATCCAAGCATATTCATATTGTGTGGGTATTTTGAAGAGCCTGACCATAGATAGTAAATGTTTGCTTAATTTAACAACTGAATGCCTGCAAGATCTATCAGTATATGATGACAATCTTTCAACACATATGTAGGTCATCATAAGTGGAGAGTATATGGCGATAAATAGAAAATAGAAATAGAAATGACTTGGAGAATTTAGAAATGTGATATAACCTTCAGGATTTGTCATAACATTATCATCTGCTTCCTGTAACTGAAGTCCAACATATGCAGATTGCTTGTCATGTTCAGCCTCAGCTACATTCCCAATGGCAAGTTCTTCAGTGACTTCTCCAGTATTATTCAGATATGGTTTCTTACTAAATCTTTCCACCAATCTGGACCTCAAAGAAGCTTCTAAAAGCTCATAGTCCTGCACACTGTCACCAGAAATCTGTCTGTTTTCCTCCGCATATACATGTATAGTTTCTTCTATGTGATTCTCCAGATTCGAAGTGCATTCTGATCTTGCCCGCTTAGAGGGGAACAGAAGATCGTCCTCCATGTAATCTGAAGGCGTGTTGTTATCATTGACTGTACTCATAAATTTCGTATCAGCAGTGCTAGCAGCAAGCTCATCACAATAGTGTGAGCGTGCCTCGTGCTTGTCAACCAGCTGCTGAGGAGGTTCGTCTGGGTATGGACTGCTATACCTACCACCCTGATTTTCAGGCATCTGACAATCTGTGCGAATCTGAGAGTTTAGTAGTGATGGCATTACAGGGCCGTGTCCAGCATTCTGATTATTTAAAGACTGCACCAAAGAAGAATTCTCTGCAATTAAACCATGGATTTGTGCAGAGCAAACCTCTCTTTTTCTACGAAGAATGGCACATCTTTCGTTGGCCTCAATTAAAGCTCTTTGTGCTTTGCGATAAGCTCTAAGAGCTTCTCTTTCTTCAACTTCACATTTCCGTCTATGCTCCTGAGCATCCTCCAACTCCCTATCTTGGAGTTCTTCCATCTCAAGCAGAGTAAGCAATGTTGTGTTCTGCCCTCCTACACCTATCAGGCCACTATGGTTCAAGAGATCGGCATTCTGACAAAATAAAAAGGGCAAATTGACAATTTACTCTCCTCATGGGTTGGCATCATGATTCAGATTATGATTTTCATCATGTGGGCATTAACCAAAATTGAATTTAAAATGTTACAAAGCATTCTCAGACAATAGTAAAATCAATTACAGCAGCAGAAACTAAAATGGATTCAATTTTCAAATAAAGGCATGGAAGCTTCCAGGTAAAATTAGATAAAAGTATTTTCATATTTGCATCTTGCAGATCTCACGTTTAAACAAGGGATATGGCCGACTGGTTGACAAGAGCATTTGCTGAACTTCATCAGCTGATTAGATGTATGTCTAATAAAACAATGAAAATCGACCACTTTTAATAAAGTAAGTGTGACAATGAGAAAAATGATGGTTAATTCAATTTTGCACTATACTCATTAAGAGATACAAATCTTGTTAACTTTCTCATAGTTAAAAATCCAAAATATATAAAAGGACAAATGTATCGCTTTCTTCTTCAGTTATAGTTACGAGGGTAAGGAAAATAGTGTCTGCCAGCTAACTACCACCAGTTCCAAATTTACTGGCAAGGAAAAGAATTAAGTAGGCTGGTTCGGATTCCACCTGATTATGATGAATTATAGGGTCATTGTCAATGTCTTCTCTCATGTAACAAATTATTTAATGGTATGTTTTAAAAATAGGGGAATTCATAAACTTTCCCAGTTCTTAATCAGAAACCTGCCAAATTCCTGCTGATTGACGTTGGGACTAGTGTTAAAATGGAACCAAACTCCACTCAAGTTTAATTAGTACGTTCGAAGAGATCATAATAAGAAACAGCAATGGAACAAGAGCGTGGCATGGACTAATGCTGAACCAACCTCCATTCCAGGTTGCAAGTGTGGCCTCAGGTTTGACACTGTTGAAGTATCAACAGGCATTACTTGTTGCCCATCCCATGTAGAAAAAGACATATGATCCTTGACTTGATTAGATGGCCTTTCAACATTGGCCCCAGCTTGGACAGAAGTAACAGGCACCAAAGCGCTAGTATCTTCAGCCATAGGTTGCTCACTAGTAAATGGTGGTGATGCATGCTTGCCACGATATTCAACTGTGGCATGGTTGCCACCATCCTGTATAACCCTGTGGTGAGTTTTGGATGATGGAAGGTTCTTAGTGGCGCCATCATGCTGTATTCGACCCAACGGTTCTGTTGTGACTGCATGCTCTGTTTCATTAACGGTACAGTTCATGGTAATTCCATTTTCAATGTGGCCACTTCTTTCAGAAGATTGCACTTTGTTTTTCCCCAATGAACTGCCAGTAGGTACCAGTGTTACCAAGTCACCGCGAACTTGGTTGTTGGAGCACTGTTGATTGGGCTTCATCCTTTTAATTGATCTCCCATCTTGTCCAAATGGGCCATTAAGGTGTGAACATCCACCACTGTTGGAAGCTTCAAAGCCTATCTTCTCCAAGGGCAGCCTTGTCTGATCAGTGGAGAAATCTGCATCCTTCACAAAACCAGGTGACATGGGTCTTTTCTGAACTCTTAATTCATTTTCTCTAGCAGCGATTTTATGGCGCAAGCTTTCCAACTTATGATCTGCTGAATTTACTCCCACACCATTTCCATCCTTCTGGGAGGACTTCAGAGGAGTAACTTGATGAATAGGTGGCTCTCTCCTAGAAAAGGTAGCACCTGAGCCCCTACCTACCCCTGAGTTTCTGAGCGTGTATGGAATAGCAGGCCAGTTTGCTGATCCTACCTTTGCAGCATGGAACTTTTGTTGAGGTGCTTCCCCTCTCATAATTTTAGTTTCCATATTGATCCCTGTTTTATGTGTACCTTGCGAGCTGGCTTTCCTATCTCTATTTCTATCTTGCCTTGACTTTCCAGAGTCAGCCCCACTATCATCACCAGAGAATGTTATCACAAGGTTATCACTTGGTACAGGCTTCAGCCAGGTAAGATTCCGACTGTTGCCAGGTTTGAATTGCCCTTGATTCCCCCTCACGGTCTTCTTATAACTTGGAGCAACTGTTCTATGAGGAAGAACATTTGAGAGGCTCAAGCTACTACCGCCTGGTAAATCAAAAATAAGAGGTAACATAGTGGGGTCAGTGTAAGAAGCCAGCCTTTCAGGAAAGGAAAAAAACAGGATAATCAAAGCATGCAACAGCGGTGCAAGGTGGGCAATGCAAACACATAAAAATAACGGTAACGGATCTTACCCTTACCACTTACCAGGGAAAGTTGCCAACGTCACTTGAGCAGCAGCCACCGCATATTTCCCAACATTGGATGGAGCAGTCAACTGAGTTTGCAGAGCCTGCTCGCAGCAATTGAATAAACAATATAAGCAATAAATGCCGCAAAGCTACATGAAAAGGTGATAAATGCATGAATAGGTACAAACTACATAACACAAAAAGGTGATAAATGTGTGAATATGCACATAAATACACTCAAAAACTTCACAATACCCACAGCATCATCAATTTGCAGTGCTGTCCTACCCAAATCTATCGCATCCACTTGGCAATATCAACGGAGCATGCAATTCACACTGATTATTTGCCCATACCGCTTCAATTAAGCAATATAACTTATGACAGCTCAAACCATAACCTCAGAGGCATGGGCAAGAGCAACGAGGCGCATAATTCATACTAATTATTTGCACGTACAGCTTCAATTAAGTAGTAGTAGAACTTATGACAGCTCAAACCGTAACCGCACAGACACATCGTATCATGCCCGAATTGAAACCATAAGGTGGTTCTAAAAGGCAAGTGATGGGCTCAGTCAGATCTCATGAGCATCCATCTCATCCCAAAACCCCATTGCTAGATTCAAGCGCCCCCAATCAGAACAGCGCGCATCAATCCACCCATCCGTCTTACTACAACCAAGCGCGCCGCAAAAACATCTCGGAGAAAGTGAACACCCGACCACTCCAATCCCAAAGCTCAACAAACCCTACGCGAGACGAGTCCAAGGCGAGCTGCTGGCCTGCTGCTACTACTACCACTATTGCTTCCCGACGAGTCCGAGACAAGCAGAACGCCGCGAGCAACTAGAGTCTAGATCCGAGACGCGACGGGACGGGAGGAGCAGAGACGGTGGTTGGGGCGTGGCTCTCACCTCGTCGTCGTCGGCGCCGGAGGAGAGCTCGCCCTCCTCGCGCATCCTGGCCGCCATCCTCGCCGCCGCCGGCGGAGGGGGAGGGGGCGGGGAGGGGGCCGCGCTAGGGTTCGGCTCCGCGGAGGCGGCGGCGGGTGCGGGTCGCGGGCCCGACATGGCAGGGGTGGTTTTGGGAGGCGGTTGCGTGCGTCGCGTCGCTCGCCTCGTCTTGTAGGGAAGCAAAGCAGGAGAGTTCACATTCACAGATAGATAGGAGAGGCGGAGAGACTGCGCGGTGGGGCCCGCTTGTAAGGGCGGCGCGAGGCGTGGACGACGCGGATTCCAACGTGGGGAGCGCACGCTTGGCTCTCCGGTGTGGTTTCGAAGGCGAGAGGGGGTTTTGCGGCCGTTGGATTCCCGCGATGGACGGCCCCCGGATAGCCGCTACGTCTCCGGTCCGGTGTACGAAGCCTAGTGCTTCCGGCCGTTGGCTTTCCCGACGGACGGTCAGATCATCACTGCCAAATTATCTTCCTCCGTGATTATACACACGGCACCGGTGAAGGGTAACATGTTTTGATGATTTGATTGTACCACATGGCACCATCTGAAGCTAATGATTGCCTTCGACAAAAGAATCTAATGATGAATACTGAACCTTTTTGACTTTTTATTAAGCTTTTTTCTGATTTTTTTTCGTATTTATTTGTATTATATGTAATATGCTAACATATTTTTTTTATATTTTTTAATTAATTTATACTAAATAACCTCTGTCAGCTACAGTATTTTTTAGCTAATTACAATACTTTTCAACCATAAGCCAAAAAAAAAAGCCCAAATGACCATTGCTTTTAGTTTCTACCCTAGGATTTTAGTTCCAATTACACCGTACGGCGGTTACCTTTTTCTCAGTCAAAACATCAGAAAAAATAATAATAAATAAGAAAATTTGAAAACCGCTAAGAGAGAAATTAAGATACCAGGGTGTTTCCAGTGGCTTGAAGCTGTTTAGAGCATGACAGACTTGCATCAGATCAGGCTGCAATAGAAGCTTGAGCTAACCTCCTCACACGCACGCGAGGGCGCGCGCGCGCACATATATATAGAGAGCATTACAGTGCCACAAATTCTGGAGTTACAGCGTAGATAAGTTATGGTATGCGAAGGTTTTTTCCCCCTTTAACAATGGATGACACAAAAAAACTGGATGGATCCTCCTCCTGGGCAAAAGTTTACAGGAATACAGGACAAGTAAGGAGCAGAATCTGTAAATTGGCAGTTCATGTCTTCAGCTTCAACTCAGCGTCTGACGGCAGCGCCCTTCCGCGGTGGTTGAAGATCATGAAATCCAGGTTTGCCGGGAGCGAAACGATCCTGCGATTAGCAACACACCGAGTTAGAGAGACATGTCATGGGTACAAAAGGGCTGGGGATCCTCCCTAGCCCGGGTGCATCAACAATAAGGTAAAACTGACAGAGAGCTGAGTGGAGGCTCAACTCTTCATGGTATGCCATGCAATACACACACAGTGAGTGCAAGCCTGACCGTTGACTAAGCATTGGAGAAGAGGTCTCATTTAAAAACGCTTGCTAATAAAAAAAAGGATGGAATTTTATTTCCTGATAAATCATTGGGCATTGGCATCATTCCAGGTTTAGGTGCTTTTAGGTGGCTTCCGGGTATATTATGGTAAGAGTACTAGAGCTCCCACAATTTATGACTGAAAGATATTCACAATGTCCAAGAAAATAAAGAGAGAGCAAGTGCCAGATAAACATAACGTTCACATGTTAACTTGTGATCAAAACACATGGTAAATAACGAAGTGCCGTTCAGATACTGAAATCAGTGCAAATTCAACTGATTCACATAGCAAGAACACCAACAAATTTTCATTCGGGAAATAGTTCCTAACTATTTAATTCACATGTTGACAATATGAGAAGGGTTTTCCTACAACAACGTGAATCTCATTCTAATTACTACCATTAAGCTGTATCATACTAAAGCAAAGACCAGATAACTTGCTTTCTTTTCAATGTCCACTAATTTTACAGAAGAAAATTCCCTCTTCCACTTAACACCGTTCCTTGGCTAAATAACATGTGCTGCAAAGTCAGGAGTCAAGACACAATATGTTCCCAGTTCTGAGTAACTCTAGATTTGATTTGAGATTTTGCAATCTCAAAACATTCTAAATCATGGAGCCATTTACTGTTTTCTTATGAAAGTGCTAATGCCAGTGTTACCAGGACTTGGACACGGGTGTAGGAGTCCGATTCGGATTCAGGTGTTCGATTCGGAAAACTTTAGAATATAAGATTGTGGGATTCGCCTAATATAAATATATTTTATCATAAAAATGATAGGAAATAAAAAAAACAATAGCTAAGATTATGTGAATGCAATCAAGATTCAAGACTAGGCATTTGACTGAACAATTCAAAAGCAAGAAAGCAAACCAATCATCGTCACCAAATATTTTCTTGCACTAATTAATTCTACACAATTTCCTTACACTAATTAATCTACCTTAATTAATTATACTTGCTAATCACCCCACTTAAACCCTACTGTACAAAACACACACACACGCACACACAACTCACTTCTAGCCACCCACACCCTTTTCTAGTCAACCCCTCGACTCTCCTCTCTCATTATCTTTTTCCCCATTTCTTTTTCTCCATTTTTCTCTTGCTTCTCTCTCTCTCTCCAACCGAGCTCCTCCTCTGGCTCCCTCAGTTCAGTCCAGGCGCATGGCCTCTGGCACCACAGACTCCTGCCCCGGCCTTGACCCCCTGCGCCTCCGGCCTTGGTCTCCCTGTGCTCGGCCGACCACCGCCACCTACGCCCTGCTGCCGGTCTCCTTCCCTAGCACTCGGCCCGGTTCGACCTCCGCTTGGCTCAGCTGTCGCCTGCGTCAGCCACCTCACCAATGCCGCCCTTACATGCGCCACCTCAGCTCCTACAGCCATCGCTGTCGACTCCTACAGCCAGCGCCGCCCCCGCCTCTTCCGCCATCACCTCTTTGGACACGGGAAGAGGTGTCGGAGACGCATCCGCCATGTCAGACGCGAGTCGACGCGCCGAAAAATTTTTGGACACGCAAGTCTCGGTAACACTGGCTAATGTACAATATACAAGTTGTGAACGGTATTTTAACTTCACTTAAATTATAAAATCTCACTGTCTTGTACAGCAGACTCATGTTTTTCAAAATTTCTAAAGTGCACAGAATCTCATGTTCAGTGGCCCTGGAACAACAAATCAGCCAATTTCGGTGATATTATACAAGTAAACGATTGCTAAAACTATGGTATGGAACCACACTTCCTATAAATTCATTTCCTTTTGCACTATGCCACTTGTGATATAGGCAAATATAAAAAGAAACTAAAATTACCATGTAATATGGAAGCTACTTTTCGACTGTTAGAAACAATCCCACATCACAAACTCTAAAATTCGACTATAATACATATTGAACTCCAAATAGGGTTACCTATTCTCCTCAGAATGTGGGAGCACAGAAAGGAACTTCGCTGGAACAGCAAGACCTGCCCACATGCATAAGGCCAGCCCCAAGAGCAACTGCATCATCACCTGCACAATCGGAAGAACACTGTAATGCAAAGCAAAGACACCCTAAGGTGTAAGCTGGTTGATGAAAAAAAAAGGAACTAGATCAAAATGACTAGCTTGCCTAAAGTATTCGTAAGCAGGTTAATGAGTGATGACTAGCATAACATTTGGAATTGAAGTACATGTAAGTATGTACACACATGGTGCATCTCATACATATCTGAATTCTGAACACAATTTTAATGCAAACTGAAACACCCCTTTTTCTGGGAATAGCATGCCTAAAGCATTCAGTGCTAACGAACAACTTTTGCAGGCAAAATAAGCTAAATCACAAACAATAACCACTAAACATTGGGTTTTTGTTTGTGGAAACGCTATTATTATACAATTCATGGTCACACCTACACCATTAAAATCCCAACTTACTGCAAAATTACCACCCAAGCCACCCATATACTCGCTTCAAGCACAGCTTCATGCAACAAAATTCACTAGTATATCACAAAAGAAAGGATTTGAAGAGGGAGGGAGTACACATACATCCATGGGCGGTCGCGAGAACTCCTCCTCAGTGATCTTGAGCACGGCGCGATCTGCAACAACAACAAACACACATACCAATCATCCAACTTAGCCACAGCTTCGAGGAAGACAGCCGGCCACAAACTCGACCGCACCATCCAATTTGACCCAAGTTAACCAGAAACAGCGACGACAAGAACACACCCCACGAATCGAAGACACAAGCTCAGAAACTAGATCTAAACTCCACCGAAGTAAGACCAGACCGCCCTCCCCGATCCGGCAATCCCGTATAAAAATCCGAGCGCGTGACGCCGGAAACCAAGGACCCCGGAACCCAAAGAAGCCGCCGCCCAAGGATTCGAAAGGGGTAATAAAGATCCAGAGCGAATCGACTCAGAACGTAGAAGGGGGAGGAGGAGGAGGAGCGTGATATTACTTACATTGGATGGTGGCGTATGCGGCGTGGGCGAGGAGGGCACCGCCGAGGACGCCGACCTGGTAGCCGATCCCCATGGCGAGGCAAGGCGAGCTGCTTCTCCGGGCTCCTCCTCCTTGCGCTTCCGCTTCCGCTGCGGCTGCTCCCCTGATCCCGAATTCGCTTTGCCCGAGTCGATGGGGGTTGTGCACTTGCGCTAACCGTAAGCTGACAGGTGGGGCACGGTGGGTACGGCAAGCCTTGTGTCACGAGAAGATTACTTGCCAGTTTTTTTTTAAAAAAAAGAAAAAATCGACAACATATCCAGAATTAAAAAATTTTGGAGTAGTAAATAAGGAATTGCTCCAACGGATTATTGGTTGTGACTTTTGTCTACTGAGTGAAATTATATTGTAGTATATGTTAGATTTTTCTAAATCATTCAATTAAAAATAAGAAAAAAAGGAAAAAATGAATAATTTTATATCTCTACGGATAATAAAAAGAAAAAGAAAAAGGCAAAAGGGTGCTACCCCTGCCTCCCTACTTGGCAACCGGCAGAAACTGCATGATGCGTGGGCAGCCACGCGCTGGCGTCATACTTAGCACGATTTATAGAGCCCGAACTTATCTCCTAGCTCAAGGTTGGTTACTTCCCACACCTCCCCTGCCTTGCCCAGAACCAAAGCTGCAGCATCAATATCATCGTCTTTGTTGTCGGTAATCGAAGACGCCCATTTTGTGCTCCATCGCGAAATTCGTCACCTACACTTCTCCATACAAAAATCCTTCCACCATTAGCTTCTAGACTTCCTAATGAAGCTCCTAGACATCCTTGTTGGCCCCTTTAGCATCTGGTCGTCGTCATGCCATGCGCATCGCCACTGGAGCACGCCTATGCGTCACCGCCAATGTTCCCATCACTCCACCGTGTTCCAGGGCGAACCACCTACGTCACCACTGTCGCCTTGGTCCCAAAAGTCTATTCCATGCCTCTCTTGGCCACCTCATCACCGTCAAATCATCTTCACCGTGCGTCACCGTCATGCCCCTAACCTCGACACCGCCAACCCAACCCCAGCCGCCATGAGTGCAAAAATAGATCCCCGGGGCCTCAACCCACCTCCCCATACCTCTCTTAGCCATAATCGAGCCTCGCTGTAGGCGCCATTAGAGAGAGAGAGAGAGAGAGAGCAAAGAGATTGATTTCATTTGGAAAGGAGAATAATAGGTGGGATCAGACATTACAAAAGGAAAAAGGAAGAAAAAGAAGGAAGAATAAGAGCAATATGGTCAATTCGCTCCAACGGGATGGAAAAAGTCACGTCAATAGCATTTTGCAAATTTTTGGTCTTTGCGATAGTATTTTGCAGCTTCTCTTCTCCGTAATGGTATTTTTTAAGTCACAAATAGTTGTGATGGCACTGAACAAATAAACTCAAAATCAAAAGTTACAATACTTCTGAACAGGGCCTTAGATAGCATTTGGTTGGGCTAGGGTGTCATAAAACAACACATAAATATTTGGGTATGTCAGGTGCCTGCCTGCCACTGTCCTGGAGCATATAACTTGCAATGGCCACTGGTTGGTTGAATCTAAGTGGATTTTTTTCAGTTACAGTTTATGTTTTTTTAACTGTGGCTGATGGTTTATATCCTTAACGTAAGTGTTTATACGAATAAAGTAGTATCCAAACTGGCACTGATGTGCTGTTGGGAAGGAGCTATGGTCACAGGGGGGAAAAGGGTCCAAATGCCTCCCGGCTTGAGACTATTGCGGAGAGAAGTCGACTCAAAGCATGTTTGGAACACAATATTGTTAAGTGTGATGCAGAATTTATGAATCATACGGCTAGTTATACAGTTTAATCGGGACTCGGAGTAACCTTAGAGCAAGTATAATAAGAGGTTGTTAGTAGACTGTATGCTGAGGTGGAGGAGAAAAAGGAGGAGAGAGAATAGAGGTGGGCTGTAAGTTTACAGCCGGCTGAAGCACAAGAACCAAGAACTTTGTGAGAGAAAGGGGTGGATCATACATACTTCAGCTGGCTGTAAACTACTATATGAATGGGTTGATAAGTGAGCTATAAATGTCCATACAACCAGCTGAAGGCTGTATTATTAGCCTTGCTCTTAGGGTTACCCGAGCACCCAACTTTTGACCACGTTTTCAGTGCTATGGTGTGACTTAGTAAACAGTTTACACTCCTTAGTAAACAGCCTTTGGCTGATAGTGAGATTGACCCAATGCGTCTTTCTTTTTGGTAGATAACATGGCAAGGGCACAACGAACACAAAGTGATTAAGAATACAGTTCTGACGTGGGCAGGGCTATGTTGTTTGTTAGGGGTTCAGCTGAACCTCAAGATTCGTAGAAAATTAGTAGTAATTGCAGTGTTATTTCAACCTAACATACCCCGAATGGTTATTTTGCACCCAACAGTGGACCTTACCACATGACCTACCGTAACTTGGACTAATATATTGATAGATTTTTTTTAAGTTATGGCTTGTAACTTTTAGCATATAGTTTTTGAATTCTGACTGTTCGCTAGAAAGAATATGAAGAAAGAAGTAGTTGTATACAATTTTAGCCAGTATAGTTAAAGTTGATATAATATCTATTATAATTAATTTATAAATCCTATCTTACAAAGATATACTATTTAAAAGCAAATTTCTATTAACAAAAGTTAAAAGTCATAAAGAACCAGCCATCTAATATCACGCCATGTAACATTCTCTACCCGGCCTCAATAGAATCACGACACAGCGACACTGGTCGCTTTTGTTTGTTAACCTCTCATCCTTCTGAGCGGATCGTTGCATACTTGCATTGTTTTGTACAAGAGGATCCGGTGCTGCACTGACCGATGGTGATGGGCGTTGGAATGAAAATGTGGTGTCAGATGGGGAAGTTGGGCAGCGTTAGTCGGGGTTGGGCATGACGCACAGTCGAGCTAAATTTTAGTGATTTATAATTAAAATTTTATTATAACTGATTAAAATTACATTGTACCTAATAGTCACTTATTTAGCATAATTAAATTTAAAAACATAAAAATGTTAGTCCATCGCATATAATTTATACAAATACAGAAAAAAGAATCAGGAAAAAGATTTAAAAAACCAAAATATCAGACAAAAACAAAATTTACGAAAAATAAAAAATAAACCAAAAATCAAAAATCCAAACCAAAATAAGCGGACCTAACGCCCCATGTAAGCAAACAAATCTCTGCCTTAACAATTCTGCTCGCTACATTCTTACTTTTACCTGTAATAAACTGTCAGGATCCCGATCCATCAACCATCCCGACCCTGATCCTACGTAGGACAAAAACAGATTTATACCACAGAAGACTCCGCTCGCTTGGCTGAAAAATAGTGTTTATATTTAAAATTATACTGTAACTGAAGGTAACTTATTTGGTGTAATTAAATTTTAAAAAAATTAAAAATAGAAAAATATGTTAGCTCATCACAGACAATACAAACGAATACGGAAAAAAATACCGACGAAAAAGCTAAAAAAAGCTAAAAGTTTAGAAAAAGACGAAATTTATAAATAATAAAAAATAAGCCAAAAATCAGAAAGTAAATAAGCGGGACCATATCTGAAGCTTATAAACTTCGTAGCTAAAAAGACCACGATCCTGTCAACCCCAAAAAAATTGCCTCGTACGCTTCATTCCCGTTAACACAAACACAACATAATATCAGCTTTTGTCTTATGGACACCAAACAAATCAGCAAAACGAACGCTTCTGTTCCCATTAGCACATACTAATATTTAATCCCAGTTCTCAATCAACTCCGTTAATACATTCCGACATCACATCTCACCGAAGCAAGGGATGTTCTTAAGAACAATTAACAATCACACGCGAGGGCCCAACGGCCCTGGGGAACAAAAACCATTACACCCTACTACTCACCGCCGACGACAAACGATCCGCCACCCATGACCGAGAACGTTCGACCAGCTAATCTCGTAACTTGTTAGCCATGGGGGGGTTGGGATCAGATCACACGAGCTCCCTGTACAGGCACCAAGTTTTGACCTCTTCAACTGTAGAAAGATTTCATTCACTACCTGACGCGAAGTACCAGACAAAAGCGAGTCCCTGCAGCTCAGCGATAGCGGGGCAAGGGACAATCATTCAGCTCGGTACGAATTAGCAGCTGGTGTAGAGGCAGGGTTCCGCTTGACGAAGTGACCAGCTGGGCGTGGCCCCCTATTGAAGCTGCGCTCCCTGTACACTGGTCCTGGGGCTGGAGGCCCCTCGGTTCGCTCATCGGCACTTGGGTTCTGCTGGAAGTCCACGGGTTTATTGTAGGAACCGACTGGCTGGTATTCGAGGTGAGTGCCACCCCTTCGCCTTTCTGCATTTGTGCCATGGCTTACCTTCCCAGCATCATAACCCCTTCCCCTGTGCGTGCCGCCCCCTCTGTGGTACCTCCCGTTGTGGTGGCCCTGGCGCCGCGGCGCAGGATTAAGCTGCTGCTGTTCTGCATTTTCGTGGCTCTCACTCGTCTGGCTATCGTCTCCGTGTGACATCTCTCCTTTACCTTGTTCACTGTTTCCATTCTTTTCTTCATTTCCACCAATATTTTGCGCGAGGTTGCTATTTCTGCTGTCTTGCAGAGTAGAACTATCCACTCGCCCTCCCATATCATTATTGCCCTGTGAGTTGTTCTGAGAAGGGGGGTTGGATTTAGGTTTCCAGTGTGCTCTAGAATGTGTCGCTGCCCCGCTGCTCTTCCCATCAGATCTTGACATGTTTCTATGTTCGGATGAGGTTGAATCCGTGGCCAGTGTTGGCGTTTGATGGACAACGTCCTTCCTGCCTTCTCTCTCTTTGTTCACATTTGAGCAGTTACTTCCCTCATTTCTTTGAGCCTTAACATGCTGTCGCCTTTGCCTGTTAGCTGTACCATGTTCTTTTGCAGCACCAACAGGTAATGGAACTGTTGGAGCCGAACTGTTCTCGGCAGCAGCATCTGCGTGTTTGTCAGGTTCAAGTGGCTGGTGCTGATCAGAAGGCTTCTGAACTTCATGTGAATCTTGAGGGTAGTTTACTCGGTCGGCAGGATTTGGTACCACCAAAGCTGATTCATCTGTATTCCTTCTACGCCAAGAAGAATGAGAATTCCCATGCCCCCTACTAGTTTTCTTGTCCTCCCATTTCTTGGGCTGAGTTGTGGCCTCAGCTTTAGCAGCACTGGACTTTTCAACTGCTTCCTTATCATGACTCTTGTTGTCCACATAGGGCTTCTCTGACAGTAAATTTTGCCCCAAATTCTGCTGCTGAAGCTCTTTGGACAGAGGCTTAGGTACATATCTTTCCATTTCAGCTCTCTTTGTTTTTGTAACATTCTCCCCATCGTTGGTGTTCTTTCCAGCTGGTTGAGTAGGGGCACCTACTGCTGCGTTCAGCGTGGCTTCATCAGATTGGTCATTCTGCCCTGACGGCTTAACTGGTGCCCACACGACACCCTCATTCCCATGTGGCTTCTCAACAAGTTGGACAACATGCTGATTCTTTCCTGATCTTTTTGCCTGCTGAGGACTTGGGCGGCTGTTTGCTGTATTATGAGCTTCCTCTGGTGGTTTTGAGCGCTCCTGGTTCAAAGATCCAAATGAAATACCACCCACAGTTATACTTCCCACAGTGACAATAGTACCTTCAGTGGGAACTATAGAACTACTGATGATAACACCAGCAGTTTGTGTTTTTAGCTCATTAGAGAACTTCACTGTATTCCGCTCATTAAGCAACACGGGTGGATGTTTAGAAGTAACTGGAGCATCATCCACCTTTTTCTTATTTCTTGAGTGCCGGGCACTCTTATTGTTGTGGGCTGGGGGGTCATCATGCAATGTAACAACAGCAGTTGATGCGTCCAAAGAAGTCTCAACAATTTTTTTAGCATTTTCTGTGCTTAACGCAATGCTTGACCTCTCACCAGGAATTTTCTCCTCTGAAACAACTTGCCTTCTTCTGTAGCTCTGCCTAGGCTTTGGAACACTGATGTCATGCGATTGCGATATACTTTTCTGGGCTACATGCCCCATCATGTTGCTCTGTGTGTTCCTGAGTGAGGATGAGGTGTTATGATCAGCAGGATGTCTACCAGCACCGGCAGCATGTGGTAGAGTAGCAGACTTGGACTGTACAGGATGTTCACTATGCTTAGGATCAGTTGGTGGCAGAGGAGTATTAAGACTATCAGATGTAATAACATCACTTGATTCAGCTGTTGAAGTAGCAGATTTAGTAGTCACATCAAGTCCAGCCTTTTGCTTATTATGCACATAATCAATTTCTGGTGGTGTATCATTTGAGTTCTTATGATGTACTGATGAACGCCTGTTCAGTTCTTCCAACTTCGCAAGAGCTTTTGCCTTTTGTTGCTTTGTCCGTTCCTCCTCCTCAGCTTGCAATTGTTTTGCACGTTGTGCAGCCAACTCCCTCATTTTTGCACGCTGAAATTAAAATACAACCAAGAAAACACAAGTCAGTACTCAACATGGTTATGAATTCCTGTGCATCACGTTAACCTTGCACTCTACAATTTATTTACTTGCCTGTTTCGACCATTTCATTTTGTATGTGCGCTACATTTTGTTATACATATTACACAAATTCCACAGGCAATAAAAGCTACTCAATACAGTAAAGCAGCTTGCTATGTTCTGATATAAGTATGATAAAAGAATGTGCCTATTTAATAGCATAAACTAATAAGTAAACAGCATATGGTACAAAACTAAATACAGTATGAGAGAATTTTAAAGTTTCAAGGATGGGACCCTACAATACAAGTTATGACGACCATAACTGCAAGTAAACAGCATATGGTACAGCATTATGTATTGTATTTTATATTTATACTTTCAAGGTTTGAATAAAAGCCGACCACACAATAATGAAAAAAATTTAACCTCAACACGATATGTGGGGAACAAATAGCACTAAATGTCCTAATTTAGCAAAATGCTAATTGACTGCAACATTTGTACTATGAAATGAAGTCCAAACAGTATCTCAGATACAAAAGACAAGGCAGGGTAATAATGTATTACAAACTTGAAATTATGCCAACAGAATAAAACACAACTTCTTTAAATAGATATGGCGAACGGGCCTCTAGCGTAGCGGTTATAGCGCTCTAGTAGCACCCTTCAGGTCCTGGGTTCGACTCCCAGTGGGAGCGAATTTCAGGCTGAGGGGAAAAAATCCCCTCGCTTGCCACATAAGCCAAATCACAGGTCTAAGGCTCGCCCAGGTCGTTGGTCGCGCCAGGTCGTTGGTCAGGGATCACCCTGGTTGTTCTCACATGGGCTGATGCCGCTGTGTCAGGGTGGGGCAAGGGTTCGGGAATTTTCTCGATCTGCGTGAGAAGATCTTCTTCTTAATGAAATGCTCGGGGGCTGTCTTACCCCCCGCAGGTCGAGTTTTTTTTTAGAAATTGTTCTTGATGAATTATTGAATGCAAAATGATTGAAATAGTTCAGGGTACTAAATACTTTTAACATATAAGTGAAGAGAGGTTACTGGACAGCAGTCACCATTGAGAATTATAGTAATTTTTTTTTAAAAAAACTAGGATGGTAGCTGTACAGTTTTGTAATACTACAAGAAATTTACAACCATATACCTGAGATTCATTATCAAGTGAAGCCGGCATATCATCAGTGAGTGTAACAGGTGGCAGATGTGAAGCATTCTCATGAGGTTGGTCATGCTGACTATTCCTCAAATCAACTACTGACGAAGATTCACTTGTAGAATTTTCTCCACGCCCATGTCCTACAAAATTATTAGCTGACCTGTCTTTAGCAGGACCATGGTGACTGTTTCTTGAAGAATCACTTCTCCTATGCGTGCAATCATGAGTTGATTCACAAAGCTTTCCAGCTTTGCTTACTTCAGTTAACTGTGAGTGTGATGGTCCAACAACCGCACCATCAGTATGTACACTTGGTAGTTTCTGCACCACAGGAGAAATATGAGAAACAAAACCTGCCTGGCCAGAAGCAGAAGGAAAAGCAGTGATGACAGGAGATGAAACATCTTTTATCACCTGATCTGCCTTTGAATTGGTGCTTTTTTGCTGCTTCTCCTTGGCTTCCTTGGATGAAAATGGTTCTGCAACATTACGTGCATCAACATTTCTAGTTTTGTTGTTCAAACTCTCTATTTTCTCTATTAAAGCCGCATTCTTCTTAATGACAGGTTGCTGATCAAGTGTAACTGAACTATCCTCCTTGAACTTCTTCCGACGAGTGCCATCATCAGCTTCCCTGGGATGGGAATGTGCATTTTCCGAAACAGGCGAATGGCTTATACCAGCTGGACCTCTCTGATCAGGCACCGACTTCATAAGCACCTTGTTCCTTTCATTAAAGATATCCTTCATATCCGCCCTCATGTTCACATCGGTCCGGTTTCCATCTGGATGGGGAAGAAGTGGTGGTGCAGGCTGAGCCTTACTTTCGTCTTCATAGGGGCCTCCTAAGCGATCAGGGTTATCATGCAAAATCCTCGGCTGTCCTCGACGAACGACATGTACTCTATCAGATTCCAACTGCTCCTTGGGAACTATTTCATGTTTGCCTTGTCTGCTCTGAGAATATCCAGGTTGGAACTTGTCGTTCTGATTTGGGAATTGATTTAATATTCCTGGTTGATGAGGACCTCCAACGAAAGGTGAATCTCTTGCATTGGCATTATTGAAATTTGCTCGTGGTGGGCCATAATATCCATCATAAGGCATTGGGCCATGGTAAACTGGTCTAACTGGAATAACAAGTTGATTCATAATATAGGAATTAGGCGGTGCAGAATGATATGCATCTCCATTTTTAGGGTGATATCCACCATGCCCTGAGGCTTGCTTTGCTGCTGCTTCTGAGTTGTGTGGGAACTGACCATAGTAAGTAAATGGTTCGACAGGGAAACTGCCAGGGGGGGCTACAGGTCTGTATGGGCCACCTGGTGCTGGTCCTCTATGCCACATTCCCTCAGGAGGGTGACCTGGAGGTGCACGCCATGAATCAAATTGTGGAGGGGGCATGCAAAAGTTAGTGGGGTATGGTTGAGGCTGCTGGGCTTCATTTGGCAGACTTGTGGCATGGAAGGGATCACCTCCATCGTATGCATGCTGCTCTGTCTTCATGATATCCACAGGTTGATTATTGGATGACAAAATTACCTCACCAGATCCTGACACACACAAACATTATCACATGATGTGGTAAGGCAATTAAATGTATCCAACAGCAAGGAACATTATCAACTATGAAATAGTGGTGAAATTAGCAATACCAGCTGCTAGGCTCTTTCCTTGTTCATTTTGTTCTGCCTCTTTACCAGAACTAGAAGTCGGGCGCACTTTCGAACTAGAGCCTATAATAAAAAGAACTGTAAGGAGTATTCTTCTTGTACATCAACAGACTAGGAGAAATTGACATTTGTTGAATCAGAGCAGTCCAAACAAAAACCGATATTTGCCCGAATAGTTCTAATAACAATAACATTTATCTACTTCTTTCCAAATGTTCAATACGATTGAGAATTTGACATATTAAGTTATCAGGTATGACACTCTAAAAAAATCATAGAAGATATCTTATGTTGCAGATTACCTCGTTGGCTGTTTGATTCAGAGCTTTTTTCAGAGCCGAGTGTTGGGAAGTC
This sequence comes from Dendrocalamus sinicus, assembly GCA_036346575.1. Lineage (NCBI taxonomy): Eukaryota > Viridiplantae > Streptophyta > Magnoliopsida > Poales > Poaceae > Dendrocalamus > Dendrocalamus sinicus. The sequence continues at coordinate 20,274,825 of CM070649.1, read as the reverse complement.
ACCGGTACTTAGAGTAAACCCATGTCCATGTGATGAAGATCCCTACAGAGTTAAGATCAAAGATATGAAATATGTGTTAGTCTGTTGAGTCAAAAGCAAGCTCAAATTATGGGCCTGTTCTTTTTGGCTGCGGCTTGTGGATTTTATGCTGTTTGTACGAGAGATTACAGAGTAATAGAAACTCACGTGCGGTTTTTACCGATATAAATGAAGTCAGTAAAGTATGTACTACAATTAACTAGTATACCCTATCTTGAAAAAATACTCTATTTAAAAGCTAGTTACTGTAGAAAAACCGAAAAGCAGCTTTTAGAAGCTGAAAAGAACAGGGCCTATAGGTGTTGCGCATTACCAATTTGTCAATAGTTCTTATTGATACTTTAGTATTCTCTGAGGGATTATCTGCAAATCGAGAAAGCTGTGAGCTTCCTGGTCTTGTCTCTGCACTTTGAGGACGATTTGTGGCCATTGGTAAATGATGTGATGGTAATGTGCCTGAAGCTGTGGATGGTCGAGAATTTGGACCCCAAGCATTAGGTGAGTCAAGGGATTCACTTCCAGCTGTTGAGGGCCTTGAGCCTCCCCCAGAAGAGGGACGGCCATTGAAGTGACTGGGTGAACCGGAGCCTCCATCATTCTTGGGAGATAGAAGTGAAGAGGAACCCCATGCATTTGGTGTTGTAGGTGCTGGTTTGCTGCCCCATGTGAGGGTGCCCCTGACATCAAAAACCATAATGGGAAAACATTGAGAACTCTGAATGACTAGCATCCTGAATATATAAACATTGAATCAAAAGAACAGGAAGTATAACAATTGTGTGTTGGGGCATGGGGGTGCTTACTTTGGGACAATTTCCACATTGGGATCAAGACCGTGATTTTCCAACCTTCATGAGCAGAGCAACTACTGAATCAATTCACAGGTAGAGAAGTCTATAAAGTTCAAATTTGGCTTCCAATACCCAATGAGAAAAGTGTTACCTCTGACTTGGCAAATTAATAGGTTTTGGAATTTTTCCAAGAACAGTCATGCCAGATTTCCTTGTAGGGACAGCCCATCTGCAGAAAGCAATATGAAATAAATAAAAAAAGAAAACAGAGTGTGTGCATTGTCTGCAGAAATGCTTATGTAGCTATGTAACTATTAAGAGCAGTAACTGGATTATGCAAGCGCAAAGGTACACTGTTGAAAAGAATTATAAAATATTTAACTCTTGGACAGAAAATCAATGGAGCTTAATTTGACCACACAAAGAAAACTAAAAAAAATTTGACCAAATGGCGTTGCAAGGCAGTTCATAACCAATCCAAAAGATTTAATTCACAGAAACAACTATGTCTGAGGGATTGGAAAAAGACAATACTTATGCCAAATGGTGGTTGACAATATACTGTCATTAAAAAATCCATCACTTTTGTGGAAACGTCATTAACCAATACAAAAAGGGCTAAAAACACAAGGGTAAAAACAATTACACCTGAAAAGTTGGGCAAGCTTTGAAACAACTAAGACACACCTGGCTGTTAATGGGCCAAAATGTAACATGATATAAATCAAAATTTGCAAACTTGATACATGCATTTGTGCAACACACTTATATGTTATATCCATACTACACAATCATTAATTAGGGTCCCTCAACTGGATAAACACAAACTAGAGCACTAGTCTGCCCTTAATAATAGATAACTCCTATTATTCCCTTAAAAATTAGATAAGTAAACTGATAAAATCATCAATAGAAGATATGGTAAATAAAGGGGGAAAAACAAGGTAAGCAAAATAACAAAAGAGACAGTTCAGCTATGAAAAAAGGCGAGAAACATAGCAAGTGGCGATTCCTGTGCTAAATTTCAAGCAAAACACTGGCGTTTCCATGTTGGTAGCTCTTCATTCACAAGGAACATATAATCACTACATCTCCCAGAACTTCCACAATCTGAAACAAAGAAGGAGCACCAAAAAGGCTAATCTTGCAACCATCGCCATGCAACGATGCTGCCACACGAATACCATACCCACCACTTTGCAACTCCATTCGCTCAGTCGATCAAACAACATAGGTTCATCTTCCAACCGTTGCCACGCCATGATGCTGCGGCACGAACACCATACTCACCACTTTGCAACTGATTCGCTCAATCGATCAAACAACACAGAATCTAACCAAACCACCTAAAAACACACGCGGCCTATTTAACTTGTTTCATCCATACACCACACATAAAACGAAACAGAAGTTAAATACTACCGTACGCCACGCACTACCAAACCGATGCTAAATAATCTAAAATTTTCAAAAAATTTAGCAGGCATCACCAAAATCACCGCACGCAACAATGCCCATGTCCTACGCATCCAATCCAGAATTGCAACAAAAAATTTCAAAAGCGTGACGAAATTGCATCACACGTGCGAGGGCGTGGGCGTGGGGTAGGGATCGCGAACCTCTTGTCCGTGGTGAGCAGGTTCGAGGCCATGGCCTCTCCTCGCGAGCTAGCGCCCCCACCGAGCCGCCTCGAATTCCGCGGGCCAAATCGAACGGAGCCAATCGCCGGGAGCACCCAGGCCGGGGAGATCGAGATCTCTACGGACGCCTCGGAGGAGCCGCGAGGAGCGACGGGGGAGAAACCCTACGATAGGACAGGAGGAGACGGCGGTCGGGGAGGGGACCGGCCGGCTCGGATCTGCGGCGACGGCAGCAGCGGAAACGGAGGCGGAGGCAGAAGTGGAGTAGCTACGGCGCCCTCGGTGCCCTGCCGTCCGGCGAGCGGCGGCTGCGGCGGCAACGATGACAAGTGGGGCCCGCGTGTCAGAGGGGGAGGGAGGAGGGGAGGGGAGGGGAGGGGAGAGAGAGGTTGGAGAGGCGTTCGTGAGAACGATATAAAGGAGGGGGGGAGGGACGCGTGGCTGGACGGGACTGGCTAGGATCGGTGGGTTCGCGCACGCGTGGATCCCACATGTCAGCGAAAATTCTGGACCGCTGGAGGGATACGAGTGGAGGTTCGGTGCGGTGGTGTGGCCGCATTACGGAATGATTAAGGGCTGTTCTTTTTAGCGTTAGGCTTCAGTTTTTAGTTTTTTTATATTAACTAATTTTTAAATAGAGTGTCTTTTTAAGATAGTTTTTACTAATTAATTATAGTACATACATTAACGACTTCATTTATATCGATAAAAACTGCATGTGAATTTCAGTTACTCTGTAATCTCTCACATAACAACCCAAAAGCCAAAAACCATAAGACTCCGCTAAAAAGAACAGACCCTAAGAGGCTGTTTAGTTGGGTGGATAGAATAGTATATATTATTGTTTAGTTGGTAGGATGAGATTGAATGAGATGAGTTAATTTTGTGTTTAGTTGAGTGAACAAAGGTGAATGAGATGGGTTATGGTAACCTTGGTGCGTTTACCTTCGAACTCAATGAACAGCCAGAAAAGTGCATGATTGTATGCAGAGGTTCTACGAGGGTACTGAAAAGCCAAAATACGGCAGTGATAAAAGTGAAGAACATGTATCAGTTTTGAGTTTTGACTGTTGAGCCTTAGGCTGACAATGCAACTGTTGTAAAGCAAAGCCACGACAGGATACACCACTATTGTGGGAACTGTAAAAACCACGACTAATTTCCTTCCGGTTGGGCAAGTAATTGCCACTTTAAGTGTGAACAACTACTCAATTCACCACATACACATAGGTAGAACCCCAGCTGTTTTCAAAGGACCCATGTTAGCAAGATTGAAAAGCATATGAAACTATAGCAAAACATTACAAGAAACACACAGAACAGCTCCATATCAGTCCTGCTAAGTACACAGCTGCAATGTTTTTGTTTGGCAGCAGATAGAGTACTAATGGATGTAGCAAAAGATGTCATACGTACAACAGCAAAAGGAGACTTATACAAATTCAAGGGAAGTGGTTGCTAATATACCTAGCAACTCAAATCAACTTGTTAGTAGCGGAAAGTTTGTTGAACGCCCTAGCAATTGAAACATGCCCGGACAAATAGGCATAGTAGTAAGATGTGCCTCTTCAAATCTAGGTAGATTAGCCAAATTATCCCAAAGATCTTCAGGAACATCGTTGTTGGCAGTAGCGGCCTTCTCTATAGCTGTAGCAAGCCTTTCAAGCCTAATTTGTATTGTTGTTGGCAGTTCCGAGCCATCTAAAGTTGGGGCTGTCTTGGCCCTCTTTGTGGGAGGTATGCTAACCGAGGAAGGTAAGCATGAAGCTAGACATTGATTGTGTCCACACAATTGGCCACGGCCCTCATGGTTTTCCCCCAAGTTATCCCCAAGCTGCTCATCATCCATTTCACTACCATAACATGATTACAGATTACATGAAAACCAGAAATCGAGCAGGTTGTAGACATGTCGTACCATGATAAGAGCTAACGGAAACCATGAAAGTAGAGTGCATGACAAGTAACAGAGCTACAACGAAGTCATCAATAGCAATTGGAGAGGAAAAAGAATGACATGCCATGGTCTGATTTTGCCATTTTGCCAAACAGAGAGGGAAAAGAGCTCCCATTTCTGGTGCTGCCATGGTCTGAGTTGAAGTTATCAAGAATAGTCGCAATCCTACTTGTTAGTGGAGTAGCAATTGGATCACGCAGTACTCAAAGATGTCAATTACAGCTAGCATATCAACATGTGTATTTCATCAAATTGCATAAGAATCATAGTGTCAGATAGCAGCAGCCACTCAACCCTCAGTTTGAAAGACTGCACTGCTACACTTACATGTAAACACACACATCCATGACTAGTTCATGAACACAGTTATACAAAAACATATGTGATTCCTTATATGCAGGTAGCCAGGTAGACACTATACACTGTTCGACATTCTCAGATTCACCAAATTTTCACTGGATTTGGGTGTCATACCTTTGGTGTGGGGAGGAAGGCTCACCCAAGGCTGCTTAGCACCGCCAGGTGAAGCTCTCCACGGATGGACGAGCACCCCAGCATATCTGAACAACACAAACAGCGAGGGGGAAATTACAACCCTACATCTGAAGGAAAGCCTCACCCAAGGCTGCTCCTGCCATCAGAGCGGTTCGGGGCCAGATCACAGGGGGAGCCATCTCCGCAAGAAACCCAGAAGCGGCCGGAGTGGCCACCAAGCCGGACCAGCACGGCTGGGAGGGGGGAATCCACCGTGGAAAGAAACACAATCAGCAGCAAACGGCGATGGATTCCCGAACTCACCTTGGGGATCAATCACCACGACAGCTCGCAAACTCACCTCGGTCGGCCAATTGTTCGCGCAGTCAGCAGTCCTCAGCTCGCGGACGCCGTTCCCATCCTGACCTCGCGGCCGCCATCCCTGCCCACAGGATGCGGCCACGCATGCGAGTGAACGGGTGCCTGGTGTGGAGAGCGGAAGGAAAATAGCTACCACTGCTCGGCCTCCAGACACGTAGGCCCTTGCTCGACGATGTCGCCGTCATCCTCTGGGCGCCGACAACTGGCACGGCTGCCAGATGCAAGAGAGAAGGGTGGGGGTGGCCGGGATTTGTGGATCTGATGATGGGGAGTGAGAGGGAGACTGGGAGCAATGAGTGGTAACGCGGGAAGGGTCATGGATGTGTGATAGGATTCAATCTTCAGGATTTGGATAGGAACTATGATTCAGGGGATTACTTCCTCTCAACCCTGCAACTCTCTAAGCCATCTCATTCCGATGCTACAAACGTACTTTTGAAAACTGGATGCAGCAGAGACTCAGTGAATAAATCAACTATATTTCAGTTCAAAACAAAATCAACTATATTTTCATAAGACTTAGTTTGCAGTATCTCCACCTCTTCGTTCTTCTGGAGTTCATGAGGATAGACGAGTTTGTGGATAATATGCTTCGTGATATTGCTCTTAACATGACTTTGCATTTACGCAACACAAGCAACATTATTATCATAGATAATCGTAGGGGTATCGATGGTGTTAATGCCATAAGACTTCTAGATATGGCAAATCACTTGTCTGAGCCAAGCACATTCATGTGAGGCTTCATATAGTGCTATAATCTCCAAGTGGTTGGTAGAGGTAGTTACCAATGTCTACTTAAATGGCTGCCAAGAAATAGTTGTACCACCACAGAGGAATACAAACCCAGTCTGAGATTTAGCACTATAGGAATTAGACAGATACCAACATCTGTATATCCTACTACGATCAAAGTCTTAGTCCTTCCAATAAAACAAACCAAGAACTTGTGTACCTTAGAGGCATCTGAGAAGAGTCTTAACGCCATCATATTGCCTTCTTGTTGGAGTTGCACTGTATCTAGCCAACAAGTTGGCTGCGAGCACTATATCATGCTCGGTGCAGTTCGCAAGGTACATCGGTGCTCCTATGATGCTTAAGTATGGAACCTTAGGTCCTAAGACTTCCTTATTTTCCATTATCGGTCTAAATGGGTCTTTATCCATATCAAAGGATCCTAACTACCATGGGGTCTTTAAAAGATAAGATTTATCAATATTAAATTTCTTCTGTACCTTCTTGGTATAGGTAGACTATTTCACTAAGACTCCTTTAGGGAAATACTCTAGCTGCAGGCATAAGAAATACTTAGTCTTACACAAGTCTTTCATCTTAAACTCTATCACAAGGTAAGAGCTTGCTTCCTTTATGTCCTCTGTGGTTTCGATAATATTCAGATCATTGACGTAAACTGAGATGATGCAGAATCCGTTGTGACTTCTTTTATAAACATGCACGGACAATCATCATTATTGGAGTAATTCTTCTTCATGAGAAAGTCACTGAGTCGGTTGTACCACATTCTTCCCGACTGCTTTAACCCATACGACGACCTCTATAGTTTGACGCTATATATGTTGCAATTAGCTTTGTTAGGATCCTCATAAGTGCATGTCATATCATGAAAGCAATCTTCCATTATTTTACCATATATCACATTTATCATCAAATTAATATCACACTGAATAAAACACGATTGAATATTGCATGACACAATTAAATCAACAACAATGAATAGTTATCAACCATCAACTATCATTTTACTATGCACTTGTCTTCTCTAGTTGCGACGACCAGGTTGATTAGAAGATGACACCAACCTCGAAGTTACTCGTTCTATAGTAAACATCCAAACTCAAAAGGTACAACACTACAATACAATAATTAATTGACAACGCTCCTACACGCTTCTTAAATCCATCATATTCCTCCTTTTTTGGATAGCCATCCCCGCTGTCACGGCACTAAACTTAACATAACTTTCAACTCCCACATCATATTATAGCAAATCATACCAGTTCTAAAATCTACACAAAAATTTATACAACTTCTTAGTTGACCACATGTCCAGATTTGTATGATCGAATACTGCAATCAGGGGGTGAATGATCGTCGCCGCTTTTTGGAGTCTTCTGGTGGTCGATGAAGGTTTTGACCGCTTGGTGCTAAATCACCTGATCAATCGCTCAACACATGACCACTTAATCGATCACTTTGTTTGACCGCTCGCTCGATCACTTTGTTCGACCAGTCGATCTACTGCCCTATTTTTCGACCGCTTGCTCAGCTTTGATCTGTGAGCAGTTTGTACGTACTCAAATTCATCGACACCACTAGTAGAATCTCTTGATCACTTGTACCTTCAAGAAAACAACACCTTTGAGTACTTCGTAACTCCTTTGTTTTCCTGGCAGCGAATCGACATATTTTCACGTGGTCGTATGCTTCAACCCAATTGCAATCACCAGTAGTCTTCAACAAATCATGAACCAGATTGATTCAAGATGATCTTTATTGCTGGATTTCTATGGATTTATAAAGTGCCCTCACAAGCATATCTAAAAGCCTTCTCGATGAAAGCCCTCTGAAATCGAAAAAACCTTCCTCCCTAAAAGCCCTACCAAAAACCACTCTAATGCACACGTTAGCCTTTAGTCTCTCCCTGCTTTTATAGGCTAATGTTACAAACTGTGTCTACCTCAAACACGGACTCAAAACTTTATCTTCTTTCAAAAACCAAGGGACCAAAAACCTTTTCGAACACAAAATTTATTCAAGCTCTCAATCTTCTTAGTTATGGACTCCGTCCACAACTCCTAACTCACCACGTCACGAGCCTCTAGGACAGCACATCCTGTATCTTCATCACGCCTCATCAACTTCTGTGTAGAAGCCTCCTGGATCGTACTGCCTGTAGCTTCTCCACAAATCACCACCTTTGATATGTACGTGCTCCAGCATAAGCCTAACCACCTCGCATGACATCCTCAACCGCTTAGACCTTAGACTTTTCCATCTTAGTACTGGTCCTCTTTGTCACCGACCATGACCATATCCACGCCCACCTGCACATGCAAAGACCAAAGAAACATTTTCTCGGCACAAGTTCTTCACAACTTAACCGACATTAGTCCAAATAATCAAAACACACCTTTAAACATCCATCAACATCAAACAGGTGAGCCATAACCACAAATTCCATCGCTATCCCAAAACTCCAACTTCAGACCACTTGTTATGACCGGTTATGCCTTCTATGCAAAGTCTGGTCGCTAGCTCATCGAGTACTTGAAAACACAAATACTTAGAAATTACCATAGCTCCGCTCAAAACACTCAAAAATCATAAGTATCATAGTACTACTGACCATCAGCCGATCACTATTCCATCGATCACCGAGTACCGACCAGATACTGAAGTACAGATTACCATCTACAAGTACTGTAGCACCAACCACCGAGTACATACTTGGTACTATAGCACCGACCACCGACTGGTCCACTGAAGCTCACGACCCATCAGAAATGAGTACTCGAGGTAGTCGAAGATCACAAGAATTGAAATACTCAAAGCCTACGAGTACCGACTATGAAGCCTACGGCAACAATCACAAAGCCTAAGACAGCCGATCACAAAGTCTAAGACTACAGTCCACCAAGTCTATGACTATGACAACAGACTGGGAAGTCTACAATTATAACAACAGACTACGAACTCTATGACTATGACAACATACTGCAAATACTCGATCACCGACTAGGTACTGTAGCTACGACCATCGAAAATCACTATAACTACGACCATCGAAAAAGCACTGAACTCAATCGTGGTTAATGAGCTGTGGTTGAAATACCATGGTCGATACCTGCCATGGTCGAAATACCATGGTCGATTTACCGTAGTCGGTCTTGAGTGACTGCCGTGGTTGATCTGCCTTGAGCGACTACCGTGGTCGATAGACCTTGATCAACTGCCGTGGTCGACTACCGCCCTGAAAATCCAGCGACACGAGAACATCGATTAGAACTTTCACAAATGTAAATTCCAATAAAACCTAAATATTAATTATTCATCATTACTAAATGTATGACCACCACATGGTTTAACAATATCCCTTTTGATGAATACATCGACAACACCTTAAAAACTCTTCAATGAGAAAATTTGCGAAAAGAAAAATTCAAATCTGCAGACCACAGCCAAAAGAGTACACAGAGCACAGACCACAGCAGAAAGCGCATAACACTCAAAAAAGCTCAGAAAACCCCCCTCAACACCAGAGATCAATTTTTCATACTCTCAGAAAAATTTCCCTATTTCTATTAATCTAGTCATGCAAATATAGTAAACTATTATATTTTTAGAAACTATAGAAATTTATCTACCACTTTCTAGTTATGCCAAAAATCCAATTGTGCCATCTAATCAGTCAAACTAATAATTTTCCACGACCGCGTCTAACACAACCGGTTTTGGACAACAATCTTATAAAATTCATAACTTCTGTTATACTGATCCAAAAATCATGTTCTTGGATTGTCTGGAATCCTTAAGAAATTACCTAAACTTTTCATGTAGATCAAATACTTACAATTTTTATTATACCGTTTATTAGAGTACTACCAATTGACTACTATTCTCTAGACAACAGGCTTACAAAAATCATAACTGAAAATTTAATTATGTGATTTACATGATTAAGTATTCTACAGAAAGCTAACAAAATTCTCTACGATTATCTTGAAGATGACATTCCCAAATTTTGCCTATACTGCTCCCGAAACAGCAGTAGAAAATTATCGCAAATGGAACCGATCTACTAGTCAATCCCCCTAATGGACACTTGCTACCTCTCTAATCTGTATTCTAACATCTAATTAAATTAACAAATAGAGAGGAAATAACCAGATTGTTACCGAGGCGTCGAACGTCAAACCCACGATTTGCTCCTCACTTTTCCCTTTCTCTTCTCCCTTTTAATCTTTTCCCCACTGCCGATGTTTTCCTTTGTTTCCTCGTTTTCCCTTGGCTTGGCCCCCTCTGGATTGGCGTACCACAGTCACATGGCACCTGAGGTGAAGCCATTTTTTTCCTGCACACGCTGAAATAGGACACCATGGTCAGGAGAGATTCTAAGGACATCTTTTGCGTGTTAGCACGAAGCCCGTGAGGGTGAAGTAGTCAATGCAAGATTGCCCTACCGAGGCACTGCCTTCGAGGTAGGCGATGCGTCGGAGAAGCGACGTAGGGCTGCCCCACCGAGGCACTGCCTTCTAGGTGGGCAGCACGTTAGCATGAAGCCTTTGAAGGCGAAGTAGTCAACGTGGGATCGCCCTACTGAGACACAACCTTCGAGGCGAGTGGCACGCCTAAACAAAGCCAATTGATGGTGAGGGAATGATGGCTATAGAGGAGAAGCTGAAAAACACTAAAAAGAAGTTGTAAATCACCAAAAAGGAACTAAGAGTCATTGAGGAAAAGTTGAGGGGTTTCTGAGGAGATGGTGGGGATCATCCGCCAAGTGCACATGAGCTCGGAAATGTTGTAGGACAATGATCAACGCTTGAGCTAGGAATGTTGTGGAGACAGGTAGATAACGTGAGCTTGGGACGTGAGATTAGAAGTGAGAGAGAAAATGATCAACGCTCATTTTTCGTAGCAAGATATCATTTATTCGACATGATAGATCATCAAAGTCATTGCTGTGGGACAAGTAAAGTCCCATTATGTGGGGACCCTGGGCGAGGCAGTGCCCGTAGTCGCCGCATATGTTCTGTACTAGTCCAATGATCAGTAGCTAGTACACACATTTATATTATTGTGATCACATCCATACACATCGCACATAAATGACTTACATAAAAAGGATGATATATTTAAACGAGGCATAAAAGAGTACATACACGTAAGGCCAACCGGCCAAACATCAATAGAGTTCAAAATAAAAGTGCAGCGGAAGTCTAATAACAAGGTGTCCAGTGATTTGCCATCATAACCGCTAAGTGAGCTGCATGACAGACCCTCAAGCCAAATTGATTTATCTAAAATTAGGATGCAAGAAATCTTGCGACATATGACAACCTAGGCAAAGGTCTTTCCCGCCTTAGGAATTTGTCGTAGTTAGTCGTAGACTCATTGTAGTGCTTCTTGGTTTATTTTGTTGTGTTTTCTTTGATTCCTAGCTTTGCCAATGAATCTGATTTGAACTTTTTCTGTAATTTTCTTGAAACGCAAAGGTCCTGCGTTTTCAAGAAATAAAACTCTGATCCTTTCAGGAGCACAGCTCACCAGGGCAAACAGGGGTACTCACTACAGTATGACACACTCGACCTTATATCATTTGGCACTGTTAGCTTACCCTACCCCTACACATAACTATATAAGCACGTACATATAATACGATGAAATCATGTAGCAAATCATCATGCAACAATGCAAGAACAAGGAACAAACTTACATTTTGCAGGACATTACAATGACATACATTGCTTTCCTGAGTCCATCATCTCCTGCACGGTGCCCCTGCAAGAACATCGAAATGATTGCTACATCTTTAACTACAGGATGCAGCACGCAACAATCAATCTCAAAGGAATCAAGAAACGAGAAGCACGACCTAGATCCCAGTAGAAAACCATCGTTTGCTCCAAGAAATAGTAAAAGGCTATTGAAGTTGTCTCCTGGGGCATTCCGTGGAACACATGGCGGGCACACGCCACGAGCTTGCGGAGGCCAGAAGCCCAGAACTAAGGCAAATGCACGGCGCCGAAGGCCGCGAGCGTGGGGCTAGCTGTTCTAGGCGGGCACCGCGACCGCGGCGGCGCCGGTGAGTCCGACGCAGCCTGAGCCGGGCCGGCGCATTGGCGCGTTCTTCTTGGGGGCGCCCCTCGCGTCTGCGCGGGAGGCGCCTCTCTCCCCTCCACACTTCACATCTGCAAAACGACTCACGAAAGCGGGAAAGCAAGGCGCGTGGTGTAACGACTGCTCTACTCTACGTTTGATTACGCTGGCGTTAGTGCAAAAGAGCCCTGCATCCTCCCTCCGCACCTCTCTTCGCCAGCGCCAGAGAAGAAGCGTCCAGGGCAGGCCTCCTTCCACCGAAGCCGCGCCACCCTTCTGCTGGGCTGGCTTGGAGTGTCCAGGAGGAGATACGGAAGCCCTAGCGTGGAGTCTGACTCCTTCTGTTGGTACGGAAGCCCTAGCGTAGCTTGAGTGGATTGTTCTAAGAGGCTGTTTTGTTCTGTGCTGTGAGCAATCAGACAAAACATTTTGGGGGTTTGATGTGATTCTCGTTCTAATAGCACGGCTTAATCTTCCCACATTTTGGGGGACTTTAAGTCCGCCCTTGATGGGTTGAATGAAACATGCAAGATTGCTTTAAGGTGTTCTTTTGAAACCAGTAGAATGTTACGCATCAGCTTGGTTTACGAGATAGCAGTTTGCTAGGGCAAGTTGGGGTTGAACAATGCTGATTAGGGTATTTTTATCTGTAGAAATGGATAGAAAGTTCATGGATTTTTAGCCAATGTGCCATGGTATTATAATCTCCGGTCCTAGACTGGTTATTGCCAAATTCCAATAACCTACATCAAGCCGGCACTGACCACCAGGCACCAAGTGGTAAGTGGTAACTTATCCAGTTCTGGTCTTCAAAACCCTGTTAAATGTCCCACCCTCCCTTTCCCTTTTCTCCATGATGTTTCTGGTTCAAATAGTTCATACATATTGTGAATTTACCATGTTAAAGATCTGATGGAAATTAATTGAGGAACAAAGGCGTCTTCTTCAAGAAGTGTCCACACCTTCTAGTTTTGCTGTTTATTTCTTGAGTAGCAGCCCAAGGTCTAGATGACTTTAGCGATGTTGAGATTTGTTGGTCTATGATGTTTGCATTCATCAATGGAGGGGCAACTGAGGCCCAGTTATGGTTTGGATGGGTCCTTTACGTGCTTTTGGAATAATGGTATTTTGACACAATCTCTTACTGTTTTGGCTATGGGCCTTAGGATGGATGTAAGTTGTACCACATTTGGGACATGTTTTTTCTTCCCTTGTTTTTTCATGATCTTGATAAATAGGTGGTGCGTGCATTTACCGCTTCCTTTTTGTACTCTTTACCATGGTAGTATGTTATACTGGTGTGCCTTAAATGGTTAAACCATCTTGCATAGATAATGTTGGAGGAGTGGCCCCTAGCCCCCACCTTAGCCCAATCGGCCTATTGCACCAAGAGGCTCAATACTTATATAACTATGTGGCTGGTCCAAATGGGTTGTCATAGGGGAAGGACGTGATTGTCTCTATAATTGTAGACCCAGATAGAGACGTTTATGTAAGCAATCTCCTCATGCTTGTAACTATGTGCTTCAGGACGCTATGAGAGGAGAGAGACTTATTTTTCAGAAATAAGCCTATGTAATGCATACACCTTCTATACACCATTTCTATGTTTTCTAAGGCTCCGGGCATCTCTTTTGTAGTCTCTCCATAGCCCTATTGTTCACTGTTTGGTCCATAATCACAACAGAGAAAATGTCTGGGCAATTGTTTTTATAATTTTTGTAGGCCAACCAGAACCTCAAATGTTAAAGCTTTGATATTTTTTTCTAGTTCTAATCTATAGTCTAAGTGGATATTGGTGACGAAAGTAATTTCTTTTCCTGTTCAATGACTATCACAGAGTAAAAGAAGAGGCCTTCGCTTCAAAAAGCTTTGCCTCCAGAACTTGCTGATAATGTGCTCAGAGTAAGGCTCCTTTTGCACCTTTTCTAATTGATATCAATAACCCTCAACATGGTACATGGTAGTGAGTAGTCAGTCCTGAAATTTTCACATGTGAAATTGGAGTAGCTCTATCAGTGAGTTTACTGAGTTACCCTAAATTTGGCTTCATTTTTTCACTCTTCATTATGTTTATTTATGAGAAATTGTCACAAAAAATGAAATAAAATCATAGCAGATGAGGAAGAAAATGTTTATTTGTTGTTGATCATTGTTTTTTTTTGTCATGCTCTAGTTATAACACGAATGCTTAAGGAGGGCTAAGTTCATTGGGCATCAAGTATACATATTTTGTTTGAACTGTCTTACTATTTTGTTCATAATTTTTGTCAACACAAATAAGCTCTGTTCTCCTCAACAGAGAGTAAAAGCTGTGTTTTTTTTATCGTAAGAGTGTGCCAGGAGAACCAGAAGTCTAATTGCCTCATCATCAGTTCCTGTGTCATTTAGATTTGTAGACATTCCATATAGAATTATTGGAATTACTTCCCTGTGGGGTTGTTCGTTTTCAGGCAATTCATATTGATCTTCATAAAATAAGGTGCAACTGAAATATACAAATTGTGAATTCTTTTATACAATTATAAGATACATGAGAATCAGTTACACAACATACAATACATGAGAATCAGTTACACAATATAGAGTAAAAGCCCATCACAACTAGTACTCATTGTTTTAAATAGCGTGTAGCAGGAGCCAAGGTTTGAAAAATCGGTTCCGGAGAGAATCCCGGTCGCCGGGCAGTACCGGTAACCGGCCGGTTACCGCCCGGTAACCGGAAATCCCGGGTTTAAACCGGTTGAAATTCGTCAAACATTTTTTTTGTCGGGGCGGGAGGCGGCCGTGAATCGGGCGATTACGGTTTACGATCAAAAACCGGGAAAAACCGGTAGAATTTGTATGGAAGTTGGAGCTCCACTTTTTTGCCGTAAATTGAAAGTTATGGGTGGATATTTTGGCAAAAGCTTAAGTTTTTTATAACAAGTAAAACCCGCATAAGACTACATCAAACTAATTGTCGCCGTAAATTGAAAGTTGAAGCATTTTCTTGTAACTATGAGGCCAAAAGTAATTGAGATGTTTCGCATATAACAAAACCTTCTAAATTGGCATATCCATGGTAAAAAAAAACTGAACCTCATTCAAAAAGGGTCCTCATCTGAATAAATTCAACTTGGTGTTGACCATGTGGTGAAGCCCTCTCGTTGTAATGTTGTGTTACATCTGAAATAATAAAAACACAAGTTAGTAGTAATGAATGCTAACTTGAGTAGTATACTAAAAAGTGAAAACACTAATGAAGGATCAATTCATACCAATACATTGTTGAGAAACACGAAGGTTGTTCCATGTATTCATTGTTATCAATGAGTACAAGTCCTTCATTATGAGCCAGGTGGACTTTATATTGATCCCAAGTGTATGTGGGATAAGCATGTTGTAACCAATGAGCATAAATTTGTTGGTAGTATCTGAGTTCCACCCATCGGTAAACAAATCTTGCATTGGGAGGATAAGAGATGCCCGATGATGAATGAGAATCATCGTGAGAAGATAGTAAGTTGGCATCTCGACGCTGATAAGTCGGCAAAGATGTTGAGCTACCATATGAGGACGAAGAGTCTTGTGGTTGATGATGATCTCGTTGGCGGTCCTTAGCCCTTGTGTAGGTCTTTTTGATTATTCTTGGTTCTTGTGGTTGACCATGGTCTTCATCCTGGGTAGCATGTGTGAAATTTTTCTCACAGGTGAATTCTAATGGTTGACATGTGTCTTGTTGGCCTTGTACCCCATCGTGAGATGTCCCACCATCAGTACCATCAGTACCATCATCAGATGAGGAAGAGGAACTATCGTCAGACTCTTGGTACTCCACTGCATCAGATGGAGTTTCTGTCTCTTCATCACTTCCCACAATATTCTCATCGATGCCTTTTTTCTTCTTCTTATCCTCATCGATGCCTTTTTTCTTCTTCTTACCAACCGCTTGTTTCTTTGTTTGTGTAAGTGAGGCAAAATCTCGAGCCAATTTTTCAGTTGGTTGGCTACAAGCTTTTCTTTTTGTAACATGAGACTTGCTAATAGTTTTCTGAGTCCATTGCTTCAACGGTTGATCATCAAGTGCCTTGTCAAGTTCATGCTCAGATATGGCATTAACTACAACTTTAGATGGCATAGGGGCTCACCTTCCTCGTCTAGCGAGGCTCGAGTTGCTCATGGAGCCGCAAGCCACTCATGGATTGGGTTTGCGTTGTCATACATGGTGGCATTAATGAGATCTCCAAAAGGATCTATATCCCTATCTTCATTCCTAATCTCATGCTCCTGTAATCGTAGCCTTAGATTGTAGTGGACATATACAAGCTTATGCAATTTCTTGTATTCAAGACGGTTCCTCAATTGGGTGTGCACTAAAGCAAATGTGCTCCAATTACGTTCACATCCACTTGAGGAAACACATTGTGAGACAATCCGCAAGGCATATTTTTGTAGTGTTTGTCTCTGCTCCAAACGTCATCCACCATGCAGCTGCACTCATACGACTAGTAGCAAGGTAAGCCTCGTTTGAAGCAAATAGGCCTCGTCGGTTACGATAATACTCTATCTCCACTAGAGCCTGCACTGCATCCTCGGGTGTGTCAGCTATTCTTTGAATTGCGTCGTCGATGAATGGACGAGGTTGCATTCTTCCCCAAATCATAAAGTCGTGGCTTTGTGGGTCAAGCAACGATCTTTGTTCAAACACACATAGTCTATTAGACAAAATGTAACAAATATGCAATGAGAATGTGTTATGGTTTACAAAAGTTTGTACTTGCCTGGAACGATGTAGGTGCGTTGCTTCAACATTACAATTCTTCTATTAACTATCTCCATAATACGATTGTAGGTAGCATCATCTTCTTTTAACACCTCTTTAAGTTCAAATTGAAGTTCGTATGTTTTTCCAACCAGTCCTGCCATCATGTTGCGAGTTTCACTGTCTGCATATCTCAGTACTCGATAAATTGGTTGTACCACTTTAATAACCCAATCCATACTAGACCACCATTGTCTATTTGTGAGGCAGGAGTACATGTATTCTCCTTCTTCGGACATAGACAAATGGTTGGAACTCCACACATCTGATACCATCCACTTCATGAACTTGTCTTTTCTATCCCAAAAACTCTTCAAGAAAACAAATGTCGTTCCAAACCTTGTGGCGTTTGGACGAACTATCTCTCCTCCAATTTGTTGTCTCATTTCAGTATGCAGGCGATTGTGGTTGTATAGGAACCGACAAATCCTCTTGGTCGCCTTGACAATCGCAGCAATCTCGTTGAACCGCGATGTCCTTCAACATGAGGTTCACGAGATCGCGCTGCATGTGCGCCAGACTAGGCTTGGATGATCTTCAATCAGCAGTTGACATGCTTTC
The DNA here is from genome assembly GCA_036346575.1 of Dendrocalamus sinicus. Classification (NCBI taxonomy): domain Eukaryota; kingdom Viridiplantae; phylum Streptophyta; class Magnoliopsida; order Poales; family Poaceae; genus Dendrocalamus; species Dendrocalamus sinicus. Next base: position 20,257,338 of record CM070649.1, on the reverse strand, counting down.
TTGTAGTTTGCACCATTATCAGTGACAATCTGCATCACATGTTTAACTCCAATTTCTTCAACAACTTTACGGATCTCACGATACAAAAAGTCTGCATTTTGTACGTCACCGGTCGCATTCACTGACTTATGAAAAAACATTCTTCCATTGCAGTACAACATGAAGTTAATTATACTCATCTGGGTAGGTCCTGTCCAGGAATCACACATGATGGATACCCCATATATGCTCCAATCATCTTTGAACTCCTATACATACTGCTTTATCTCCAGCTCATTAGCATCAAGGTATGGCCCATCAATTTCATGCCCTCTAGGTGACGCAACACCTTCACCAAGTTCTTGTGTAACCTTGATGGCAGCACGAAAATAAGGACACTCTGCCTTATTTCCAGGAATGTCATTACTATGGAACCACTTAGCCCAAACTTTTCCGAGTTTTGACTTTGCTTCTTTCTTAAGAGTTGTGTCAATGCGGGGTTGGACGGGTGCCCGACTGCGCAAAATATCAGAATCAACTCTCATAGACTGCGACATACCAAACATCCTCGAAAGAGCATTTCTTCCTGTACCCCTTCCTGTAGCACTTCCACTACCTCCACCATGTTCAAATGTCGCACCCCGGGCTCTTGCCCTCTGCTCGAGCTGGTGCAACTCCAACGACTCTCGCCGAGCTCATTCCATCTATTTTTCCTCATCATTATCAAAGGCATCTTCACGTGATGGACCATGCACTACAGGCTCTGAAGCAACTTGCTCCATTCTCAGTCGCTCATCTTTAATAGACTTCCTCTACGCCTTCGTTTCTTCTATACTTGCTAGCATGAGCCTTCTCACTTCCGCCGGAACCCCACTGCAAGGAATAACATCCCCATGCTTCCCAGCAAGATGTTCTTTCAGGCGTGTCACACCTCCGCCTGACTTCGTAAGCTTACAATATCTGCAGTTCCAACCAGCACCTCCAAGTCTTTCTCCATGGTCCCAAACATTGATACTTCTACCAGCCATCAACTACAATATTATGTAGCAACAAAAACATATATCAATAATAAACAAGAGGATCATATGCTTCTGTACAAAGAAAGGCAAGGCAAGTATGTGCTCTATGCCTCTATCAAGGAGGATCATATGCTTCTATATAGGTAACTCTACATTTCTATTGCATGAAAACTTCGAATGTGCTCTAGGCAACATTGGACCTGATCTAAGCTTACAGAGTCCTTTCAAATGTTCTCTGCTCCAATTCCTTGTGTTGTTGCAACTTGCAAGTGTTGTACACATAAAAGAAGGAGGAAGAGTTTGTTTGCTCACTTGTGAAAAGATTATTTCTTAAAGTAGTTCATCTATCTAGTACGTAATCTTCATAACACATTTTCACCCAAATATCTTACATGGGAAGTAATGAAGATGTAACCATTACAAATTTATATAAGCATCTCAAGCCATCAATTATGGAGATCTCAAGGCATGCATGGCACATAAGGAATTCAAGGACAACAAAGACAACAAATTGCTAACAAAATACAGAATTTTTAGAAGCCTCACCTCAAATTTTCTTGGCTTTGTTGCTGCTGATGCTTGCTGCGTCTTCTTGCTATTGCGTGCTGCTCCTGCTGCCCTCAACTCAATAATACAGGTCCCAGGCTCCCAAATGCTGCTGCCACCAGTGCTGCACCCTCCCTTTGTCTCCCACATGCAAAAGTGAGAAAACAACAAGCAAAAGCAAAACCAATGACCCCATGGACCCCATATGCTCCCAATCAGGCCGAGAGGAATGATGTACTACGGGAAAGCACTTAAGATTCAATGTATTCAAGATGTAACTAATCTTGGTTAGATTTTTGCTCTCCCCATCATTTTGCAGTCTTGAACTCTTGATAAATCTATATATTTTGACTCCATTTTAATATTTTGTAGCTACATTAGACCATCATAGAACAACAACATGTTGCTAATATTGCTCAAATCCATATAATAAACAAGAAACAAGAAACAAGAATCAAGAAATACTCGCTCTGCTTCTTTGCCGCTTTGCTCCTCCTCCTCTTTGGCGCTTGTTGCTTTCTTCTTCTTTGTTGCCTTGCTATCTTCTTCTTTGCCTCTTTTTTTCTTCTTCTTCTTCTTTGTTGCTTTGCTAGTAGCTGCTGTGCTCTCTCTCCTCTCTTTGTTATTTCATGCTGCAGAGACTCAATAATGCAATGAGCCTCACACCCAATAATGCAATGATTGCAATCACTTCACCTTCTGCAGAATCCAATGTCCCTCACATGCGAAATTGCAGTACTTTGTTTCTTCACATGCAAATGATGCAATAGACAAAATCACAAAAGTCTCATGCCCATGGGCCCAACATGTTCCTAAACATATGCTTAGCCATCCAAAGTAGCTACAAATGCCCCCTGGAACCCATTCCACCATCTACAAATTCAAAATTTTCAAATTTCCATCTCGTAGGTTTTTAATCCCGCCGCCGGAAGAAAAAACGATTCTGCGCGATTCTGCAGCCGATAACCGCGGTATTCGAACCATGGCGGGAGCGTAGTGGCAAAGTTTTTTTATAGAGGATAGCAGATGTTAGCAATATAGCGGGCATAACATGCTTAGCTATATTTGTAAAAATACAAAATTAAATAAATCAGTTTTGAAGTAAATGACTTATCTTGTATTCAGATTACTTGTTTATGCATATCTCAACTTTTGGAGTAATGATTTAAAATGGCAACTTGGCAAGAGTATGTAATAAATGAATCATATGAAAACCTGAAATGTATTTGTACTGAATCCCTGCTACACACCGTACACTATAGTGGCCATAGCGGGTTGTAGCAGGTCATAGTAGGCCATTGCAGTGCTGTAACTGTACAAAATGCTACAGATAGCTGTTGTGTAGCGGCCACTACCCCCGACCACTATACCGGGGCTACAGCAGGGCTATATCAGGCTATTTAAAACAATGCTAGTACTAATAACTCTTCTCTCTCTTTTTTCCTGATTTTATGGCATATTTGTATGAGCTTGTGCATATTTTTTTTTGACTGAGTTGTTCTATTTTGTAACCAGAAACACAATACAGAGCTTCTTGTTACCATGGTGAGGCAACAGTTCAAGAAAAACATGCATGAAACTGATCCAGAGAAGATACAGAAAATGAAGGATGAGTAAGCTACTGCTCGGTGTACAACTTCTTTTCTTGGATGTCACATCTATCTTTTGTTACTTTATTCTGGTCACAGCATATGTTCTGAAAATTTTCCTCGCTGTGCAGTGCGGCAAGGGGCCTTATTAATGGCCTTATTAATCACATTCTGTACAAGTCCAAGAAGATGATGTTAGAGATATATGTATAGTTTGTTATTCCCCATTGTTATGAGGGGTTCTTTGCATATTTACCTCTTGTACTTTGTGTATATATACCGGCCCATTGGCCTCATATTGAATACAAGCGCTATTCATAACATGGTATCAGAGCGTACCTAGGGTTTCCCGTCGCTTCGCTTGTTGCCTCGCCGTCGCCTCTTAGATCCAATCTGGAGGTCGCCGTCTCGTCGTCATCCTTGACGCCGCCGTCGCCGCCGTCGCTCGGAGCGGCTCCATCCGCTGCCATCTTCCGCCGGCGCCTGACTTGTCGCCCGCTGGTCGCCGCCGCTCGCCCGCTGGTCGCCGCCTCGTTGGCTCGCCGAGGCCGCCGCTCGAGCCCGCCGTCGTCGGCCCGCCGACTCCGCCGCTTCGCGTCGCGCCGCCGACTCCCCGTCGCCGCCGCCGCCGAATCCGTCGCCATCGCGCGCCGACTCCCGTCACGGCTCCGCCGCTGGTCGCCGCCTCGTTGGCTCTGCCGAGGCCGCCGCTCGAGCCGCCGCCGACTCCCCGTCGCCGTCACGCGCCGACTCCCGCTGCGCCCTGCGCCCAAGTGCGGCTCGGTCGGCTTGGTCTGTCTTGTAGACCGACCGGAAAGAAAAAAACGTCGTTCTAACCGCCGCGCCGTCCAGCGCCGCCTGTTAGACTTCGTTGCCTTGGTCGCCGCGCCGTCCAGCGCCGCCTACCAATGGGCACCGTTTCCTCCTCGCTGCCCGGTGATTTTTGATGGTGTTAATTACACCGACTTCGTGTCTCACATGCGCATCCACATGTGTGGTCTTCGTCTCTGGGGCGTCCTCTCTGGCGATGTCACCTGCCCGCCTTGCCCTATTCCTCCGACGAAGCCTACGCCTGTTGCATTGCCCCCGGCAGCCGATAAGGCTGCTGCTGAGGCCGCTCGCCTTGCTGATGATGAAGCTGCCTCTACCTACCAGAGGCTCTGGATTCTTACAAGGATCGTCTGACAGGGTGCAAATTCTCAGTTAAGAAAGTTGAAACTAGGCTTTCAGCATGTGGTGTATGAATAATAGTAGACAGCAACTTGATCTTCTGGTTGTTGAATTAGTTTATCTCTCCTCACAAGGACCAGCTAATGCTTCACTTGGTTGTTGAATTGCTAAAGCAGTGTTTTTCATCAGTCGCGCTTACTGTGGTTCTTGATGTATTGGACCCAAACATGCTAAGTGCTAGCTGGTTTAGTTATTTTTAAAATCTTCTCCAAGCTTGGAGATGGAAATTTTTAGCAGTTGAGAATGCTTCAAGCTTTCTGAAAACAGATGTATAACCTAAAACCCTTTCTCCTCGTGATGTATTGAGATTACACACAGCTAGTGCATATGATGATTGGTGAAACTTTTCATCATGTTTCTTGGTTTCGTCGCGATGGAACCAAACCACGGCCACTAATTTGCAAAAGCGCAAACCACAAATATTCGTGGCAATGGTTTTTCTCTCATTTTTTGGATGATGGAAGTTTGGACTTTGCCACCACTGGAAGTATTTGAGGCTTTTGATGATCCCAATTGATGGTCTGCAGTTGGAAACAGTTTATAGAGCGAAAAAGCCTGCAACTATGCAATGCCTCTCTTTGGCAGAAATATGATATGATTGCTTGCATTGTGCTTAAAACTGAAGATCGATGTTGCCTTCCTTTCATTCTTCCATAGAATTGTTGTTCAGTGAGTCTGCAGAGTGCACTTTTACCAGTTCTACAGATCACAGAGGTATTTGGACCGTTCTTTTTCTCCACAAAAACAAGGGAATCAGTCCAACCTTGACTTACTGGAGTGACACGTTGCGTTCAATTATTCATGGTCACATCTGTAGATCCTGGATGGTGTATGTGTCCCTTTTACACCTGACATGCATGGATATGATATCCCAACTTTTAACTGATGCATCTACTTCTCTATGGAATTGTCACATTGCTCTCTAGAATCCGGAAAAGCGAGACAAAACCAATGGCATTGCATCAAAGAGATGAAAGAGGTATGTAGGAAAGGAACTGATGAGGATGATGAATTCAGAGACCCTGGAGAGAAAGGAGCTTTGACCCTGAGAAATGGGACCATTTCAGGAATTCTCTGCAGGTGTGGGGCACTACTTACTGTCTGCAGATAAATGATGGGGAAAGAACGCTCCCTCCTGCTGCACTCAATGCACAAAATTCTCGTCCAGGCATCATCACCAATGGACCTCAAGGATGGATCCTTCTACCTTTTTTCGCCGTGCCAATGAACTCCAGCCACTACTTTCTCTTTAGCCCTCGCATCATTCTGAGAATTCTTGTGGTTGAGGTCACTGTTGTTCGTCTCTCCAGCACATTTTCATCACCTGTAAAAGCCATTTGATCACTAGTCCTAACTCAGGTTGTCACGGAAATCATAGATTGCAAAAAAAGGCGACCATGGTTGTCGACAACGGGGGTGTCATTTAGCCCAGCGGCATGACAAGGTAGCAGCACCTATGAGCATATGGCCTCACCTGCATACAGATGAATCCTCTGGTGGTTATGATATGTTTATTTCAGCAGGTCAATGCTTCAGGGCCAATGCAATGTCTTCTAAAGTTGTAATCATGGCCGCAGTTGAAAGGAGGAATGTGGTTGTGAGGCCACTCCTTTCCCTTTCTACCTACTGCAGGCATGTGTTGCAGTTTGTTTCTTCCATCAGATAAAACTGCACCAGAAAGAGCTGCATCTTGAATTCTTGATCTTGGCATCTTTCCCTCTATGGTAACATGAACAAGTACAATTAAGAAACTGTACTCAGTAGCTGTACTTGGCAGTTGGCATTCTACCTTTCAGGCAGTGACTTTGCAACTCATTACGACAGTACAGCCATACAACATCTCACACCTTTAACCTTGTCCTAGTGCCTGTACCAGCCAATTACTGCTGGAATCAGCATGGCCTGTTCTACAAATAGACTCAGACAATTGGTATCTCCCTATGCACTCATCTTTCTGTCTAAATCAGTCATATCTGATCTTATCTTGTTTCTCGCGCTCGTGTCGCTTAATGAAGTTCTTGAGTCAAAAAGTTTGTTGGGTTGGCTATATATTGTATTTTTTTCCCCAACTCTTAACTTTCAATTTACTGAATGTCACGCGATTTGCATCAGAACAGTACACTTCAGAAGAACTTTACATTCTGAATTAAACCTCACAGTCAATATCAATTTGAAACACATGACATGAGGTGTGCTCGAAGCAGAAGTATATACAGACCGAAAAATTGTCACAGTTAAAGCAAGATTTTCATCTATCAACTGACTCATCGAATCAAGCCTGAACTGTTCTTCGAAAAAAGTAAGCTCAAGCTGTTCTTTTTACAAAATATGCCCAATCTTCAAAGGGAAATAGGCCCAGTACTGAGTTTCATATTCCAGCTGGTATGTGGTAACACAAGAAGGTCCATCTTTTATGAAGAGTATGCGTATACTGTTACAACCGAACCTCTCAATTGTATTAGATGGAGCGTTAGGGGCGCAACCGTCGTTGTTGATTCGGTAAGGCTCTGATACCATATTACAACTCAATCTCTCAATTGTATTAGATGGATATCAATAGGTATATATAGTACAATACAACTCTAGAGTACAAAACTAATGGGCCTCATGGGCCATATACATACTAATGGGCCTAATATGTACATAACATATACAACACTCATACTTAAGCTCAACAAAGACACAGAAACAGAAATGGCTCACTATTCATCAACTTCATGTAAAAATCAATGAATATGAACAATTTGCAGTAACAATGAATGATACTCTCCAATTCAGACAGGAATATAGCGAAGCGAAACTCAAATTTTTTTCGAAGTAGTCACTCTAATATTCTGCTAGTTCAGAGATTACACATATGGTACTCCCTTAGATCAGGAGGCACAAGGAAGAAGAAAAGAACAAAGATAAAATAGGGTAGAGATGTACATAAACAATCTCATACTTCATCAGTAGACATCATATAGTGGGACTAATACTGAAACTATCCATATCTTTTATTTCCAGTAGCTGCATAGCTTATATGAGGAATGCAGCGTTATTGCTTCACTTTGGTGTCGAACCTTCGCCCAATTTGCATGGCCGGGTCTCGCCGGTCCTTGGGCTGCCTCTCCCCCCTAGAGGGCTGCGTTCATGCCTCAGCTCGGTGACGCGAGGGCTGTACGCCTTTTCAGAAACAGGACTGCGGATGCCTTTCAGTTCTGCCACAGGAGTGCCACCTGAGCTGGTGATCTTAGGACTATTCAGGCGCTTGATCTCGCCACGGCTTCTGGTAACAATGTCATCAAGGATCTCCGCACTCTGGGTGCGCCCCAATGCAACATCAATATCTTGCTGAAATGCACGGCATTGAATGTCAAGCATGTGCAACAGGATTAAAATTATTCTAGTCATCAGCTTAGAGCTTAGAAAATGTCATGTTGATAAACTAGACTCTAGTGCCTGTCCGGACAGATCAAGTGTATGAACTCACCGCAGCAAGGCTAAATGGTATAGCTGGTGATTCCTCATACTCCGCTGCGTCCAGGTCAGTCAGATGTGCACCTTTGAAGAGCTTGGGGAGTATGTACTGCCTGACCGGAACCAGGAGCATGATCATGAGGGGGAAAAGAACCCCAGCTATTGGGATCCATGTGATCCCAAAGCAGACCAGCAGATATGCTGTCTGGAAGAGTGTGAACATGGCTATCGTCTTGAATGGCACGGTCTCGACAAATGTGGTGTGGTACTCTTCTAGCACCCTGTGAAGATTGGTAAACCATAAGCATCAGTCTGGTACAGTAGATGCTGATTATCAGACTAGTAATAATTTAACATATGATTCTATTGTTGTATATATTATGATGATATGCACTCTTGTTTCCATTAAATTATATCCTACTTTGTGCATTTGTGCAATAAAAGAATCAGATGTGCTGAACTAATAGTAATGAGGTGAGTGAAACTTACTTGTATCTTCTGCTGGGAGCAGTGAAGAGCAGCAAGATCCTCTCCCAGAATTGATTACCAGGCAAACTCTCAATGGCCATGAAGGCAAAGTAGCCCCAGAGGACAGATGTTGGGATCTTCTTGAGAAACGGCATAGCAGCGACACAACCCCCAACCATCGCAGCCTGGAGCAGGTTGCTCAACCTTTGCTCCTTGACCTCGATGGGCAGCAGGTCATCAATTTCTTTCTCTATGTCAAAGATCGTCTCATCAACTGGTGCATCGATGTTACCCATGCTTGATGCTAATTGAACAGTTGAGTCCTTAAGCTCATTTAAACCCTACATTTTGTGAAAAATTGTAGGAAATATCAGATACATGTACTAGATTGTTTTTATACAGTACTCTGAGGAATTAATATTATCAGTTTGTGCGTACTGTGACAGACTGTTGCTGGTAGATCAGTGGTGTCTGCATCTGCTGATAAGCATCCTGCATGCTGCCATATAGTTGGCTCAAGCTCACATTCTGGCGCATGCTTTGTCGTGCCGTGGCTACTAGTCGGTTACGGAGTAGCTGCAGAGAAATGTTTTGTCATGTGAATGAGCAATCGGGTATTCAGATGGTAGTTAAGTACTAACAAAATAACCAAAAGTTCAGAACATTCACAGCTTACCTGATGCTTGAGAGTAGCCAAGCTCTTTGTATGCATTGGCGACTGTGGAATGACGCCATTGGATGGAGGGATACCAATTAGACCACATAATAATGTCTGTTCAAGAAATGAGACTGAAATAAGAGAAATATATATAACAAAAGTTAAAGTTATTACTTAGAGATTATGCTCATCTGGGCATACCAGGGAACCTAGGAGAAGCAAATCATAGTGGAAAGATGGAGGCTTCCTCAAATTGAACTCCTTCTGCTGAGCAAGCTGGGATGCTACACTGTGATCAAAGTAGTAGAGAACAGCAATCATTGTTGCCGGTATGAAGGCACCAAGGATGTACATGAGTGGCACATGTGGCATATCCTGCTCATTGATGTTGGAAGCATTTGATGAGCTCTGATGGTTCACATGAAGAAACTGAATGTTTCGGATTATTGGGTGAATTTATTGAGTACCTTGATGACTGTCCAATTGTCATATGCACCAGGGGACCATGGGTTAGGACTGGAAAGGCGTCGCGGAATTCCTTTTGGTACACTCTCATGTGGTATGTAAGAAACTCCTGTCCATACTAGCACCATCAGTGGAACACCATAGTCTGCAATGAAGCCACGCAGCCAACCTGGGTAGAATAAATGTATCACGGAGATTGGAGTTAAGAAAAATTCTCATAGCATCTGCAGGACCAGTTACAAATTCCAGCACATACCTGCTCCATAGCGCCACGATCGCGCCTTCCTGCTCCGCAGTGCGGTGAGCAAAAGGCCGAACGACAATACAATAGCAAACATTCCATTGGCGAACCTCCATGATGGAACAAACTCTAATGCTTTCCGATTTTCCCTCTCAGGAATGCGGAACTCGTCAACAAGTCCCTGCATCCAACACAGACATGTGAGCTACAAATGCAAGTGTCTACTGTCTACAATTAATTCAGCTTTCAAATAAGCACTCTTGATTATATCCAATGCGCTGTTTGGAATTTAGGACAAAGAAACATTCAATTGGAGCAATAACCAATCATCAAAATTACTGCAACTGGACCTCTTTTTTTTCAAGAACACACTGCAACTGGAATTTGGGGATATCTCCCCATTAGCCTCCATGTGCTTTTCAGCTTTTGTACATGCCTTTGACCAACCTAGTAGATTCACCCTCTAGTTGGTTGATTCACCTTGACTAGAGTAGTGCACAACTTTTAAAGCGGCAATTGGTGTTTGCCACAAAGTTCATACCACATCCACCTCATAGAAAGCAGACCAACATCAATAAATTGTCTTACGAAATTTCTACATCAGCACAGGAGTTCAAGCTTAAATGAGCAATGACACCACAGAGGCTGCAGTTTGCACCAACCTTGATAGCCTGCTGCATGAAGAGCATTGCAATCAGGAGCCCAAACAGCTCGCCAGCGATACGGGTGAAGCGGTTGATGATCGAGCACGCGCCTAGTATCGCCAGCAAGAACAGCAAGATGGCAGTCCACACACAGACCCTGCATACATGCATACACGACATCAAAATCAAATGAAACAATGCCACAATTGGACAAATCCACCACAAGAATCTGCATCATTGTGACAAGGATGACATACCAACCGGTCCAAGCAAGGAACAGGTTCCGGCCAAGTTCGGGCCTATCCTTGGCAAAGTTGAACATGAATGTGTACATGAGCACCGTCGGCTCGGCGACGCCGAGGATCAGCAGAGGCTGCCCTCCCACAATGGAGTGGATTATGCCACACAGGGCAGTGGATGCCAACGTCTGCACTGCTGTGAGGACTCCATCTGCCCACAACCATTAAAGCCCCCAAATAAGCTTTTCTGCTCACCCACTCACTCTATTAAAACTAACACCGAAGTACCAAACCAAACACAAAGAACAACAAGTTTTACTCCTCCATTACCAGTGTTCCTCTCCAATTGCTCTCCGAATGATATCACCGGTATCGCTGAAGCGAAGAATATGTAAGTGGTCGGCGCTAGGATCCTAAAACAAATCATAAAGCACTTCATTTCAAGATCTTGGGACAAGAACACAATGCTAGAGCAGTAAAAAAAGATTATCTCCATCACGTAAGTTTCAAGATCTTGGCAAGGGCAAATTTCTACTCCTGAAGAACACAATGCCAAGAGAAGATTGATTAGCTCCTACACATATGCGGCTAACTTGTTCATACCTGATACCGGCACGGAATCCTCCGGTCCAATCTTGCTTGTAGCACGTGAGCCTCGCATGGAGGTCATTCTTGATGCCTCGGAAGGGCACAAAGCTCTCCTCCATTTCTTGGACCAAAAGAGCTTCACTTTCTCAGAAAAAAAAGATCTGAGAGTATATTCAGATGGCCACCTGGTGTCAAATGCGATCCTGCTTACATCTTGCAGAAGATGGAACAGGAAGAAATGCTACCAATTTGCAAACTTGCAATGCATTTAGCGTGGATCCATGGAAGAATCTAAGGAGCCAAGGCTACAAAGGCAAGAAGAGCATAGGGAGCATAAGAGAGCTAGCAGCACAAGGAGCAAGATTGAGTGATAAGCAGGGCAGGAGAGCGAGAAGCTTCAGAGGCCAGTGGGCTGGTATGGAGGGCTGATATATATATATGCAGTGGAGTGGAGAGAGGGAAGCAGCATTAGAGGTGACCAAATGATCTGACTAATTGTGCCAGCCTGAAACATGGTTATTGTGGCTACAACCCAAACAATAAATGATGGAGGCTACGGGGAGGTCATAAGGGCTGAGAAGGTGTGGAGATAGGATGTAGAAGACGTATGCATGAATGTGTGGTTTACTACCTAACCCTTTCTCTACTAAAAATGAATGTACCCTTCTCATGGCGCTCTCAAGCACATATTTATAGCCATAAGGAGGTTGCTTACATAAATACACATATCTAGATCTACAACTATAGGAGCAAACATGTCTTTTCCTCGCTTTACTGGCCATTTGGGCTAGCCACATGGTTACACGCCTACCGAGCCTCTTGGTGCAGTGGGCTGACTGGACCAAGGTGGGGGCCATTCCCCAACAACGATACTATTGGTCTAGCCCATTCTGATAAGACATATAAGGAAGACGAAAAGGAGAGAAGGTAAGGTATGTTGTTTATAAAATTTGTTATAATGAGTTGACTATGAAGTCTTCAGGTGGAACATAGCACTTAATAAGACATGCTCAAAGATGTATGGCGAAACAATGAGAGTCAATGAGGCAGACATAGTTGTAATACAACCCTGATGGTAAGGCTTTGGGGAGTCTACGTCATTTGAGAAGTACATTAGGACTGGCATAATCCTATATTTACTACAGTGTCTAGACAAACAACTACTAGAGATCTAGTTAAGTATTATAATAACAGTCATAATAAACTAAAAGAATTGTTCAATTCGTGCACATCCACTACAGGTTACTAGCTTTTCTTGAACTTATTATGATTCCACTGTTGCTTTATTTGCAGTTTATTACCCAACATTTCTCATAATTGTGCATCATATTCTTTTAATTGCTACTCATTTGCAGGCTAATGAAAGTGATATAGTTTGGCGAGAGGCTATATTTGCTATGAAATCTAAAATTTTGAAATATTGAAAATAATTTCCTATTTTATATGCTTTTGCATTTATTTAGATCCTAGAGCTAAACTCTGTGGATTTAGCAAGATTTAGGGTACAAGTTCTTCCTCCGAAAGTTTAGGTTCTTGTACGACATCAGGCACTGAAGGAAGACAAAGCGAGCATAACATTGGGAAGCTATCCACCTATCTAGATAGCGATATGGTGCCGTGCTAGGAGGAAATAAACATTTTGAAGTGGTGGTAGGAGCACAAGATGACTTATTTGGTGCTATTCGTACTAGCACGAGATGTGTTAACTGTTCTAGTCATAACAGTTTCTTCCAAGTTTGCCCTCAACCTTTCTGGAAAAATACTAAACGAGAGAAGAACACGTCTCACAAGCAAGATGGCGGAAATACTTTATACAGTCAAAGACTGTGAACAGGCAGATGCATGACAACAACATTCCATCGAAAATACAGAGGTGGCAGACTCATTTGATAATCTCTATCTGGACAATGACACTTAGAACATTGATGTATGCAGAGCTTTAGGCTGTACTCTTTTTTCTTAGCCAAAGTTTTCTCAAATTGAGTTTTTACTTGGCAAAGATTTTAACGAGACAGTCATGTAAACATAAATAAAGCTCTTTATGACATCTTCAAATTATTTATAATTCTCCTTTGGTCTCTTTATTTATTTATCTAAATTAATTTAATTGTCCCTTTATTTATCTTAATTTTTGTATATTAGTTTATTATCTCCTCTCCGGCTTCCTCCCCTCCTCTCCTCCTCGGCCTGGTCATTGCCTCCTCCCTCCCTACTGCCTACTCCCTCTTGCGCTCGGCTACCCACTCCTCCCTCCTTGCCGCCTCCTCCCTCCCTGGCCCGACCGACGTCCCCTTGGCTCCTCCCTCCCCACCATCTGCTCCCTCTCGCACTCTGCCGCTCGGCCATCGCCTCCTCCCTCCCCGGTTTGGCCACCGCCTCGTCAGCTGCTCGCCTCCTTCCTCCCCGCACGTGGCATTGCCTGCTCCGTTGCTCGGCCGCCACCTCCTCTCTCTCCGCTGCCTCCTCCTCTCCCGCCTCCATTCTCTTCCTCTGACCAGTGTCGACGGCAGCTGCTTGCGCTCTAGGGAATGTGCAGTGGAGGCCCAACGTCGGTGGCGTGGGAGCCAGGGAACGCACAGCGGAGGCAGCATGAGCCTGTGTGCTAAATGGGCCATCTTTGGCCCATTGGGCTACATGTTCTCGGGCCGGCATGACACAGCCCGTATCCTCCTTGGGCTGGCACGTCACGGTCTGGTTAGTTAATCGGGCCAACTGGGCTATGCCTACTGGGCCGTGCTGGGCCATGCCGAGCGGCCCATTTGGCCAGGTTTGGGCAGTATCACCATCAAGTCCTAAAAGAAATCATTGGCATAAAAAAGATTAAAACTTTTCCCTTAGAAAATGCATTGCTCAAGAACTGATCAGGGAAGGCTTGAGGGTGAGCACAAGCAAAGCTAAAGCCCAAGAGAGCTGCAGGCTTTAACTAGTACTGCAGAAACTGTAACAGTGCCAATGCATTTATTGTTGTGAAAATGAAAAAACAAGAGGCAAAAAATAGTTTTTATTTTATATGTATTTTTCCTCTCTCTCTCTCTCTCTATATATATATATATATATATATATATATATATATATATATATATATATATATATATATATATATATATAGAAAAATACCTTTTACTCCCGGGTGTAATTACACCCACCTCTAATATACCACCTAAATAAATTTGAAATACTCCTTTATCACTTTAGGTATACTCATATACTAATTATAAGATATTCTAATGTGAACCACACGAAAAAATTGCAAGGGAGTCCATAGTCTTTAGCGTATTTTGTAAATACCTTTATATCACATTACATAAAAGGAGTATGTTGAAAAAATGTACATACCACCTCTGAAAAATTGTTCATACCACCTATATAGTCTTAAATACTCGTATACTACATGTACATACTCCTCGTTACTGAGATACTCCCTACGTTGTGAGATACGACATAGGGTGTAATTACACCAGTATTCATATATATATATATATATATATATATATATATATATATATATATATATATATATATATATATATATATATATGGTTTGGTTTGGTTTGGTTTGGTTTTGTTGCTTTGGGAGGCAGTGCTAGTCCAGCTGTAGCTGTCTGGCTGAGGGAAGGAGCCAACCAGCTTCCTCTGACCATCTTACAAATTTCTTCATGTGCTTTCTCCTATGTATTATGGTCTTTCTCTCTGAGATATTAAAAATTGTTTCCTCTAGGTTCATAAGATGTGCTCAGGGATGTTTTTCTCTACTGGAATTAAGGTGCAAAGGCAGCGACTTTTGGAAGAATGCTCATGTACGTTTTTATCTTTTGCCAACTTAAATTTCTCTATGTATGTGCAGCAAAACTTAGATTTGGTAACTGCGTGAGAACACATGAACGCATTGCAAATTATGAAGCTTTTCAAGAACTGCTAATCAATGTGAACTGTAGCTTTACCACCCTTTTTTTTGTGAGCTCAGTTACAATCTGAAGATTACATTTCAAGATTTGACCAAGTGGCAAATGTTCTCACCAACATTCTGAACTCTGAAGCATACTTGCCAGTTGATGCATGCAATGCAAGTGTAAACTGTAAAATTGTTTTTACTGTACCTCTCTGGAAGTAGCAGGCTAGCAACTGTTCCATAACTGCAACAACAACCAGGAAAATTGATTTCCTTTTACTTATTACCTGACATTATGAGTTTATGACCACATGACCCCAATATCCAGACCCCAACAAATACAAAGGGGGAGCTAGTATAATAGCAAGATTCTGAACCTACTGTCTGCTACTTGATCAGTCACAAGTCACAACATGGACTCACTATGTGCACATGTATTAGTTTTTTTTAATCCAGACTCACAGCTCATAAAAATAATGTGCATAAGGCGAAAGGAGCTCCTTGAAACCAGCATCCAGTTCATGTGTGTGTGGAATCTTCTATTAAGATATCAGGTTTTTAGGAACCCAAAAGCTGAAGTTTGCTTCAGTTGTAGATCACAAGAGTTGACCTTAACTTTGTCCCAACATGTTATGGTCTAGGATCCGGTGAGGCATGCACGGTAGCACATGAACAATATCATAGGGTACTGTAGCAGGCTGCACTGTAGCACATGAACATTACTGTAAGTACTGTAGCGATCAGATTAGAAATAGTTAGATGCATATCTTCATATTAAGTATAGTTAGGTTCATATCTTTGTATTAGGAATAATTAGATACATATCTTCGTATTAGAAATCATTAGATACATATCTTTATATTTAGAGGCGGCCGGGGACGGCGGGGGGGCGCGGGGGAGGAGGCGGGAGGTGGGAGGAGGAAGCGGCCGGGAGAGGGAGGCGGGAGGCGGCGGGAGGAGGGTGGAAGATCCGGACCTGGCGAGGCGAGAGAGGGAGATGGAGAGGAGGGGGGAAATGAGAGTCGGCCGAGGTAAGAAAAGAAAGAGGAAAGAAAAGGAAAGGAAAAGGAAAAAAATGAGAAGAGAAGAAAAATAAAATTAGGCTAAAATAAAATTATGCAACTTAGTTCAATGAGCTGAAAATTTCACGTTTAGCTCCAATGCACTGCTTGACATGCCATTAGAATTCGCCACCAAAGTTTATTTTGTATGTGTACATGAGAAATCGTACAAGCGATGCGTATATTGTTTGGTTGTATCAACCTATACAAGCGAGTAGTCGTTCTCCGAATGAGCTGAAAATTTCACATTTGACTCTCATCTGTACTGCTGGCATGCCATTGGAATTCGCCAAAGTTCATTTCGTCGCACATGAGAAATCGTAGAAGGCAGTACGTACATCGTTTGGCTATATCAACCTATGTGGGCCTGTGCAAGTGAGCAGTTCTACTCTGAATAAGCTGAAAATTTCACGTTTGGCTCCAATCTGTACCATTGACATCCATTGGAATTCGCCGCCAAAGTTCATTTTGTACTGTACATGAGAAATCGTAGAAGTCAGTACGTACACTGTTTGGTTGTATCAACCTATACAAGCGAGTAGTCGTTCTCGAATGAGCTGAAAATTTCACATTTGACTCTCATCATGCTCTGGCATGCCATTAAAATTCGCCACCAAAGTTCATTTAAATCGCACATGAGAAATCGTAGAAGGCGATGCGTACATCGTTTGGCTATATCAACCTATATGGGCTGTGCAGCGGCAGTCCTATCAATGAGCTGAAAATTTCACGTTTGGCTCGAATCTGTATCATTGACATGCCATTGGTTCGCAGCCAAAGTTCATTTTGTACTGCACATGAGAAATCGTAGAAGGCGATGCGTACATCGTTTGGCTATATTTACCTGGACCTATATCCGATGCGGATAAAAATACTGACGGTTAACCCACGCATAATGCACACCATTGCGGACAACAAAACTCAAGAATATATCATACGATCAAAATCACATGTCGACAAATATCTGTGCGTAAATGTCGATAATAACAACGTAGCAACAAAAGTTCACCAAATAAAGTCTAATAGTCATAGATTTGATAGTTGAGCTAGGCCACAAGTGTGTTTTTATGCTATATTAGGTTAAATTTATGATGGTACATATATGTCCGAGCAGTATAAATTACCTACGTGTTCGCAAGTGCGGGTAGTATGCAGGTGTTGAAACTTGCAAGGCTCAAAAGGCATGAAATGATCGAATTTTGGGAGTCAAACTTGGTAATAAGCCTTTGGTATGCAAAAGTTATACCTATTTTACTGTATTGTTGTCCGCTAACACCGAACAAAACTCTGGATCCGTACTAACGTATAAAGTTGTGTATACAATCCTACTAATAGATTTTAACGAGCTTTTAAAGTATTAAATAAATCTTAACATTTTGCACCAAACGATATTGACATATAAATGTTTTAGCATTTTTCCGAATGACCTTCACAAATTGGTTTATAGGTTGATGGTTAGCACTCACAATGGTTGTATGAATTCAATCTCTTCGATTGGACTCATTGTGCTAGTTTTTATTTGTTTCTTCTAATTCCACAGTTGAAAAAGATAAAAAAACAATGTTGCATTAAGTTGGACTCGAACTAGAGACCTACCTATTAAATTAATTAAAAATATAAATAAAGCTGCAATAAAGGGCCAAACCACCACACTAAGAAACCTTTTTCTTTATAAACTGATATTTTATTAGACAAAATATCACACTTAATAAAACAACACACTAATATTAGTAACTTAATTAGTTGCGGCGGATGTCCATGTGGAGCGTGATGGATTGATGGTGCGATTGAGAATGCCTCGGATGACCGGAAATTTGGAAGTGGTCGTCTTTGGTTGTTTGATACGCTTTACGACGTGTCTACATGCTACGGATGGTCAAAAGTATCTAAAATTTCATGTCATATTGAGATATTTCTAATATCAAAGCAAAAGCATTTTTAATATGTATGCGAGATAGTTGTTTGTTACGCTTTGCAGCGTGTCTAGATGCTATTGATGATTTAAAGCGTGTCTAACTCCGTGTCATTTTGAGACGCTTTTAGTATCATGTCAAAAGCATCTTTAGATGGCTATGGACGCTTGTATGATACGCTTAACAACATGTCTAGATGCTATTAACGATTAAAAGCGTGTCAAACACCGTGTCATTTTGAGGCGCTTTCAATATCATGTTAAAAAGTGTCTTTAGATGCCTTTTGACGGTGAAAGCGTGTCAAATGTCGTGTCACATTGATATGCTCAAAAAGTCGTGTCAAGAAGCGTCTTTACGTGTCCATGTAGAGACGCTTTCAGCGTGCGTTACTATGAAAGCGTGCCTAGAGGGGGGTTTTCTTGTAGTGGATTGGTTGTATTAGATCGTGTTAGTTTCTATATTGTTATGGGCTAATCTCATCTATATAAAGAGAGAGACCACACCATTCATAATCAAGTAATGAATAAACAAATGTTCTCCAAATAAATCTCAAAGCCTCTTTACCTCATCAAGGAAGAGCTTTGTTGCTGGTTAGATGAGGACGAGTGCCCTATCTTCGGTCTTTAGGCTCGTATAGATGAGGACGAGTGCCCTATCTTCGGTCTTTAGGCTCGTACCTAACTACTGACCACAACACAACATGCATGATTGTCTTTGGAGAATTTTTAACAAAGTTAAGATCTTACTGTTGCTTTGGTGTGCAGTACTGGAGTTATCTGAGGAATCATTGTCTAATCATGTTAGCTCTCTCTCCTTCGCTCTGACTAAAGTTAATGAAAACTAGGTCCTCAATGTGTCTTGTGGAGGAATTTATTTATCTTCAGCTAATATGGAAGCATGAGTACCTTATCTTTCTTGATAAACAAGGTTGTGGCAAGTGGTTTTGATGGGGCTAATCTGGTGATTATGTCACTTTGGTTTGGATCAAGAATGGATGTGCTTAACAGGTAAAAAAACCTGTTTTTCACTTAGTGCTTTACTTTCTGTTTGTGCTGACAGTGGAGTAATTTATATGATGGTTTTTGGGTCATGAATCTGGTGACAAGTTGTGGATCTTGCATCTACGTTTTTAGTGTGAGCTAACTAGTCATCAACTAACGTTAGGGTTCATGTCCTTCGTGCTAAAAGTGGTTAGCACTTAAAACTTTATCAAGGAATCAACATCAAAATAAAGGTTGAAGTGCGAAAAGTCTAACTGCCTGCACTACAATCTGAATAAGTACCAAAGGTTAAATATCGTGTATATTTTTTTTCAGCAAAGTTAGCTAGGTATATTCCTTGCTTCATCCCTCCAAAGCATGCATGCACACCTCAGCCTTACTAGCGTGCAAGATCGACACTTCAGAAAAATAAATTAAAACCAGTTGAGTCCGTGGTTTGCCAGTCCCACGGGAAGAGAGAGAGAGAGAGAGAGAGAGAGAGAGAGAGCGCTTTAACATCGTTTAGTTGTCTACATCCTGCACACGTGCAATGGTGCTTTTATTGGGTTTTCTTTTTCGACAAAGCTTTCAGTTAAACTATTCTTTTCCTCGCAAAAGATCTTTTCTTTTGATGGTCTTTTAGAAAAGAAGGCTGCATCTAAAGTTAGGAAAATGTTGCTAGCTTGCACTGACATGAAAATGAAGTGCATTAACGGAATAAAAATATTTGTTAATTAGGTTAGATTTGCATGGTTTATCATGATAAACAATATGCCTACTTTGTTCTCACGCACTTTGGCCAAATTTTCACATCCTTTTAGTCTATGATGATTTGATCAATTTAGCAATCACAATTTCCTTTTTGTTAGGGAATAAGTTAGGGATCACACCAGCAAATGGCCGTCGAATTTTAAATATTCTCTTTGTTCAGAAATAGGTCTCCATGGAAAATTATCCATAATATAAAATTTATAATTTTATACTAAAATTTTTCATATAAAATGGGATGGTCAAAGTTGCATATTGGAGAACGGGTCAATATCCAAAACTTCATATATTCTTTAACAGAGGGAGTATTTATTTAGGAAAGTACCGCTTCTACTACATTTGATTCAGACAAAGTTAGATATCTCCATGGTTATGTAACAAAAAAACTAAATTTTCTTTCATTAAAGAGGGCAGATACATATATGATGCTCACAAATGGGCCATAACCGAGAGAGAGAGAGAGAGTTGAGAGAGAGAGAGAGAGAGAGAGAGAGAGAGAGAGAGAGAGAGAGAGAGAGAGAGAGTTGACCGAGAGAGAGAGAGAGAGAGAGAGAGTTGCTCCTGTTGTCCTTATTATTCGCCAATTGTTGCCTAATTTCCACTATTTTCTATCTCACATCTGTACCATTTATCAAAAGGAAACCATAGTTTTAGGTTTGTATCTGCCTGAAAGTGGGATACTTACCTGCTAGAAATATCAGGACCTAGATAAATAAGCAATTCCATTCTTGTGTCACCTACTCTGTTTGGCAAATGTTCTATCAGTTATCAGTATGTGCTGGCATTCCATGTTGAATGAGTGCTTCTCATCAGAATGAAGTGCTAGATTCCAAACTCCTCTGATGCAAACATAGTCCACTATACCTAGGTATTCCTATACATCATCGCAAGCTTTCGAACAAGGATTGGTTGGTCATAGAGGAAAAATTTCAGAAAAAGCTGAGTAGTTGGAAAGGTAAACTCTTATCAGTAGGAGGGAGACTAGTATTGATTAATTCAGTTCTAACTAGTCTAGCCATGTACATGCTCTCCTTCTTCGAAGTCCCCAGAGGTGTGTTAAAAAAGCTAGACTATTACCGTTCCAGATTCTTTTGGCAATGCGATGAACATAAAAAGAAATATAGACTCACTAAGTGGAGTATTCTTTGTAGGCCTAAAGAATTTGGAGGATTGGGGATCCAAAATTTGGATATCCAAAATAAGTGCCTTTTGAGCAAATGGTTGTTTAAACTTATTAACGAAAAGGGTGTTTGGCAAAGCCTTATTAAAAGGAAGTACTTGTCCAATAAAACTCTTACCCAAGTTACAAAACAACCGGGAGATTCACATTTTTGGTCTGGCCTTATGAAGGTCAAGGATCAATTCTTTGCATGTGGTCACTTCCGTGTTCGTGATGGGTCCCAAACTAGATTTTGGGAGGATACTTGGATAGGTGACAAACCCTTTAGTGTTGCATATCCCGCACTCTATAGAATTGTGAGGAGAAAAGATGCCACGGTATCACATACCTTAAGCTCTATACCTCTTAATGTGTCCTTTAGGAGGGCCTTGGTTGGCTCTAATCTAGATGATTGGCTTGATTTGGTGACCAAAATATTTTCAGTAAACCTTACAAGTGGAGAGGACTCTTTTATCTGGGATTTGTGTAACAAGGGTACTTTTACGGTTCGTTCTTTTTATATGTATGTGATACAAGAAGGGGTAGTTCCCCAAAAGACCCCTCTTTGGAACATTAAGGTACCTCTGAAAATTAAGATCTTCCTTTGGTACCTTCAAAAGGGGGTTACTCTCACAAAGGATAATCTAGCAAAAAGGAATTGGCAAGGTAGCACCATTTGTTGTTTTTGTAGCTCTATGGAGACGATACAACATCTTTTCTTTGATTGCCACTTTGCAAGATTTATTTGGAATACCGTTTATATCACCTTTGGAATTCAGCCCCCTTCTAGCTTTGCGAACATGTTTGATTCTTGGTTGAATGCCATTTGGCCAAAACTTAGAAATCAAATATTTGTAGGAGCTGCTACATTATGTTGGACTATGTGGTTGAATAGAAACGATATGGTATTCAATAATTCTAAATCTATTACATTTCTGCAGGTTATCTTCAGGGAAACATATTGGATTCGACAATAGTCCCTACTACATAAAGAAGAGGCGAGATCAAATCTCAAAAATGGATGCAAATTGTTGGAGACCGTAATCATGGAGGTTTTTGCGAAGTTCGGTTGGAAATTTAGGAATAGAATTGAAGCGTAGCTTCTTTCCTCTCCTTTCTTTATTTGTAGTTTGATTTCTTGTGGAGTTGGAGCCTATGTGCTCGGTTTTGTATTGAACAGTTGTGTACTTTCTCCCCAGAAAGTAGAAGCTGGAACTTTGTTCCATTATCTAAAAAAATGCTTCTATTTTGGCTTCCCTCATTAAGATCCACATGTGGTGCATTATGCCATGAAAATGCACAGTGTGAAGAGCTTTCACATGGGCGAAAGCTTGCCAAAGTAAGTTCATGGGTCTTATTGTACCCTTCATACTTCATCTACCATGAATACAAGGTTAATGGGGGCAATCCTGCATGATTATGTGCCTGTTGATTACAACATTAGACAACTCTTGAAGTTGTAAAGATTAGTTTGTTTGGTGATTACTGAACTCTCCACTGTCACATTATCATATTGAAAATGTGTCCTAGAAAATGAAGAGATGACAGCGCAACATTCGGTATGCATTGTTTCAATTTTCTAGTAACTGCGAAGGCGTGAAAAAAAGCATCTAAGATCCCAACTCATGATTCCACAAACCATAAGATTGCTAGTGTTTTGTGGCCCGTCTTTTTGCCCTTCCGATCAGATAAGACCATGGGCTGAGGTAATTGCTGAGCTTTTGGTGAGCAGGAACATGGTAGCCTGAAAAAATATCTCTGATCAGGAGCACAAAGGAGAAGCTAGGCTTTTCAGATAAGCTGATGAACCGCACCGTGCTTCTATGCTTTACTCAACAGTGATTTACATAATTTTTAAAGCACGATGAATAGTGAATAGATGTTATTTATCTTTTCATATGCTTTGATATTAGTGTTACTCTTGCTAGAGAGGAATGTATAGAAACACTTCTCAAATATCTTTTTTCTCAGTTG
Organism: Dendrocalamus sinicus; assembly: GCA_036346575.1. Classification (NCBI taxonomy): domain Eukaryota; kingdom Viridiplantae; phylum Streptophyta; class Magnoliopsida; order Poales; family Poaceae; genus Dendrocalamus; species Dendrocalamus sinicus. Next base: position 20,234,469 of record CM070649.1, on the reverse strand, counting down.
CTACCTCTACAAGAAAGAAGATGTTGTTTAACTTGGATGAGACTTGTCTAAATGATCTGATCAGCGTTTAAGACAATAAAGCAAGGCCCTTTACAAGCATGCCTTGGTTAATGGCATCTGTAGGATCGAATACCGTAATTAGAGGAGGGTGCATGATTATACTGGTTTTTTACAAAGGACGTTTTCACCCGTGCTGGTGATCTGCTCTGCTTGTCGATGCTGTTGTCGACGATCGAGTGGACGACTCGACACGCAATCGAGGAAAGTGAAGTCGATGGAGAAACGCTATCTCGCCACGCACTGCTCAGAATGAGAATGAGTCGAAGATGACGCCCAGAAAAACATGCCACCGACGTCGACTAATTTTTTTCTCAGAATAAATCTGATCTTCTATTTCTGAATCATGTTTTGTGACTATAAAGTGCCGTCATGGCACCCCTTAAACCCTAGTACAAAAACTCTAAAAGCTTTCTCCCCAAAAGTACACGTTAACACTTAACCTCTCCATACTTTTATATGCTAGAACCCTAAACTGTGTCCTCATCAACATAGATATGAAATTCCATCCGATTCTGAAAATCAACGGACCCGAAACCCTTCCAAACACAGATTTTCCAAAATCTCTAAACCTTTCAGTTATGGATACCTTCCTTAACTCCTTCCAACTCATCACGTATCGAAGCCTCCAGAACCGCACCTCCCGTAGCTTCTCTACGCATCATCCACCTTTGATCTTCACGTGCTCTAGCATGAGCCCGACCACCTTGTGACATCCTCGAGCACCTAAACCTCAGATTTCCCCATCCTAGTACCAGTCCTCCTCGTTATCGACCATGATCGCCTCCACGCCCAATCTGCACATGCAAAGGCCAAAGAACTTTTTTCCCAGCACGGGTTTTCTCCAATTTGACCAACATCAATCCACACATGCATATCACATCCCAAACTAACAATAACACGAGCCAAAATGACCACAAACTCAATTTCCACATTTTGACAAATTAACCTCAGGCCACTCAGAAAGACCAGTCTGACCGCCACGCACAGGCCGGTCAGTATGCTGGCCCAACATGAGAACTCAAAGATTACAAGTACTCGGATTACTCGAAGGTCATAAGAATTCTAGTACTCAAAGCCTATGACTACCAACCATCGGCCAGTTATTATACCTACGACCATCGACCAAGCACGGTAGCTACGACCATCGACCAAGTGTTAGAGTATATTGGCATATCTCTATATTTGGTAGTTTACGATTTATAATCCCGTGATACATGCCTTATCTCTAGGAAAGGCTTCTTGCCTTCTATGCATTTTACTCTATATAAACCACCCTCGAGGCTCAATTCATCAATACATTGCAGTATATTCATTTTCCTACATGATATCAGAGCGACGCCGCTCTTGAGCCACCACCTCCACATCTTCCACCGTGCTGCCCCTGGGAGATGATCTCATCTCCATGATCTCTCCCGGGGTCCACGTAACCCGTAGTTTAAGTCGAGTCAGTACCAATTAGATTTTTTCCCGGTCATCTTCAGATCAGTTTTTCTCTACTTTTTCCTATCATAGATCGGTCTGCGTCACCCTGCCGACCCATCGACATTCCTCAGCTCGAGACTTCACCGCCTGGCTTCGACCTCTCTGGTGCCTCCTCTCCTCTGATGACGTCGTGGCGTGACGCGGAACGCTCATTGACACGGCCCTCCTTTCACGGCATTCTGAGCACCCCGTCTACCATTGTCATCACACCAAATCATCACCGCTGGTCCATCATCCATGAGTATGAGCCGTCGCGCCATCGAGAGCCCGTGGTAACCATTGCCATCGCTGCCCACCGTCATCTTCGTCAACTTTGAACAGGTCCTTCTCCGCCGGATCTAGAGTCGGCTCTCTCCGCCGCTCGTCTCCACGGCCCCAAATTCGGGCTCCCTAGCTGACGGCGTTGTTGCCCCTAGCTCGACCCTGCCTTCTCTGATGCCGCTGCTCCCGAATCCAGCCTTCTCTGTGCTAGATCCAACGGTGCCTCGCCCGGATCCAGCCGGCCCCCTCTGCTTCATCTTCGACCACAGTCGACCTCCTCTCCAGATCCGGCCGGCGTCTTCTGCGATCGACCTCCTCCCCAGATATGGTGGACCCCCTCTACTTCATCTTCGACCACAGACGACCTCCTCCCGAGATCTAGCTGGCTCCCTCTGCCGACCTCCTCCCTGGACGGTCGGTCCCCTCTACTTCATCTTTGACCACGGCCGGACAACCTCCTTCCCAGATCCGGCTGGTCCCCTCTGCTTCATCTTCGACCACGATCGACTTCCTACCCGGATCCGGCCGGCCCCTTTGCTTCATCTTTGACCACGGTCAGATGACCTCCTCCCCAGATTCGGCCAGCCCCTCTGCGGTCGACCTCCTCCCCGGACGGCTGGCCCCTCTGCTTCATCTTCGACCACGGTCGGATGACCTCCTCCCCAGAACCGACCGGCTCCCTCTGCTTCATCTTCGACCACACCCGGATGACTTCCTCCCCAGATCTGGCCGGCCTCCTCTGCTGTTGACCTCCTTCCCAGATCTGGCTGGCCCCCTCTGCCATTCAACCACTGCCATTTGACCGCGCCTTCGACCGTGTCTCCCACCATGCCTTCGACCGCGCTTTTGACAGCGTCTCCCATCGTGCCTCCGACCGTGCCTTCGATCTCAGCTTTGACCATGTCTACGACCGCGCCTACGACCACGTCTTCGACCTCGCCTTCGACCTCGACCGCACATTCGACCGCGCCTTCGATGGTGGCTCCAACCGGTTCCCTCGGACGACCTCTCTGCTCTTTTCCCTCATCTTCTTGGTCAACGTCGGTGACCTCTTCACTGACCTCAGCCACGACCTCCTCTGCACTCGTTGATTCCCTCTATAGTCACCACGTCTGCAATGCCACAGCGGTCCTCGACGCTCCCCTGGGCATAGAAGGAGGTGGGCGGCGGCAGGGGCGATGGGCAAGGTAGGAGGGCGGTGGCAATGGCGGCTGTGGCAGTTAGGTTGGGCAGCACAGCGAGGAGGGGTCGGGATCTGCGCGGCGAAGCGGTGACGGTGCCGTTGACCACAGGTGGTGGTGGAGGGGGTGGGGGCGAAGGAGGAGGCACACGAAACTACCCAGGGCGGCACGGCGACGACGGCCGGCAATGAGGTACCACCCTGTACCATTGAAAGTGCTCCGAACGGTATACCGTTCGCTAATTGCTCTCATCTATAAAACGGCTTGATAGCTACTTAACTTTATATCTAAGATGCAATGCATCCTGAAAAGGTGTTGCAGCCAAGGATGGATCGCAGATTGATTCGATGTAAAGCATGCATAGATTTATTTACCTAACTATAGCAGTTGGATTGCAACACATTTTGTAATATAATTTAAGCAAAGTTTATTAAGCAGCTCCATGCTAGATCAATGTATACATCATTGTTCATTGGATCGTAGCAGGTTGTATTGTCAATCTAAGATATGTTTGTAAACTAAAGAACCTCATGAGATCATCTAAGCCTCCCCTCCAATCCTATGAACAAGATAACATATTAAAGTTGGAGGAGGACTTGCAGTGTCCTTTCACTGCTTTCTTTATCGGTTGAGGTCCAACCAAATGAAGCTTGAGCTAAGCATGATGAGATTCAGTTAGCCGACCAGTTAAAAAGTGTTGTATCATCCTACATGATCAGCTTCAAGGAGAGAGTGAAAAATCGAAATATCTAATGCCAGTGATGCAATCTTTTACGTGTGGTCATCCTACGTGTACGAGGTGTTGTGATTGTTCAGAGATGTGATGTAAGACTACAAGCTGAAAAAGGTTTATGTATATTTTAGCAGTGCTGGAAACAACGGAATTTGTTCTTACAAAACTTGAAGCATCTCCCCAAGGTTATGCCATCCTAAGGATTTTATTTTTTAACCAATCCAATGCCCATACTGTCAAAGAATAGAGGCACAAATCTGTTTAATAATCATATGATTGAAGTGTAAACAATCTTTTCTTGGGAAGAATAGCATATGGCAGCATTCTATAGCTCTTTTAAAGAATTTAGGTACCCATCATATCAAGTAGTATAATGCATTTTGCATAGTGCACAGAAAATGCATTCTGCATTTTGCATAGTGCACTCCTATATAATCTGTGAGTAGGTTCATGCCAGATTTGCTGAACTGTCTGACAACCATGACCAGGTTCAGTGTTCTTCTCTTCTATTTGTCAAATTATTTGTACCATTTTTGTAACTCTACTCGACTAATTGCAATGATTTGTACAATCAATTGCTACTATTTGCATTTCCATGTACGGTAATGGCATGATATTGCCTTAAGCCTCAGGCAATGCCGTGCTTCGATGTGTTTCCTTTTCCTTCAGAAGAAACCTCATGTTTTCTACTTGCATTATTGAAGCTACTCATACTGGTACATCACTCATCACTGTGCTGTCTCTGGCATCCAGTTTGTCGAGAAATCAGGGCAATGGACAGGAGCAAAAGTCTTTGCTATATGGTCGGTTAGCGTTGATGTGATACATTCGCGCAAGCAACGCTTCGATGCTTTTTTACGTTTCGACACCTAAAGACTAATTTCTTGCAAGCTTTTGGCAGTGGCTATGAATGATGGCAATTCAGAAATCTGAATGATATCAGTGCTTGACATGAAAGAAAGTGCAGAGCAATTTTTTTTTCTGAAAGCGAGTAAAGCAATATCTTCCTAGGATACTTAACTTTAGGCCTTCTTTGCTGATTGACATATCCGAAGGTCCATCTGAAGTTATCATCTAGTATGATTTTTCCCCTCTTTCTGTGGAGATAAACTGGATTTCGAACAATGACGTAATCTTTTGCAGGAAGAAACACTAAGGAAGCAAACCAAATCAGATCATTCAAATCACTCATACATGACATTTCCAGTCGCAAGGGTGACGAAATTTGAGATGAATCCCATCGTAACCTAACAGTGTTTGTGCGGATTATTCTGATAAGACTAACGTGAATCCAAAATTGAGATGGAACAGGCCGGCTGGTGACCAGTCAGACACAGGGTCATCCATCCATGATCTCTACATGTCATCTAATCCAATCTTGTCTGGTTCTTCACTTTCGTAAGGCGCAGATAGGCTTTTGTGTCTTTCATGTACTTTCGTAAGGCGCAGTGTCTTTCATGTTTTTGAAAAGGAAAACTTTTTTTCTCCTTTGCAGGTTATTTTTGCAATCTCTCACCGACTCCGTTCGTGGGCTATACTGCAACGACCGGAATTGCACGATACGGTTATGGTGGCATCGCGACAGTTGGAGCAGTTGGCGAAGGATATCTTTACCCGGGCTTATGGGTGGCGATCTTTTTTTTTCTCGAAAACGCAGGAGAGCTGCGCATCAATATATTAAGAAGAAAGGAAAATGGGAAAGAACCCAAACAACAAGACAAACACACACAAAACCCAAAAAAACCCCACAAAACTCTAAACACACACACTCTGCTGCAGCTAAGAAACTAAAGCGCCCGAAACAAAAAAGATCACGACCAAGGAAGACTGGGCGCTAACCACCCGGAGCGAGGGCATCCAAGAGGGATAATCCTCGAGCCCCCGCCAAAGACCACGACCTTCTATCATCTTCAGCAAAAGCAAGTGCACCTGCAACACTTGGGGCTGCTCCATCAAAAACGCATTTGTTGCGGTGTGTCCATAAGGTCCAAGCTCCCAGGATTATGAGAGAGTTGATTCCTTTCCTTAGCATATCACTAGCAGCATTGCTCACCTTCTCCCACCAAAAATGAAAGGATGTTTCTGTGGGTTGCGGAGAAAAGACTTGGAGTCCAATTCGAGAGAAGAAACGGAACCAAAACTCTCTTGCAAAGACACACTGGACAAGGAGGTGATCAATAGTTTCCGCAGCCTGGTCACACAAAGAACAAAGTGCTCGGGATGAGGAGCCCACGGCGTGCAAGGCGATCCGCAGTCCAACATCGGTTGTGAGCCACCAACCAAACAAAGAAGCGACATTTGGGCGGTGCCCAAGTCTTCCAAACTCTTTCACAAGGCTCAAAAGATGTAGATCCCACAAAAAATCCCTTGTATGCGGTTTTGGTGAATACTGCCCATCAGATGAGAACCGCCAGAAATGTCTATCTTCAACATTTGGTTGCAAATAGAAATCCGATAGGGCGTCCCACAGTGGAGAAAATCCACAATTACACCAACGGTGAGAGCCCCTTTATGTCGAGAGATCCAGTGCGGTTGGTGAGGGCATCTGGGCGGATCGTTGTTTGATCCTCCTTTAGGAATGACGGCAAAAGACGAGGCGTAAGATCTGCAATGCATTGGCCATGAAGCCAGCGGTGCGCCCGAAAAGAGTTTTGTTCCATCCCCAACTTCGGAATAAACGACCATTGCGAAGAAGGCTTTGACTTGCTCGGGACATGGATTGGAAGATTAGCCCATGGGCGATGCGGCTCTGTTTTTGTAACTGACCCATCTCATTCGCAGAGCCCAGCCCAGAGATTTAAGATCTGAAATTCCTAAACCTCCAAGCTCTACAGAAGACAAACCTTACCCCAAGCCACTAGACGGTGCCCACCTTTTGCATCTTTGCGGCCTCTCCAAAGGAACCCACGCTAATTTTATCCACTTTGCTTTAATAGCCCAAGGAGGAAAATCAAAAGCCATAACTAGATAGATGAGCATACCGGTGAGCACAAACGAACTTGAATCTTTCTTCCGACCTTGGTCAACAAATCCGCTTTCGGCCGGAAGTTGATCAGCAATGCGGTCAATAATGGGTTGAATTTGTTCCTTGGTGAGCTTCTTCAAAGAGAGAGGCAATCCCAAATATTTACATGGGAAGTCTGTGAGTGCACAAGGCAGCAGGTTTTGCACTGATGCAAGCTCCGCATCACCACATCTGATGGGCAACACATTGCTCTTTTGCAAGTTTGTCTTGAGTCCCGTTGCTTCTCCAAACAAGTTGAGGATACCCAAAGTTACATCAATGTCACCAGCTTCTGGACGGAGAAACAAAACCACATCATCCGCATAAATGGATATTCTGTGTTGTAAGCTGCGCCTAGACAGTGGCTGCAGCAACCCAACATTATCGGCCTTCGAAATCATGTGCCCCAACACATCCATAACCAAGATAAACAACATCGGGGAGAGGGGGTCACCCTGCCGCAACCCTCGTCGATGAGCAATATGATTACCCGGGATACCATTTAACAAGACTTGAGTTGAAGAGGAGGATAGCAGCCCGCTGATTATATCCCGCCAAATCTGTCCAAAACCGAGCTGCTGCAAGATCTCAAGCAAGAAGGGCCAAGACACGGAATCAAAAGCCTTCGAAATGTCCAACTTGAGCAGAATTCGGGGCTGCTTCTGCTGATGAAGGAACCTCGCTGTTTGCTGCACCAACATGAAGTTATCTTGTATAAAACGCCCTTTTATGAAGGCGCTTTGGTTAGGAGAGACAATATGTTGCAGCCTAGGGGCAAGGCGATTAGCAAGCAGCTTTGTGATTAGTTTGGCAAAACTATGGACCAAGCTTATGGGCCTGAAATCTTTGGTTGTTCCGCACCTTCTTTTTTGGGGAGGAGGGTGATATAAGCTGAATTGAGAATTCCAAAATTTACCATCTTCCTGCTCCATACCGCTGAAATTGCCAACATAATGTCTTTTTTTATAATAGCCCAGCAGGATTTATAGAAACGACCTGTGTACCCGTCCGGCCCAGGGGCCTTATCTGAAGGTAGCTGCTGGATTGTCCTCCACACCTCATCTTCAGTGAAGGTAAGTTCAAGCTCTGACATATCTTGTGCATTAATTCCCAAATCAGCCAAGTTGATTGTGTGCTCCCTTACTGTACAGGACCCTAGCAGATTTTCATAAAAATCATCAATGACTGCAGCCTTGTCCTCATGGCTGGTGCAGACCCGTTCTCCTACAATAAGCTTCCCAATAAAATTCTTCCTTTTTCGATGCCGGGCGTACATATGAAAGAGTCTTGTATTAGCATCGCCATCTTTGAGCCAACTGATCCTTGAGCGTAAGCGGGCCATTGTACGCTTGAGGGATGCAAGGGCCAAGCTGTGCTTCTTCAGATTATTCTTGAGCCAAAGTTCTCCAGGAGAAAGCTGGCGGCTATCTTGAGCAATCTCGAACTGATGCAAAATTTCTCTTGCCAAGGCAAGCTGAAAGCTAACTTGGCCCACCGCCTTATCACTCCAACTCTGCAGGCCCTTGGTAACAGCTTTAAACTTCCTATTCAAAGTTATAAAAGGGCACGGGCTAGCAGGGGCTGAAGCCCACGCAGAAGCGACAGCCTCCTGGAACCCATCAAGTTTGGTCCAAAAAGACTCAAAGTGAAATCTGGGTCGTCCTGGTTTATTATCTTGGAGGCCCAGCAGAAGAGGGCAATGATCAGAATCATCTGAAGCCATGCTCTGAAGTAAGCAGTTGGGAAATTTCTCCTCCCAGTCAACCGAGCATAGCACTCGATCCAATTTTACCAAGGTTGGAGATATTTGCTGATTTGACCAAGTGTACTTGCGACCATGTAGGGGTATCTCTTTAAGAGCCAAATCATTGATGAACCTCCTAAAATGGCCCATCATTGCCCTATTATAATTGGCAATATTCTTGTCCTCATCTCTGTAGATTAGATTAAAATCCCCAGCCACCATCCAAGGTCCTGAACATGCTGCACGAATGTCCCTCAACTCCTGCAGAAACTGAATTTTGTTGTCAATACCTTGGGGTCCATACACACAGGTCAACCACCAGGACTGTCTATTTTCTGGAGAGAACTGAACTGTTACGCTGTGGTTGTCAACCCGCCGAGCTAAAGAAACTCCAATATGACGTCTCCAAGCAATCAAGATTCCTCCACTGGCTCCAACAGAGGGGGCAACAATGAAGCCCGAGAAATCCGAGCCTAGAGTAGAGAGAATAATTCTGCGAGACATAACTATGACTTTGGTTTCCTGAATACACACAATATCCGACTGAGAAGAATCCACAATAGAGCGTACAGAGTCTTGCCTGGAGGTAGAATTTAAACCCCTAACATTCCAAATTAACATTTTTGCAGGATCCATAAAAACAGGTTTGAAGACGACCAAACACAAATCAGAAAACTAACCCAACAAATCACTCTCAACCCCTTGGCCAAAGCCCTCAGGCAAGGACCAATTGAACAGAGCCGACAGCGCCCGGAGGTGAGAATCAGACAGAGGGTGCCCAAACAACTTGGCGTACTCATCTTGGGCTTGTTGGTCAATATCTTCACTTTCGCCGAGAATGTCCAGCGATCGCATTGCCTTTTTCTTCATCCTTCTGCTCAGGTTATCCGGAAAGGACTCCGCTACAGCACCGGCAAGCCGACGACTACGCCGCGGAGTGGCTCCAGGCAACTGGGACTTGAACCTTCGTTTGTTGACGATTGGCATCGGAAGCAGACCGTCCGTGCGCCGAGCGAGGCCGTTGAGGAAAGCAGCACGGGCCTCCGAAGGTGGGGGAATCCCAGACGGGGGCGGAGTCACCAAGGGGACTACAACGCCCGGGATCGAGGATTGCTGCCCAAGATTTACCAGCACTGAGCCACCTTCGGCAAGAGAACCGGAGGATGGAGCTGCCATTGCCGCTACCACATCCCCGGCCTGCCTGGGTCCAAGCCCTACATCATCCCCATCTGAAGCCGCATCGGAAAAAAAGACCGAGGATGGAGCTGCCCTTGCTGAAACCACATCCCCTGCCGACATGGGACCAAGCCCTTCAGCATTGCCATCCGAAGAAACCAGACACGGGGGCGAGGAGACTCTGCGACGGCAGGGAGAGCGCTGGTGCTGTCGTGAACGGCGCCTGGAATAAACCTGGAGCGGTTTTGTCATAGTCTGGGTTGGGGATTGGCTTTGGGGCGGGCGGTGACGGGGTTCGTGGAGAGGCCGGTAAGTCCGTCGCCTCATCCATGGGAAAGAACAGGGGTGAGCGTGGTGAAGCCGGTTGCTCCGTTGCTTCAAAGAGGCCCAGCGCACCTTGCAATGCTCTTGCCCCATCAAGGTCCAGCCCCTCACAATTCTTGGGATTCGTCTGCAGGCTTGACTGAAATTTTGGCCCATTAGAATTCAGCCCAGGACGCTCACTTTCAGCCCAGGGAAGAGGAGAATCCTCCACAACCGCAATAACCGCAACAGAATTCCGCCCAACCGAAGGAGCCAACACGTTCGAGATGACGGCAGAGTGACTTCGGCAATTAAGGCTTTGGAAACCGTTAGCCGCCGCCGTCTCCTCGTTTCCAATGAAAGGAGCGTCATCACTTTGGGGGCGCCGCTTAGGGGCTTCCTCACGTCTTCAATAGGTGCATGGAACGCAGCGACCAGCTCCGAGGCGTCAACCGACGCCGCGACCAATGGGTGGCGATCTAGTTTTAGGATTGAGGGTCACTAAAGTCTGCTCGGTTCTGTTTTTTATTCTTAGGCTGTGTGCCTTTTTAGGCAGAGGCTGGAAGTTTTTTTGTTCCAATGATGTGTATCAACTCGATGTACTGATTTTGGGATTAATAAAGTCTTCCTTTTCCAAAAAAAAATGTACTTGATCTATGCTGCTATGCATACATCTGTTGCGTTGTAAAATGCAAACGTTCAAATTACGGCATACTAATATGGAAATGAACTTTGGCCTTCAATCAAGTGCTGGTTATGTATATGAATAAGAACTCCAGCCTTCAGAATGGCCGTAATAATTTGCGAAATTTTACGGTCCTTGGAAGGCTAGTGAACAACTAAGAGTATACATATCTGAGATATCTTAGAGTAAGAGTAGCCTCAATCTGCATTTCAATCATATGCTAATGCATCCATATAAATAAGAATTTGGGCCTTAAGTATATAATCAAAGGAAAAAAATCAAGAATAGAGGAAGCGCCCTACTAATCTGTTTGAGAGCTTTGTGGTGCAGCTTCATTTGAACCAGCCTCACCTGCATCTTGTTACCAACACTGCTCAGCTGGAGAGCAAATTGGGTATCAATATCAGTGATTGAATGATCAGTTGTTGAACTAGATACACCATCCTGACACTATCCTTTCTACTTCACTTCGGGTATGGACTGTGAAGTATAGCTGTGTTAATCTCAGGGAAGTAAATGAATACCGAGGTGCATTGGAGTTGGTAGCGATGTTAATCCCTTGTTAAACAATAATTAGGATAAATCAGTTCCATTCTTAATCATTTGGAGATAACGGTGCACTACTCTTTTAAGGATCAGAAAAGCGCTCATTTATGTTAGGCTGCCTCCAATGTCTCACTTGGATATAGTTCTTCAGTTGCATTAAAGTAAACATCATATAGCTAAACAGAAAGGTCTCTCTACTAGCTAAATTCAATAGAAAGAAAAGAAACACATAAATATTGACAGGTGCTAAAGAGCCTGTAAATATCCAAGGGGTTCATGCATAATAAGGAACCCACAATGTGTTTAGCATGACTTCAACAATCTTGTTTGGGACCAAATGAATGAAACATGTGAAACGAATGAATCATGGAAGAGCAGTCCTTGTTTTTCCTTCTTGATGAATTGAAGAACGCACTGCCAGTGAAGAAAAGGAATATGCCTGCTTTGTTAAAGAAGGAATTGGCAGAATTAGTGTGAATAAGGCACAAGGACTGACTTTGTCTTAAAAGCTGTTTTTTTTTGTGGGTTTTGCAGTAGTGCTTACAATTTCATCAAGATATTGTGAAACAAAAACGGAAAAACATTGCAGTAGTGCCCACTAGGGTTCAAAAATCCAACGGTAACCAACTGGTTACCACCGGTAACCAGTTCTACCGGTGGCTACCGGTAGAATAAAAATCGGTGGTTTTTTTATTTAATTCAAAAATCAAATTTTGAATATAAAAGTTAGTTTCCCTAATGATGTTTACATTGTTTAACACTAATAGAATGTATTAGGAAGATGCATGCACCTTCCATACTTGACTTCATACTTTTTGCCATGAATGTATTAAGATTTTCAATTTTAAATTTGAAAACCGGTTTTTAGCGGTTTTTCCTATTTTTAGCTGTTATTCTCCGATTTTTTGGATGGTAACCGGCCGGTTTTTCCGGTTACTAGTTTCAAATTCAAATTTTGACACTTGAAATTTGGTCAGATTTTTCGGTTACCAGCTGGTAACCAGTAACGGCCCCCATTTAGGCCGGTACTGGGTTTTCTAACCCTAATGCCCACCATTCATATTGGATTATTTTTTTGTCTTCAAAATTTTTTCTATATGAATTTAATTAGTTAGAATTAAATGTTTTTTCTAGGATAGAACAACAATTCCCCATTCTAGAATTTAATAAATTGTGTCCTCCAGAGAAAAAAAGTGAATTTAATGTTAGTGATTAGAAAATGTAAAGTTAGCATCACTCATAATCAAAATTTGTCAATGAGTGGCATTCTTGGTTTCAATTTACGCGCTAGCTCATATGTCACATCCCATAAAACCATCTCCCATGATGTTCGTCACTGTTATGGATGTTCTGTACTGTCTGATTCAGAAGGCCAACCAGGTTAGTATTCTGGAAGATATTGCCAAATTACAAAAATTACATGCACTTATTCAGATCAACCACGGCAAGTCGACCACGGCAGGTCAGCCACGGCAGAATGACCACAGCCAGTCGATCACGACAGGTGGAGCATGGCAGAACGACCACGGTAGGTCAACCACGGCAGATCGACCATAGCAGGTCGACCATGATAGAATGATCGCGGTTCGGAGTCGGAGATTTTGAAGTACTGTAGAAGTCAAAGACCCCGGAGTCGGAGAGCAGTCAGAGACTCCAAAGTACTATAGAAGTCGAAGACCCCGGAGTCGAAGAGCAATCAGAGAATTTGGTGTATTGCAGAAGTCGGAGAGCAGTCAGAGACCCTAGAGTCAGAGATCCTCTAAGCTATAGTGAACCGGTCGTGAGCTACAGTGAACCGGTCGTGAGCTATAGTGAACCAGTCGGTAGCTATAGTAACTAGTCGGTGGTCGTAGCTATAGTACCTGATCATTGGTCGGTAGCCACAATACATGGTCGTTACTCAGTGATCGGTAGTCTAAGCTACAGTACCTGGTCAGTACTTGATAGTCGGTAGTTTGTGCTACAATACCTAGTCGGTACTCGATAGTCGATAGTCTATGCTAGGTACCTGGTCGGTACTCGGTAGTCGGTGGTCATAGCTACAATGCTTGGTTGAAGGTCATAAGCTACAATGACTAGTTGATGGTCGGTGGTCATAGGTTTCGAGTGCTACGATGCTTGTGATTCTCGAGTATCTCAAGTACTCGTTGGGCCAGTGGTATGACCGACCTGTGCATAGCGGTCATACCGGTCTTACTGAGTGTCTGAAGTTGATTTCTGAAGAATGTGGAAATTATGGTTGTAGATGATTTGATTTGTGTTTATGGATGGACAAGAGTGTGGTTTGCATGTGTGAACTAATGTCGATCAAGTTGGGAAGAAATTATGTCGGGAAAATGTTCTTTGGTCTTTACATATGCAGGCTGGGCGTGGAGATGGTCATGGTCGACGACAAGGAGGAAGGACTAGGATAGAGAAATTTGAGGTCCAGGCAGTCGAGGACGCCACGAGGTGATCGGGCTCACACTGGAGCACATGGAGATCAAAGGTGGATGATGCGTGGAGAAGCAACGAGAGATGCGGTCGTTAAGACTTCGACACGTGCTGAGTTGAAAGAGTTATGGAAGGAGTCCATAACTGGGAAGGTTTAGAGATTTTGAAAACCTGTGTTTGGAAGGGTTTCAGGTCCCTTGATTTTCAGAATTGGTTAGGATTTTGTGTTCGTGTTGATAAGGACATGGTTTGGAGCTCTAGACATAAAAGTAGGGGGAAGCTAAGTGTGGAGGCATAGCTTTTGTGTGGCCTCTTGGAGAGTTTTCATGCTAGGGTTTGAGGGGTGCCGCGATGGCACTTTGTAGCCATAAAACATGTTTCAAAAGTAAAAAAGATTGGATCTATTCCTGAAAAAGTTAGTCAGCGCTGGCGGCGTGTTTTCTGGGCGTTGTCTTCGACTCGTTCTCGTTCCGAGCAGAGTAGTGCATGGTGAGATAGCGATCCTCCGTCAACTTGATCATGTGCCAAGTCGTCCACTCGATCGTCGCCAACAACATCGATGTTGAAGCGTACAAGTGGAGGAAGATTATGACTATGTGCAAAAGGGTCGAGCGAGTGATTGAGCGAGCGATCGAACACCAAGCAGTCGAAACCTTTACCAAGCACTAAGAATTTCCAAAAAGCAGAGGCAATCATTCACCACCTCTGATTACAGTATTCAATGGCATCAGAGAGGTACGTGAAGTATCCCCCTATGCTAGATGGTACTGATTACATTGAAGCTCAAGGTAGTGATATTTGGATTGAATTGAATTAGAACACCACTTCTTTGACAATTTCTCCCCCTTTAGTTCCTTATCCTCAAGGAACAAAACTAGGAAAAAATCCTTTGTATGAAGTCTGCATCCTCCCAACTAGCTGCACTGATAGGAAGATTGAGCCATTGTACTAACCAATGCACCACTAATTCATTGTTATGAGGAATTATGTGCCTCTCAAGCACATCGACAGGAGCTACTTTTATGTTGCCATCAGCATCAATTAGAGGGAGGTCAGGATTTGATACTACTTGATCCCCTACATGCTTCTTCAGTTGGCTGACATGAAACACAGGATGAAGTTGGCAATTCTCCAGCATAAGTAATTTGTAAGCCACCTTGCCAATCTTCTCCAAAATTCTGAAGGGTCCATAAAACTTAGAACAAAGCTTCAAAGACTTATGCAAGCTCAGTGAAGTATGCATGTAAGGCTGCATCTTGAGATACACCATTTCTCCCACTTTGAACTATCTTTCCTTTCTCTTCTTATCAGCGTAGTGCTTCATCTTCTGCTATGCTTTTTGCAAATTGTCTTTGATAACTTCATAAGCCAGTTGTCTCCTCTAGAGCATCCCTTGAACTTCTTCATTTGTGGACTCGAGAAGTATTACTTCGGCCACATGAGGAGGAGGAAATCCATATAATGCCTGGAATGGAGTCATCTTTAAAGCTGCGTGGAAACTAGTGTTATACCACCATTCAGTAGTAGAAAGCCAACTTTTCCACTTCTTGGGACTTGCAAAAACCATGCATCTCAGATAACATTCAACACATTGATTGACCCTTACGGTCTGTCCATCCATTTCTGGATGATAAGCAATGCTAAGCTTAAATTTTACCCCCATAGTCTTAAACAACTCTTGCCACAAGTGACTAGTAAAGACCCTGTCTCTATCTGTGATTATAACAACTGGCATACCATGCAATTTGAATATGTTGTCCACACATTCCTTAACCACATCCTGTACTATGAATGGATGACTCATTGGAACAAAATATGAATACTTAGTAAACCTATCCACCAACACTATGATCAAATATTTACCTGCTGATTTTGGAAGTCCCTCAATAAAGTCCATGTAAATGTGAGTCCAAGCCATATCCGGTATGGGTATTGGCTGTAGAAGACCTGGGTATGGAACATGCTCAGACTTGTGAAATTGGCATACTGCACACTATTTAACCTAAGTGATAACTTCTTGTTTCAGTCTAGGCCAATGAAACAGTAGTTTGACCCTCTAATAAGTGGCACTCTCTAGAATGTCCCCCTAGAGCAGAGTTATGCATAGAAGCCATAATTTGCTATTTCAACACACTGCTAGATCCCACATATAGTTTGTTTTTATACCATAAAACTCCATTTTTCAATGTAAAATTCTCCCTTGCATTAGGATCAATGGTCAATTGTTCAATCAACTCTCTACACCTCTCATCCTACTCATAACTATTTTGGACTTCAATCACCCACACTGGCACTACACTGAAATGGCTAGAATCTGATTCAGATGAGGAGCCCTAGATAAAGCATCTACCACTCTATTCTCTCTTCCCTTCTTATACTCCACTCTATAGTTGTAACGCAATAACTTCACTAACAATTTGTGTTGGATTCCTTTAGTTAGCTTTTGATCTTGTATATATCTCAGGCTTTGTTGACTAGTTTTGATAATCAATGTAGATCCAGTAAAATAATGCTTCCACTTCTTAATAGCCTCAAGTATGGCTAGGGCTTCTTTGTCATAAGTAGACATACCAACGGCCTTAGGACCTATTGCTTTGTTTAAATATGAAAGGGTCTTCCATTCTACATCAATACAGCTCCAACACCTAGTCTACTAGCGTCAGCCTCCAATACAAACGGTTGGGAGTAATCTGGCAGTGCCAAGATAGGGGCAGATGTCATAATGTTTTTAAGTTCCACAAAAGCTCTACTTTGCTTCTCACCCCACTGGAAGGAGTTCTTCCTCAAAGCTTCAAATAAAGGATTATATACAATCCCATAATTTTGAATGAACCTTTGATAATAACCTATGTCCCAAGAAACTTCTTAGCTGAGTCACTATCTCACACTCAGGCCAGCCCTTGATGGCTTGGATTTTGAGAGGATCAGTAGCTACTCCATCTTCATTGATAATGGGGCCTAGGTACTCCACTTGAGATTGTCCAAAAACACACTTGTTTCTATTGGCTACCAATTGGTTATCCTTCAATACTTGCAGAACCTATTGCAAATGGTCTATGTGCTCTTCCATACTGTCAATTGTGGCACATAGTATCACTCTTCAATTCTCCTCCATCAGCTATCATCACCCTGACTACTAGATGGTTTGTGAGTTGATACTTGGCTTTTACAGCAAATTGTGGACTTATAAATGTTGCACTACTACCACTATCCACCAGTGCAGTCCCCTTAACACCTTTCAGCTTTATCAATAGGGTAAATCTGGTGCAAGCTGAAGTAGTTCCCTGAACTGCATGCATTGATATGTGTAGATTTGTCTCTTCTTTGGTCACAACTTCAAGGCTAGAAGGAGGAGTTCCATAAGGTTGGCCATCTGCTTCTTCTCCCTGATCACTATTGCTATCTCCTTCTTCTTGTCCTCCATTCATTATAGTGAACAGTTGCTTTTCACTCAACTTACATTTATGACCAGGGAACCATGGTTCATGGCATTTTCTACATTTGCCATAGTCTTTGCCCATTCTTGTCTTGACATTGCCTACCCGTATTTTTCCTTCCTTATCTTGCCTTTGAAACCTTGGATTTTGGTTTGTCTTGGTACTACCTTTATCTCTATAGTTGTTGTATTCTCGTTTGAATGAATGCCCATAACCTTTACTTCTGGAGCAGTTTTCCTATCCTTGAGGAGGTACCAAGAGGTACAAGGTACCAAGAGGTACCAAATTAGATCCAGCCGTTCAATCAGTGTGATCAACGGCTCAAAATTTGGTACCTCTTGGTACCTTGTACCTCTTGGTACCTCGCGTCCGGTACCACTAGGTACTGCCAAATCTCAGCCGTTCAATCAGTGTGATCAACGGCTCAAATTTGGTACCTCTTCCCCCTCAAGGATGGTAAAATTTCCCTTACTTCTGAAAGGATGAGACTGCTCAATTCTTCTAGCCATCCACATAGCTTCAATCATGTTCCTTAGCCTGTGACATTGCAAATGATTTTGGATATAATCCTGTAGTCCAACCACAAAGCTACAAACATAAGATTCATTTGGCAATAAGGGATTATCTCTTCTCACAAGACTCATGAGTTCCTCAAGTTGGTCCACATATGCATTAACTGATCCTGTCTGTTCCAACCAATGGAACATTCTCACATTATCATAAATGGATGCTGCGGCAAATTGATCTCCTAACATTCTACAGAATTGATGCCAAGGTACAGTGATAGGGTTACATCCTGTACCTCTCCACCAATAGGTAGCCTTTCCCTTCAGATATGTGACTGCATAATCTGTTCTTTGTCCCAATGAAATCCTAGTAGCATTGAAATACTTCTCAGCCTTAGCAATCCACCCATCTGGATCCTCTCCATCAAACTTGGGAAAATTGAGCTTAGGTGACTCCAAAATGACTTGTCCTTTATTGTTCTCTAAATATGGAGCTGGTCGGTTTTCAGGGCAATATCGATGCCCACCGTTCTACCCCAACTCAAGGAACTCTCCAAATGAAGGAGAGGCGGCTAGAGATGGGCTAGCAACGACAGATCTGGCGATCTGAGCTTGTCGGTGCCAGATCTAGGCTTGTCGGTACACCAGCTTCGACCAACCAGGTGATCTGGTGCCGGCGTTGTCGGATCCCGCCATCCTCGTTGCTGCAGCCGCTAGATCTTGCTATCCACAACCCTGCCACCTTCAGATTCAGTCATCCCAACCCCGTTGCGTTGCGCTGTCTTCCTCCTCTTCATCCACCCCGCTGGCGTTGTCGTTGAGGAGTACACCACCGTCATGTCATTTTCTTTTTTTCTTTCCTCCTCTCCTCTTTTTTCTTTTATTTCCATGAATCATGTCATTTTCTCCAAGGAAAACGAAATACAGATCAATCGTTCTATATCTTCTAAATTAGTTGATTACCTATTCGTAAAACTCTAAGCATTTAGCTAATTGATTTGGGACTTGATTTATTTTGTAGGGATCAGTGGGTCAGAAAGCAACTGCCCCTCCTCAGACTGAATCCAACAATACAACTTTTGTCCTAGATGAGCCAGCAAACGCTCTGCCGGTGGCTGAGGTCTACCACCATGTGCGATAGCTATGGCTACCATAGTACCACTACTAGCCTTGCTCACAACCCGTAGCGATTTAGATGGTGTTCGGCAAGTTCACGGCTCGTGACAAATGCCACGGTTCTTCAGCTTTTCATGGGGAGATGGAAGGGAGAAGATGCGAAATGGGAGAAGACTCGAGGCCTCTTGGGAGTGGCGCGGTTGAGTTCTGGTTTGGTCCATCTGCATGATGGCGGTTAACCTTTGCAAAGAAGGATGTGGAGTAGTGGCTAACTAATAAATTGTTCTCTAAAAACATAAAAGAAGTGAAAGTACGATTATGCCCCTATTCAGCACCTTCCACACCTCCAGATGGACCGAACCAACACCTCCAGATGGACCGAACCAGAACTCCGCAAAGAAAGGAAAAGGTATGTTTCCTTTCTCATTCTGCGGCATCAGGGGACATGAAAGTTGTATCGGTTTTACCCTTCTCCTTCATGTTTTTTGGTATGCCAAGTATTCTGAATTCTGATGTCCAATTTTTTTGGTTTTAGCTGCCAAAACTGCGATGAGCTTATTCCTGCACACTCCTGATGCGAGTAACCGTGAGAAGGAGCTAATGAAGGCCTGCACGGACCCCGAATTGGTGGCTGCAATTGTTGGGAACGCCAAGATCACGGCACCCGGCCTCAACTGAAGCTGAAGCAGAAGCAGAAGGGGGAAAAGTCAGTGAAAGATAACTAGCTCGGAACCACCATGACCAAGCTCTGAAGTTTTGATCCACCCCTAGTTTTTCAAGAGAAGCGTTTCACATTTGCTGAAAGCATGTAAATGTTGCATTTTGTCGCTAGAGGCATATCTGGAGGTAGCAAATAGATATATTTTTCGTGCTTGTAAAGTGTGAACATCTCTTGGGCGTTGAGGCCAGGATGCAACAGAGGCTCTTCGGCATTGAGGCCAGGATGCAACAGAGGCAGTCGCACTCGCCCATAGGGACCAAACTGCAGGCACGTGTATGTTTCTTATTGTTGTTTTCTCGGGGAACTTGTGATGTAGAAAGCTACGTGAAATCATAAAATTTATCTGAAAGCTGAATATTCTGAAAATCATAAATTCCGTTGAGAACATTCGAATGTATTCGGCAGTTCATTAGTAGCAACATCTTACATGCTCTTTCCAAATTCCAATGGACATTAATGTTATGAATAGCGCTTGTATTCATATGAGGCCAATGGGCCAGTATATATACACAAAGTACAAGTGGTAAATATGCAAAGAACCCCTCATAACAATGGGGAATAACAAACTATACATATATCTCTAACACCCCCCCTCAAACTCATGGTGGATCAACAACACTGAGTTTGGAGAGATAGAAGCTGTGCTGTGCTCGAGTCTGGGCCTTCGTGAAGAAATCCGCTATCTGAAGCTCTGAAGGCACATACTGAAGAGTAATCACCTGATCATGCACACCAGTCCTCATGAAAGAAGCATCAACACCAATGTGCTTGGTGAGCTCATGCTTCACAGGATCACGAGCAATACTGATAGCACTGTCTCGTCGACAAGAGAGGGTCGGTGTAGTGACAAACACCAAAATCCTCAAGTAACCATCTGTAGCCAAGTAATCTCTGCTGTCAAGAGAGCCATAGCTCGCAACTCGGCCTTTGCACTCGAGCGGGACACTGCACTGCTTTCTTCGTCTTCCGTGCAATGAGAGAACCACCAAGAAAACACACGATGCGAGATAGACCGCGATCGAGAGGATCGCTGGCCCAAGTAGCATCCGAATAGGCTCGAAGGCATAACGAGCTGGAACGTGGAAAGAAGAGACGGCGAGAGATAGTCCCACGAAGATATCGCAGAACTCGAAGAAGGTGGTCAGAGTGAACTGAGAGGGAGCTGAAACAAACCGACTCGAATATGAATGGATAAGTGATATCCGGACGAGTAACGACAAGGTAGACAAGACTCCTAACAAGATGACGATAGCGAGTCGGATCGAAAGAGGCTCGCCATCGAGAGTCGGAGGTGAACATTGAGCTCCATGGGAGTCTCAACGATCTGTGATCGATGAGAGAGCGCGATCAAGAAGATCTGAATATATTTCTCTTGGGACATAAAGAAACCATCCGGGTAGAAGTAACCTCAATCCCAAGGAAGTAACGAAGAGGACCAAGATCCGACATAAGGAATCGCTCACTAAGACGAGCCTTGACAAAGGCAATGTACTCGAATCATCTCTCGTAATGATCATATCATCAACATACAGAGAAGAAGAGTCCGACCACGAGACGAAGTGTGGACAAAGAGCGCAGGATCATGATCACTAGCTGAAAAACCAGCAGCAGTGACCACGGAGGAGAAGCGCTCAAACCAAGCACGAGGGCTTGCTTAAGGCCATAGAGAGAGCGGCGAAGGCGGCATGACCATGTCCTCGAGAACAGAATACCCGGTGGCGGATGCATGTAGACCTCCTCACGCAACTCGCCATTAAGAAAGGCATTCTTGACATCAAGTCGAGAAGCAGACCGATGGCGAGCGAGCGCCACCGAAAGAAGAGTGCGACGGTGGTCATGTGGGCCACGGGAGCAAAAGTCTCGTCGTAGTCAACACCATGCTGCTGCTGGAAACCACGAGCAACAAGACGCGCCTTATAGCGCTCAAGAGAACCATCGAGCGAGTCTTAATCTTATAGACCCACTTACACGTGATGGGATGAGAACGAGATGGAAAAGGAACGAGATCCCAAGTACCAGTACGCTCGAGGGCAGCAATCTCCTCGGCCATGGCAAGCTGCCACTCGGGGTGAGTAACACATCCGTGAGAGAGACAGCTCACGAGTAGCTGCACCAACAAAGGCAAAACGGGCAGGAGGCTGAATCGACTGGCGATCGCGGATAGCGTAGCGAGGAGAAGATGACCCATCAGGGGAAGATGGAGCATCAGAAGAAGATGGAACATCAGGAGAAGATGGCTCATCGGAAATATTCTCAACACGAGGTCGACGAGTGTAGACGATAGTGGGAGGAGCACGGGAGTCGTGAAGACAACACGGCGGCGACAACGGCGGAGAGGCCACGGGGAATATGTGGAGACTCGATGGGGCAGTGGACGAGGCAAAACAGATATAGGAGTATCCGGAAAGGTCAAGAAAGACAGAGACTCCACGAGGAAGCCGAAGGAAAGGCGGGGCGTGGGTAGAAAGGGCGAGACTCGTCGAAAGTCATATCCCGAGAAACCCGTATCCGGCGACCAACAGGATCCCAAGACGATATCCCTTGTGCTCGCATCGTACCCCGAAAGACAC
The DNA here is from genome assembly GCA_036346575.1 of Dendrocalamus sinicus. NCBI lineage: Eukaryota > Viridiplantae > Streptophyta > Magnoliopsida > Poales > Poaceae > Dendrocalamus > Dendrocalamus sinicus. Next base: position 20,212,511 of record CM070649.1, on the reverse strand, counting down.
ACTCAACAGATCGGCGGTCGGTTTGGTGCGTTCTCGAGGGCAAGGAGAACGTAGCAAACGCAGCCAAACAGATGAAGGGCGAGTAGTCGGAAGACAACCACGAGACGCTCAACAGGATCGCACCCTTAAGAGCGAGAAGAGGGTGGATGTTGGCGAGATAGGTGGCGATGGAAACGACCTCGGCCCAAAAGTGAGGTGGAATAGGCGGCGATCATCGAGCACGAGCCGTCTCAAGGAGGTGACGATGCTTGCGCTCAGCGACACCATTCGAGCATGAGCACCGGGGCAAGAAAAGCGGCGAGTAAATCGCCGGCAAGGAAGGCTGCGCGGTGACGAGAGGTACTCGCCAGGCAGAATCAGCCACGAAAGACACGAATAGGAGTGGAGAACTGTGTGTGTATCATAGTGGCAAATTGTTTATAGATAGGCAAGGCCTCACTACGAGAAGACATGAAATAAATCCAAGTGTGGCGAGAGAAATCATCTATAAAAATAATATAATATCGATGACCCCCTTTCGAAACGAAAGGAGCCGGACCCCAAACATCTGAATGAACAAGATCAAAAGGACGCTGAGACACAGTCTCACTATGAGGATAAGGAAGCTGAATCTGTTTACCTAACTTACAACCTTGACAATCTAAAGACACGTCTCCTGAGACAGACCCCAGAAGACCACGACGAATTAAGGACAACAGACGAGATCCACACAGATGGCCAAGACTAGGGCTGGAAAAAAAGCTCGTTAGTGGGGCTCGTTGGCTCGGTTCAAAATTGCTTCAATTATACTTGTTAATTGGTTAAACATTAAAATAAGTTGATTTCAAATGAATTTGAATTTTGCTAAAGCTTGGCTCGGCTCGGCTCGTTAGCTCGTTTCTAAAAATACTTTTAAATTATATGTAAAATGATATTAAATCAAACTATATCATTTTTAGAAAAAGCTCGATAAGACGTGGAGTTGGCTCGATATGCCCAAGACGGTGATGCCACTGCTGGAAGGAGCCGGTAGACAAAGTGGCAGAAGCGGAGAGACTGGCGGCGGTGGTGGCAGCGGAAGGAAGATGAAGCCAGTCAAGCTCCCGAGACGCTGTGAGTCACGGCGCCGAGGCCGAACCAACCGAGCTCCGTGTGGCGATCCCGAACACAACAAGAGTCGAGTCGAGCATAACTCGATAACCAAGGTCGAATCGCCCAAAGAAAAGAAGTCGCAAGGTAAGGCGAGGAACATGAGCAATGAAGGAACATGAAAAGATGAGTTGCTAAGAGATCCTCGACCGAGACGAAAGAGATGTACCATCGCAGTAAGAACACCGGCAGTGAAACAAGAGGTGTAATAGAAGACAGTGGAAGAATCGGAGTCATGTGAAAAGATGCTCCGAATCAAGAATCCACGGGAGGTACTGATTGTGTAGGAGGTGGTCTCTCGGTGCACAAGAGTCGATGCGAGAACACATCGAGGAGAACTCGGCGGCAAGTAGGCGTCGAAGTCGGCTATCTCCGCTCGGTGAGAGAAGTCTGTTGAAGAAGTCGAGGCGACGTCGTCGTAGAAGCACTAGTGCCGCGAGAAGAACGGCGTGAAAGATGCCGCTTCTTCTTGTAGCACCGGGACTCGGTGTGGCCATCCTTGTCGCAGTAGGAGCAGTGAGGACGGCCACCTCGAGACGGAGGACGGCCACCACCACCGTGGTAGCACCGGAGGAGGCGAGTAGCAGCGGACGGCGGCGAGCACGAGGGGAGTGGCATCGACCAAAGACCACTCGACGCGAGTCTCCTCCGCGCGTATCTCGGTAAGAGCCTCCGAGAGTGACACGAGGTGGCGTGCAAGTAGTGGGCACGCCTTTGCTCGAACTTCGGGGCGGCGAGTAAGGAACTCGTAAACCCGCTGAAACTCAGTGTCAAGACGCACCTCTAGGCAACGACGGACGATACGACGGCCAAGCGATCGCGAGAGAGTCCAACCGACGCGAACAGCGAGCTCGAGCGTAAAGGCGTCAACAGTAGCATCACCCTGCTGAAGAGAGTGCTCCTGGCGAACCACGGACAGGTACAGGGCATCACCAGAGGGCTCGTAGCGCTGACGAAGATGAGTCCACATCTGGAAAGCCGAAGGGAGTCCCACAACCTCGTAAGAAAATCGAGGCGAGATCGATGAAGACAAAGAAGCGGCCGAGCGTCGCCATCGTACCACCGAGTGTAGACGGTCGACGATCCTTGTAGGAATCGAGCCTCTGGTAGGCGAGGCGCTTTATCATCGCAGCGACCTTATCGGCTGTCGGAGGCAATGCAACAGGCGTAGGCTCCGTCGGAGAAATAGGGCAAGGCGGGCAGATGACATCGCCAGAGAGGACGCCCCAGAGACGAAGACCACGCATGTGAATGCGCATGTGAGACACGAAGTCGGTGTAATTAACACCATCAAAAATCACCGGCAATGAGGAGGAAACGGTGCCCATTGGTAGGCGCGGCCCGACGGCGCCGCGGCGACAAAACAACGAAGTCTAACAGCGGCGCCGGCGGCGCGCGGTTAGAACGACGTTTTTCTCTTTTTTTGCTTTTTCTTTTCTTTTCCTTCCGCTCGGTTAAAACCTTAAACGGGCGAGGTCTGCTTCGCACGCACGCGCGCACGCGTTTAGGGTTTCCGCGCGCGCGGCGGCGAAGCGGCGCGCGGCGAGCGCGCGCGGGCGGCGGAAAAGCGGCGCGCGGCGGCGGCGCGCAGGGAAGGTGGCGGCGTCCGGGGCGCGCGGCGCGCTGGAAAGCGGAAGCGGCAGCGGCGGCGGCCTTGGCGAGGGAAGGAGCAAGGCGCGGCGCTCGAGCGAGAAGGAGCAGCCGCGGCGGCCTCGGCGAGGAGGAGCGGCCGGCGGCGGCGGCCTCGAGCGAGGAAGAGCAAATGGCGGCGGCGCGCGGCCTCGGCGAGGAGAGCGGCCGGCGGCGACCTCGCCAGCGGCCTCGGGCGAGGGCCCGCGACGGTGGCCGGCGGAGTCGGCGGCAACCAGCGGACGGCGGGGCGGCGGCGGCGGCGAGAGCGCGGAGGCGGCGGCGGCGCGAGAGGCGGCGGCGGCGCGTGGAGGCGGCGGCGCGTGGTCGGCGGCGGTGGTGCAGAGTCGACGACGGCGCGCGGAACCCTAGGTAGGCCAAAACCCTAGTTTTGGCTCTGATACCATGTTATGAATAACGCTTGTATTCATATGAGGCCAATGGGCCAGTATATATACACAAAGTACAAGTGGTAAATATGCAAAGAACCCCTCATAACAATGGGGAATAACAAACTATACATATATCTCTAACAATTAAAACTGGTTAAAGAGTCTTGCAACATCTTACACATACAAGTTACATATAATCTGAATATCTGATAGAAGGAAAAAAAAGGAAAAGGTAAGAATAATGGTATCTTACAAAGAATGGCATCAGCTGTACAAAGACTGCGTCTCCACTCAACAAAGCATTGCTGCTGTTCGTTCTCTCTTGATCTTAGTAGTTACTACTAGGCCGTCTTGATGACCCTGAAGGAGTCCATCACTCTCCTGAGGTTCTCCTGTTCCTCCATGAACACCTGCTCCGGCGACTGCAGACGGAGCTCGTACAGGCACTTATTCTCGACGCCAAGGATCGACAGGTACCGGCGGTCCCACTCCAGCCTCTGCACTCTGTCCTGCGGCATCACCGCTAGCTCATTGTTGCTCGCATAGGACTTTGTGTTCACCTCCAGGAGCAACATAACACAACATCTGAATGTTCATGGATTCAGCGCACACAGTGGAAAGATCTAGTAAACTTTGCTTCTTGATTCAGTGGATTATGATATCTGCATTGACTGTTTGATTCACCTTAACTTCGTAGTAGAGCCTGCCATCGTCAGCGACCTTAGACGATGCTGACGAGACATTCGACTCACGTCGAACACCTAGCCTGGCCGACATGAACTCCGTCAAGTAATGCTTCAGAACTCTCTCTGCAGCAAGGATAAGGCTCTTCAAGAAATTGCATGTCTGCTATTGTTTATTTTGTAATTTGCAAATTTGGCAAATTAATGCAGATGCAAACTAGCACAAGAAAAGCTTCAGATCACAGGTATCACATTAACAAAAAGGTTCTAGACGATGGCGCTATCTGACACTAGTAACTACTACACGTTACAACAGGTCACTTGTTTACTTTACAGCATTTAGTATACAGTAATCAAGAAATTTTTAGCTGTTACAGCTAGCGGCGCACTGGAGCATTGTTCTTGGAGTGAGCCATGAACTTCAGGATTACAGCTTTCTTCTTTGACAGGCAAAATATAACGACAAACTGTGCACCATCAGTCTGTTGTATTCATCAACTTTGTCTGATTGCATGACTTTCTACATCAGGACTTCTCTTAAAGCTAGCCAGTGTTTTACTGTTCCCATCAATCCTATCTGTAGTTACGTTGTCTGTAATGTAATTATAGCTGCATAAGCCTACATAGTATGCAACAATTCAGAACAAATAATGAAAGAGTTGAGTGAAACTGTTAACTTGCTGAAGTTCAACTGTTTGAACATTTCAACAAGGGTATACATATTTCTCAACAGTAGGGATATCTAGAATAACACAGAAATTGTCATAATACAGCTAACAACTTTTGGAACCTTGCTCTGGTGCATCGACTTTCAAATTTGTAGGCCCCTTCTTTGACAAACACAAAAATATCTTGATGACAAGCGGTATACTATCAATCTATTATAATCTCTCCATTTTTTCTAATTGCATGAGCTGTAAATAACAGGTCATCTTAACTAACAAATGCTGAAACTGTCCCAATCAATGCACAACAAACAGCAAGTCAGTCTTTGTCAGCTGCACATAGGATTAAAGCGTGCTTTGAGTCAGTCTTTGCAGCAAATCTCAATCACAAGCAGGGTGAGTTATGCTAGTTCTGTTGACAAAACATCCATGTGGAAATTTCGTTAGGAAAAGTAGCTCATCAAATTGGAACTGTTTCAACGAACTGACAGTGCTGTCCCTAATTCACAGCTGAACCATGCAGCCATTCCAGAGTTATTGGAAATTAAGGTGCATGCGCGTGCTGGATGAGCCAAAACCGCATAAGAAACACAAAGTTCGGCCATGGATGGTCATTATCGACAGCCAAGACCTGAAATCGATACACCGTCAAATTCACCGTAGGAAGCAGCAACGCAGTTTGCGGCAGTAGTTTTCAGGAATTTATGAGTTAACGCGCAAGTGCAGAGCACTAGAAATGGCAAGAAAGGGCCAAAAACAGTGACCAAGACCTTCATCAAACTAATGTGCCATAAAATTGCACGATGTACAATATAATAGCCCAGAAACATCGCATCAACCAGTGTTTGTGGAAATTTGACATGAATCCCAAGCCTGAAGGAGAACAAGCCATAGGAGATAGGAGACCAGAAGTCCAGAACGGTCAAGTGCGGTTGCTTTTCAGACTTTGTGAGCCCCTTTTCTTCCATTTCCCCATCCATCCAAGATTAAAAAAAAACCACACTTGGTGAAACTGAGGTGAGCAAGACTGACCTCAGGGCTACAGAGCTAAATTGTGACAAAAAAAAGCTTGATAGGAATGTGTAGGTTTAGGCCGAAAGATCAAGGAAAGTAGCAACCTTAAGTCACAAACCACAGAGAAAAAACACACATAAACAAACAATAACTACACATTTGAAAGGAATTTGGGACCCTCAGTTTTTAGAATCGTATCTTTTGAGCTTCAGAGGAAGAAAGCTCCGTAGGAAGACTCCCCCACATGACAGTAACGCAACTAGCCATTAGTATGGGTTCCTGGAAGTTGGAAGCATCAGTGGATAGCAGCTAAATTCTCACACTAGGACCAAATATCTCACAGAAAATCCACCAAGATGCATGAACACTACAATCCGCTGTCAAATCCTTGGACCAGTTCTTGGTAACGCACTGATACTCTGAAAAGTAAGAGTACATCGCAGCAGGCACCCACGCACGCGTACCAGAAGGGAGGCCGCAGCGGCAAGAAAGCCTCGCGCGCCGGGTGATGGCTGGCACGCGAGGCGGGCACCGTCCTCCGGCGATGGCGGCGGCGGCTGCTGCTATGGAATTGAGATCCTCTGACGTTACGTGGGTCACTGACGCGTGGGCCCCACGCGACGCGCGGCCCACGCGCAGTGACCCAATGTCACCCTGACGTTACGTCAGAGGAACCAATTCCGCTGCTATGGCCCGAGCCAATGGCGAATCCAGAAAAAAATCGAGGAAAGACTGAATCATTTATGACTAAATTAAGTAAGCATAAATATAGTCTTTTACACTTATAAAATTTTAAATTTATACAAAAATTATACAATTGGAGTCTTTGAGATAAATAACGAAAAACATAGAAATACAAAGTAGAAAATAAATCACGGAGTAGCAATAAATCACCTGCGTATAAAACATATGAAAATTAGTGATATAATAGAAAATTGTGAATGACAATAAAAATTTAGATCATATGAAACATACCACAAATAAGCTAATTTGAATCACGAGACAAATTTGAATCACGGGGCAAATGCATTCTACGCGACTTCATGCCTTGGAAGCGATTTTATGACTTTATCATCATCAATGCTTTTACAGATCCCTCGCTCAGTGTAGCATACCATCAAGTTATTGAGCCACTCATCCGTTACCTTATTGCACAAATCTATTTTGATAATATTCATTACTGAAAATATTCTCTCAACAGATGTCGTTGCCATCGGAAGTATCAATATCAACTCGATGAGGTAATATAACAATAGGAAAGTTCTATTTTTTCTTGTTTGAACCATCAACTAAGCAAGTTTTGATATATCACGACATTCATTGAATTCTTCATTTCTTCTAATGTTGAGAATGAAGGTTTGAAGCTGATTTCTTAACAAGAGCCGATCAACACCCGTGAAATCATCAGCACAAATCTCAGCAAGTCAAACAAGTTTATCAACATCAAACTTAGAGAAGGAGTCGCTTGGATCAAGAGAAGACATGCATACCAATAACTCCGAGGAAACTTCATTAAATTGATGATTCATCCCATTCATAATTGCGTCAATAGCAACACTAAAAGTATTAACTTTGTAATAATGATGTTGAGTCACTTTATACTTCCAACGTACTGATTTACCCATAACTCTAATAGGATCTTCCATATTTGGCACATCAATCTTATATGTTTCATAAAAACTTTTGACTTAGTTGAACAATGGCTCTCACCCATTGCCTCTCATATCTTGAAAGCGTTATTTGACATCCTGTCACAAGCCCATAGCTTCAACAATATTTTGATGCTTCCTTTGCAAAGCAAGTGATAGCTCATTTATAATGCTCAACATGGTTATTAAGAAATGCATGATGAATACAAATTCAAAACATTCTATCTTTTTTAGCAAACCTGCTGCTCCACCATGACTTGAGTTTTAACAAGCATCTTCACTCACAAGCTCAAGCACATCCAAGTCTAGCAAGCTCAAGCAAGTATATGTGAAGCAAAGTTTTGATATGTGAGCCCCACTGAGCATCTCCAAGTCTAGCAAATCCAGCTTCGTGATGCCGTCCTATCTCAACTGAAACCAAACCATTCTCTAGCTTCTCCAACAAGACCTCACAATGTTTTTAATCAATGCATCTTTTTTTTACAAGATGAACTCACAGCAATCACTATCAAGGGAACGTAGTTAAAGAAATCTGTAATAGCTCTAATACAACTTGCCACAGTGACAACTACCTACTGTAACTAGTGGGCAAAGCAATGAACATAAAAAGCATTTGGATTATCATCCCAAATAATTTTTTGCAATCCATTAAATTCACCTCTCATTTTTGAAGCTCCGTCATAGCCCTGCCCATGCAGCCTTGAAATAGGCAAGCCATGTCGAGTAAATAATCCAACCAAAGCTTCTTTTAATGCTGCAGATGTACAATTTGTGATATGCTCAATGGCAAGAAATCTTTCCATCACTTTCCCTTGATTATTCTCAAATATGCATAAATGATGTGATTATAAAATATAAAGGTAGAACAAAACAACAATGCATAAATGATGTGGAACTATAACTAATCTCACAATCACCACCATTTGCTCCTTTATTGATACATCTTTGGACTCATCAATAAAGACTGTACAATTTCTATCTCCAATCTCACCTTTAATCACTTCTGTGACCTATTGTGCACAACATTTACTAAGCTCTTTTTGAATATTTTGAGAAATCATAACTATGTGCCCTGGAGCTGTATCAAATGCCACCTTACCTTCCTTCTGTTTATCTTTATACCAATAACTCTTTGAAATTTCCCTTGTTGATGGAAGTAGAGGATTCATCATGTCCTCGAAAAGCTTCACCTTGAGCTATAAGATATCTTGCATAATCTAAAGATGCAATTAAACGAATTTTGTATATAAGTTTGGCCTCTTTACTATAAGTATTGATTTTGCTTGACACACTCGACCTTTGATTTTTAAAGTCATCACAAAGACCCCTTGCAATATGGTGAGAATTATTTGTACCACCAACATATTTGTTGAAAGCATATAAAGCAATCTTCCAACGAGAGAACCTAACCTTCGTAAATACATCATTTCCAAACGTATTGAGTTGTGCCGGTTTCTTGAAAAGAAAACAATAGAAACAAAAGGCGGCGTCCTTTTCCACACTATATTCCAACCAATTGAACTTATTATACCATGGTTCTTGAAAGGACCGTAGATGTTTGCCATCCAATATCTGTGGAAATAAATATCCAATTACTCGGGTAGGGCCATTCAATAAATATGCCCTTATCACTTGATCTCTAATTTCGTTAGCATAATCTTCAATTGGTATGCGCAGTGTCGGATCAGCAATTTATTTCATATGGATTAAATTCTAGTCAAAACTTCTTAGACTCAGTCTCACTCTCACTCTCTTAGACTCAGTCTCAGTCTCACTCTCTTAGACTCAGTCGCTCACTTCGCTCTATGCACGTCGACCAGGAGCATTTCTGAGCTGCGGTAGAGAAAGAACGAGCCGGGGAAGCCCGTGAAATGAGGGGAGAGCAGGAGATAGGCAACTAACTGGTGGGGCCACGGCGCTGAACTAGTGTGAACGGAGAAGAGCAGCGCGGCCGCAATCCCGGGAGGCGTCGGCGCGGCGTGTGGCCTGCGCTTAGGGAGGCGGCGTTGCTCGGGAGCGCCAGCGGGAAGGAGAAGGCGGAAAGACCAAGAAGGAAAGCGTATTTTCGGGGAAAGTTGCCAATTGGGAAGGTTTGAGGAATTCAAGCAAAAATTCAAGAAAATTTTAAAATTTTTGAAATTTTTGGGGCATTTCAGATACCATATTCTTCAAATATACAGCTGAAGCTTCTCAACAACTTATCCCACACTAGCTTGGGAAATTTCAAAATGACATATCATATCATACATTATAAGATATGAAATAAGTCATGACTGCAAAAGACCCAAATTTAACTGTAGTATTACAGAAAGCTAGCTGCAACAAATAAACAACTAGCTAGTGTGTGTGTTCATAGCAGAAATAATTCAAATAATTAATCAGTTACTTATAAGCAAAACAAAACCGCAATTTCATGCGCAAAAGCAGTTGAGAAATATGACAACTAGAGACACTACACATAACTAACCGTACGAGCAGGCTGCTTAGTTCGCCTGAAATAAACTAACTTATAACTTATTTTATATTATAGCAAATAATAACTTGTCTGTTATAATTAAATTTAAAAAAATAAAAATAAAAAATAGACTAACCCATTACAAACAATATAAATAAAAATAAAAAATTAGAAAAAAAATAAAATCAAGAAATAGTGAACTAAAACTCCGAAGCCACAAACTCAAGCGAACGAGCGGGTCCGCATTGGTCTGTAAGAGAGAGAGAGAGAGAGAGAGAGAGAGAGAGAGAGAGAGAGATCACATGAGCTAGCTCCTATGTGATCAATTATGTAGTGGATATCATGTAACTGTCATACCGTAACTACTAATTGAGAGAGAGATCACATGAGCTAGTTCCTATATGATTAATTATGTAGTGGATATCATGTAACTATCATACCGTACTAATTGTTTACTCAGTTCTATATTGGCACGTCATCAAGCTTTTTTTTTTGTTTTTGTTGTTTTTTTCGAGGCACATATCATGGCATTGCTTGAATTGGGTAATAGCATTCAGATATAAACAATTGCTTCACTTGGCCATATGTGCTAGCATCTAAAAATCTTACTCTGGAAGTGACACTCGAGTCCAAGATTGATCTAATACAAAACCAAAAGTAATGAACTTTGCTAACCAAGTAGTACTATCGACATTAAATTAATAAATTTTCACATATGTGAGGACTTTCTACGGTTGAGATTTAAGACCATGGAATTGAACTTTGTGCCTTCAAGATAGCGACCATGTATAAATCTGAAAGTAACCTCCGGTAGCTAGCTACGCAAGCTTTATTTTGGTTATTGCAAGTGTGTGAGGCATGGATTATTGATATCACACTAGAACAACATATGTAAGTTAGCATCTCCGTTCATAGAAGCATAAACACATTAAATATTTGGGAAAGGTTTTGACTAGAACAGTAACATGTCACACAGTGTGTTAATTTCAGCTCTTTAATTAAGCAGAAAGATGTCGAGAAGTGCTTCATCTGATGCCATCGCTACTACTAAATTATGGCATAGACAAAGTGCTACTTTGTGTTTTGCTTTCTACAACATGATTGTAGAAACCATGGCTTTTGAAGCATAAGCTAGTTAGACTAATTAAGAAGTAACCTATATAGTATTTCTAGAACAAGTGTCCACGTTACTCCCTCTGTTCATTTTTAATAAGGCACGGTTTGACTTAGTGTGGCCTTCAAAAGTTGATCTTTAACCGTTAATTTCTTTTACACTACTTTGTTCATAGCTACAAAATCATAATATTAAGAAAGTGTTTTCAAGTATGAATCCAACGGTATCGTTTTTGTATCACGAGATCTACATATTATTGGACTAAATATAGGTCAAAGTCTACAAACTTCAAATCTTGAAATGCATTAATGCCTTATAAAAATCAGCAGAGGGTGTACTTTCCTAACCGTGTCAAACTAGACAGAATAATTAAGCTACTAATTCAGTTCAAAAGTAATAAGGACACCTTAAGCTTTGTGTGAGTGGCTCCCTTTTGACCATAAAGATATTCTAGAGTATTGGTGCCAATTAAGTGACTACACAGATTGTTTACGCGTATGTGTTACTCCCTCTTTTTTTATACTAGTTAGAGACTCGTGCGTTGCAACGAAGTCATAAAAATGGTGAGACAAAACTTACTGTCTAGCCAACTTCACACATCAAACATTGGAGAGCAAGCGACAGAGATAAAAGGATGGTCAGAATGCATGAGGAGATAGGGAAAGTGGAGGACGAATGGTCCAGATCAAATCGGATGGTTGAGAAGAGAGGATGATGAATGAACCAACCACCAACTCACATTTTTATAATAGTAAAGATATAGCATAAGACAGTCTTCGAAGTATTGTTTTGACTTTTGACCTCTAATTTCTATTACAAATTTACAGTATGTTATAATAAATTACAAAGAATATATATCACGAAGTACATTTCATATTGAATCTAGTAACTAAATTCATGATCTTTTGTTTTTTTTATATATTGATGATGGCCAAAACTAAGAATATCTGACTACGTGCATCATAGAATTACCTACATTTAGTAAAGAGGGATATATAGCATTAAAAAATATTCAATCATAATCGATGCTTTACTTTTGGACAACATGATTAATAGAAAACACTAGAATATAACATCAAGTCCAACATCACAATTTCGTAAAGTCGAATCAAACTGACGAGCAAAAGAAAGTGAAGATTTGGAAGAAAAAAAGGTAGTAGTACTTGGTGTGTTATAGAAAGAGTTCATGTTGGACACAAGTCATGTAGCCCTGGTAGACCATAGATAAGAGTACAATACCAATTGGAAGCATGCCTCCTTTCTTCCCTGCCGCTCCTCCTTTCCTATGTTTCCACTTGCTCTACAGTTAATAAACCAACAAAGTTCAAACTTGCCGTAGTGATGAGAGAGAGAGAGAGAGAGAGAGAGGATGCCATGCATATAACCAAAGCCATCTCTTTCACCTCATGACTAATTAGTCAGCTTAGGTTTTCCATGCCAAAGCGTGCATAAAGCTTGTGTGCGTTAGCGATGGAAATGGCGGCGGCCGTGATAGGTGGATGGATTAGCTTATCTTGTGCGCCATGTTGCAATTTTTCTACCGTATTTATACGATATAGCTAGCTAGGGTTAGCTTGGTCAAAAGTTTGGTTCAATTTTATCTCTTGGAAATTGAATTGTAATTCACTACTTCTCCTGAAAGAACTCTGAGAAGGCTTTGCATGCCCTATATATGCATGCAAGGGATCGACGTCAAACACACAGTTGTGCCCATTACCTACCGATTCAGTTTGGTCGTGCTCGAAGTCGACAGCCTGACGATTTGAAGTCAACTGTTGGATCACACATGTGTAAGTAGTGATATTTTCATATTAATTAGTTTCCCAGCTTGATTTGTATATCCTGATCAGCCTTTCTGTTCAAACGGAACGAATGTCGCAAACTTGTGAAGCGTCGATCCGGTAAACAAGTCAACGTTTGGGATGCGTAGAAGGGTCACGAGAAATTCTAGATAAATTTTGGGAAATATACAGATTAATTCAATAGAGAAAATCCGACAAACAGGAAAATAGGGAAAACCGTCATGCGCCCGTCAGGCATATATAGGGTGACGTAGAAAAGTTAAATGCCTGACGGTAACCATCAAGGAAAACACAACATAGGAATTGCATTAAAAACTCTAAAATAATACGTATTACATAGTACTTCATAATGATAATTTGGCTTCAGTAGCTCCAAATTTCTTTTATTTTGTTGTGAGTATCCAAGGTACCATACTGCTATTGACACATATATAATAGTTCACATGCTATCATGCATGCATGGCAGCCTTCTAATTCGTAGTACGTGGTGATACTTTTCACCTTGTAAAGAGCTAGCGCATGCAAGTCCAGGACAGTGGTCGCACATACATATCATTACTATTATACAAGAATAAGTTGGTGGATATATATTCATTCTCCTTCAACCGCTCTATTTCCTCGACTTCTCACTATTCTCCACTTTCCAACCGGTCAGAATAACTCTTTTCTATAGCATGATTCTTTATATATTCAATGGGTTCCGTTGCAACGCACGAATACATAACTAGTAAACATAAATTGACTCAATTTCCAGAGGAAACTACCTAGACATGCATGCATGTAATATCTTGTTACTGTGCCCAAAAACAGTAAGATAACCACGTGTTTTTTACTTGAAACATAAGCGTACTTTCCAGGTTATGAGGAGGGAAGACTGGTGGAAATGACCGTGCATGCATGTACTTTAATAAGCTGTAACTAAAAGAAAAGGCAGCGAATTATTAGTATTTACCAACGTGTGCGACATTATGTTCTTTATTCACTATCATCAAATGAGCTTGAATGATGGTAAATACTCCACCAGGATGATTGTTGGAAGTTTCACTAATTACCACCAGGATGGTAAATACCATAATTGTCTATTGTATTGACCACTCCAACTGAAGCCTTGACCAGTAGGGGGTTTTTTTTTGGAAAGACATGAACAATCGATCGATCATATTGGGTTCGGATACTCTGTCACTACGAGCAACAAGAAGGACGTGCTGTATACCTGGGATACGTACCTTAATTAGTTGTCCGACAAAAAATAATAGAGAAAAACTAGGAACGGTATACCAGTCGTAGCGTTCTCGACAGTATAATAATTGGCCATTCGATCTTGAGATCAAGCCTATAGCAGCTGCCAGATCCATCGTCTCTTGCCACGGAAGAGGAGCGGCGGTTGGAGGAGCTGAGGCACTATCGTCGCTGACAAGTTCACTAGCTCCTGAATGTAGAGGGAGGCGATGGTCTGGCGATGGGCAAAGGTGGAGGGAGGCATGGCAAGGTGTAATGCACTGAATATTAAGTTGGACGGAATAGAAGTGACGGGAGGGTGAGAGCGGTACGGCAAAGCGGTGAGGTCAACACCAGCCACCTGTGGTGGAGAAGGGGGTGAGGGAGGTGGAGGAGAGGTGTGGAGCTGCTGCGACGCTAGTGAAGAGAGAGGGAGGGGAGAAATGGTGGCGACCGGCTGGAAAGGGGAGGGGAGGGGAGGAGGCTATACCGTCAGGAGCTGCGCTTCCTACCAGCTCTTAAAATAATAATAAATGTGGCATGATTGAAAAGAGCAAATAGGCGATATTCGACCAAGGACATTAATACCGGCGCGCATGATAGGTTTTCGAGAAAAAAAAGAAGCTGCAAATTAAACTATCGCCCATGTTTAGCGAGCACTGATTTCTGACCAGGCAAATGGTGGATGTGCCCTAAATCATGTTTAACTCTTCACGTAAAGTGGGTCGAATAGCTGTATAGCGCTGTAAGATATAATTAACGCGTGTACGGTATATATTTCGACAAAAAAAGGAAAAAATACCAATATGGCGATTCTAATTAAAAGTTTACCCTTGCGTGTAGGGTAGCTAGTAGGTGTCCGCACGTGTGCAAGGTTTAGTTGTTGGTTGCAGCTTCGCAGTCAATAATTACGACAGATCCACGTCCAAATAAGCCTGCGGCCAGCTACGTACCGATCGATACACCACTTGTACGCATATGGCCCTTACAGAAAACACTTCGCTGGCTACGTCCAGGAAAGCAGAGGGAGATGCAAACCTTAACTGGGTCACTGGATGGGGGTGAAGCAATAACACGTGCCTTCCCGTGACTCAAAAGTCGAGGGCATTATCTCCTCGTGATGTGACATGCCAATTAATTAATTGCGTACCTTTCCGCATATTGGGCTACATGCTTCTAGATTTTTCTTATGCACGCTAAGCATTTGTGATTGCAGTTGTTCGTGTTTATGGGCCTGTTTGGCAACGACTGCGGTTTATAATTTTTGGCTGAAATTTTTGAATTTTAGCTGTTTACACTATAGATTACGGAGAGAGATACTCACTTGCGATTTTGGCTGGTATAGATGTTGGGCTTTTAACGTGTACATTGTTTAACTTGTAGACCTCGTCTTGAGAAAATACTCCATTTAAAAGTTAGATATTATAGCAAAAGCCAAAAGCCGCCAGCTTCGGAGGAAGAGAACAGGTCCATGGAGGTAATTAGGAGCTTGTTTTTGGGATTTTTAAATTTCAAATCTAATTAAGACAGCAGGCAAAGTTGGTCCATGGACATCTTATTGGATGGTATTTGACAGACCACACTGAAAAATCGTGATTCGGCTGATCTCGGTATTAGAATGATTTTGTTGTTAGCTTTAATTTGATGCCAGTTGCCACCAATGGTGACTTTTATAATGATGAAAATTCAAGTTTGCAGTTAAAACTACAACTACCTCGTGGTTTAATTTAAATCTAACAACACCAACGCAAAAACCAGCAGTAACCAGTCGGTTACAATCACAAGGGCTATATATATGCAAGCAAGCTACACCCTACATGACTACATCAATCAGTTTTTTCGGTTATTGTAACAAGCTGTTCTTGATGTACATGGTTACCTCCTATCCAATCCTGTTTCAGAAAGGTTAAGCTTCTGATTTATAGTTTTAGCTATTGATTAAAATTATACAGTAGCAGTTGTTAGTTTTTTAGACATTTAATTAAAATAAATGAATAAATAAAACTGTTATATCGTCACTGATAATACAAAGGAATAATAAAAAAAGGTAAAAAAACCAAAATAAACTAAAATCGAAATTGATATGTTCTAAATAGCTTCTGACTTAAATAAATTAAAAACTTAAAAATCAGAAACTGATATCGTTTGAAACAAACCCTAGCCGTGTGTGATCCACAAAAGTTGAGTTGTTATCCCAATCCTACGAATCTAAGTTGTCACCTATGCATTTGTAGCATCTCGAAAACCTAGCTTTCCTTGCGTCGTGGTAGTGCCCATCCGACATGCTCTCCTTTGGGCAATCAGAAAGCGGCTCTGCAGAGAATGGAAGCTAATTAAGCATCTCGATCATTTGACACGGCCTTCTAACTGATGCTTTGTGTGTATAATGAGAAAAGAGAGAAAGGTGACGAAGGCTCGCGTTGTTCACGTGGCACCGATGTGCTCAAAGTGCTTAGGCCCCGCTCGGTTGAACTGAAAAATAGTAGTTTATGATTAAAATTACACTGTAGTTGAGATGCTTTTATTTAGCGTAATTAAATTTAAAAAAAATTAAAATAGAAAAAATATGTTATCTCATCACGGACAATACAAACGAATACAGAAAAAGAACCGGCAAAAAGACTCAAAAAAAAGGCAAAAGTTTAGAAAAAAATAAAATTTATAAAGAGTGAAAATTAAATTAAAAATTAGAAGTGAACATGCGCGATATCGATCTCCACAAGGTGACGTGAGGTGAAGTGATGATGCCCATTGGTACTCTATGTACGTTTCGGTTCATGGCATTTTTGACAAGCGTGTCATGTGGCAAAGGATGCTGCTGCTGTAGTGACCGGCGAGAGAGAGTTGTGTGCAGTTTGTGCATACGCACGCCATGGATGCTCACATGGGGAGGGGTTGATGCGTAACTAGTCTCCTTCCGTGTGGTGGTGCAAAGGTGGTTGGCAT
Organism: Dendrocalamus sinicus; assembly: GCA_036346575.1. Lineage (NCBI taxonomy): Eukaryota > Viridiplantae > Streptophyta > Magnoliopsida > Poales > Poaceae > Dendrocalamus > Dendrocalamus sinicus. The sequence continues at coordinate 20,195,816 of CM070649.1, read as the reverse complement.
GAATATCTTTCCAAAATGGTTTGGGCAGAGCTCACATGCAAATTAAACCAGCCGTGTGATTAGTCTTTTTACAATCACCAAAGCGATTTATTGAAGTAATACAGTTCGAATTTGTTAAGCCCAAATGGGTAATCTCTTGTGGAGATAACGGATAGATTGGGGAGCGGGACACTTGTTTACAATACACGGTAAGGAGATAATGCATTCATGATCAACTATACGAGAAGTGTTACAAACATAGAGGATTTTGCAATGAGATGTTAACTAATCCCGAGCAACTACAAGAGATCTAGTACAAGGATACAAAACAACTCTGCGTCTGAAACAAATCGAAAAACATACTAATGAAATGATTTGTTGATGTAAGTACGCATGGATGCCTTGTGCCACCCATCCTCTCCTCTCGGCCTCTCTCTCTCTCTTCTCTCTCACACGCTTCCATCACATGCGTATTCTCCCTCTCTCTCACTCTCATTCTTCAACTCTTTCTCACACCAACACTACTATAAAAGGACTTGCCATCCCTCTCCCACTAAGCCAGCCCCTCTCTCTCTCTCTCTCTAACTTCTCAATTAAGCTATCTAGCTAGTCTCTCTCTTCGCAACTGCAAAAGCAATAAACATGGCCTCGTCATCACAGTCACAGAGGAGCAGGAGCAGCAACACCACTACCATGGCGTGCTCTCCGGCGCTGCTTGGCGACGACCTGCACCACGGAGCACTGCAAGAGGAGGCGGAGCTCCGGCGGGGCCCGTGGACCGTCGACGAGGACCTCACCCTCGTCAGCTACATCGCCGAACACGGCGAGGGCCGCTGGAACTACCTCGCCCGCGCCGCCGGTACGTAACGCCGCCGACGGACGGCCTGCCATGATCGATCGGCGCTATATATCCATGCATGTGAATTAAGATCTCGAGTTGTACATGTGTATATGCGCAGGGCTGAAGCGGACGGGGAAGAGCTGCCGGCTGCGGTGGCTGAACTACCTCCGGCCGGACGTGAAGCGCGGCAACTTCACCGCCGACGAGCAGCTGCTCATCCTCGACCTCCACTCCCGATGGGGAAACCGGTAATTTAACCCTGAATGATTATTTTTCGTTCAGTCACGCTAATAAAGTCGGTACATACGGCCGTCGTCGCACGCATGCCGCCGGCCGGCACATTATCAGCCAGTGAGACAGGACAGGCCGATCGCGTGGGCACACGCTTGAACACCAGTGGCCAGCAATGGCGGACCACGTACTGTATTTGTACGCACGTGTACACATTGTCAGTACTGTCCAAGCTAGCTAGATGTGGACTTGCACGTCAAACACGTACGAATGGCTTGGATGCCACACAAGGCACATACAATTCAGATGGTACAAGTATTCCTAGTTAAAGGCGGACGCATAGGTGTGCAATTATCAAGGAGAGCTAGATAGCATATGGTTTTTCTATTTCGATTTCTTCCGAAGTTAAAACAGACTAGATGATTTCTTCAAATATTTTTTTAAATTCAAACTCATATATACCGTCTATATCCACCATCTATTATTATCTTAAAAAAATATAGATAAAAACTATCAACTATAGCTAAATTTTATCATCCAAAGTCCACATAAAAGCCAAAAAATAACATAGTTAGCTAGCCACTTTCACTTGACAGGGTGCATGAAAGTTGCACGCCTCTTCCTTATCCTTCTCTCTCATAGTGCGACTAGCCAGCTAGCTTTCGTTTCTTTCTTATTCCCACCATGGATTCTTTGAATTGCATTTTGCCCTGTCGTGTTTGCATGCGCAGGTGGTCAAAGATAGCGCAGCACCTGCCCGGTAGGACAGACAACGAGATCAAGAACTACTGGAGGACCCGGGTGCAGAAGCACGCCAAGCAGCTCAACTGCGACGCCAACAGCAACAAGTTCAAAGAAGCCATGAGGTACCTATGGATGCCTCGCCTGCTAGTGGACCAGAGTTTCCAGCATGCTGCTGTTGGCGATCATGGCTACACCACGGATGTCCATGCTGTGTCTGGATCGGCGTCGATGGGCTACATGGAGAACCCCAGCATGGTGACGCCGTCGTCGTCGGAGTCGTACGACGGCGACCTTTATGCAAATATTCATGCCGGAGAGGTGGGGGATTGGATGCAGGAAGCAAATCAATGTCTCTGGTCTGATGAGTCAACACAGGATAATAACAGCCAATTTCAGGACCCAGAGCTCACTGGATGGGTGCAAGGCTTTTCTGAGGGCCTCCCTGAGAATTTCTGGAGCTTGGAGCACATTTGGAATATGCAATGAATTTTATGTCCTAAAAGGGCCACATATACGCTTTATGGTGTTGATAGAAGGAAGAAAAATTAGAGTCAGTTTATTCTAACTTCAAAATTTACTATATAAAAGTAAATTTTCTCATTCCCCTTATAAATTTTTTGGTGGGATGTTGGTTTTTGCCTCTCAAGGACTCAATTCTTCTAGAGGTTGAAAAGAGGGAGCCCTATAGATGTATTTTGCTGTTGTACAATGTACAAGTATATATAGATGATTGGTATTGAAACTTTTGGGCACTTATAAAGTGTCCAAATGTGTTCTCAGCAGCTTTCGAGTATCTCTCTTATTCTCTTACCCTCTCAAATCATGTAGACGACTATTCATATGAGCAACGTTGTACAAGAGAGACCACACGTTCAAGTCTCCAATCTAGGAGAAGTTTGACTTACCTAACAATATAGTATTATACTGTTACCTCGTCTTGCTCAATATTCTAAAAAAACAAAGGGAGGAAGGAATAGTAGCATATACTACTCCCTCCGTTTCAAATATAATACCTATAGGTTTTGCAATCTAGTTTCAAAATACAAGCGCTCGTGTAGAGTTAATGGCCTTTTCTCTCTTTTGCCCCATTAATCTTCCCTTTCTCTTCAACATTTCTGAGTAAACACATACACAGCTATCTTTTCTCTTATTCCCAAGATATTAACACCATAGACGGTATGGTCATTTCCCTCCCAACATTCTCAATGTTTCATGCGCTCCATAATCCTTGTGCCCAACCAAAATACGTCTTATAAAAAGAAACGCAGGGAGTGCTAATTAAGGAGAGAGCTAATTCCATTTAATTATATTGGCCTTGCTCACAATATATCTCAATGAAGAAATAAGCAAGAAAGAATAAGAAGATAAGGTACAAGACTTGGTCTTTGAATCATAAAAAGACTCAGCAATATTGCATACATGCGTTCATCCCGCTGGTTCCGGCTTCACTTTCTAACTTTTGGCTTTTAGTTCATTATTCTTTAATTTTATCTTTTTACTAATTTTTTTTACCTTTTTAGGCTTTTTTACATTTTATTTATATTTCTATATTCCTTAGTATTATTCGTAATGGCTAACCTATTTTTTTCATTTTTAATTTTTTTTAAATTTAATTACACCAAAAAACCACAAGTATTTATAGTGTAAAATAAATTAACTACAACATAAAATAAGCTATAAGCCAAAAAAAAACCTAAATACGCAGCCATGACTTGTAGTTCCAAGCTAGCTAGATTCTTGAAATCATTCGTTCAATCTCCACTAGCTACAATCCTCCAACCACGTGGAGGGATCCTCAGCCGTAGCTTTGGTCGAAAGGTTTTTCCAATTTGTGCAAAGCATTAGGCATGTGGTACAACGAGAATAAGCTTTGCTTCTTTGCTCACATACACTAATGGCATCAAGCCATCGATGGATTTGGAAGTAATAAAGCTCCCTTTATGGGCTGCTTAAAAGCTTTTGCACCGAAAACCCTAATTAAGCTGCAATATATGGATCATGAATGCATGCACTTGCTTGTTGAGAGACGGTTGTAGTTACGGTTAGGCACATGCACTTGTCTTCTCCATGTTAGAGCAAGTACAATAATGCTGACTAGGTCGTCTCTAGCGAAATCCACGTCAACACAATCTTAAGTGGAAGAGAGAGAAAAGAGGAGAGAGAGGCAAGCTGCCCCTCATGCAAGAGGTGACCTCTAGCACATTATACGAGGAGTTACGGGCAGCTTGGAGGCGATGCTAGTTCTTAGAGCAAGTACAATAATGCTGACTAGGTCGCCTCTGATATATTTATGCAAGTATTAAATATTTGAGTGCTTTAGTAGAGATAACCTCTACTCAACTTATTGTATTAGTTACCTCCACCATGAGTCACTTGTACTCTTTTTTCTTATTTGGCTAGTCCTAGAGGTGACAGCCATCTCTTCTATGAAACTTGCTCTTAGAAGCACCATCACCAATCGTAACACCGATTTGAATCATCATATTAATCGATTAAATTTCAATATGATATTATTAAATATGGAAACATGATGTCTTCAGGTAACTATTATAGGTGGCTTATTTTTGCTATGACTTATAGCTTATAGCTATGGCTAATGGATTTTAGTCCTAGCACAACGTTTATGCGAACGAACTGAATACCGGTAAATTGCTTCGAAAAGATTATCCCGAAAAGACTATCCATTTATTTATTAAGAAAAGACATAAGTCATACTTCCTATGTCTACAAATGTAGATCGTTGTGGGTTCTGTACAGTCAAGCTTTTCAAACTTTGACTATTAATATATGTTAAAGTATATAGATTGACTGTATATATGAACATAATACTATTGGATTTATCTTGCAAACTTCTTTCATAATATACTCCATCTGTTTTTTTACTTGATATTTTTGAATTTTTATGGTCTTCGAGTTACGACTTTGACCGCTACTTTTTATAACTTTACATTAAAATATACTATCTAAATTATAATATTATAAAAGTATTTTTAACAATAAATCTAATGGTATAACTTTTGTATGCCTAATCTAGATAGTTTTTGAGTTTATTAGTGATCAAACTTTAAAATGTTTAACGGTACGGATTCTAGAAAGTCTAAAACAGAACAAAGGAAGTATATTTTTATTATTTTTGCTAGTATATTATGAAAATAAATTATAGTTAAAGCCTTATATTGAAGATTATAAAAAAATTAAAATCACCAATATTTATAGATAAAAAGAGTAGATTATAAGTCGAAAAGAATAGGACATGTGAACAGTATAAAATGGCGAAGATTTTATAAACTTACGTGCATTAGCTTCTCAACCGCGAGGGGTAGAGTAGTCAATTGCTAGAAGATATTTGCCCGGAGACCGAAGAATCAGCCCACGAAAAGAACAGCACGTGCTTAAATTATACTAAAATTGTTAAAGCATCCGGGTGAGGCAAGTGCCGAGGGGCGCCACGTCACCGGACCCGCACATCACGGGCTGGACCGGGCCCCACCATCCAGCCACGTCAGATGAGCACGGTCAACGGTCAAAGAGATCGTACTACTATCTATAGTTAACTAAGTACTACGTACGATAGCATGTAAGCTAACTACATGTATGAGTACTTCCAAAATTTCGAAATGGTAATCATCAGTTGATTAGTTGATTAATTAGGACTAATTGGCACAGTCGCAGATCGTTAATCTATCAACTTTCTATTTGGCCGGTGGCGGCGTCGCCGTCACCGTCGCCGCCCTCGTACGGTAACACAAGTAGGTGATCATTCAGCTAGCTAGCTAGCAATGTGTTTTGTCGTTATTTTGTAGTTATTAATTTTGGTTTTTTTTGTTTTTAGGTTTTTTATTTTTTTTCTTTGTATTGTTTGAGAAGATATATATGTGTTTTTTTCTTATTTTTTAATTTTTTCTTAATCGAATAATTTAAAAACCTAACGACCATTACAATATAATTTTAATTAAAATTTAAAAGTTGAAAACCAGTCGAAGTCGGATTGAACGACCCTTCTATAGTGAAGTTTAGGTCCAAATGTAATTGTAGTTTTTTTTCTTTCAAATGGTCAAATCCAATGTCCACAAAGATGTCCACCTAACCTAGAGTAGTACCCTACCGGCCTAATAACCATACGTATTCTAAGAAAAATTCCATTGTGCAACCGTTACACAACAGAGTTTTGTGTAACTAGTGAATCAGACGACGACACGTGGCAAATGTACACTGCAGCAATACTGTAGAGCACTGTAGCAGTACTGTAGTCCGTACAAAAATAATACTTTAAATTGCTGTTATAGTACCAGACTTAAATTACTGTAGAGCAACCCTATTAGAATTGAGGTGGTTGGCTTAGTTTGTCGAGCCGGTTTAATTCATTTGACCTTACCTCAATCTGGATTAGGGGAAATCAGTAAGTTCTCAAATAGCACTATAAAACATCATGTGTCATTTGTTGTTTGCTTAGCTCAAATTTACTTACTTGCAATTTATATTTATAGAAATTAAATTGATTGCTTGTCATCCTAAGATTGTAAATCTTGACACAAGCTTAAGATTTTGGTGCACTTAGATGAACCTAGTTGATTTAGACTTTAATTGCGTAAAACCAAATTGATTTACGTACGCTTCTGCATTATGAACTTAGTTTTAGTGAAAAGAAATTTAAAATGCCTATCCACCCCTTCTCTAGTTAGCCTCCTCAACCTTACAACGCCGACCTACTCTACCCACCAGACCCATTCCCTACTCTCTCTCGGAGATGGGTGAGGCGAACGAGCGGCGGCCGGAGATGGGTGAGGCGAAGGAGCAGCGGTCGGAGATGGGCGAGGTGGATGAGCAGCTGCCAAAGGAGGAGGGTAGGAGGAGGAGAGGCGGTTAGAGATGGGCCAGTGATAGCAGATCTAGGCTTGTCGATGCCAGATCTAGGCTTGTCGGTACACCAGCTTCGACCGACCAGGTGCTCTAGTGCCAGCATTGTCGGATCTCACCATCCCGTTGCCGCAGCCACTAGATCTTGCTGTCCACAACCCTGCCACCTTCAGATCTGGTCATCTTGACCCCTCTGCATTGCGATGTCTTCCTGCTCGTCGTCATCCACCCACCGGTGTCATCGTTGAGGAGTACAACACCGTCATGGGCCATCGTCCTTTGACCCGGCAAGGAGTACAAATGTACTCCTCCACTACTATGGCTCACAGTCCTCATCGCCACCACCATGTACTGCTTCTCCACCGCTATCACCAGTATGTACCCCTCCTTCGCATCGATGCCATGTACCCCTTCGCCACCATCTTCCTCCTTCCCGGCGTTGCTCCATTTTCTTCCACCCCATCATCATTCAACTTGGCAACGTATAGATGTACTTCTCTGCACTATGGTCTCATCGCTGCTGCCATGTCAAGATGCACCGCCCCCATGTTGTCTGCACCGTCGGTGATGTCCATGTGCACCGCCCACAACTGTCGTCTTGGAGGTTCACCACCACTATCCTCCGCGTTGAGGTGCACTGCCCCATTGTTGTGCTCTCCTCTCTCTCTCTGTCGTGCATATACATACTCCCACATATGTGCTCTGGTACAACCATGCTACCAAGGTGCTCCGCGTCGATGTGTATTGTGCCAAATTAGCTGCTCATCTTCTTCCTTGCTGGCGTCAGCAAGGTGCCCTGCGCCGATACACCAAGCTGTTGATGTGTACACATCTCTCCATCCCACTCTCTCTCTCTCTCTTTGTCTAGTGTATAGTAGTGTAATATACTGGATCAACTGCTCACCTTCTTCCTTGCTAGTGTCGGCAAGGTGCTCTACGTCGGTACACCAAGCCGTCAACGTGTACATCTCTCCCCCTGTCCAGTGTACAATATGAGTACAAGATGTACGGTATAGATGTTTTGCAAAATTATTTTTTTCTCTATTGCAAAATTGTGTATTTGTATACTGTATGGTATGTGATTTGTATTATTATAGCTTGTATGTGTATTTGTGTGTATAGTACCTATGTATGTGTACATTTTCAAAATTCAAACACAAACGGAGGGAATGGTGAGGTTCATGGGGAGAGAGGGGCGGTGTGCCCACATGTACTTCCCCCTTATAATCAATGCTTAAATCCCCTCACATATTTCCTAAATCAAGAAAAAACTAGAAACTAAAATTACCTACACTAATCTCAATACACACCATACGGCATTGAGAGTGGGAGCAGCTACACTCGAGTGTAGAACGGCATTTCCCGGAAAAGAAATCACTAAACATATGTGGCTGATCTTTCTTCCTCGACCCGGAAAGAACCGGCCTACTAACTACGCTGGATGGGCTGGATTGGATCGCACTTTCTCAGACTTTCAAATGGGCTGGATTTGACCGCACATTTTATTCGCGATCCAAATTTCCATGGGCCGGATTGGATTCGCTGATGATCGGGCCCGTCCGTTCGCTAATGCACGGTCAGTATCCCGTACGGCCTTTGCCTTTTGCCTCCGCCTGCGAGCGCCAGCCTATCACGTCGTCTTCTCCGGCGACGGCCTCCGCCACCCACCGCACGCAAGCTCGACTCATCGTACCGACACTTATGCAGACGCTTTCAAAATTCGTGATCAACCAAGGGAATCAACCGCATATTATCTGAAAACAAATGAGTATTTAAGTCGTATGTGTTTCTTTTTCTACATGTAGGATTCTTAGCTAAATTCTGACCCTCCTGCAGCTGAAAATGTTCTTGCTTTGCTTCACCTCTGAATATTCTGCACCCACGTATCATGAACTAATGCCAAAAATAAGCTAGCGGCAAGGCACTGCTCCGACAAGGATTAAGGAGGACCAACTAAATGCTCCTCTTGCATGCACCCTCCCATTCCCATCCCATACCTATATATGTCTATACTATATTGCATGCATGCAACCCTTCTCCAAAAATTAACCAAAATCAAATTGAACAAAAACATAAAAATTAAGACCTTGCAAATAGTTCGTAGTTCTTCTCTTTCTTGGTGCCATGGGGCATAACAGTAGCAATAGTTCACCCGTTCTTGCCATTGTTGTTGTTCTTGTACTGCTCCTAGCATCATTCTCCCCAGCTTCTTCTTCTTCTTCTTCGCAGCAAGCCAGTTTCATCGTCAACACCGGCGCCGAGAAGAAGCGCAGTTCCGGTGGCAGCAGCGATGCTGCCAGCTTCGACCAGTTCATCGCGGCGAACGTCGAGAACTACATCATCAACAAGCAGATCTACGAGAAAAAGGTGAAGAACGGCACCGGCAGGACGGTGGACGCCGATCTGTCGGCGGCGGAGGCCGGCAAGGTGAGGTACGTGGTGAGCCCCGATGGCAAGGGCAAGTACAGGACCATCGCCGAGGCCGTCAAGGCCGTGCCGGAGAAGAACAAGAAGAGGGTCATCCTCGACATCAGGCCCGGCACGTACAAGTAATTTTAATTATTCATCCCCATATGTATCGCGACATGAATTTACGCTGAAATTTGCATGGAAATTTGAATACGAACTCAAATTGCAAACAATATATGCAGGGAGAAGGTGCTCATCCCTACCACGAAGCCGTTCATCACGTTCGTGGGCAACCCCAAGAGCCCGCCGGTGATCATGTGGGACGACACGGCGGCGACACGCGGTAAGGACGGCGCCCCCGTCGGCACGGTCGGCAGCGCCACCGTCGCCGTCGAGTCCGACTACTTCATGGCCTCTGGCATCATCTTCAAGGTTAATTACCATATATAGGTGCATCATAAGCAATCAAGTTCTGTTCGTGATCGAAATGTACATCGAACTGATGATGAACTGCATGCATGCATGGCACGTCGATCGGCGTACGGGCATGGCAGAACCACGCGCCGCTGGCGGCGCCGGGGCAGAAGGGCGGGCAGGCGGTGGCGCTGCGGGTGTTCGGCACCAAGGGCGCCTTCTACAACTGCACGTTCGTCGGTGGGCAGGACACGCTCTACGACCACAAGGGCCTCCACTACTTCAAGAACTGCGTCATCCAGGGCAGCGTCGACTTCATCTTCGGCTTCGGCAGATCCCTCTACGAGGTAGCTCATAACAGGCCAATATGTTTTGAATTTTGATTTAAAAAACTTTTCGATTATCAACAAAATCATCCGCACCAACTCCCCCGGTAAAAAAAAAGAAGTAAAACTAGTAATGAAAACCCTGTGTACAGTACAACTGGTACAGTACAGAGAACCTCAATTACTTATTCAGTGCTGTTGTGCTATATTCGCAGGACTGTACGATCGTGTCGGTGACGAAGCAGGTGGCAGTGCTGACGGCGCAGCAGCGGACCAAGAGCATCGTCGGCGCCATCGAGAGCGGGTTCTCGTTCGTGCGGTGCCAGGTCACCGGCGTCGGGCAGATCTACCTGGGCCGAGCGTGGGGTGACTCGTCGCGGGTGGTCTACTGCTACACCAGCATGGGCAAGGAGGTCGTGCCCGTCGGCTGGGACGGCTGGAACATCCAGAAGCCCGAACAGTAGGCAACATGCATCAACCCTAGCTAGCTCACCCTCTCTCTCATCACATGCTTTCGATCTCATCTCACCTTACCTAACCACCAGCCTCAATCGCCGAGCTATCAATAATTATTGATAAATGGTTGTTTGATTTTGCAGTAGCGGGATATACTACGGGGAGTACAAGTGCAGCGGGCCGGGGGCGCTGTCGAGCAAGAGGGTCGGGTGGTCGCTGACGCTGAACGACACCCAGGCGAAGCCGTTCACCGGCACGCACTTCGTCTACGGCGACTCCTGGATCCTGCCGCCGCCGTCGCCCAAGTAGCCCTAGCTAGGTAGCCTCAACATATATACGGGCGTGGTCCGCCGGCCAATTGGGCTGAGACCATCTTAATTGGTTTTAATTTTCGTTAATTTTTGTTAATGGTGATGGGTGAATGAATGGCTCCTCCCTGACGCATACGCATACGAATGAAAGTGCGATTATCTGCAACCAAGCTTTTTGTCCAAGCTCCTACCGAATCAGATAATAATTAACTGTGCGAGTGTTTCACCTAGGTTAATTTCCTGGCTAAAGATCACCGTTAAATTATCACCAGTGGCTAGTGGGTTAAAGTCATGTACATGCTCATAACTAACCCGTAGAGTAATTAATCGTTCCTACTCAACGGTAGGCCTTCATAACTAGTCGTCCATACTCTGTACAGTCAATCGCCCGTACGCATAGCAGTGCTCGTGTAGTAGTAATAGCAGCAGCAGCAAAGAAGGTTGTAGATGGTACAGATCGAATCTATTTGAGATCTACCTAATGCATGCAATATCATACATAAGACCATGTACAATAATATAATATCAGTTATATGTAAATCTTATCATATAAAACACAAGATAGTATGAGGAAAAAGATAGAGTATAGAGAATTGTGATGTGTCTTATGTGATAGTAAACTGTAACATGAGAAACAAGACATATTGTGTTATAGAGGAGCTGTCTATGAGGACATATAAAAAGATAACACATTGTAGAAGCTATTTTTAGTGTCATTTATAGATGACATAAATGATATTATAGATAGCAGTTGTCTATAATATTGTATATGTCCTTACTAGTAAACTAGACTGGCTGTAACGAGCGTCTGCTTCTAGCTTATGGCCCTGTTCGGCAGGGCACAAGCCGGTCGGCTTTTGGCAGCCGCTACAGTACCTAATTTTTAAACGGAGTATTTTCTCAAGACAGGGTCTACAAGTTAAACGTAGTACACATTACAAGCCCAACATCTGTATCAGCTAAAATCGCAAGTGAGCATCGATCTCTCTGTAATTGTACTGTAAACAGCCAAAATTCAAAAATGTCAATCAAAAGCCATAAACCGCAGCAAAAAAAAGGCCCTATAGCTCTTCTTAATTTCTTTTTTTGATTTTAAGTTTTTAAATTTTTGCTTCTTTTTTCTTTTGTTATTCGTGATGATATATTTTTAATTTAATTATATAAAAATAATAATTGACATAATGTATTTTCAGCATTAACATGCTTGAGTTTGAAGCACTACCAAAGAGTCAAAGACGACAGCAACATAACACATGTAATTCAATGCTCACCCAGAAAAGCTGAGCTAGCTGCTGACCACCACTGTTCGAATTTATTTGCATGCAATTGCTTCGTTGCTTGCCACCTCAAGTAAATTAATTTAAGAAGGCAGCTAGTACCAGTGGTCGCTCATGGTATTAATTCACTTATCTCCTTGATTAAATAAAACCAGGAAAAGTAATACTCCACATCGATATTGATTGATAGAACTCTCATCAGATGATGATACATTATCGATCATTTTTTGATTAACAGCAGCAATACAAGTATACAACTAAACCGTGCATGCATTATTCAGAACCAAATTAATAATTAATTAAGCATATCTCTCTCTCTCCCCCCCTCTCTGTTTCTGTTTGCTCATGCATCTGATGTGATTCTGATGACTGATGAGTTAAATGGTATCATCAGTTCTTGGCTGCCACTGCCTCTGCGTGAACCACCTCCTTGTTCATCTCCTTCATCTTCTCGTCGGTCTCATCGATAGCGGCGGCGGCGGCCTCCTTGTCCTTTTCCTCCTCCTTCCCTTCCTCGTTAGTGTTGCTCTCTTTCTTGGCTGCCTCTTCGGTGGAGGCGGCGGCGCCATTGCTTATTACCTGCTGCGGCTTCTGCTCATTGCTGGTGCTGCCGGCGTCCTTGGCGGCGGGCTTCTTGGGCGGTTCGTCGACCTCGAAGGCCTCGACGGGGAAGCTCCGTGAAAGGCCGCCGATGGCCTTGCAGGTGAGCTTGCCGGTGGGCGGGTCGTCCACGCAGATCTCGTGGAGCGTGACCCAGATGAGCAGCTCCTTGGCCTTGACGCCGGTGATCTTCTTCAGGCGGCCCTTCTCGGCGACGGCGGAGACCTCGGCGGCGTAGGTCACGTGGCGGCCGGCCTTGGCGAAGTAGTGGTCCACCTTCTTCTTCTGCTTCAGCCACACGAACCCCGTCTCCTCCACGTACCCGCACTCGATGATGTCCTTGAGCGGGAGCAGCCCGTTCGGGAGCCCCGTCTCCTGCAGCAGCAGCCGCGTCTTCTCCTGCCCCGCCGCGTCCCCCAGGTAGACCTCCGCCTTCGCGCGCACGTCGTCGGGGATCGTCAGCGTCATCGTCGCCGCCGCCGGAGAACAACTTGCTACGTTTCTTTGGAGCTAAGAAGGGCTGTGCTGTTTGGATGGGTTGAGAAGAGCAGCTCGAGGTGTACATGTGCTTTTATAGCGCTGGCTCTATTGGAAACGAAAATAGCACCTCTCTCTCTCTCTCTCTCTCTCTCTCTCTCTCTCTAGAAAAAGAAATAAATGAAAATGTTGAAACGGCCAGCCTGGTTGGGAGTTGCGAATCATACGCTACTATAATAATGTATTAATTTCACATTTTAATTTGCTACAAATGTATTTGATTTATTTTCACTATGGGACAAGGATAGGGATGTTCAGCTAGCTAGAGTGGACCTAGTGAGAGGACTGCGTGAGTTTCGGACCGTCCGATTGAGGGGTGTTCGGCAGGAACAAGTCGTCCAGCTTTTGGCAGCCGCTACAGTACCTAACTTTTAAACGAAGTTTTTTTTAAGACGGGGTCTACAAGTTAAACGTAGTACACGTTAAAAGTCCAACATCTGTACCAGCCAAAATCGCAAGTGAGTATCGATCTCTCCGTAATCTGTACCGTAAATAGCCAAAATTCAAAAATTCCAGCCAAAAACCATAAGCCGCAGCCAAAAAGAACAGACCCTGAAAGTTTGATGGTCTGGATTGAGCATGTGGAAGGAAAATTGCCGAGTGACTGTAGATCTCGCTGTTATGGTTTTCAAGCGGTTTTTAATTCTTATTTTTTAATAATTACTATCTATTAGACTAATAAGTCATAATTAAAAAACAGTCCACAACTCAAAAGCTCGGGCCAAGTACGCGACTAGACTTAGGGCATCTGTAGTGTATATAACCCAAAGGATCTTAAGATGGGTCCCATCTAAACTTTAAAGTTGACTCCATAGTGTATATAGCCCAAGGGGCCTTAAGACGGTCTCACTTGGTAGATAAAGAAAAAATGTATTTTAATGCTTGTGGCCAGGTCTTTAGCTTGAGGACCAGCCTTAAGCCTTTTTACTTATAACCTGTTTAAGGTCACCCCTGTAATGTATAAGGCTAACCTTAATGTGGCTTAAGGCCATCTATTTTCATACACTACAGATGCCCTTACAAGTTGATTTGGCATGAAATAGTTGAATGCATGTACTAAAATTGCCTTATTTGTGGTATGCAAATAGCCTTAACATTGGTTTTATTTGTGGTATGCAAATAGGCAGGCAGAGTTGGTTAGGGATCTAATTAATTAAATTAGTTGGTTAATTCCACTCCCATCAAGCGCGCACGCGGGGTGTTTCCGATTTGTCCTGACGAGTAAAGTCTGGAGCGTTGATTTCTGATCGGCTGTCCACCTGTCGCGCATTAATGGGTGCAGTTGGCTGGGAGGCTTAGGGCACTCCCAATACAGAAACTATGAGATAGTTTCTATACTTGCTAATTAATGTAGACACTACTCATAGAAACTATATTCCCAATGGATAGTTTCTACAAATAAAATTTTCATTCAATCATCTATCTTCTCTCATGGCGGCGGAAGGAGAGGGAGAGGAGGAGGTCGGAGGCTATCATCTACCTATCACGAAGCTCTTTCTATCTTGATTCTGTGTAGACATAGTTTCTACATAAGAAACCATTTCCTTATCTCTCCTCCTCTCCTAACTCCAATGACACATCATTTCCTTATCTCTCCTCCTTAACTCCAATGACACATCAGCATTTTGCTTACTTGACACCTTATTTAATGCCATAGAAACCATCCATAGTTTCTGCATTGGGAGTGCTCTTAGAGCAAGTTTAATAGTACAGATAGCTGCTACCTCCAATACATTTCCATGTCATCAAAAGATAATGATGCAGTCAACTCATACAATAAGCTGACTATAAGTTGTCTCCACAAGAGCTCTCAATCATTTAATACATACATGGGTATTGATAATTTAATACATGCATGGGTATAACAATTAGTTCTATGGGTATATGCATGGATAATGCATCTTTTCCTGTGCTATAGCCTGACTCTTGCATGGGAGTCGGCTTGGCTCTCTCTCTCCTTTTCTCTCCCCTCCACATAGGACTATGCTGACATGGATTCCCTTGTAGCTAGCACAGTCAGCCTTATTAAACTTGCTCTTAGGGCATCTCCAATGGTTATAACTAGCAACTAACTATAAGACTTCCACATCATTTATATAGTACACACTAAAGCTAGCATTCTAAATAATTATCTATAAGGATAGCTATTTGATGCTTACATGCACACACAGAATTTATAGAGGCTGCCTCGTTTGGCGTTATAGACTAGTGCTTAAGAGCAAGTCCAATAATAGAGCCAAGTGTTTGGCTATAAGCCAAGTTATAAGAGCCAAGTTATACAATAATCTGTCTTCTATTGTCTACAAAAGATTTTATTATTATTATGTGGTACTATGTCTCACATTCTCTTTCCTACTCCTCCTCACATACATTTATTATCTGGACTCACCACTGCATAGACTCACGTGTGCAGCTTGTTGCTTGCATGAGAGCCAAGCTCTCCTCTCTCTCCTCTCTTCTCTCCTCCACATCAGCAAAAATGATGACTAGCTTGGCTATAAGACCATTGTTGTACTTGCTCTAAGGAAGAGCTGACTCAATTTTTTTTGTATACTCTCTTTCCTCCACATAGGATATATGCTGATGTGTACATGTATATAGTTAGCTGACTCAGACCATTGGAGATGCCTTAGAAGGACGGTGCGTGCCTTAAGCCTTTGCTAATGGCAGCAAGTTAGTGCCACTGCATCACTCTCTCTGTCTCGCTCTCTTGTGTGTGTGCATCAATGGACAGGACGAGAGATAATGCCATGGATTGGATGGTGGCTTCAAGTCTTCGACCCTACTGACCTCTGCCAACTCCCTAGTGTTGACTGCTCCAACCATGATCTCTCAACCAACCATGCATTGAATTCTACTGTCCAATGGGAGAAGTTCTGGACAGTGTGTAAGCTATACTTACGTACCAACGGCAGAGCATCAAGAACAGCGTTACAGTACCATGCCTTTTTTTAATACCGTGACAGCCAGATCAGAGTTCAATGCTCCAGATCGATCACCACCGTGTCGTCGATGCATTATCATCCAATGATCTAGAGCGTGCATTTCCGATCGGACGGGTGGGTAGGGAGAAAGGCATGGCGCTGTATCACCGTGCCAATTCCGTCCTTGCCCGTCGGGATCATACCCCTTGTTAGACCATGTATTAGTCGTGTACTTAATGATAATGAATAATGAATGTTTATGTTTCATTGGAATTTACGTGTGTGGGAGTTTTGATCAATGTGCTTCTGTTGCTGAAAGTTTCAGGTTAGCAGGTCGACCACAGCAGATGACTGAGGCAGGTTGATCACGGTTTTTTGACCACGACAAGCATCAACTATGGTAAGTCG
This sequence comes from Dendrocalamus sinicus, assembly GCA_036346575.1. NCBI lineage: Eukaryota > Viridiplantae > Streptophyta > Magnoliopsida > Poales > Poaceae > Dendrocalamus > Dendrocalamus sinicus. The sequence continues at coordinate 20,179,502 of CM070649.1, read as the reverse complement.
AGTATTGCAGATTTCAATCACGTCAAGTTTCGACCACGACAGTCCAACCATGATATTTTGACCTTATTATTCTTCGATCACAGCATTTCGATCACGGAACATCGACTATGGCAGAACGATCATACCTAGTCGAAGATGGTAAGTTATAATACTTTTCGATTGTCTTAGATACAGTGCTTTGTCAATGGTCACAGCTACAGTAACCGGTCGATAGTCGTAGACTTTACCAATCGGTAGTCAAAGGTTTTGCGATTGGTTGTCGTAGGCTTCACGATCAGTCCTCGTAGGCTTCAAGTACTTCAAGTACTCGAGTTAGGCCAGCGGTATGATTGGCTGGTGCATGGTTATTGGTGATCGGTGAACGAAGGATTCCGTACTCGGTGGTCAGTTGGTCGTGGTACTCGGCAGTTGGAAGGACTTGGTACTCTGTAGTTGGAAAGACTCGGTACTCAATAGTTGTGGTTTTCGTGATCATGGTCAGCGATCGGTTGGCCGAGGTGTTGCGATTGGTAGTCGTAGTCGTAGCGATTGGTATTCGGTACTCAGTAATTGATAGTTTCGTGGTCGGTAGTGATACCTGTTATTCCTGAGTGTTTCGAGCAGAGCGATAGTAATTCTCGAATACTTGTTGTTTTCGAGTATTCGTTGAACTAGCGGTCATATTGGGTGATCTAAAGATGATTTCTGGATAGCGATGAGATTGTGTTCGTGGATGACCTAGTTGGTGTTGATGGTTGGTTGAAGTTGTGGTTATACGTGTGTAGATTTATGATGATCAAGTTGTGGAGAAATTGTGCCGGGAAAACATTATTTGGTCTTTGATGTGCAGGTTGGCATGGAGGTGATCATGGTCGGTGATGAGGAGGATTGGGACTAGGATGGAGAAATCTGAGGTCCAGGTGATCAAGAATGTCACGCAAGGTGGTCGAGTTCACGTCGGAGCACGTGGAGATCAAATGCGGTGGTTCGTGGAGAAGCTACGGGCGGTGCAGTCCAAGAGGCTTCGCACACAAGCGGTGGTGATTTGTGAAGAAGCTACAGGCGGTGTGGTCCAAAAGGTTTCAACACTAGCGGTGATGATGCGTGGAGAAGGTACAAGACGTGCGGTCCTAAAAGCTTCGATACGGAAGTTGATGGTGTGTGATGAAGATATAGAAGGTGTTGTCCCGAAGGCTTTGTTACGTGTTGAGTTAGGAGTTGTGGAGGGAGTTCATAACTAGGAAGATATAGAGATTTGAATAAAACCCATGTTTGGAAGAGTTTCGGGTCCCTTGATTTGAGGAAGAGATAGAATTTCGTGTTCGTGCTTAAGTCGAACACGGTTTAGGACTCTAGCATATAAAGCAAGTAGAGGTTAAGGGTTTTATTCGGAACTTTGACGAGGCTTTTTGTGTTAGAGTTTTTAGGAGTGCTGTGAGGGCGCTTTATAGCCACAAAACATAATTTAGAAATAATAGATTAGATCTATTCTAAGAAAAGTTAGTCGGCGTTGGTGACATGTTTCCTGAGCATCATTTTCTTGTGTCCTCGGCGGCGGCGTGCTAACACATTTTGATTTTTAGAGTACGGTGTTGTCTTCGGCGTGTTCTCGTTCGAGCAACTGAAGCTTTCAAGCGGAGGAAGATTTTGACTATGTGTAAAAGAGGTCAAGTGAGCGGTCGTAGCGAGCGATTAAACGTTGAGCGATCAAAGCGTTCAATGAGCGCGTGGAGTGAGCCGTTGAATAACTTGCAATAGAAATCTACATTTGGTAATTTAGATTGCTTTTTCTTCTGTTTGATATTTGTTTTTATGAATCAAAAGTAGATGAAATCATTCACCTCCCTCTGATTGTGCCATATGATCCTACACTCCTACTTAAGTAGAGTGGGCAACCAATTCAATGTGAGGTGCTGAATAGTTAAGACCATTGGGTACTTCTGCTCCTGCTGCACTGTACAAATTTCTATCTACATGGACCACCCATGCATTGGTCCTATTCTTTTAGGCTGCAGCAGATAGCTTTTAGCCTAGTTTTTCGATATGATGATGGATGATGAAGACGTGACATAGACGGTGCACACGCTAGATGGCTCGAGAAACTGTTTGAAAAAGTCACTTCAAGAAGTTAACCCGTTTATTGTAGCTTCCGGAGAAGCCAAAGTCAAAGGTTAAAAAGAACATGGCCATTATTTTGCTGCATTTGGCAACTGATGATCAGCAGCAGAGGGTTCACCAATCACCACTGTTGATGAGAAGAGGTATGGACAGTCAAGATGAGTGGAATGACCGAAATTAAGGGTGGATTCTTTTAGGCTAATGGCTTATGACTTAAATATTTAAATTCTAACTGTTTGCGAGATGTTGTATGCACAGAAAAATAGTCGTATATGATTTTGGCTGATTCAGTTGAACTCAGTACATTTTTTACTACAATCTTTTTGTTGACCCCGTTTTAAAAACACACTGTTTAAAAATTAGTTACTATAGACAATAAAAATATTAGCCGACTGAAAGTTGAAAAGGATTAGTCTAACTGTCAGGAAAGACCCGTAGACCGTAGTGCCAAATTGTGATGCGTCGGTCTCTTGTTTCATCCGGAGCATTGATCTCTCGCCAGGCAGCTCTCAAACTCGTACTATTTCAAACGAACTTATTGAACGGTAGAGTATACGAAACGTCTAGAAGATTTACACGCTGCTGATACGAACGATCTAGAAGCCTTACAGTATTGCTCAGATATATATAGTAGTAGTTGCACACGCAAAGTAATAACTCCGTCGTGGGGTGGCCCCTGAGCACACACGACTACACGAGTAGCCGAGTAGGTATATCTGGAGTTCGGACAACGCGTTCTCTCTGTATGCACGGACAAGACGCCAACTTGCTGCTGCTCTCCTCATCTCCAAGCTAGCTCGATCCATCCATGGCCATGATGATCTCCTATTCAGACAACGCAGCAGAAACCTAACAAAGGCAGGCACATTAATTCGTGGCTGCCTGGCTGTTCTTCACCTGCCATTCTCACAACTTGATCATCATCTCTCCCAGAGTCCCAGTGTGGTCACGGCCTGGCCTCCGGGTTTCTTTCGGCCACCCATGCTTGATGACGACGGTTAACTGTGCAAAAGTCGAAGCTTAACCGTACAGAGATGGCACTAATGGCGGCAGTGAGGTACACCACTGCCCTTTTCTTTCCGGCTTTTGTAATGACAAAGCAATGGACAAAATATAAAAAGGCAGCACAACGCATCACCCCAAGGCAGGGTTCCAGATGTTAGGGTGATCTCGGGGGCGCCCAGCCCAATTGGCTGGTGGGCCCCTGTTGCCAACGCCATATAAATAGTGGTGGGGGCCGGGGCGGCACAGACGACGAGGTTCACCGTGCCGCCACCTTCCCCACCGACAAAACCCTAGATCCGATCTAAGAGGGGGCGCTCCAGCGACGGGAAGCACCACCGCCAGATCGCCGCCGCCGCCCGGGACACGCCGCCGCCAAGGAGCCCCGCACCTCTTCCCCGACCGTTGCTGCCCGTGCGCAGACTTCACCGAGCGTACCCGCGATGGCCAACCCCTCCTCCTCCACATCGGACGATTAGTCCCCTCTCTCCCTCTCGGTATTACCTCAAGAACCCGAACAGTAAAGAAACCCGCTAGATCTAACCTAGGAGATCCTATAGAGAATCCTAACAATGGTATCGAGCACCTAGGCGTAGATCTAGACGGAAAAGAGAAAAGGAGAACGAAACCCCTAACCCTAGAAAATGGCAAAAGAACAGAGAAGGGAACGGGTCAAACCCTAACCCTAGATCGAAAAGAACTCACCGGCCGCCGTCGCCGGCCATTGTCGTCGTTGGCGTGCGGAGATCGGCCGAGCCGTGGGCTCGCCGGCGCTCCACGTCGCCACCGTCGACGCAGCGGGACAGCGCCCAACATGGAGCCGCTCGACGGCGGCGCGCTCCTCTCGGGAGCGCGCGCCGCGCGGCGAGGGCCCGCGGTGGCGCCGTCTTCTCCTTCTCCGTCGGCGTGGATGAAATCGCCGCCGCCGCCGCTTCACTCGCTCGGGTGAGACGGGAGAGAAAGGGAGAGAGAGAGAATGGTTAGGGTTTTCCGCCGCGCGAGCGCGGGTTTTGATCGGGCGAAAACGCCGCTCAGCCGTCGATGGCGATCGGACGGCTGAGATTCGCGCGGAGGCGAAGTCGGCCCAGGCGGGCGAAAGGTTTTGCGGCCCAGGCCTAGGTTGCGCACAAGCGCGCGCGGCCGCGAGGAGCGAGAGCCGTCGGATGCGAATCCGACGGCCGACGGAGCGCGAGCGGCAGCGTGAGCCGAGCGCGTGCGTGGTAGGCTGAAATGGCGCCGCTGAGATGGGCCAAGGGGCGCGCGTCGCGGCGCCGCCGGCCGAGCGCGCGCGTGGCGAGGTTGGCGGAGCAGCCGCCGTGGTCGTGGCCGGCTGAACAGCCGATTTGGCGTATGAACGATAAACCCGATTTTTGATATTTATTGATTTTCAGAAGTAATTTTTGATGAATTTCAATGAAATTTGATTCAAATCTCTGTAAAATTTTACACCAACGTGTCAATATTTCAGAGATTAAATGTGTACAGTATTATGCTTCTGAATAATGAATTATTTTTTTTAGAATAATTACAGTTTCCGCTGCAAAAGTTAATGTTGATTGATTTTTCATTATTAAATTCGAACCAACGGGAGAATTTAATTTTGGAAAAATAGATATAATTTCCAAAGATTTATGATATTGTTATTTTCTGACCAACGTTGATAATAACAGTATTATAATTTTTAATTGATGTTTTTATGCATTATTTCTATTTCTGCCCAACGGTGATGTAGATTTAATGTATAGATAAAATTGATTTAATTGTATGTCGTATTTTTGACCAACGTTGGAAATAAGGCATATAATTTTCTTTATTACGTTCTCACTTTATTTGAACTAAATTTTCAGCGGATACAACTTGATGAGTTGTATCGAGAGATCCCACTCTTAAAGGAGATAATTATGGAGAGTGGAAGAAAAGATAGACTTAGCGTTTATCTTGGTGAGTTGGACGGGTCCTCACTACAAGACGTCCCACCGAGCCTATGGCACCAGTGAGGATCAAAATGAGGATGATCTTGCTTGGCGAAAAAGACGAGAGGATCATGCTCCCTTACGGATGTTTTATGATCTTGATCATAAGAAATGGACCACGACCAACAAGAAATGTATGGTCTGTGATAAAGAACACAATTGAGCCGCAATTGTGGGCTCAATCGCAGAGTGTGACAACATCACGAGTACCTTGATAAAATAAAGAGTCGGTTCACGGCTCTTCAAAGACTTATGCTACACATTGATTAAGCGACTTGTGACAAAAGGTACTCGTAATGGCGGTGGCATAAGAGAGCACATACTAAGGATGAGCAACTTGGCATCCAAGCTTAAACCAATGGATTTGGCTCTCAAGGATGAGTTCCTTATTCATTTGGTTTTGCTTCTTGCCGAAAGAGTTTGACACTTTTGTTGTCAACTACAATATGCAGCAGAAATGGGACTTGAAAAAGTGCATAGCTATGTGTGTGCAAGAGGAGGAAAGAATTAAATCCTCACATGGTGGTTCTATCAACTATGTGAAGGATAACAAGAAAAAGAACTTCAACAGTAACTCCTTCTCAAAGAACAAGGGAAAAGCCTCTGTCTATCAACCTCAACGAATAAGTTTCTTTGTAGACAAAGATCGGTGTCTTCATCTGCAAGAAGACGGACACTACAAGAAGAATCATCACGATTACTTAAAGATGATAATGGCAAAGAAAGGTGAGGACATTATTACCTTTATAAATGAATCTCTGTATGTGCAATATTCGAAATCTACTTGGTGGATTGACTCAGGAGCAACTGTTCATGTTGCTAATTCTTTACAGGGATTCCGTTCGACGAGAACTACGCAAAGAAAAGAAAGATGCATTAAAGTCGCAAATGGAGTCCAAGCTGAAGTTGAAGCCGTTGGCGATCTTTCATTAGAGCTGGCTGATGACTTCACTCTTTTACTTAGAGATGTTCTTTATGTTCCCTCTTTACAGAGAAATTTGATTAGTGTTTCATGTTTGGACAATGATGGTTATGATTGTCATTTTGGAAATGGCAAGTGTGAAATAATATTTAATAAAGAATGTGTTGGTCTTGCCATCTTACAAAATGAGCTTTATTTGTTATCATTACGTGATGATGTGAATGTCGTATGCGATAATGGGAGCGTCGCGTGCGAAAGTGAATGAATCCTCGTCTACGAATGTAAACAGAAACGAAGAGAACTCTAGATGCGTCGTCGAAATTATGGCACTGTCGTTTAGGCCATATTTCGAGGGGGAGAATAGAAAGACTAGTTAAGAATGATATTCTTCCTCCATTAGAGTTCTCAGACTTAGAACAATGCAGAGAATGCATTAAACGAAAATATGTAAAGAAAATTAAGAAAGACGCCAAAAGAAGCACAGGAGTTCTACAAATTATTCACACAGACATTTGTGGTCCTTTTTCTGTGAAAAGTGTGGATGGATATGACTCGTTCATAACATTCACGGATGATTACTCCCGTTATGGATATATTTATCCAATCAAAGAAAGAAATGAAGCCTTGGATAAATTCAAAATATTTAAGGCTGAAGTTGAAAACCAACACGATTTAAAAATTAAGATAGTCCGATCTGATCGTGGGGGGAGTACTACGGTCGACATACCCCATATGGACAAGTTCCTGGACCTTTTGCAAGGTTTTTACAGGAAAATGGCATAGTGACCCAGTATTCTACACCGGACGAACCTCAGCAAAATGGAGTAGCTGAAAGACGCAACCGTACCCTGATGGATATGGTGCGAAGCATGATGAGCAATTCCACACTACCATTGAGTTTATGGATGGAGGCGTTGAAAACCGCCATTCATATTCTCAATAGAGTGCCTAGTAAGTCGGTGCCCAAAACACCATACGAGTTGTGGACAGAAAGAGTTCCCTCACTAAACTACTTACGTGTGTGGGGGAGTCCTGCTGAGGCTAAAGTATTTAACTCAAACATTGGGAAGCTTGATCCCAAAACAGTAAGTTGCCATTTCATTGGCTACCCTGAAAAGTTAAAAGGTTTTCGTTTCTATTATCCAGATAGATATACAAAGTTTGTAGAAACGAGACACGCTGTCTTCTTAGAGGATGAAATGATGAGAGGAAGTATGGTAGCTCGTGAGATTGACCTTGAAGAGAAGCGGGTGTATGCGCCCACTCCGATGATTCAAGAGCCATTCTTCACACTACCTCATCGTCATTGCACCGATGGTGCAAGACAACGTGGTGCCAAGACTGTTATTGTTCCTCCTGTGGCAACAATGAATGATAATGAGGAACTGTTCTTGAGATCCTATAGAACCTATTGCCACGATGAGGGGAGCAACAAAGACCTCAAGCAGAAGATGTACCAAATGAGGAGGCCCGAGGAGGTCTCAAAGAGTAAGAAGATCAGCTATTTCGATGATTATCAGATTTATCATACAGAGAAATTTCAAATGGAGGATGATCCCACCTCATTTGAAGAAGCCATAAGAAGCGAAAATTCTTCAAAATGGCTTGAGGCCATGGAAGAGGAAATGAGGTCCATGAAGGCTAATAAAGTGCAGGACTTGGAAATTATTCCTAAAGGAGCCAAAACAAGAGGTCAGTAAATGGGTCTACAAGACAAAGCTTGACTCCCAAGGAATGTAGAAAGATACAAAGCGCGACTTGTGGCAAAAGGCTTTACGCAAAGAGAATGGATTGATTACAATGAGACCTTTTCTCCGGTCTCATGTAAAGATTCTTCAGAATCATAATGGCATTAGTAGCACATTATGATTTAGAGTTACATCGATGGATGTAAAGACGGCATTTCTTAATGGGGATTTGGAGGAAAATGTTTACATGGCACAACCGAAAGGTTTTGTCGTGGAAGGAAATGAAAGAATGGGATGCCGCCTAAAGAAATCGATTTATGGGTTAAAACAAGCTTCAAGACAGTGGTACTTGAAGTTTGACATCTAATAAGAAAATTTGGGTTTAAAGAGAATGTAGAGGACAAGCTGTGTTTATGCAAAGTTTAAAGATGGGAAGTTTATCTTCCTAATCACGTATGTGGATGATATCCTGCTAGCTAGTAGTGATGTTAGTCGCTCACATGGAGACAAAGAAGTTTTGTTCTCAAACTTTGATATGAAAGATCTTGGTGAAGCTTCGTTCGTTCTAGGGATCGAAATTCAGGGATAGAAACAAGGGGACATTGGGATGTCACAAAAGGCATACATAGAGAAAGTCTTAAAGAAATTTGGTATGCATAAATGTAGTCCTTCACCTGCACCTATAGTCAAGGGCGACAGATATGGGGATTTTCAATGCCCTAGGAACGATATGAGATCGATCAAATGAAAGCGGTTCCATATGCTTCAATTCGGAAGCTTATATTATGCTCAAGTATGCACACATACGACTTAGCATTTGTTACGGGCTACTTGGCGATTCGAGCAATCTGGAATAGAACATTGAAATTGATAAAGAAAGTCTTGCGTTACTTGCAAGGAACAAAAGGCCTCATGATGACATCTGAAGATCGATTCACTCCATATAGTGGGGTATCTGATTCGATTTTGCGGAGATGATAGAAAGTCTACATCCGGATATGTGTTCACTCTAGTGGAGGAGTTATATCGTGGAAAAGCTCAAAGCAAACCGTCACTACATCGTCCACAATGTATGCCGAGTTTGTAGCATGTTATGAGGCTACGGGCGGTGAACGGCTAAAGAAGTTCATACCGGTTTGAAAGTGGTTGACGACATCAATAGACCACTTAAGTTGTACTGCGATAATGAACCCGCAGTAACGTATGCCCACAACAATAAGTCAAGTGGTGCTGCCAAACACATTGACATAAAGTACTATGTTGTGAAAGATAAAGTTCGGGATCAAATTATAAGTCTTGAGCATATAAGTACCGCAAAGATGCTAGCGGATCCGCTTACAAAAGGCTTACCACCCAACGTGTTCAGAGAACATGTAGCTGGCATGGGTTTAAGGGAAAGCCTATGATTCCTGGACTAAAAGATGGCTCAAAAGATTAAAGTAACTATTTCAGAACAAAGAAGTGTATTGTAGCTGTTAAATCTATCGGCGATTGACCGTGACGATGAGACATGTTCTATACACTAATCTGCGATGAAATGAGTAAAGTCAAAAGTAATTAAAGTTAAAGCATAGACTGAGATCAAGGGGGAGAATGTTAGGGTGATCTCGGGCATTTGCCCAACGCCAAATGCCACCCTTGACCGCGCGCGATCGGGGCGCCCGGTAATTGGTGGTGGGCCTGTCGCCGGCGCCATATAAATAGTGGTGGGGCGGGCGCGCACGACGCACGAGTTCACCGTGCCGCCACCTTCCCCACCGACAAAACCCTAGATCCGATCTAAGAAGGGGCGCTCCAGCGACGGGAAGCATCACCGCCAGATCGCCGCCGCCAGGGAGATCGCCGCCGCCCGGGACACGCCGCCGCCAAGGAGCCCCGCACCTCTTCCCCGACCGTCGCTGCCCGTGCGCAGACTTCACCGAGCGTACCCGCGATGGCCAACCCCTTCTCCTTCACATCGGACGGTTAGTCTCCTCTCTCCCTCTCGGTATTACCTCAAGAACCCGAACCCGTAAAGAAACCCCGCTAGATCTAACCTAGGAGATCCTATAGAGAATCCTAACACCAGAACCCCATTCTCCATGGAGTCACTGCCCATGTTCATCAGGGTCGTTGTATGCGGTACCTCCTTCGGAACTGACGCCGTCAAGACCTGCAACCAAGGCCAGTATGATCTTCAATTCCTGATGGCAACATCTACCATCCAACTGGATGAATGATTAGAGAGGTACCTCGTGACCGGACTCGGTGATGAGGACCTCATCCTCGATCCTAATTCCGATTCCGATTCCTGTCTGGCGCATTCTCGTTCGGTATTGGGACCGGCGGGATGTAAACCCCATGTTCAATGGTTATTATCTGTACATATGCAGGATATCTTGTCAGTGTTCGAACTTGAAATGGAATAATTGTTTGATCATATTGGCTGCACTAAATTTGGTTAATGCAATGTTTTTCATGTAAACTGTACAAGGCAGAGGCCAGCTGGTTGGTGTGTCCATGTGCAAGCAAAGCAAAATCACTATCTTAAATCACAAAGGCTGAATTAACTACGCAGGAATGAATAAAGCTTCTACTCATAACGCCTGGCTCCAAGGGCTTGTCCTTGCTGAGTGTTACGGAATCATGAATATCCATTCCTAACGAATGACCTGGAAACCAGCAGGGCAAAGGGTTAAGTTGATCCCCAGACCCAGAGCCCAATATCCCTTGCATTGAAGGCCAAATCTAATAAAGAGACAGATAGATAATGAACCTATTGCAGTTGGATTCAAATAATTATATTGGATAGATTTTCCCTTATCCAAAATTCCAAGTTCTTGGAATCCATTTATCAACATCTTGATCTGCACGTAGAAGATTGGAAACATGGATCTTGTGAAATTTACATGAAATTTAAAATGTTGAATTACAATAAAAATTTATTTAGAATCGGTACTGAAGACATACCGAATGATTGTGTACCCCATTAGTGCTTGCGCCTGGTTTACAAAGCTTTTTGCACTCCTTATTTGTTTCCAGTATTAGGTTGTACAGTTCTTCCTGGGGTCAATGCAAGGATTAAAAATCTGAACTCAAGTCTTGAAAAGTCTAAACAAAAGCATTTTTTCTGTAGTATACAAGTTTTGCATATAAATAAATTATAAACAACAAAAGTTGAGCATTTACCTGAGCAGGTGAAAAGCTGCCACAGGGTGGCCATGTCCGAGTAAGATCGCTAAGGTACCCATGATACTCGCAGCCAAAATCCATAAGCAGAAGTTCACCTGTTTTGATCCGTCAAACAGCCAAAATCAACTTTACAAGAAGATAGCTCGAGATGCGCAACTAGAGAAAGCCTCTGTACCCTTCTATCAATTCTTGAGTAGTGTATAACACTGCCATTTGCTCCACCACCAACTACAGGATGGAATCTAAGATGTAGCAGCAAAAAGAAAAGGTAAATCAACTGTGCACGGCAGCTTGCTTCATCAAAAAAGAACAGCGACAATATGAATTTCATCCATATGGACTTATTGAAACAAGCATTGTCAGTAATCAATTAACAAAGTTAATTAATACATGATAATGCTAGTGTATCTCAGGTGCAATGTAATGCTGTAGATGGATAATGAGAGTACACAATGAACAGTAAAAATGCTTACGCCATTCTTTGGGCGCCTCTCATTTTGCACTCATACTCGATCTTAGCTGCTAATTGATTTTCTTCCCTGTGGGTCCTTGAAAGTAACATTGTCTGCAAAAGAGACTGGCCAAGTAGAAAGAATATAGTTTCAGTAATCAATCAGAAAAAAGAAACTAAGAGTCACAGTGTGCACATCTTTAAGCAAACTGTTCTATCACTTGTACAGTATGACTTGCAAAATTAAGTCGCAAGTCGTTTTCGCGTTCTAGCTTTGATATGGGATGGTCTGACCTTCTCGAGTAGAACCGGGGATAAATAGTGTTTGACGACGAACAACACTCAGCTGCACACCAAAGTAACTATTAACATTGTCTAAATAGTAAATACCAAAGTAAACAGAGAAATCAAAATGTCACCAGGCCTGCAACACTTGGAACCACCAGCAAACGCAATTGTCAAACCAAACCGCTCAATGTTGGTCACTTGGTTGGCCGACATTGACTATTCCTCCGGTGGTGTAACCAACACGCGCAACCAAATTGTGAGAAGTAGATAAAAACCGAGACGCTATCTGCGTGCAACATTACAAGAAACAGAAGAATTATAATTCAAAGCTTTAAGTAAAATGTCATTCTAAGGTACACAATATTAAGAGAGCACGAACTTCTAGAGACATTTGTTGTATGTTCACGACAATATTAAGAGAGCCCCTGGCCCCGCGCCACTCCGCGGATTATAAATAAGCGCTGAGACACTCGCGCATCTTGACCCACTCTACATAGTATAAATAGAGCACGCAGCCCCCGGACGCCGTGCCACTCCGCAGAGTATAAATAAGTACCGGGACCCTTGCACATCTTGACCCACTCTACGGAGTATAAATAGAGTACGGAGCCCCAGGCACCGCACCACTCTATAGAATATAAATAAGCACCGGGACCCTCGCATGTCCCGGCCCACTCTACAGAGTATAAATAGAGCGCGGAGCCCCAAGCACTGCGTACTCTACGGAGTATAAATAAGCACCAGGAGTAGATGGCGAGACAAGCGATGGCATTCGGCGTCAACTGCTGAAGCTCCAACTCGTACAGCCAAAGGAGGTCGCCCACAAAGCGCGTGGTGGGGATTCGGAGCCCAGCGTCGAAGTACACAGCAAAGACCAACGTCTCACCCTCCCACGGCTGTGGCACGATCTCGTCGCTGCCGAGGAGGTGAACGGCCTCACGGGAAGAAATCTTCCCGTCACGCTCAAGAGACTCGTCCATCACGAGCTATGGGCTGAGTGTGTTCACGGACACACCACCAACCTTCTCCGATGCCTTCCAATGCTTGTCGACAAAGGCCTCAGAACACTCGTCTCCACCAGCGTGGCTACTCGACGGCAATGTCATGCCACTACAGACGCTACGATCACTTCCACGACCCATCTCAACAAGCAAACAAACGACGGAGAGAAGTGGAACGGCAAAACTGCAACAAAGAACGAGCGATGCCGACGAGAAAGATCGCAAATGATAGGCAACCAAGAGAGAGAGAGAGGAGTCACCACCTCGCCATAAGCCTTCATAAATTTGCGGTAGTAGCCCGTAAGGCCAAAAAAAATCCTTGCAAGGCACACACCGGGCGTGTAGTCGGCCAAGCCTCCACCTTCCTAGGTTCCATGGTGACCCCCTTGATTGGAGATGATATGGCCAAGGTAGGCCACTGATTCTTCACTGAAGTGACACTTGGAGCGTCACATACCAAGTTTGTGGTGGCGTAACACTTGTAGTACCATCTGCACATAATGTAAATGCTCCGCCTAAGAGGAGCTATAAATCAAAATATTATCAAAGAAGACAAGGATGAGGTGACAAAAAGAATGATTTAATTATGTCATTTATGAGCATCTGGAATGTCATTGGTGCATTGGTTAAGTCAAACGGCATAACTAAGAACTCGTAGTGATCACAGTGGGTGTGGAAGGCGATTTTCTTCACTTTTGTTGAGTACATGCGCACTTGGTGATGCCCACTACGGAGATCAAGTTTAGTGAAGAAACGAGCCCCTGCAATTCATCCGCTACTAGGATTAGGAACTTATCTTTAATGTCTAGGCATTGAGGGCGCAGTAGTCAACACAAAGCCACCAAGAGTTATCCTGCTTTTTGACCAGGAGCACTAGCAAGGAAAATGTTGAGGTGTTGGCCGGAATGATTCCTTGTTGGAGCATTGTCGTTCAATCTCGTCCTTCTGGAGTTGGGGGTAATGATATGGTCGATCAAAGAGGTGCTCGAGAGGAAGACCATGGGGTTCCTCGAAGATGTCTGCAAATTCTTCTAGGTGTTTAGACAGAAGGTCACGGCCCTTGGCGGCATAAGTCTGTGGTTCGCACCTCGGCTCATTGATGTCATGCCAAGTGACACAATGGTCGTCCTACCAGAATGACATTATGAGCTTATCAAAGTCCCAGAGAATCAACCCCAATGTGTGAAGCCACTGCATGCCTAACACGATGTCATAGCCATCCAAAGGAATGGTATATCTATCCAGTAATTAAGAACTCCTCTTGGTCGATCAACATGTGGATGTCTGTGCAGAGTCCCATGCTGGACACACGGTCCCCATTGGTGACCATGACGCTCATGCCTGACTATGGCGCAGGCACCAGGCCCAGCCAAGACACTGTCGTCTGCGTGAAGAAAGTGTGTGTCGATCCGGAGTCAACGGGGCGTGCAAGCTCTCCCTGTTGATCTGGACTTGAAGTTGCGTGCTTTTTCTTGTGCATATGTCGGTGAGGGCATGAAGTGAGATTTCCACCATGTCATCCTTCGGTTCTACTAGGCCGTCACTCTCCTCAAGTTCTAGAAGATAAATTCCTTTTATGGAACACCTGCCAGCAAGGTCCCATGTGAACTTCTCAGGGCAATTGAAGCATAGGCCTTTTAGACATCACTCCACCATCCCTTTGGCAGTAAGACAACAAAACTACAAGGCCAGGTTCTTGTTTGGAGATGTTGCTAGAGCTGGCTATGGTACTGGTGTCGACCCACACTTAGGTGTGACTGAAGTTGTACTGCGAGCAGGGGCCACAGGCCTAGAGGTACCCACCGGTTTTAATATGGTCTTGGGCTCCTCCGTATCGTCCATTGTCAATCTCTTCGCGTAAGCTCGTGTCAGGCTCATGGCTTCCTCGAGGGTTGAGGGATTCTGCAATTCCACATCAGTTTGCAAGGGGTTGCAAATACCCACCGTGAAGATCTACACTTGTTGCTTCTCTGTCATCTCATCACAATGGTAAAGGAGAGTGAGGAACTGATCTTGGAACTCTTCTATTATGCCTGTGCATCGAAGTTAAATGAGTTCACCTAACGGATTATTCCGTATGGGAGGCCCAAAACAAAGATTGACATGCTCGATGAAGTGAGGCCAAGTGGAGACACCATTGCTCCGCTCCAAGCCATAGTACCACTGCTGTGCAGTCCTAGTCATGTGATAGGATGCCAGCCAAACTTCTCCATCGTGCGGTGCCTCTGAAAAAATTACTCGCAATGGTTCAACCAGGGTAGGGGATCCTCCTTGTCGTCGAACATCGAGAAGGTCAGCTTGTGAAAGCATGGCACTCCACAACCACCGTCGGCATGCGCCTCGTTGGCGCCTTCCTTGAACTCATCTTCATCTATTGCTGTCTTCTTCGACTAGCAACTAGGGGAAGGACCAAGGCACTTTTCCAGGTCATCAAGTTTCTCCTGATGGCTGCTCACCACCTGAAAATTTTGCGCCAACTGCTTGTTGATGTCATCGAGGGACTTGCCATCACCTATGATGTTCGCAGGAACATCGTCTCTACTACCAAAGTGTTATGGTTGGGATAATTGGCTAGGGAGGCACGTGATCGTCCTCCTAGTCGATGAGATTCTTCTTACCAGCGTGGAGGTTTTGATCTAGCCAGCCGGTTAGATAATTGCTTGTTTATTGATTGATCTCCCCACAAGGAACATTGGCAGCCTTTATAGAATAGGCGCCCAAAACACTAAAGGAAAAGATAACATATTTAGGAAAGTAACTGACAATAATATCCTAGGAAGGAAACTATTTATCAGACTTATCTCCTTCTAAGCCGAGAGCACCTTCCTTTTGTCCTGTTCCATATCTAACAATCCTTTCCATGCCGCTGTCTCCTATTGTCGTAACCCTAGGACGTCGACATTGTTGGTATGTTTTACCAATAAATGCGTCCACAACAGTTTGATTTTAAGTCACTGCAAGCCTAATAAAGCCAATTCCCACTACCTTCAGTTTCTATGTGAAGGGAAGCTTGAACTCACCAAGTTCAGATCCCCGTTCAATCCAGATTTTTTAGCAGCTTCTGGCTGTTGTTTTTGGCTGAAATTACACTGTATCGCATGTTAGTCTTTTCTGAGTAATTCAATTAAAGAAAAATAAAAGAAAGAAAATATTGTTACATCTCCACGGACAATACAAAGAAAAAACAAAACAAAAACAAAAAAAGCTAAAATTAAGAAGCTAATACCTTTATTTCGGTTTGCCAGAAATGAACAGGACATAAGCTTCGCGTAGGTCAAATCAGGCAGTTAGTCGTTGTGGCTGAAAGAGAACAGCATATTTATGATCTGATGCAGAAGCCAAAGCAGAAGCAAAATACTGTAGCAATCAGTACATACTGTAGCCATCTGATGGTAACATACAACCATGACCATTGACCGGGCACGTACGCTCGCATGCATTAATAAGCATTCTGAATTTCTGATCAACGTGTTTGTGTATATTACACCCAATTGCAAGCAGCCTGCAAGATATGTCAGATCAAATTAACCGTCTCGTCTTTTCTAAGATTTGTTCAACTTCAACCTGACGATGAAACAGTTCATCTCAAAGAGAACTGCAGTCCAGTAAACATATCATAAAGGAAGCGGTTGTACTCTTTGTTTTTCTCCAGCTGTACGCTAAGTAATTGCAAGGCTTCACTCTGAAGTGGAAGAATGATAAACTACTTTTAAAATTTGTTCCATCAAGCTAGGGGGGAAAAGCAAGTAGCCAAAACAGAAGTGAACATCATCTTCTACAGCAGACCATAGAGTTCCAACACCGTAAAACTAAATGAGATTTGATACATTGTTACACAGCGAAGGGCACCATCACCAACAAACGGCACACACACTATGACAAACTGCACTGCCAGAGGTGGCAAGAAATACAAAAATGTCCAATCTCATTGGCTGGTAGCATCAAATAAATGATCAAGTAGCCAAAACAGAAGTGAACATCATCTTCTACAGCAGACAATAGAATTCCAACACCGTAAAACTGAATGAGATTTGATACACTGTTACACAGGGAAGGGCACCATCACCAACAAAGGGCATACACCCTATGATAGACTGAACTGCCAGAGGTGGCAAGAAATACAAAAATGTCCCAATCTCATTGGCTGGTAGCATCAAATAGATGATCAAGTTTCTTTCATAGCCTGTTTGCTTCTCCGTTGGTGCACATCCCAGTTGAACACCCGAGCAATTGTAACCTGAGGAAGTTAACATTTCAAAACATTGATCGTGACTCATGAGTTATGCCCAACCATATAAAATTTAAGATAAGTAAAACTAGCCATAAATCATAACCATTATACCTGAGTGATGGTTTGTTGGTCCCGCAAGAACTGAAGATCAGCAACAAGAACTTCTAAACTGGCCTTGGCATTTTCCAAGTTCTTTTTCAAGAGGGCATTGGCCTGCAAAACTCCAGGAAATGAGGGGGCAAGCTAAAATAGAAGTGGAAAATCAAGATGCTTGGTATGCCCAAAATAACCTCGTCGCAGGAGTATTCCAGCATCACATTTGCACCCAACCATAGGCACACCGAATCGGTATCTTCAATTTTCGCACGTGAGTATATTCCCTCAGATAATTCAAAATCAGCTAAGAGTACCTGCATCAATTAATTGAAAGCTATGGACAGTTAACTTTCAGTAAGATGACTGATCAGCTTAGATAGAATTCCAACAAACATTTAGCATGTGAGCTTTAAAGAAGCTATGGAGAATCCAACTGTCTCATTATCCAAAATTGCACACTAAGTATGGATGTAGGCAAGTTTCAATAGTTCACACAGATGAAAGGATTTAATTTTCTTGAATCACAGTACACACTGTGGGTAAAGGACATGGTTTGGTGATTAACATATAAAACCCATAGAGCATGCACATTAACCTTTTCTGGTATGTACCCTGTCCGAGTGCTTCAATAAGAACACAATAATGTCCTGGGTCCAGCCCTTTATGATCAAGTAGTAAACACTTAATGAATATAAATTCTTATTCGACATTTAGATATTCATACTCCACATACACCAACAGTTGCTAGACAATAATTGTCGACAGAAACACAAATTTTGGCAACTGTTGTGGTATAGGTCGAGGACCAAGGATAGGGCGCTCGCCCCTGATCGGCCAGCCATGCCGCCGCCAAAACTCTAAGGCCTGTTGAAGAAGAGAGAGAGAGAGACTAGAGATTTTTGTTTATTTATTTGCTTGATAGTAATGATACAATGTTGTCCCTTTTATAAGGATGGCTAAACTTGATCCCTAAAAAACTTATCTCTATATTAAGGAAACTAATCCCTAATAATAGAGAACTTATCTCTAATATATAAAAATAATCTAATAGAAAATAAGCGCAAATAATAAAAAAAACTAATTATTATATTCCTAATCCACGATATACTGGTGAATGAACAACCCAAACTCGTAAGCGCTACAGTACCAGCAGGTAATGTTCACACGTTGCTACAGTGCCCGTACGGTACTATTCATGGTTGCTACAATGCCCACGGTACTGTTTGCGAACTTGCTGTGTGTATGCTAGGATCCTAGACCATAACATTACATCCCTCGCAGTGAAGCAACTCGTCCTCGAGCTGTTAGGTGGCAGCCATGAACAAACCTTCGTGTCCCTATGTCGATGAAAGGGCACAATGACGACATACGGCACGGAAGATAATGATCGAAGCCTCAATACACAACAGCGAGGACAACACTTTAGCGTTGGCTGACGTCGCGAGTCGCCGGTGGCAAGGGCAATCGAAGCAGGGCAGTAGCGGCATCCTTCTTGCCATGAGATGCAACGGTTGAGAGAGAGATGCAACGACGTTGTTGACCCCCACATGGCAACCGTTGTGCCCCACACATGCGGATGCATGGTGTCTGCTGATCACGGGGAGATGACCACCGCTGGACAGCGACAACCTTTCTCCTTGGCAAAGGCACTAAAAGTGAAGTCTGAAGAGGAGTCGTCGTTGGTGAAGTGGCCATTGCCAATGCCGACGCCGAGGAAGGTGGTGGCAGCGCAGCCATTACAATGGCACATGACGCCTCTTCCTGCTCTTTCAGCTTGTTCACCAACTCCATAGCTAGGGGTGGAAAAATAGCTTGAGGCTTGTGAGCCAACTCGGCTCGTAACGAGCTCGAGCCGAGCGAGCTCGAGCCGAGCGAGCTCGAGCTAGCTCGGCTCGAGCTCGTGACTTTTCGAGCCGAGCCAAGCCTGATGTCCAGCTCGCAAAGAAAACGAGCCAAGCTTCGAGCCGCTCGAGCGGCTCGTTAGTTTGTGCGTTCGTGATGTGCTACCGGCCTACAAAGGCCCATTGATCAGCGGCGCCATGAAGCCCATCCCGATCCCTGTGTGTTTGTATGCCTCCCATCCATCCCGATCCTTGTGTCTCCTATCCGGATCCGATCTCCATTCCCTAATCGCCATTCCTTCTCTCTCTCACGGCGACATTTGATCGCTATCGCTCGTCCTCCCAAGCGCGGTCCTCCCAATCCCATCCGTCCTCCCACTGGCCGCCCTGCGCCCCGCCCATCCTCCCGCGCGAGATCCATCCACCATGCCGACGCATGCCGTCCTCCCCGTCCGTGCTCCCGACCACAGCCGTGGTGCGTCGATCACAATCGCTGCGGCCGTCGTCGTCCTCCTCAACCTCCCCAACAACCACTCCTGTTCCGGCCCGGTGAGCCAAATCCTCGTGCGTTGCCGATCTTCGTTGCTACTTGCTAGCTCGAAGGGTTCATGGTTGTTGGTTGATACTTTTCTCGATGCGTGATGCGAGATATCACGGTGTTTTGTTCCCCTCGCAAGATGATTTGGCGGTTGTATATGTTTCGATAATGCGGAATGTCGTGAATGATCTTTGTGACTCATGCGTGAATTGCTGCTCATTATCTGCTGCGAGCCGTTTTGGCTCGTTCGGGCTCGCGAGCCGGCTCGAGCCTCATTTCGAGCCGAGCCGAGCCCCTCGCGTAGCTCATTTCAGAAACGAGCCGAGCCGAGCCTACTGTTCACCCGAGCCAGACCGAGCTTGGCTCCCGGCTCGTTTCCACCCCTATCCATAGCCTTCTCCAAGTTGGCTATCATATTATCGAGTAAGAACTCTATTTTCTCGTTGCTAGCCATTAACATGCCCAAGAGAGATAATTCAGCATCGGAAGCCATGATGAGTGGCTCTAATACCAAATATTGTGGTATAGGTCCGAGGATCGAGCATAGGGCACTTGCCTTTGATCGGCCAGTCATGCCGCCACCAAGGCTCTGAGGTCTGTTGAAGAAGAGTGAGACTAGAGAATTTTGTTTATTTTTTTTGCTTACTGATAATAACGATACAATATTGTCCCTTTTATAAGGATGGCTAGACTTGACCCCTAAGAAATATATCTCTATATTACAGAAATTAATCTCTAATAATAAAAAACTTATCTCTAATACATGGAAATAATTTAAAGGGAAATAAACCGAAATAATAAGAAAACTTATTATATTTCTAGTCCATGAAATACTGGTGAATCACCCAAATTCGTACGTGCTACAGTACCCGCGGGTACTATTCACAATTGCTACAGTGCTCATGGTACTATTCACGGACCTACTGTGTGTACGCTGGGATCCTAGGCCATAACAGCAACTAGAAAAATCTTATAGAAATCATGGTTCCATAAAGTAATCTAATGTACTTTGGAATTTCTAGATATATGCCACTCCTAAGAGTGTCACTGACTGACTAACATGTGGCCCAGACGATCCACATGTTAGTGAAACAATGGAGTGGCAATTCTTGAAACGCCACTCTTTGGAGTGGCAAATATCTGACATCTACATTTTGGGAAAAAAATAACACATGGCAAATAGAATA
The DNA here is from genome assembly GCA_036346575.1 of Dendrocalamus sinicus. NCBI lineage: Eukaryota > Viridiplantae > Streptophyta > Magnoliopsida > Poales > Poaceae > Dendrocalamus > Dendrocalamus sinicus. Next base: position 20,159,016 of record CM070649.1, on the reverse strand, counting down.
ATAACCTAGCATCCTGAAAATAAGGTAGTGTAAAAAAAAGGTAGCGGCCAAATGTTAACAAAACATCAAACTTGAACCCTTTTTTTATTTATGGGTACGCTATGTCCAACCTTCAACAACAAATTCTTCGTCGTGATATTAAATGCACAATTTTAGGACAAAATCGTACCTTTTAGAACATTGAGTTGGATAAAAATGCAGACATCCTATGCACAGAAATAGAAACAAGATTGAAAAGTGGAATTTAGTAAATTATACGAACCTCACCCAAAGCCTTTTTAGCTTGTAATGTCGCAACAATATCCAAGCACTTCTCTATATCAGGAATTTTTGCCTGTGGTAAAGAATGGAAGGCCAAATAGTTACATATGCCAACACTAGCACCTCATAGACAACTGCTAACAATGAACCAGAAGTTCATTCCATAACCAATGCTTTAGCTTTTATATACTAATTCAAAAACATTATCTATACTAATAACTAGGGAACAACTGTGATGTGGAACACTAATTGCATTTCTATTTAGGCATTAAGAATTTCAGCGAGATATGATCAAAGGCTTAAGAACATCTCCTAAGAATTAGATGTGATGCCTAATCAAATTTCCACTCATAAGATCAATGATATTGCTAAGCAATACTAAATTTACTGATCATGAAATGTAAGTCTTACTTCATATTATCTTGACTCCATAAATCTAAGCAAAAAGTATGAGCACCTGAAGATCCCTTTGTTGTGCTAGAAGCTTCATCTCCACTATTTTGTACTGCTGTAGCCTAAACAAAACATGTAAATATGGGTTACATTTCTCCTCTAAATAAAGCGCAAGCAAATAAGAACTAAAAAGTGAAAATGTACACATTCACAGACATAATATTTTAGCAGAATCTGCTGGACATTTTTAAACAAACAAATTATAATGAATCATTGCCAACTATCACTGTTCTGGTTCCCCCTAACATTTCCCCAACGGATTCGCCAGTTTCCACGAAAAACTTCCCAATTTTTTTTTACTCAGCTAAATATAAAGGTGAAGTGAAGAGAATCAGTTTGGTATAGCTACTCACTAACTAAAATGAAGTAGATTAACTGAACACCAAGGGCTACATCGAACACAGGTTGTTTTTAATATTTTTCATAACAAAATACATGAGATAGTATAGTACACACCAAAAGGGAACAATACCAACAGTGTGTAAGTCTAGAATGGCAAGTTTAAATATAATGGATAGAACAGATCTCAAAAGAAAAATGGATGGAAGAGTGAATTTATTTGCAGGGAAAAAGAAGGTAAACGGGGTAATCACTAGGGGGGCATATCTATTGCGAACCCTCAATTCAGTGCAGACATGCAAGCTCTCACTGTGAGCCGTTCAATAAACGTAGGAATGAACTGTGTCCCATGATTTAATAGACAACAACCTTCCCTTGCATTGATTGGACAGTTCATGGCAGAGTTTGTGTGTTCGCACTGAATTAGGTGTTTGCACTTTGTATTTCCACTAATAACTAATGAGTTAACATGTCCATGTAACCGCGTATATCTAAGCACGGCGGAAATCGGTTCCACACCATCTTCCAAGTTCCGACCCAATGGCTGTAATAGATACCCAGTGGTAACTGATAACATGTCCAACACTGGACGGGGTGGAACTAGCAGAAATAGGACGGGCAGCCGATAACTTGGGTGGTGTTTGGATTGGGGACTTGGTGGGATGGGATAGCTCCATCCCAGGTATGTGGGATGGGATAATCCCACTTTTTGTTTGGTTGCAAGGATAGGTTAGCCCCTATTTTTTGTTTGGATGGAGGAATGGAGTGGGATAGCTGCATATACTCACCGGAGAGGAAGCCGCGTGGAGAGGACGGCGGGAGGACGCAGCGGGCGGAGGCCGAGAGGACGCCGAGCACGGCGACAACGAGGCGACCGAGCAGACCGGAGCGGAGACCCGAGCGGGCCGGGAGATGGGGAGCGCGGGAGATGGGGAGTGGCGCGGCGATGGGGCGATGGGGAGCGGCGCGGGTAGAACGAGGACGGCGGCGAGGCGATGGGGAGCGCGCGCGCGATGGGGAGATGGGGAGCGGCGGCGCGCGGGCGATGGGGAGTGGCGCGGCGATGGGGGAGCGCCAGGCGGCGCGGGCGATGGGGGGAGCGGCGCGGGCGATGGGGGAGATGGGGGAGTGGCGCGAGCGATGGGGGAGATGGAGGACACGCCGGCGCGAGCGAGGGGAAATGGGTTGGCTCGGTTCGCTCGTTTTTGGGTACCATCTCAACCCAGATTCCAGCAGAATATTCTCTTTTAGGTCCAACCCATCCCACCAAATCCTACAACCAAACACTACAAAAAATAGGTTGGCCCCCTCCCATCCCAGGATATACCTCAAACCAAACACTGGCCACGAACTAACCAAACAACCATGATGCAAATAAAGGAATTACCACATCTCGAGTCTCTCTCCCCAAGGACGAGGCAATCGAGATTGGAGCTTGCAGAGATCCAATCCAAGCAAAGGAGCAACACATAAGCCCAGCACCAGCTCCAAAACCCTGAGCTGATCTGTCAACCAAACAAGTGCCAGAAACAACACCGACCCTATAAGGGTCTCTAACCAAAGGATCTAATGTCTTGAGGAACGAAGGACGCCGACGACCTCCAGAGTCTAGAACAACGCAAAACCTCCCACGGCTCAGACGATTCCTGGATCAAGCGCACGGCGATGCCCACCCAGCTCGCCAATTCACCAAACAGGTGGGGGTGGGGGGGGGGGGACCACGCGAGAAGCAATCAAAGGATCCGCCTTTCCAGCAGCAACACCACCGTACCGGAACACCGCGAGAACCCCAAAAGCAGGCAGGGGCTTCAGCCTTCGGGCGTGAGACACACAGAGAGAGAAAGAGAGAGAGGAGGGAGGGTGCAGTGCAGTGCAGGGCAGGGGAGGGGAGGGGAGAGCAGCTACCTTTCTTGGAGGAAGGCGAGAGCGGAGTTAACGTCGAGCCCGGCCTGGCGGAGGTAGGTCTCGACGTCCTCCACGAACGCCGCCGCTGGGATGCCCCGCCGCTCCGCCACTCCGTGCGGAGTCGATGCCGCCGCCGCCGCCGCCGAGGAGGTGGCCGCCGCCATGAGCGAGCGAGAGAGAGAGAGAGACAAGGCCCAACTGAAGAGGAGGACGAGTATGCTCAAGCCTGGCCCAAACTGGAAGAGGCTAATAATGGTGTCGCTGTCCGGCGGGATTCGTCTTATTCGTCACCACGTTTTGGGCTCTTGTCCCAGTCCATTGGGCCCGGCTAAGACCAATCGGACCTAGTAAGACGCGACACAATCGAGGTCAGGATTTTACATCATTTATAAACAATACTAAAGATATCTTCTATAAAAGTTATCTATAGTAAACTATTTTCTCGTGTTTCAATCGTAGAATTACAATCAACCTTCTCTCATCTTTCTCTTTCATCCATTTCAGTAAAATTTCTATACCACATCTCTTATAGACAATCTATATCAGCCTATTATACATATCCTAATTGTTAGTCGTAATTGAATTTCCCAATCCTGATGCAACACAATTAGGGGTGGGTATTTCCACACCAAACGGAACCGAGCCGAATTAACGGACTTTCGTGGTTAGTTCGGTTTTTGGTTCGGTGTTAACTCCTGATCTATTTGATGTTGGTTTATTATTCGGTTTTCCACTTCTCATGAACCGATTTCACCGAAAGCTGATATATCCTATGAGGTATGCATACGCATGAGCGTAGAGCTACCAGTCGACCAAGGCCCAGGGCCCATCCCACCCGCGGGTATGTGTCGCGCGACCCCACCCATCTCTGCACACCGCCCCATCTCTCTCTCTCTCTCTCTCTCGCATCAGGCCATCCCCATCCCCTAGCAGCCAAAGCCAGGCAGCCAGCCGCCACCGCTAGGGCCATGTTGCCATGAACACCAAGGGCTGAGCCGGTGAGGCTGAGGAGGTGAGCACCGGGCACCGGGCGGCGAGGGGAGAGGCGAGCGGCGGGTGGTGGCAAGAAGGACAAGGCGGCGAGCAACACTACGACGGCAAGATGCAAGGAAGAAGAGGTGGCGGCCAAGAAGTGGTTCTCAGTTTTGATTTTTGTGCTACCAAAGTGTTGCTCACCAATGTATTTTGGTAAACCAAATTCCACCGAACCAAATTATTTCAGTTTATTAGGTTCAGTTTTTCAGTTTAGTTTAACTAATTCGGTGTTCATCTTTCGAACACCAACATATTTTGTTACCGAATAAACCAAATACCCACCCCCTAAACACAGTAATCCTGCACAGGACCTTTTTGACAACCTAATTTGGTAGACCCCACAGTAATCTCATGCTGTATACGTCCTAAATTAAATAAAATTCCAGGACAGAATTGTATCATGCTCAATCATCCAGCCATCTACTAGTACCAGCAGCAACTCATGCAATCGGTAATGATGCTGTGGTGCATGCAATGGTTGACATGTAATTTTAACACCCTCTATCGATATACTTCAATTTCAAGAGATGATAGTACCTGATCATTCATCTCTCTTCTGCAAACCAAAACAACAAGAAGAAAAAAAGTATTCTGAAGTTCTCACAATTAACACACAAATGTAAAAAAAGCTTCACAATTCGAGCATCTACACACGCATATCAGTTGTAGTCTTGTAGATTAGCAGGAAGGAATTTAGCCTAAACAACAGCAGACATCCATGCATATCGCTTAGCAGTAGATTACAGCAATGTACAATTCATGCATGAGAAATCCTTCCACTTGATTCAGAGTAGCACATCAAAAACCTTCAGCTTGATCACAGTAAAGTGTGTACTGTGTAGAGTAATATCATAAGAGCATGCACAGCGTGTATACATCTCCCTAGCAAAACTGGTTTTCAGAAAGACCTTTTTCTAGCTTCGGTGCATAGACGGCACACAAGCAGTTCATGGATACTGCCGTGTGTTGTATGGTATGCTAAGCCCTACGGTTACTTGAAACTACTTTGCAAAAGCAGTCATCCTCATCTACATTATGGAGTTTCAAACAACCTTGGTCAGCCAGTCCACAGGACAAACCTTAAGGCGGAACAGCTCTTCACCCCCACAAGTAGTTGCACTGACCACCTTCGAATCATGGCGCCTCATGATGAAGCAGCTATCGGGCCAGTCCACAGGTCAAGCCTTGCAGAGCTGAGGCGAAACAGCTCTTCACCTCCATAAGAAGCTGCACCGACCACCTTAGAATCATGGCGCCTCACGATGGAGCAGCCGTTGGGTCTGAAATTTACGATGAAACCGCTATCAGTGAGCTGGCTAATTGAGATGATGTTCTTGTCGAGCCCAGGGACGTATGAGATGTCAGGGATGGAGAATAATTTTTGGTTCCTCAGAGACCCTTTTCCGCACACTTGCAGTATTGCCCCAGTGTGCGTCCTCACAGCACGGCTTGGGCGCATGGGCCTGTAGTTGGTGAGTAACTCCAGATTGCCAGTCATGTGCTCCTGAGCGCTCGATACAAGGTACCAGGCAGCTTCACTGACATTACTGCAAAAACAGGCTAAAGCTCATGGCGCTATTGATTGAGTGACGGGTAATATTTGCGAAGACAAAACAATATGGACAACTACAGTACTACTTGGGCATTAACCTACTTGCAACATCAATAGAAGAATGACTTCTCCATTTAGATACAGTGAGTATCAAAGCCAGAAAGAAAAGAGCGACCCAATACAAACAATACATCAAGCAATGGTGTCATAATATGAAAGCTTGTACTGTAGAGAGATCATGAATTCCTAGTCAGCAGACATCTCGTACCTAGTAGTGGTGTTGACGAAGTCCAGTTCAAAATAGTTCATTGGCCCTAGATGAGCCAGGCCAGCCACAGTTCCATCAAAATGCATAATGGTCCAAACATGCGAGGAACAATCAACACGCAGACCTTGCGCAGAGAGCTGGCTAGTTGAGACAACATTGAAGAAGCCAGGAATGTACCACACATCGTCAAGAATTACCCCATTGCAGTTCACAGATCCACGAGCCAATGCTTGCTGAGGTTGTCCAGGCTTGAAGCCCCGAACCCAACGATCAGATACCGGTGACAGATTGTTAAGTAGGTCAAGATTTCCTGAGATGTGATGACACGCACCGCTGGAAACATACCATTTAACCTCATCTCTAGTAGTAGTATTGGTTGTTGCGCGGACACGTCTGGGATCAAGCGCGATAGACAAGGCAGCCCTGTTCTTTTCCCTAAAAAAAATACTGTGTTAGTGCAAGGAAAACAACAGGCCACAATAAGCTTTCAGGAATGGATCATAAGCGGCATTGGCCTGCAGAAGACATGCTTAAACAGAAGAGTTTTTACTAGAGCATCTAACGGGAAACAGAACCACCTCTTCTTGTTTATACATGATGGCATATCTTACAGAAGGCAATTTTGGAAAAGCAAATATGGTTTGATCAACTTTTGACATCAACATTTTTCAGTTGCGCGTGGGAGCTATCAAGCACAGCCTAAAACGTACTTGTAATGATGTACTCATGCTCAAGTACAAGTGCTGCAAAATGGAGTTTGGCGTTCTGCCGAACTGCGGTGCGCACCGTGCAGACCACTTCAGTAGGAAATCGCCACTAGATGAATGAACATTTTATCAAACCGAACCGTAACAAGTTACCCGTATCACATGAACACAGAAGAATCTTAGAGCAACAGCAAACGAACAGACCGGCATCCAAAGCCACCGCAAACCAGGGGGAAAGCAAAGCAGCAGCACACATCCATCGTGATTATCCTCTAGGCGCCACAACCGCGACAAGAAAGCGGCGTGAGCACAACAATTTCAACCACCCAACTCCGCCGTGCGCATGAAGAAACGTCCGTGTCCGTCGCCATGCACTAATCAGCGGCCCAACAACAAGAAGCAAAGCAAGGGACAGCAGCCTCTCGTCGAACGGGTCGCGCGCGGGGGCAGATCGGGCGGTTGTACCTTGTGGCGCGGATGATGTCCAGGTTCTCGGCGCTGGGGTCCACCTCCGGCAGGTTCAGCGGCCTGGGCACCACATTCGCCGTCGCCCCCGCCAGAGCCAGCGTCGTGAACGGCCGCGTCTCCGGCGGCGGCGTCGCCATTTACGCCGCGAGGAGCGAGGGTTTTTGGAGAGCAGCAAGAAGCGTTTAATTTGTCGCAAAACCAACCCCCAACTCCGCGAGCTGTAACAGTGAGCGCTGCGCTGGTATACATTGGCGTGGTTCGCAAGGCTCCCTGACCAGCGGGGCCTTCTCGAGATTCTGATGGTGGGGCCCATATGGTCGTAGCGATGGATTCCATCCCATGTTGGATGTTTAAAGTGCGGAATATTAGCATATTGGCATATTGTAACACCCGACTCTCGCTCGGAGTGGCCCTTCGCAGCCAAGTTGATTTGTGACAGTGGATTAGTCTCACATTACAAGTTTGAAGTGTGCTATTCTAGGATGTTTGAAGTGCAAAATATTAGCATATTGTAACACCCAGCTCGGTGGTGGTCTCAGAATTTCCAAGATAAATATTAAAAGTTACAAAAAATATTGTTCAATGTAAAACATAAAGATCCATAATTTAAAAATTAAAGTATAAATTATTCGTACTATTGATAACATCTCAACAATATTGTTTCGAGCAGCACCTTAACATGCTAACGATAACTGCAAGTAGATATGTAAACCATTACAACTCTATTTTTTTTTGTCTTTGGGTTTTTGTTTTCTCCAAAAGTCAAAGTAAACGGGATGGCTTTTGAAGCAGATTTGGCTTTCCGAGCCTAAAACTATATACGCCGTCCACGTTGGCATCTTCACTGTTCGCTGCTGCCTCTAAAAACACATATAAAAATCATCAGTCGTAACAAAAAAAGAACAGGGCTTGCATTATATTACACTACAGGGCATGTAAATGATTCTTGCTTCGACTACATTGTTAACAAACACCGAACCAGTTGGGACCTTGCAGTCCATCAGCCATCAGGATCCCATATTCGTAGGCTACACGCATCCTCCAGGCCAAAGCAGCAAACAACAAAGTGAAACGTTGCAACCAATCCAGACTCCAGAGTAGAAGCAGAGAACAGATACTACCCTGCTCGGTTGGGCAGAAAAGTTATAGCTTATAGCTGAAATTTCACTGTAGCTGAAGGTGTCTTATTTGACGTAATTAATTTTTAAAAATTTTAAAAATAGAAAAAATATGCTAACTTATCACGGACAATGCAAACGAAATCAGGAAAGAAAGAACCGGCAAAAAAGCTCAAAAAAGTCAAAAGTTCAAAAAAACAAAATTTATGAGTAGCGAAAAATAAGACAGAACCTAGAAGCTGAAGCCAAAACGAGCGGGGTTATTTCAGTGCCAACCAACCCAAACAATACAGTACGGAATAGCAGATTCTCCACAAAGGGAGCGACGGAGGACACAGAAACGAGAGCATGTAGCATGCAGGGGCACACACATACACCGGGCAGTTCGATCACATGGATCTTTATTAAGACCAGCAACCACAACTGCGGCGAAGCTAGGCGACCAGTGACTGACGAGACGACGACAGATGCGACGCTTAGTCGCTTCCTACGACGACAACCGGGTGTATCGTCTCATTGAAGGACGAGGAAGGCTCTCAGGTGAGGCCCTTGCCACGTTGGCCTCCGCGCCATGGGTGAGATCCTCATTGGTATGGGTGGTGGCTACAGTGACTCACTTAAAGGGGTTCAGTGACTCAAATATACGTTTTAGAAGAGAAAAGAGAAATGATATATTTGAACCACCCCGACAAGTTCGGTGATCCATAATATAATTTACTCTTTAGTAAATACATAGCAGTAGACAGGAGCAGCATTCATGCGAAATCTTCCCACTTGATTTACTTCAGTCAGTGTAGCAGATCAAAATACTTGAGCTTGAACACAGTACGTTTGTAGCCTAATATCAAGATAACAAGTTAAGAATAAAGCATATATACATCTCCCAAGAAATTATTTAGACTAGCTTTCAGAAAGACCCTCAGCTTTACTGCATGAACAGCAGACGCCAGTTCATGATCTATGCTGGCTAGTGTTCTATGGTATGGTAAAGCCCTATACTTTGCACAAGCGAGCAAACAGTCAACCTCATCTACTTCAGAGTTTCACAAAGCTTCAATCAGACCAGGTCCACCTCTAGAACCCTGAGGCGGTACAGTTCTTGATCACCCCCATAAGTAGCTGATCCAACCCACCGCAGAATCATGGGTCCTCTTGATGATGCAGCCATTGATGTCGAATTCGATGATCAGGCCGCTATCGAGGAGCTGGCTAATTGAGACGACGTTCTTGTTCAGCCCAGGGACGTATGAGATGTCAGGGATGCAAAATCCTTTCTTCTTCAGAGACCCTTTGCCCCACGCTTGCAATATCGCCCCAGTGTGCGTCCTGACAGCGTGGCTTGGGCGTATGGCACTGTAGTCTGTGAGTAGCTCCAGATTGCCAGTCATGTGCTCTTGAACGTTTGAGACAATGTACCAGGGAGCTCCACTGACAAGACAGCAAATCCAGGTTAAGGCTCATGTCGCTATGTTCAAGTAATCAATAATATATTTGCACGTGCACAGATAAACAACATATATTAGTACTTGGGAATTAACCTACTTCCGATGTCAATAGACTTATGATTTCTCCATTTAAACAGTAGGATTATCAGAAACAATGAGTGACAACTACCAAAGTCAAAGAAAAGAGCTATCCAAAACGCATGCATACATCCATCAATCGTGTCAATTGTCATCATATGAGAACTTGTGTTGTAAAGAGAAATCATGGTTTCCCAGTCGGACACCTCCTGTACCTAGTAGTGGTGTTCATGAAGTCCAGTTCAAAGTGGTTCTTTGGCCCTACACGAGCTTCGCCAGCCACAGTTCCATCATTGCGCTTAATGATGCAAGCATCTGGGGAATATACTCAACAAGCAGACTTTGCCTAGAAAGCTGGCTGACTGAAACAAGATTCACGTCACCAGGAATGTACCAGACATCATCAAGAATTATCCCATTGCAGTTCACAGACCCACGAGCCAACGCTTGCTGAGGAAACCCAACGATCAGATACTGGCAACAGATAGTTAAGTAGGCCCCGATTTCCTGCGATGTGATGGCACACGTAACTGGAAAGATACCCATACAGCCTCGGTTGAAGTAGGAGTAATTGTTCCTGCATGGTCACGTCTGGGATCAAGCGCGTCCATCAACACATCCCAGGTCAATTCCCTGAGAAATACTGTATTAGTGCAAGGTAAATGTCAAGAACAATAGTATAAAATAAGCTTTCAGGGACGAATGAGTGACATTGGCCTGCAGAAGAAAATGCTCAACAGCACTGTTTGTACTAGAGCTATATCGATTACCCGGAAGACAGAAAACAGAACTACCTCTTTATTTGTTTATACATGACATCTTATTATCGTAAGGAAGACAATTTCCGAAAAGGAAAATAATGGCTTGAGAAGCTCTATTCAATAACCATCTTTCTGTTTTAGGCTATGATTCCTTGTTGTCTGTATCGCCAAGTCAGAAAACTTAAAACATGTAGCACGCGTGAGAACACCCTGTACTGATCTACAAGTACAATTACCAAATGGAGTTTGGTGTTCAGTCGAACTCCGGTGTACATAACACTTCGATACATGGAAATAAGGCATAATTTCCTCCAAATAACGAAAATTTACCAATACTAAAGAACGACAGCAAGTAATTGTGCCTGTGGCATAAACAGAGCAGGATCTTCAGCAATAGCAAACAATCAGATAGGCATCCAAAGCATTGGCGGAGCTACGGGGTGGTCCGCGTGGTCCGCGGACCACCATGCGCTCACCGCCTGGTCCAGACCACCATGCAGTCCAGCGGCAGTCGCGGCGACCGGCAACGACACAGCGCTCACCTCTCTCTCTTCGTAAGCTGCGTTGCATCATATGATTAAAAAACTAGTGCAAAACATTTTAGGCCATGTCAGGAATTTCAAAAAAGATTCCTTCCTATTGTACGTGAGAAAAAATCCCGCATTCGGGGTTGTATTATCGCTACTTCGTATTAGATATTTATGGGGCGCTTTGTTTGACTTAAATAAGCTGGTTTATAGTTTATTTTATACTGTAACTACTTTTGTCTTATTTAACGTAATTAAATTTAAAAATAAAAAAAATAAGTTAGCCCATCACAAACAATGAAAGACAAAAAAACTAAAAAGAACTAAAAAGCTAATATAAGAAGAAAAGTAGAAATAGTGAACTAAAAGCCGAAAAGTAAAAATGAAACAAGAGGGCCTTAGATGTAGCAGTCATTTTTTATTCAATCCCATTCAATGTAACAGAAACTTACCGGAGTAGCTACTTGTTAGAGCATCTCCAAAGCTCCATTGCGGACAGTAAGTAGCTCATCTAACCACCACATCGGAGAGAGCTAATCAGTAAAGATGGTACTATGGTAGCTTAAAAATTAAGAGCTCTTCTACGGTACACCACTTTACCTCCTAGGGCAAGAGGCGTATTGAATTTTAGCCATTGGCGGAGCTACAGGGTGGCGCCGGACGACGAGCAGCAGCACAAGTGAGACTAAGCAAATAAGCCCTAACTCGAGCAGAACGCATCAGCCATTGCTGGTGGCCACCAGCCGGTGATCAGCGACAGCGATCCACCATCAGGCATCAGACGTTCACAGGCCGCAAGTCACAAAGTACAAAACAACCTTATTTTATTCTGTCATTAGATTATATTATTGGAATGCATGGTCGCATTGGACTATTTAATTTTAATTGTAGGATAGGATTTTTTTTCTATGTCAATTGATTATTGGAATGGTAAATTGAAACAATATTTTATTCTCTTGCAGACTTATTGAAATACTTTATTCTCTTGCACGGTCGCATTGGACTATTTTTTTATGAACTCTGTATGTCCTTTTTTTCTTAATTGCGTTTTGTAATTCATATACTTGTGTACCGACATGTTAAATTTATAGCGGTTAAAAAAAATTTTAGACAATGGACCACCATAACTACAAATCCTGACTACGCCACTGATCCAAAGAAACCCCAACTCTGGGGAAAGCAATGCGGCGGTGGCCCCTGCACAGACTCTTCATGTACGGAGACCACTTCCAATACCTTACGGAAATTAAGCAAATTTTCCTCACAATCTTGGATCCAGACTACCAAATAGACGATGAACATTTATCAAACAACTACTAAAAAACCACAAGCCACCCAAGCTATGACGCATGAACATGCAAGAATCCCAATGCAAGCGGCTCCACAACAGCAACAAGCGAGCAGAGCACAGCCAGTTTCGACCACCCAATCCCTAGACCCTCCACAACCCAACGGCAGCGAAGTTCTTGGATCAGCCAACCTACCCAGAAACGGGTCTAACGGAGCGCCGCGGCGCCGGCGGCATTTCGTCGAACGGGTGGCGCGCGGGGCAAAAGATGGGGTCGGTTCTCGGGTGGGGTGGGGTGTACCTGATGGCGCGGATGCCCTCGGGGTCCACGGCGTCGCGGGGCACCTCAACCAGCGCGAACCCCATGGGAACCCTGGGAAGGTCCTGCCGCTCCCCGTCCTCTCTCGCCGCCGCAGGACCCGCCAGCGACGCCATTGGAGTCTTGGAGAGCAGCGAGAAGAGTTTCCCGCGAGGCCAAGGGAGGGAACTTTTATGCTAGACCTACACTCGCTGACGAGTGGGTCCTCCTCGCGATCCGAGCGCGGGCCCGATCAGTCAGAGAGAGAAAAATCATGTGAACACTGGCTTTCTTTCTGTTTATTACTACATTGTTGAGGGGGAAATTGAGAAATTACATAGCGTAAACCATTTTTCTACTGACACAGACATGCAAGAAAACCACATGAATCAATTAAAGCCAATACAAGCCAGCTGATAGACAACATCAGGTAACTAAGAGCATCTCCAATGGTCTGAGTCAGTTAGCTATATGTATGTACACATTAGCATATATTCTATGTGGAGGAAAGAGAGTATAAAAAAAAATCGAGCCAGCTCTTCCTTAAGAGCATCTCCAATGGTCTGAGTCAGCTAGCTATATGTATGTATACATCAGCATATATCCTATGTGGAGGAAAGAGAGTATGCAAAAAAAACCGAGTCAGCTCTTCCTTAAGCACTAGTCTATAACGCAAAACGAGGCAGTCTCTATAAATGATAGTCATTTTCTGTGTGTGCATGTAAGCATCAAATAGCTATCCTTATAGATAGTTCTTTAGAATGCTAGCTTTTAGTGTGTACTATATAAATGATATGGAAGTCTTCTAGTTAGTTGCTAGCTAGAACCATTGGAGACGCCCTAAGCATACATGTATGACACTAACATCAGTCACACGTGTAATCTAGAGGTACTGTTCTTTTTCAGTTTTTTTGTTTTTCTATAGTAACTAGCTTTTAAATAGTGTTTTTTCAAGATAGAGTTTACTAGTTAATTGTAGTACATACTGTACCAACTTTATTTATATTAGCAAAAATCATACGTGAGTTTCAATTACTCTGTAATCTCTCACACAAACAACTCAAAAGCCACAAGCCTAGCCAAAAAGAACATGCCCTCTATCTCCACATTCTTAACCCTGTAAATAATGCTGCATGCAGTGATCCACATGCACTTTAACCCCTGTAGTGCAATTAAGCAAATAAGCAATCAAAGCCGGATAGACAACATCAGACAGGTGAGCATGACAGTAGTCATTCATGTCTAATGGAGTAACTGATACTTGCAGACAAGCCTGTGTCACATCCATGATCCATGTGGCAATACTAATTAGTGAGTGGTGAGCAGTAATCTGTGCCATAGGCTCATACAGACATAGTAGAATCAACATCCTGACCAGCATATGAATCTGAGACCCTACGTGTTTCCTAAGGAAAACTAACTGAAAACTTGTTTGCAGCAAAAGCATCTGAGCTCTCTCTTTCATCCTAGCAGCTCATATGGTTGGTTAGCCACACAACTTTGGGTTAACAGGCTACTTGCTGGGACTGGGACTGGGAGCAACCCTGAGGAAGTTGATCTGGTACAGCTGGCCGCCCGAGTATGATGCCTTGCCGACCTCCGCCCCGTCGCGGTTCCTTGCGACGGTGCAGCCATCGGGCCCGAACGTGACGTTGAAGCCACTGTCGATGAGCTGGCTCACGGAGATGATGTTCTCGGTGAGCCCTGGGACGTAGGAGACGCTGAGGACGGCAAGGTGCTTCCTCCTCACGGACCCCCTGCCGCACACCTGCAGCATCGCGCCGGTGTGCGTCCGGATGGGGCGGCCCGGCCGCGTTGGGGTGAAGTTCATCAGGAGGTCCAGGTTGCCGGTCATGTGTTCAGCGGCATTTGAGACGATGTACCAGGGAATGAAACTGATCAGACAGAGAAGAAAATGGTTAGCAGTCTTCGCGGTATAAATATTACTGATTAAGGAGTTGGTAGCAACCAATTGCAATTGTTTATATGAAAGAGCTCTTTGCGATGAGGTTATTTCATAGGTAACCAACAGAGTAGCATGCAATTAGTTAGGGTAACCAAATCACACTAACCAACGAGGACCATAGCTCCATAAGTTCTAACCTAGTCATGCTATAAACAATCAACTTGGTAATAAACTAACAATGCACTGGTCTTTCTGGCATACTTCCATGCAGGGGCGGAGCGCCCGATAGGGCAAGGTAGGGCCCAAGCCATACCTTGATTTTTTTCTTCGTCTGCCCCCCACTCTCCGTCCGCCCCCTCTCGCACTCTCTCAGTCTCGCCGCCGCCTCTTCCTCCTCCGCCCCCAAATCCGCCGCCTTCGACCCACCCAGCCCCCGGCCTCCTCCTCCCCACCCGGCCGCCCTCCTCCTCCTCGCCCCACCCGACCGCCTCCTCGCTGCCCGGCCGTCGGCCTCCTCCTCCGCCCCCCCGGCCGCCTCCTCCGCCCCAGATCGCCTCCTCTGCTGCACCCGGCCGCCTCCTCCTCCGCCCCACCCGGCCTCCTCGTCGCCCCAAATCCGCCGCCTCAACCCACCCGCCGCGGCCTCCTCCTCGCACCCCCGACCGCGGCCTCCCTCCGCCCCCCCCGACCGCCTCCTCCACCCGCACCGGCCGTCGGCCTCCTCCTCCGCCCCACCCGCCGCCTCCTCCGCCCCAGATCTGCCTCCTCTGCCCGCACCCGGCCGCCGCCCTCCTCCTCCGTCCCCACCCGACCGCCTCCTCCCGCACCGGCCGTCGGCCTCCTCCTCCGCCCCACCCGGCCGCCTCCTCCGCCCCAGATCCGCCTCCTCTGCCGCGCCCGCCGCCCTCCGCCCCACCCGGCCTCCTCCTCCGCCCCCAAATCCGCCGCCTCCGACCCACCCAGCCGCCGCCCTCCTCCTCCGCCCGCACCCGACCGTCGGCCTCCTCCTCCCGGACGTCGTCATGGTTGGAGTCGTCGCCGGGCGTGGAGGTCGATGTCTTCGCGGCCATCATCCCTGGGCGTGGAGGTTGTCATCGTCCCATTCTTGGCTAGCACAGGCATCTTCACTCCAACATCCCCGAGGTCCGAGGAGGAGCTTGGCATGTCATTCCCGGGCATCAAGGTGCTTCATCTAACTTTCTAGATACTTGATTAGAAAATTCGCTTTAATTACATGGATAAATTCTAGCATGTGAGAACTTCAAATTT
Organism: Dendrocalamus sinicus; assembly: GCA_036346575.1. Classification (NCBI taxonomy): domain Eukaryota; kingdom Viridiplantae; phylum Streptophyta; class Magnoliopsida; order Poales; family Poaceae; genus Dendrocalamus; species Dendrocalamus sinicus. The sequence goes on along the minus strand of CM070649.1, from coordinate 20,143,338 downwards.
AATTGTATACTTGGACAACTGAAATTCTGCTATGTAAATTCTGCAGTGGCGTAACCGCCGGCGGGCGGGCGGCAGCCACCGGCGCGCAAACTCCGGCGTTGACAGGGTTGGAGGAGCTTGAATGGTATTGCTTTCGATCCGCCCCACCTCATTTTTTTCCCGTCCTCCGCCACTGCTTCCATGCATGTAAATCAAGCATTTGTGAACGCAACTTTGCACATCCAAATCAATTCACTACCACGATAACTTCTTTGTATAAGAAATTAAGAACAAATCATTCAGCTAAGTAGTTCTTTTACCTAGCAGTGTTGAGAAAGTGCAGCTCATACAAATGGCCTGTAAGACGTCCTTTGCCAACCACCTTGTCATAGAGCCTTATAGAACAGGCATCACCACCCATAGTGACTGCAAATTCTTGATTGGTAAGTTGGGCAACCGACACCACATTCACCGTGCACTCAGGAACATACCACACGCCACGGAGATTGATCCCCTTGTAGTTCACAGATCCCCGTGCACAGACTTGCATGGGTGGCCCGACTAGGGTGCGGACCCAGCGGTCAAACACAGGTGTGAGGTCAGTCAGCAGGTTCAGATTGCCAGTTATGTGGTTGCCGTTTGTGACGAGATACCAAACAACATCAGCTGCATTTGAACTGTCTTTGCCAGAGGGCTCATCACTGGGATCAAGTATAGAGGTCAAGGCAGCACTATTCTTCTTCCTGAGAAATCGCAAGACAACACAAGAGCAAAAAATGAAAAATGATACACACTGAAAATGAACCAAAACATATAGATTATCTGGAAAGAAATTACAATGGCAAAATCACGCCTAAAATGAAATTAACTTTATTATGACAGGCTATAATGAATTAACTAGCAGCTGGATAAGTGTGCATGTGCAAATGCCTATGATTCTTCAAATGGTTATAGTAAATTGCATAAACCATTTGACTGCATAAAGATTACCAGGAACAGTTTCCTTCCTCAAACTAACTCAGAGCATTGACGATTGCAAACAATATCCACAATAGAACACTACTAATATGTTATACAGGGAGCTGAGAAAAAAAAAAAGGTGCATCCATCGTGACCCTTTCCTAAGAGAAACACTTGGCATGCAACAAGCAACCAAGCTACAAATATAAAGGTAAATATTGTGATTCAAAACTATGAAAGGCGAAAAGGTACACTACAAAATGAAGAAGAACCGGAATAAGTTCCTATTGCCTAGATCCATGATGGATCATGAATGGTGACATTACGACGCAGATGGTAACAGTACAGCGCACAGGGCAAATCAAAATAACAACAAGCAATAGCAAAGCCCTGCGCCACATTTCACACCTGATCAACCCATCCATGGAACCAACCAACCTCAATCTGAATCGCGCGCCAATCGACCAGATAAGTTAGTGGTCTGATCCTACATGCAACAGTGATACCAACCAACCAAACAAAATGCTTGTACACAAACAAAAGGAGTCTAAAAAATAGATAAAGGCGTGCAAATTCATCAATTGTACACAAATACAGAATAAATCATCTACATTTCTCGTTTCAATTTTCATCACAGCATTCAGCGCTAGTACTGCCTCCCCTTTCTCTACCCCATTTCCAAATCCAAATTTTGTACTAGTAGATTCAACTTAAAGGATACATTTAGACCAACTCCATCCACACAACAAGAACCAAGAACCAGAGAACCTAAATTCCACACGGCATGGCACCTCCCCAAGAAGGCAAGAAACCCTAAACCCGCACAAATCCCCGTCCCATCACAACGCGAGCGAAAAATCAAAAACAAAAGGGCAAAGGTAAACGCCACCCGGCGCACCACCCCATCGATCGCAATACATTCGTAGAAGCAAGTTTTTCGTGCGTGGGCGAGCGCGCGTGGGTGCCGCAACTTGCGGGCATCGTGTGATACCTCATGGCGTCGAGGAGGGCGGGGTCCTCGCCGGCGGGGTCCACCTCGAGGATCGCCATCGCCAGCGCCTGCCGCCGCCACGCCGTCGCCGTCTCCATCATTGCCGGCCCTGTGCCAAGGCAAGAAGGGTCAGCCGTCTACCTACGCCCAACACCAAGCGTCAGCCATGTATGCACGTAAAGATATATATAGATTCATATTATTACTAGTATTAGATAATAATTTGTATAAGTAGCGTTACAATCAGCTAGCAACTAAGAAAATTAGCCAAAATACTCACATAATTATGTAGCTAAATACTTATACATGTATTTACGTGTGAAAATAAAGTTGTATTTGATATAAAACTACAATGCTTATGGTTAAAAATATAGTTGTATTGTTTATACAACTGTAACATATTCTACCTACATTTGATTAATTTGCATTGTTATAATATATATACATCGAATAAATAACGTAGATCTTTGTCTTTTTTACTCCAATTAAAATTGGAATTTGTAACCTCTTATAGTGGATGTGAAAACTCCTTTCAACTCTGTTTTAAGAGCAACTCCAGTAAGGCCCCTACTTGAGCCATCATCCTATTTTTGAGAGCTGAGGGCAAAAAACTCACTCTAGCAGGGCCCCTACTTGAGCCCTTAAAAATAGGGGGCCCTCAAATCTCCCCTCGATCCCTCATTCCTGGGGGGTCTAGAGGGAGCCCCTACTTTTGAGGGCTCAAGTAGGGGCCCTGCTGGAGTGAGTTTTTTGCCTCTCGACCCTCAAAAGTAGGATGAGGATGAGGGTGGGTCCTATGTTTCATCCCCTCTAAGAATGAATTTGAGAGTCTGTTTTGAGGGCTCTGCCGAGTGTAGCACAAAAGAGCCCTCAAAAGTAGGAGAACCCTCAAATAAAAGTAGGAGCCTGTTTTGAGGGCTCTTCTGGAGTTGCTCTAATAAGAGCAACTCCAGCAGAGCCCTCAAAACAGGCCCCTACTTTCATTTGAGGGCTCCCCTACTTTTGAGGGCCTGTTTTTGCATCTACTCCAACAAACACCCTCAAATTTAAGCCCTCAAATCTATTCCACTACAATCGACATATGGGACCCACTCATCATTCTCTGCCTCACCGCGCCGTCTCAGCCATCCCGCGCCTCCGCTTCTTCTTCTCCCCTCCTCACCTCTCGTCTCGCCTCGCGCCTCCCGCCAAGAGGAGCCGCCGAAGAGGAGCCGCCGAGGAGGCGGTGGCGCGCGGAGGAATCGCCGGAGCGGTGGCGGCGCGGAGGAAAGAGGCGGCGAGAGAGAGCGGGAGGCGGGCGAGAGCGGGGGAGGCGGCGCGGCGAGCGCAGCGGCGCGAGCGTCGGCACGCAGCGGCAAGCGAGGAACCGGCGAGCGGAGGCGCGGCGAGCGGAGGAGCGGGCGAGCGGCGGCAAGCGAGGCGAGACGGAGGCGGCGCGCGAGCCGAGGAGCGGGTGAGGTGGCGCGAGCGAGGCGAGACGAGAGGCGAGGCGCGGCGAGCGGCGAGACGGAGAGGCGCAGCGCGAACGGAGGCGCGGGATCCGGGAGTTGAAGCGCGAGGCTGCGAGGAAACAGGCGAGGCGGGAATTTCACGGCGCGGGGAAAAATCGAACAACGGTAGGATGAGAGCCGGTGTGGGGTGCCACGGGAATGAGGGTGAAGAGGGATTTGAGGGCTCCTCAAATTTGAGGGCTCTAGCAGGTCCTCTTGGACCTCTATTTTTGCCTCAAGCCCTCAAATATGAGGTTTGAGGGCTCAAGTAGGGGCCCTGCTGGAGTTGCTCTAATATAGTACATTAGTTCACTTAATTTTGAGATATCCCTACTTCCATATCATAAAGACGATTCGGAGGTAGCCCCTTTTAACAAATTTAGACACCTTCAACTTTTGAATTATAGGTAAAGCTACTTATCTTCTTTTTTATTTTTCAAATTAATATATTACTAATACAACTATCAATCTAACCCTTTAAAATATGTGTTCACCAAAATAAGTGCAGGTTGTTTTATTTATTAAAATTATAAAGTGTAAGTTGTTTTATTTATTAAAATTATTTCAAACTCTTATATTTCTGAACCAACTATCAATCTAAATCTTCAAAATTAAACCACTTTTAACATTTTTATTAATGATCACTTGAGGACACTTGCGGTGTTTGTTGAACCAATATCATTCTTGGTGAAAATATCTATTTTCTCTAAAGCAAAGAGATATCTATACATTCGATCATATTTCAAGCAATATATATGGTTTCAAACACTATATATAGATATTTCTCTCCTTTCCAGTACTCATCTTATAAATAGAGTGAAGTAAGTGGAAAAAACTTAGGGAGGAATAAATTTAGAATTTTTGCTTATTTATTTGTTGTGTTTTGCATTAATTAGTTTGGAATTGAAAGATGTATATTTTTGAATAGCCTAAAATATATTTTACAAGTAAAAGTTATTTTAGTATATATAAATAAGAGCTTTAATTCACCTCTAAAGCTACTAAATGAGTACCAACCCTATTCGCCATTAGAGCAAGTATAATAAGAGGTCATTAGTAGGTCAGTATCTTTGAGGTGGAGGAGAGAGAGGAGAGGTGGGTCAGTAAGTTCTGACCAGTGAAGCACAAGAACCAAGAAACTTTGTGAGAGAAAGAAGTGGGTCATACTGACCTTCACCGTCAGAAACTACTATGGCCCTGTTTGGAGACGCGCGCGATCAGCGCGGTCTGATAGCCGATCCGCGCCACGAGCCGCGATACGAAGAATCAAGCTGCAGTTCATTTTCCGATTTTTCCTCACACGGTGGTCGCAAGAATCACGGCCACCGCGAGGCGTTTGGTGGGATTTTTCCGATTTTAGCGGTGGGCGCCAGAATCGATTATAATCAGTTCCAAACAGGGCCTATATAAATGGGCTGTAAGTGTCTATACAGCCAGCTGAAGGCTGTATTATTAGCCTTGCTCTTAGCGGTTGAGACAGTGGAGCAGAGTGGTTGTGGGCATACTTCATCTCAAAAATCGTGCGGTGGAGCAGAGCGGTTATGGGGATGATTCACCTCGGAAACCATGCGACTTTAAGTAGGGTGAGCCCGGCCTAGATATAGAGTGCACAAATCTTAAAGAAATTTAAGTAGCAATTTCAGAGCTAGCTCTGGCGAATCTGATAGGATTTTATCAATAATTTGCAAGTGAATATTTTCTGTTTTAAGACAATGCAAAAGTAAAATAAAAATCACAACTCGATTGATGATTTAAGTAGCAGCAATGATTGATTTGTGATGGGATTCTCAAGAACATGATGCAGTAACTGATGAAGCAAGGCAAAAACAATCCGAAACAAGGTTCTTGGTTATTCAACTTCGCGCATGATCAGAATCGTCCACTCATATACAGGGTTGTCGTCACAACGATCTACACAAAATTATCATCGTCTTCGCATTACAAATTCAAGCCAGATCGATCGGGTGTTGCTCGCGCATCATAATGGAATGAACCCAAAAAGTGCCAGCCTCAGCTCACTATAACCTTTGTTATCGCAAGTTGCAGCAGCAGTTGGAACTTCAGGAACTTCAGGCCTGAGAATTCATAAGGCACCTCATGTGTACAGGCAATCTTCAGCATTAGTTGTTCCAAAAATCTCTCCTTTTTTTTTCATATAGCTGTTTCAAGAATCAGTCATGCAGGAGGTGTGAATCTTTCCTTTTACATGTCACCGCACCGCCAACAAAATTCTCCCGCTCGCTCGCTCGCCTTAGCAAGAAGTTTGAGTCTTCATTCCTCGATGCTGTCGTTCTTTACAGCACCAGATGCGCTTCGTTGCGTCCGAGTCTGGATGGCGTAGTGCCTTTGCAGCTCTCGGAGCCTCTCCAGAAGTTCTTGGAACGACGGGCGGCTTTGTGGGTCACTGCTTGCAGCAAGTACGGTTGTCATAAGAAAAAGTTATAGGAAATAAAAACAGTTCAATTCAAGTTTATGAAGTCCAAAAAGGCAACTATTTAAGAACAGCGAAAAAGGAAAAACAGCAAGTACCTTTCCCAACAACTCAAGATAAGTGAAGTCCACTGAGGATCTATTTCACTAGGAATCTCCAACCTGTGGTTCATGAAACCTACCGCACCAATGACCTACATAAGAAACACAGCTTTAAGAATTAATATACAGGACTTGTCAAAATTCTGAAAAACAATAAATGATCTAAAAAAAAGATTAACCCAATAAAGCTGTGCTCTGCAAAAGTGAGAGCATCTAGGCTACTCATAAAAAATGGCACACTATTCTAGAGACATTGCTGGAATATGAAAAAGCTGTGGCCTTCTCTTGACCCCCGAGTAGTTTGAATTTCTAAGTGACCAGTTATATTAGCAATCAAAATTAAACATGTTGTTGTAATAGATGTTACGACGTCGCCTAGGCATCACGGAGGTGAAGGGAGGACGCTATGGAGGTTTGCCGTGCCTTGGCTGCTTGACTTTGCTACTCGGCCGCCCGACTTTGTCGCTCAGTTGCCTGAACCCCCGCGCCCCGGGGCATCATTAGACAATCAAGTTCCAAGAAAAGACCAGGGTCAAGAATTCGGTGAGGCCACGAGCGGGAGACGAGGAGGGAAGAAGAAGGATAAGGACAACACCGCCACCTTCGGAAGGGTTGGAGAGTGGCGGCGTTAGGGTTTTCATGAGTGGATAGGAGGTGGTGGGTGGGAAAAGGGGTATATATGCAATTTCCCCGGGTTTATATGGCTCTTTCGAGTCGGGCCGTGGATTCGCCTTGGTTAGACATACTTACAGGCCCATAATGGAGCATTACAAGAGCCCTAGGGTTCTCTCCCCTCGTACCGCTGTGCCGCTGCTGACGTCGTCGTCTTCTCCGCGCTGCTTCTCAAACCCCAGAGATCTGCCTCCTTCCGCCATGGCAAGTTTCCCCTTCCTCCAAGTTCTCCCACTGGCTACCTCGCAGCGTCCAGCGTGTCGACCTCGCCGCCGCCCCACGCAGCCTCCCCTGCTGCTGCGGCACGCCGAGCGGATGATTCGCCCTGGTGGACGACGCCCGGCTAAAATTTGGTAGCCATCCCCTAATACTTTTGTTGTGCTGCGTTTGCTACCTTCACTGCCTTTTGGTCACTGTAGCCGCTTGGACGACGCCATGTCGCCCACCTGGACGCCATGGCGTCCTGGTGCCGAGCACTCGTCTTGGTCGCAATGTCTGCCGTGACAGCCATGGCTGTACCAAACTGAACGAAGTGATGTAGCCAACCCACAATGAATAATAACTCCACTATCATAGCTTACTTCTGCGTTGGATGTTCCTCCTAATTAAATTGTTAAATTTTTTGAAGCTGCTGAAGCAGATATTACCCTTAAGTTCACATTTCACAACATTGTAATTTGTAATCAATTGTATGGTCAAAGTCAGAGGATTTTTTAACAAATAGAAAATATATAACAGCAATATACCTGCATCGAATTGAGATTTTCCCAGGGTATCTTCTGAGTAACAAGTTCCCACAGGATCACCCCATAGCTATACACATCAGACCTATATTTAGCACCATAAAAGTCATTAGTAATCATATATTTTTCAGATGTGACTACAGGAACTTATGTTGACTGAAACTGTCCCATACTTCTCATCTGAAGGTTCATTGCGCAACACCTCCGGAGCCATCCATTGTGGCTGGATAGGAAGGTAATATCAATAGAGTTAAACAGAAAACAATAGAAAGCAAAGCTTTATGCTAATCCCATTATTTCAGAGGGTACATGTACACCAAGCAATCAAATTAAATTTGCTTGTACTTACTGTTCCTTTTCCTGTTTTTGTTGTCAGATAAGTTTCGTGCTTGAGACGTGAAAGACCAAAGTCTGCAACCTGATTGAGTCAGATGAAATGAGAGGAGGCAAGTGGGAAAGTGCGAATGGTTTGGAAACAAATAAACTGTAATGTTACCTTGACAGTCCAGTTCTTATCAACCAACAGATTTGACGATTTTAAATCGCGATGAATGATTGGTGGGCTGGAATGGTGAAGATAATTCATGCCCCTTACCTGCAGAAGTATAAAATAATATATTTTTCAAAACTAACAATGATTAATGAATCATACGTATTACCAAAATGTGGAAAACATTATGAGATTTTTTTATTATCTAGGAGATTGGCAAGTTCCTCGCTCAAACATGAAACAAAAACTGGCTGGCCCAAAACTATTCAATGAATCATCACGTGAATAATAGGAACGTTTACGTACGATACGATTCACTGAATCATCATCACGTGAATCTGTTGATGTCTGATAAATTCCATATAACTTATTTGTTCCCCAATTCCTGAGACTAATGGACAGAAAATGCATTTACAATATCTAAAGCCATATGCACTTACAATATCTAAAGCCATATGAACACGTCGTCTCCAATCCAACTTGGTAGTGTTCCTTTGAAGTAAGCGAAACAAACTTCCACTGCATTTGAGAAATAAAAAGGATGAAAATGAGAACTAAACTAAATTTTCTGTAGGTAATCATCATGAAAAGTTTGGGTAGTTGTCACAAACTGTTTTAAAAATGGAACAAAATCAATCTTGATGTACTAATGAAGCATAAATTTTATTAGATTTTGATGTACTAATACAGTACCAGAGAAGAACGTCTCTCCAGGTTCAATGTTAATTTATTTCCAAGGCTATAAATGCATCCAATTCTTATTAAGTAGAACAACAATACTACTATTTGTACACAATTGAACATCCTACTATGGCATGACCCCATAATATTTTTTCCCCTAGCTCTGTCACTGCCAATAGGTGGGTTATCTTGGGCTGTAATTTTGTCTGTTCGCAAAAGAGTATGAAGAAACAGTCTCATGCGATTTTGGCCGGTAGCTTAAGTCAGTACGCATGCGATTTTGGCCAGTAGCTGATGTCAATACAGTGTCTACTATAATCGACTTGTAGGTCCTGCCTTGAAAAACTGCACCGTTTGAAAGCTACTTACTGTAGCAAAACCAAAAGACATGCAGCAAGCCCAAAAAAACAACAGTCAATAAGTATGCATATCAGGAGAAAAAGGAAACAACTTGGTTAAACCAAGGTGCATATCAGGAGAAAAAGGAAACAACTTGGTTAAACCAAGGCCTAGAACATTTGTTTTAATTCACCATGCCTTATGCAACTGTTTTTTTTTTGTAATAATCAAGCCATACAGCGATTTAAACAAACAGCTCTGGTCAATATCTTATACATGTGCAACAAAGAGCAACAATCAAAGAATAAGAACTACTTGCATTTGTAAACATCTAAGCTTGTAGAAGGTAGGGGCCATACCGTGGGAGGAACTCTGTTACGATACAAAGGCGTTGTGGAGATGTAACCGCACCCATGAAGAGCAGTATATTAGGATGACGTAGATTCTTCATAAGGGATACCTTCACATATGAACGATGACAATATATTTAAAACCCCAAAATTTAAAATGGAAATCGCAAGATCTGAAGTTAACACACACTTTATTTTTATATCCAGAGTTAACTTCAAAAAACATATGTAAAGATTTGTCAGCGTGTTATTTCACATTTATTCACATCAATATGTTTGGCAAACATGGCAATGATAGGTTTTGTAGGCATCCTGGAAACCCAATTTGTCTTCAGAGTTCAGACTTCATGTTTCTTTAGAAAGTCCTAAACTAACATGAAAACATCATAATTTTAACGCTAATCAGGCTCAGAAACTGAAAGTCACTCTGCTGATAAGAGAGACATATTTCTTGCTTACATATTCCATGAATTAACTAACAAAAGTTGTGGCAGGAGATGGAAATCTACCTCTTGTCGAAAGGCCTGTATCACTTCATCCGAATATTCCTGCTTAGAGAAAACTTTAACAGCCACATCCTGCACAAACATGCCACATAAAATGATGAAACTAATAACCAAAAGTAAACAAAGATAAATCATTCACACAACAACGAAACAACAGAACATACCGAGCCATACCACAAAGCATGATATACTGTTCCACAAGAGCCTGCACATATCAAAATTGAAAGAAGCGCAATTAAAAAACACTCAATACAATAGAAAGCAGTACAGGATCAGTGTGCTTTTAATACGATTTCTGTCACTCTATTAAAATTGTATTTAATAAGAACTAACAAATGATTATTCCTTGATCTTCCTAGCATCACCATATGAAGAATCATGACAAGGCTTCTTTGACAAAGCTTCAACAGACAGATTTTCCAGGCTAGACATGGAGACATTTTGGAACCCAACAGAACATAGTAGCTAAAAACACATCGCTAGTGGCTTATTTGAAACTGGAAAAGTGTTGGAGCATAAATGTATGGAAAAGTTTCGAGAGCACCCTTCTTGGTGATCTAAGTTCCCCAAATGTTCAGGTCCTAGGGACAAACACATGTGCTTGAAGTAGCACAAAATTACATCAAACTAGTAGATCAAGAACTTGATTTTTAGAAATTTCAGTCACAAATTTCAAAGCAAACTTAAGCTACCCATCCAAAAACCCAAAGGCTCTAGGATCACATTAGAAGTTAGAGCTGCACGGTCCCATTTCGGCTAAAGTTAGAACAAGAGCTTGGCTAAACAGGGGCTAAAATGGATTACAAGCTGAGAGTAGATGTTCACAACTCCAATTCCACTACCTATCTAGTCATGACTCATGAGATTATGTAGTTGTTTTTGACAAACAGAGATTGTGCAACAAATATAGATTCTATAAAATACATAGGAGATTAGGAGGGCAAAGTAGCTATTCTGAAATAATGCCATGCAGACAAAGTAAGTGCTGACTATAACCACATAGTCCATTACTAAAATAGCTGCTAGAAACTATGGAACTGCACATAAAAAATCCATATGATCAAAAATCTATATAAGCAACCATTCAAATAAGGAGAAGCAACAACCTTGACCTATTTGTTCCCCAATGACAAGATCTTCCCACAGGATCTCATAATCCAGACAGTCTGCTTCATGGTCTACTTTGTAAAGAGCACTACTATTAGTACTTCCAGAGCTGCTTGCACTACTTGTACTGTTATTGTTGAAAGAGGACCAGGAACCTGGTGCCTCTTTTTTGTTAGGTTGGTTGTATTCAGCACCTTGACCGTCTGGAGATATGCTTGAATCAGAAAGTTTCTGATGATTCTGGCCATTCTCTTCCTCACCATGCAACCATGGCAAGCTCACTTGATTCTTTCCATCAGGTCCGTTATTCTCCCGTCCTTTCCAAGGCCATGATATCCCTTTCTTGGTTAACAATGCATCTGCCTTCAAACTTAAGATCTTGTGGAGCCCTACTTTTCCTTCTGATTCATTGCCATTTGTTTTGGTTAATTTCCCAGGGGAATTCTCTTCCGTAGCAAAGGCACCACGTGGTGCATCCCCTCTTGGTGTGTTTGTTCCACTAGATGTTGGCTCTTCCTTGGCATCACGATCCGAGCACAGACTCTCACCGCTGCCACATTCCCGGTCCATGCCATTCTCATCCGTCCTGACCCGAGAACGAACTTTATTTGTAACCTTGGTAGCCTGTATTGTTATTCTAAAAATCAAAAAGCAATACACTAACAAAAAAATTAAGAAGATATACTATAGAGAGACAATATTTCATTGCAACTCAATAGTATAATTATATCTGTTGTTTACTAGAAACAGAACTCACCAAATTTGTTATCTTGGAGGCTATAGTAGACTGCAGGAGTTGCTGAGAGTCAAATGCGCTTCTGTTCACCAAACTGGTTTTGCGATTGTTGCTGCTGCAACTACCATCACAATAGGGCCTAGATGATTCAGAATGGGGCCTAGCAGAGGTTGAAGGTCCACTGACTATCTCCTCCAAGGCACGTGAATCACTTGAAACGCAAATAATGCCCACCAAACTGCCATCCTCATCATAAAAAGGAGTGTTCGTGGCAACAGCTGAAAACCTATCTCCTGCCCTGTTCTTAACTGGAAACTTCCCGGTCCAACTCTCACCCAAGGAAATACGTCGGAAGATGTCATTTACCACATTGATGTCACGGGAATCAACCAGCAGCATGAGGGCATCCTGACCAAGTGCTTCTGATGCAGGATAACCATACAGATTCTCTGCAGATCGATTCCTACAATGTAGTAAATGACAGGCTTTGGTGAAAAAGGAAGAATTAATAAATAACAAGAACAAAAGGAGAAGAAAAGGTTCACGCACAAGTGCAGCCTGCAAAAAGATTTTACAATGCTTATTTAGCAAAGTTAAGAAGCAGTTACACACTTATGAAACTATGTTGCTGATCTGATGTAAAGAGCAAGAATGCTATGTTTCTATGTTTACAAGCAATCAATAGTCGCTGCCTCAAATTGTACATTATGTCACTTACTGAATAAGCAATGCAACTCACAAGCACAAAATATCACTCAAAATCCTAATACATTTGTATCACTCAGATCTTGACTCTTGAGCAACCTGAACAACAATGGAGGAAGTTCCTTACTGCATTATTATGTTACTTCAATGTTTGACAATTTGTTCAATCAGTGAAAAGCTTCAACTCGAAACAGCACAAACTCATCACCAAAGCAAACTAAAATCTACACATCCACTTCAACATTTCCGTACTGCGACTTACCACAGACAACAAGTACTTACAGCCTTACACAGCCTAGAATTCAATATAGCTTCAACAACATAGCAGATTTATCCAAGTGTGTACACTTCCGCTCTAACTTCCACGCATGCATGGTTGAAATGACACCAAAATCAGCTGCTTTAGAGTTTAGAGTCTAGGGTGGTAATGCTTCAAACAGATATACAACATGAAACTCACAGATGTCTCAAGTTGGTACATTTCAATCGCAATTCCCAGTGGATGCACGGTCACTTCATTGCAGCATAACAACACAGAATCAGCATCGCCACAGCATTTTCCTAGAACATTTGGCGAGCTTGCGCGTGCGCACAAACGAATCAAGAAGCAGTGGCAAGCTAGAAATCTCACCAGTATATGATCCTCCCATCGAGGTCAAGAATGTGGACGGACTGCCCCAGCGACTGCAGCACCCTGGTGTACTGCCTCTCCGGCAGCCCGCCGCTGGGCGCGGCGCGGCCCTCCCGCTGTAGCGGCGACATGTGCGGGAACGACGTGGAGCCACGGGCCCACGCGCGCTGCCCGCCGTCGAATTCCCCGGAGAGCCGCCTCGCCGGCGCCGGCGTCGGCGCCGGCAGCGGCTGCGACTGCGCGCCGCGGCGGGGAGAGACCGACTGCGACCGTCGCCGGTCCCCACAGCCGGCGGCGGCGGCGGGTGGCTTGAGCTTGGACATCTCCTGCTTGAGCTGTGCCTGGCACACCTCCAGTTCCCGGATTTTCTTCAGGAGCTCCTCCCCGGTGGCCTCCATCGCCGGCGGCGACGACGACAACGGCGTCACGACCACCAACGCAGATTCAGCGCCAACCAAACCGAACCCGCGGCATCACCGCCCTCCCGAGCGCTCCTCGGCCGCCGCCTCTCCCACCCCACGCGGCTCATGTGAGCTCCAAAGGCTGCTCCTTTCGCGGCTCGCGAGGCAGATTCGGGCCCAAATGGAGCAAAAACTCGCAGCAAATCCTCCTCCCACAGATCTCGAACTGCGATTCCTCGGGATTTCTTGGACAAAAGCGGATTAAATCGAGGGGAAAAAGACCTTTTTTCTTGGGAGCAGTTCTTGGCTTCTGCTTGGACAAGTAGCAATTTGGGTGGGTGGAATCTCTCTCACACACACCTAAATGGAAGAATTGAATAAAAATACTAAAAATAAAAATAGAGGGGGGTAATGAGGATACGGGGAAATGAAATGGTGACTTGGTGAGGAGTTCTTGAGAGTTCCACTACTGTGATTGGTGGAGCTCGGCAATAAAAGAACAGAGGCTGCTTGCTGGCTTTACTTTGGGATTTTGGATTTTTCCCAAAACATTTATTTATTCTATTTTTTCCATTTTATTTCTATTTTTTGGGTGTTGTGATGATCCGCGCAGAGGCTGTCCGTCCCTATACATCTACCTTGCTACTTATGCCTGTGTCGTCATCTTGAGAAAAAGAAATGGCAAATTTTTTTACTTCATCAATGGCTTTCTTATTCTTACCTGCCTCCTTTGGTGTTGCTACAAGTATTGGGTTATGGATTGGCATGCAACTGCTGCTTGTGCTGCCCTTTATTGTTTTGGTGTTCCTTTTTGTGATTGATTTGTTTGGTTGATGTTTTTAGGGTTCTTTTGTGGATGCCTTTCGATAAGCACTCAATTGCTTTTGGGACCGCATGTTGTCGACCACAACGCTTGCTCACTTTCTTCCTTCTCTTTGTTATTTGTATGTTCTTTTTTTTTCTTGTGGTGGAGATATTTGTGGTAAAAGATCTGGCCATGTCTAGATCTAATAATATCAAAACAAGATACATAAGGTATATATGAAAAATGAGTTGTTGAGATATAAAACAAAGTTTTGTGCAATGTTGTATCTTATGTTTTTAAGAAATATTCTAGTTCCCCTGCTATCCATGCGGTGAATTGCATGGTTTGAATTCTAGCCTATATAATGAAAATCAGGTGCTTCCCTAGTTTGATCATAGTTGGTGAGCATAAAAGAATCAATTATTTACTTAAAATACATAGTAATTTGTTAACCTTGTCATTTTTATTAAGTAATATTTTTCTCCTATCGAACAATAATTTACGGTACATAACATTCAAAGAATATTATCAAAGTTAGATGTTTCTTGTTGTTTTAAATGAATTAAATGAATGAATAGTGCAAAGGGATCATTGTTGGATTGATGGACATTTACTGACAGTAATACACTTTTGGTCTAAGAGTTTTCACAGTGTGTTGTCCATTTGTTGTTAGACTTTAGTTCCGCTGATTTTGACCATTGATCTTCTTGGTTTTGTTTATTTTCCTTCTTGCAATTAGCATTTTGTTATATCATTATTTGCACTTCTAGAGTAAATCTGATATTTGTCATCATCATCGATTATTCGATTAGAGCCTATGATGTTATAATATTAGCGATAGTTTTGCTGCCAATATTGGGAAAAAATCCTAATGTATTTAGTAGAGCAGGTTAGAGTAAAATAGTCAAGCATCATCTACAGGTACATTTAACAGAGTCTTGCAGCAAAAGAAGAACAATTGTCCTCCAGAGCAAAAATGTATTTGGTACATTTGTTTATCCGGATAAATGACTAGCAGTAACAGTTACAAGCAAAAGAAGAACATTTGTCCAAAAATAGTCAAATCTGTTGGACCAATCTCTTTCAGTTGTCAAGTTTGTCATGGTTTCCCTCTATTGCCTTCTCACT
Organism: Dendrocalamus sinicus; assembly: GCA_036346575.1. Taxonomy (NCBI): domain Eukaryota; kingdom Viridiplantae; phylum Streptophyta; class Magnoliopsida; order Poales; family Poaceae; genus Dendrocalamus; species Dendrocalamus sinicus. The sequence continues at coordinate 20,128,092 of CM070649.1, read as the reverse complement.
TGGGACATACTCTCCCAAATTGTTGGATAACAAGTAATCTCTAGCTTTGCATCGACATGAAGCAACCCTTTGTTGGTAGTGTTGTGCTCCAGACGCAATTCTTTCTTTTGCAGTGCATCCATGAAGCTTTTTGCAGAGCAGCCATATAAACATGTAGTTGTAGAAAATTTAGTGAATATAGTTGTAGAAAATTAGCATCCATACAAAATTATAGTTATACAAAATTTAGTCAATGTTATGTACAAACTAAACATCTGTAGAAATTTATAGTTACTCAAAATTCAGTCAATACTTTTGTACGGATTAAATAATTTGCTTTGTACAAAATAATAATATGTAACATTTATGATTAATTATGAATGAATGTAATCTCGTTAGTACATTGAAAAATCATGTATACTGTAATAACTGGTATATTGGTATTTAAATCAGTATGTCAAGTAAATTGTCAACTGGATCCTATCGCCTAACGGCCGCGCGACGCGTAAGTAATCCGTAAGCCATTGGGCAACATAATTGCAACCATCGAACCATCAAGCGACTGCTTCCAGTCGCCCAACCCTTCGGCGACTAGAGGCGCATATAAATCGGCCGCGCGGCCAAGCCCTCGACATTCCTCCGCCCACGCAAAGCGGTGAAGGGAAGGCGGAAGGAAAGAAGAGAAGAGAAGAGGAGAGGGAAGAAAAAGAGAAGAGAGAAGAGGAAAGGAGAGGAGAGGGAGAGGGAAAGGAAGAAGGAGAGGTTCCGCTACTTCCGTTAGATAAAATTTTTTGTATGTTGTAGTCAATATTTTTTGTATGAAGTAAATAGTTTATTTAGTGTATAATTATTATCCGTAGAAAATTATAGCTGTAGAAAAGTATAGTGCAACTTTGCTATAGAAAATATAGTCAATTAGTTATAGAAAATTAGCAGCCATAGAAATCTGTAGTTGTAGAAAATTTAGTGAATATAGTTGTAACAAATTAGCATCCGTACAAAATTGTAGTTATAGAAAATTTAGTCAATGTTATGTACAAATTAAGCATCTGTAGAAATTTATAGTTATTCAAAATTCTGTCAATACTTTTGTATGAATTAAATAGTTTGCTTTGTACAAAATAATAATACGTAACATTTATGATTAATTACGAATGAATGTAATGTCGTTAGTACATTGAAAAATCATGTATACCATTATAACTAGTATATTGGCATTTAAATCAATATGTCATGTAAAATTGTCGAAACCCATTAGAAATTATTTACAGTAGAAGAGAGCTCGAGTAGCGAGACAAGAGCGGCGTTGATGTGCAGTCTACCGATAGGTAGTTAATGCTATGAGGGTAGTGTAGTTGGTTATGATAGGCGAACAGTCGTTGAAATATAAATCACAGTACTTCCATAATGTGCGATGCGATTTGACTAGTTGCAATATTGAAAATATGTGCAGACAGACATCAGTAATTCCAATACCTACTACATTAAAAGCGCATTACAGTATAGCTTTGTGCCACGACAAGACCACACATGGCAGCTTTGAATAGCGACAAGATCACACGGGGTAGTTTTGCGCAGCGACAAGACCACACGGGGTAGTTTTGCACAGCGATAAGACCACATGGGCTAGCTTTGCATAGTGAACACCAGACGGGGTAGCTTTGCATAGTGACTACACCAGACATGGCAGTTTTATGCAACGACAAGACCACACGAGGTAACTTTGCGCAGCGATAAGACCAAACAAGCCAGCTTTGTATAGCAACTTTTCCGAAAGACAAGGCAATAGTCTGCCTCACAAGCTACTCACATGAAATAAACCACACAATGTCAACTATTTGGCTTATAAAAGGAAGTAGAAGAGATGTAGGAGAGAACACTACACAATCAAACCAAACACTACATCGGAGTTTACTCCACCATGTCGGGATGGACAAGAGGTAGAAGAAGAAATGGAACAAGATGATGAAGTAATGGGAGGAGACCTGCGAAATAGCAAGGTCCGCTGCTGCTCGCAACGAACAAGCAAAGGCTACTGCAGCCCAGGCCAAACAAGCGAAGCATGCCAGGAAGTTAGCTCCCCGCAATGATGTCTCCCATAGCAATAACCGAGTGTTCGCTGCAACACTCGCCTGAGGGAGGGACGGCGCCTCTCTATTGGTGCACAGACCCATGCAAGTTTTTTAAGTCTAAGCAACGGCTCAGCTTGGGCATGCGTTATTGGGGTTGCGTAAACTACTCATGTGACTATCTCGATCGCCATTGGGACACGAGCAGTTATCGGTAGCTGGTAAGGACCAGTTACAGTGTATTCCCCCTACTATTTCTTTTTTAAAGTACGCACTAACAACCTCTCCTATCTAACCGCAGTCCCCGGAACCGCTATGTGGCTACTGCAAGTGGATTGATCCATTCACATGACCAGTGGCTCTCGACCTTGAGGAGTGGGATATCAAAAAGGCCTGCGAGATCCAAGAGGAGGAGTGCCGCAATGACGAGCAAACCGAGTGTATACATCGGGAGATGAAAGCTCGTCTCCAGGCGTGCACGCGCAGGGAGCGCAAGGCTCACGAGAAGGAGCACGAGAAAAAGAGTGAAATGGCGGCCAAGGCAAAAGAGGTTGTTGAGGAGTTCAACATCGAGCTCGCAAGGAAGGGAAAATGGCCCCGATCCATGCAGTAGGTCGGGCCGTCTTGCACTAACTGGTCCCCTGAAGGTCGAATTTAGTTCCATTCCAAAAAGATGCATATGTATCGTAGGAGTAGTTCGATTTGTTGCATCGTGCATGATACTCTTTCTTATACATGTAACCAAACCTTACGCGTTGTGTTACTTCCAACTTTACTATGAAATCTATTTTAATTCGATCAAATGTATTTCCTCATCTTTTCGCATTCAATTATTCGCATAGTAAGTTACTCAATACATTAACAAAAAGTTCTCCATGTATGAATTCTCTGTTACATCACAATATCACTTACCTTCGTACTTACTAATCATTATTATTTTAATCATTCTCAAAAAAATTTTACAAAATTTCTTGCACTACAACAATATATGATAATCGCAAACTGCTATTGCGAATCTAACAGATTATCTACCATTCATAATTTACGAAAATCACAAATGTATCAACCGACATTGCCTCCCTTTGCAGTCGCTGAACAGCCGCACGACTACAAATGTAGTCACCGAGCCGTTAAGCGATAGGCTCTAGTCCCCTTGCGGCTCGGCGACTGGAACCTGTCACCCAACGGCCCACGGACAGCTTGCATGTTGCGCGGCCATTAGGCGATAGGTTCCAATCGCCTAATGGTTCGGTGACTGGAAGTCATTTCTGTAAAAAAAATGTTTGTACATATATATTTCTATTATTTCAAATAAATATGGATCATTAACAAAAAAATTCCAAAAAATACTACTAAAATTTTCAGCTGCAATTTTGACCTATTCGCATGGTTGACAATTCCCATGCAAAAGTACCCCATCTCCAGATCCAATTATGCAAAAAAAAAGAACTATGAAACAATGGATACAACTGCAAATCTGAATCAGCAGAGTACAAAATGCATTCCTCTTCACCACTCATTTTCAGGCTTTACAGCCTGCTCAGCCAATCACTTGAGCTGGCACACAATAGGGCCAAAACCAGTGGCTGTTCATGGATGGAAAGATGCCCTTTGCATCTAGGAACAAAACTGCCATCTTGTAAAGCAGCAAATGCATCACGGGCCAATGGGAAAGCTATGGAGAGTGAAGGTGTCAGCATTCATGGGCGGCGTAGCCTTCGTCAAACAAACCAAAAGGAGAACACAAGCCCTTAACAGCATCATCGACTGTCGTAAGCACCAGCAAAATCAGTGGATCACCTCCTCAAGAGCAGTGATACCTTGCCTTTGCCATCAAGGAAGCAACACGCGTTCAAGGTCGCAGACAATGGAGCACCGATTAAAGGAATTCTGATTTTTCGCTTGATGAAAGGAGTTGAAAGCCAGATTGCCAGATTTACAACATTGCTGGCTAAAACAGTGGGATTTAATAAAACAAGCTATTCCCTGAGCCTATAATACACTACAATCTTCTGAAGACGGAAGATAAATTGAGGTAAAATCGGAAGCTTACGGACACGACACTACCAGTAATGAGCTCTAGGGGCTACAACTGCAACGCCTGTAATCTAGGCACCAGACTGGATGGGCTTGTATGCTGCACTCGCTCGTCGTGGAGGAGGAGGATGTTGATGGTGCCGGACTCTCTCAACCAGGCAGCCACCACAGCACTGGGTGACACAAACCTTCCGATGTTAAATCGCTCAACCTGAAAAGGTGCTCCAATTGAAGTGAGCAGTGCTTCAATGACACGGCGGAGAGTGCTTGCACCAGCTATCTTGCTATGCTTTCCCCATCCTGTCAGAATGCTGTAGAGACATAAAGAATATGGCTTCAGTTCATAGCTACATAACAGAATACAAGTAGACATAAAAGTTCATATCCTCAAAATTTCCACAAATGTATTATCAATTTAAGTGTAACAAATAAAAAACAGAAAATTATTCTAGCATCAAGTGCTAGAAATCAAGGATCAAGTACCTTAAAAATTCAGGCATTGCTCGTCCTTCAAAGACAATAGAGCGCACGTTTAGGAGCCATGCATGAACCATTGCTTGAGCTGCACCACATGACATAAGGTGCAGGTCCAAGCAGAACTCACTCCATGTGTTCTCCCAAACACGGCGATTTACTCCTTCAAGCACAACTTGCTGAGCTCCTTGCCTCTGAAAAAGGTCAGGAACACAAATATGTTATCAAGACAATGGGCTGGACTAACCCTGCATATGTGCTTTAAGCGGGAATTTTTACACAGCACACAATGCTTGATGCTCTACATATGAAGAAGATTTAGTACAACTCAAATGAATACAATACCAAGCTATCCAAGGAAATACCAACTCAGAACATTTTAACTAGTACTTATCTGAAAAAAAGTTCCAAAGCAATTTGTATAGTTGTCAGTGGCACTGAATCAAAAAATGTTTACACGATAATACGAATGGCTAACAAACAACAAGAGCATGTACATGCAAAAGGAAAGATCAAAATGCATGTATAGCAAGATTAAGGACCATGACAATATTCCTCTAAAAAGTACAAAGTATATGACACTTAGAAGAATGGAAGATTACAAACGATGGAAAACCTTCAAAGCAAAATCAAATAAATAATGATATACACTATTAATATATGACACTTAGAAGAATGGAAGATTACAAACGATTGAAAACCTTCAAAGCAAAATCAAATAAATAATGATATATGCTAATGATAATATTTCTTCTTTTAAAATAAAATCAAACAGTTGAAAATAAGATTACCACTAAACATTAATGCATTTCTAAGGATTTCATCTTTTGAACAATACAACACTTAAATAAATATATACACTTGGAAGCAAATCCTACCTGGCCAAAATGCCATAGCACATCAGTAAGAGCATTGTAAAAGGCAGAGGATGTTGGAGAATCCATGCGTCCCAACTGATTAAAAGGGACCGTGCTTGTGACCAAACTTCTTGATAACCCATCAGAAGACCGTATGCAACACCGTAGACAAAGCTATCAAACAACCGAAGCTGTTCCAGTAATAGGGCTGCATCTTCAAAACTGTAACAGCGACTGCAAGAACAAGATTAAAGCTAGTTAGACACCATATAGGAGGCACATGCAAGGCTCATCTTTAATATTTTCTTCATTTTCGTTTTGACTAAAATGTATAAGGACATCTTTAGCTTACCCTCTTTTCTAGTATCAAAGCAAAATGAGAGGTTGTAAAATAAATAGTAGTTTCCAGATTTTTGCAAAACACGTGAAAGCTAGAGTTTAACTAGTGCAAATATAAATTCATACTGAAGTTAGCTACTTTATATTATCACGCAAAAAAAATAATTTCCAGCATAATGCAGCACCAATTTTGAACTTTCAACTAGATTGCCACAAGGGTGTATTATTCTGGCCAGAAAATGGCTAGACAGCATCTACTGGCAGACTACTAAGAACTGGAAATAAGATTAAGATGTACCTGCAAGCATTCAAGATGGCAGAAAATGTTACAACATTTGGCCTTACACCCTGCTGGACCATCTTCTGAAACAATTCCAGAATGAAAAACAATTCGTCGGACCTCCTTATCCAGACATCAGTAGCAGAGCGCCCTCCTCTAGTCACTGGATTAGCAGCCCTAACAATCTGGCCACAATAAAGCCCAACAATTCCCATGTCCCCAACTTCAGGATCCTCCTCAGTAAGAACCTTGGACTGGAAAAATGCATCAATTATTGTGTTGTATGTTACCACGTTTGGCCTGATACCCATCTCAGTCATATCATTAAGCAAAGATAAAGCCCACTCTACCAAGCCATTCTTGGCCAACGTGTCAATAAAAGAGCTGAAAAGAACAACATCTGGCTTCAGGCTAGACTCCTTAAAATCTAAGTAGACATTAAATGCATCTACATGCATTCCTGCCTTTGAATAGATATCTATCAAAGTTGAGTATGTTAGTACACTAGGAGCTACCCCCCGTTTCCTCATATCTTGAACGAGGAAAGAGACGACGTCCAAGCGTCCCTGCTTTCCATATCCACTAATCAAAGAATTGTAGGTGACAGTGTCCTTCTCAATCCCCAAGTCCTCCATCTCGTCGCACACAGTAGCAATTTCGCCATACTTTCCTGTCTTCACATAAATAGCCAGCAAGGTGTTGTAGCAAACTCGGTCCAATTGAATTCCCAAAGACTTCATCTTTTCACACAACTTGAGTGCCTCATCAAACTTCTTCAACTTGGCGTATCCATCTATCAATGTACTGTATGTAACAACATTTGGCTTGACATTGTTTGCTTCCATATCCAACAGAACCTGCATAGCAAGCTCCATGTTGCCACACTTGCAAATTGCATCAACAAACGTGTTGTATGTGTAAATGTCACGCCCAATGCCAAGATGGATCATTTCATCAAATACAGCACGAGCATCCTCCAAATGCCCTGCACGGCTGCAAGCAGAAAGAAGTGAATTAAACGTCTTCCGGTCTGGACACAGCCCATCCCGCAGCATCTGACGGAAATACCCAAGTGTGGACCTGAGGTCAACACCCCCTTTCCCGCAGGCAACAATCACCGCATTGTATGTAACCGTGGTAGGCCGCAAGCCCACGCCTTTCATCGACTCGAGCACCCCCATGGCCCCAGTTGCAAGACCGCTCCTTGCATATGCTGAGATGAGTGCAGAGTGAGCAAATACCGTGTTGCTATAACCCCTGTAATGCCAGCATCAAAAGCTCTCCTTGCAAGGTCCGGCCGGCCCATCTTGCCGAGCGCGCCAATGGCTGCGGTCAAAAGTTTGCCTTTGTCGACAGCACCGCTGCCAACAAGAGGCAGCGCAGCATGGAACACCTCGAAAGAACGGAGTGCGGACTTGTCCCTGTCGCCGAGCTCACGGAGGACATGGCAGTAGTCATCAGAAGCAACCAGCTCGCCCCGGAATGATGACAAGGCCGCGGCGAGCGCACGGCGGTCGTCGGGAACCACGCGGAGCAGCTTGTCGACGCAGCGCCCGGCGGCGGCAGAGGACGCGCGCGCGCCACGGTCCTGGGAGCCCGCGCCGCAGTTGCGCTTGGAGATGTTCTTTGTGGAGCGCGCGCGCCGGAACTCCGGGCCGAGCGCCGCCGCGGCGCGCTGGGGCTGCACCACCCACGGCGCGGCGGGGCCACCAAAGATCGGATTCTGGGTGGGCGGGCACGCCGCGGAGTGGGACCCCGCCGCGATGAAGGGCGGGCAAAGCGCCGTCGCCGCGGCCGACGCCGACGCAGCCGCCGTCGCATGCAGCCGCGCGGTGGCCGTGGCCGCCGCCGCCGAGTGGTGGGAGGCCGCCGCGTGCGTCTGCGACGGCGTGAAGTGCGTCGGCGGCGCCATCACAGCCCCCGCAAGCCTCCCCCAAGAGTCACCTCCTCGCCGGACACCCTACCGCATCCACCACGGAAGAAGGCAACTCTCCCAAACTTCCCAAAATCTCCGATCTTTCCCCCCACAAATCACGGACTCAACAACAGCAAAACCTCCCCAATCCAATCAAACCAAGCTAAGCCGGATACACCGGCTAGGGAATGCTCCAAAAAGGCGGGATTTTTATGGCCGGAGCAAGATCGTTCCCGCGTGGGGCGACGGCGACGATTACTGGGCCACCGCGCGCTGACACCACCATGCTAGTACTTGCGATTGATTTGGTGACGATAAGACTAGATTAGGCCTTTTTACTTAAAGTTGATTTATACTTAACACTATGTACGTAAATTAGCTTTTAAACAATGTTTTTTAAAGGTAAGATTAATAAAAAATTATAGAAAAAATATACTGAATTTAGTTGTATTGACTAAAATTATATACAACTATTTTTCTATATATATTATCTTTTATAGATACTTAAATTTTAAATATTTAAATTATAAACCATACACTATCAGCGAAAAAACCCATCCGCCGCGGGAATTGGACGGATGGCTGCGAAGAACACACTGCGCGCATAGGGTGGGAAAATTCTAATATGCAACGGTGATACAACCGACTTGATGTAACAAGCCAATGAGACTGTGACATGTGGCAATATACACTGTAGCAACCATTAAAAACAAATAAAAATATTGTTTCCATACTGCTATAGTACTGCTACAGTGAATTTTGTCCACGTGGCAGTCCCGGATTGGCTTGTAATACAAAGCTGGTTGTGTAATGGTGACACAGTAGAATTTCTCCGCGGGGTGGGGAAGGAAGGCGATAAGACGCCGGAGCAAGCAAGAAAAAAATTTGGATTGGTGTGTGCGTGTGAAAGATTTCCTCTATAAGCTATGCCTTTCGTACTGAATGGTTGATGTTATGATTCGCTGACTTGTGGGGTTGGAGGAGGTGGTGGCCCGTGGGTAGTGAGGGGGAGTCGGAGAGATAATGTGGGATGACATGTGAGGTCGGTGGAGCCAGTGCGGATGAGTCAGGTGGGCAGCATTTCGACCAGTAAAGTGCTATGGCCACTCGGTGGTCAGACCGTGCTTTTGCATGAAAAGTTGTGTGGCTATTGTATTTGTGGGGGTATGAAAATTTTGCGCACTCCCCGTCATCCTACGCTGTTTGGATAGTACTGTTCTTCCTGAGTTTCTCATAGAAATCTCGTGTTTGTGAGCTATCCATTATCAGGACAATTCTAAAGCTAAGGATGCGAGCATTAGAGATATTAGGGAATGACAGATTGGCATTTATGCATGTTGTGTAACCTATGATGACTAGAAACTACCTTAGATCAATCCCAATGATTCATCTAAGTTGTCTAAAATTATGTCGCGTAGGATGTTAGATGATAAGAAAGAAAAGGAGTGAGAATACCGAAGGGGTTGTATATTGCATGAAATAGAACAATTTTAAGTAAACTAAGACACACGATTAGATACTGCATTGAGTAGGGGTGAAAACAGATCGGATAATTTTTTACTGATCCGGACAAAACGAATTCAGATTGTCTCGGATATGATTTTCTTCAGATAATTCTCGTATCGGAAACGAATACAGATTTTTTTTGCCAGAAACGAATATGAAAACAGTAAACCTAATATCTGTCAAATACGGATACGAATACATATTATCCGGATAATACAAAGCCGGATATCCAGGGTTTCAACCCAATAGGCAATAGCAGCCGACGGCCCATCACTGCCATGAGCCCATGACTCATCGTACTATCATCCATGCCATGAGCCCGGCTGCAGTTTTTAGCATTATGTGTTTATCCTTCTCTATAAAGTTTTATAGCTAACTTTTTTAAGGTTCAAAGAAGGATGTGTTTTGATGATATTGTATTATGTAGCTCTTGAGTCTGGTCTATTTGCAAACCTAGTTCATGTCTTATCCTCATTAAATCATAAGATATTTTGGTTTTGCCCATCGGTTCTGGCCCAAATCTATTCATTTCAAGGATTGTTTTTACATTCGTGAAATGTTTGCCATGTTAGATAAAATTTACCTGTATTTATTTGCATTTTTAGTAATAGCTTCTAGTATTAAGACATGAAAATTTTCTAATTTTATTTTGTATAGGTATGTTTTCCTATAGAAAATATTTCTTTCACCTTAAGGGGGTGTTGGATGAGGGGGATATCCAAACATACCTTAAATGTGTGCGCTATGGACGTCTAAGCAACAGGGGATACTATCAAGCCAAAAGGAATATCAGATAGTTATGCTCATTGTTCTACTTTCAAACAAAACATAGAGTTAATGCCAGCAAGGAATGTCTAATACTAAGTGTTATGTTTCCAATAAACTAATTAATGCACCTTACTAGTGCTAATGTTATATATGGTTGATGAAAATATAAACAATTTATGAATGTTTGCATCAAGAGACAAGAGAAGCCCCTCCACGTACATCTTCTGGAAAGTAGAAGCCACATGTAGGAGCAGCTGCACCCGACGAGTTCTTCCTGGTCACACATCCATGCATGGATTCCTTCCACACACGCACACGCAAACTCACGAAAATGCGACGCCTGAGGAGAAGATTCAGGGCGATTTTTCTCGCCCGGCCGCGTTGCAACTGCAACTTGGCGGCGCCCATCGTACGAAGATCCGCATCACTGCTTGGTTTATGCCGTCTCTCCGGATGGATTTTTTTAGCAGATGACTTATGGCTTAAATATTTAAATTTTAGCTGTTTGTGAAAGATAGTATATAGAAAAAAAATAGTTGTATGTGATTTTAGTCGGTACAGCTGAACTCAATACATTTTTATTACAATTTCTCTATTGACCTCATTTTAAAAAACACTCGTTTAAGATGATACAAAAATAAGTCTAATAAAAGCCAAAAAGAACCCGGCCTCCGTCTGACTAACAAACGCACGCATCTACCTACCATGGCAAAAATATCTTGCACACGTTAATGCGCGTGTAAAAAGGCCACTACTCACAAGTTTTACGTCGTTTTATACACCTAAAAATACAATTTATATTTTCTTAAGGTTAAAAAATTGCTATTTCTAGTGTGTGCCAAAATAAGTGTGGTGTTGTCAGGATTTGGCCTAATTTTATAGATAATTGTTTTTGCGTGAGAAGAACTTGTACTAACAAGCAACAACACACATTATAAATTGAAGAAAACAGAAAAAAGATCAAGCTCGACCATGGGCCATCCCAAGAAATATATGTTCGATGATTGGATGCATATCACGATCTTAATCATTTGTTGGTGTGGCATGATTTGCGAGCTTAGTTTCTACTCAGTTTTAGAAATAAAATGGGAGAAGGTTAAAGAAAGCTTATCACAGAGCAGACAAATTGGTAAGTTTAAGAGAGATTGTTGTTATTAGATTTTTTCAGTGTGTTACATGCAGTGGAGCCAGCAGGGTGTCTGGTATGCAGGTTTAGAAATTTTCTAAGCGATATGTGCAGCATTTGGGGTACATTCATAGTACTTCTTGGTATGTACATTTCTTGAAACCCAGCCCACAATGAATGACCCGTTTGTGCCCCACATCAACCCATAGCGACAACCACCGGACCACTCAGCCCACCTCCATCTCCATTCTCTCCAATAGACCAATACCCTCAATTTCCAACCCTAATCTCTAACTCTTACCTCTCCGCCCCTATGGTGGTGGCTTTTGTTGGCTACTCAGCCGTCAACGCGACGTAGAGAGGAGTAGTGGGCACGTGCGGAGAGGAGGACTAGGAAGCGAAGGGGGCACGACGCAGGAGTCGTGGCGCAATGTGGGGGCACCAGGAACAGCATGCGACATGACACGCAACGCAGCAATGTCACACAATCACACTAAATCAAGGCTCGATTCTTGATTTCGATTTGATTTGGGATTCATGGAATGTTATGAACTTCTGATTGGAACGTCGTAAGCACGAGAATCGGGTGAAATTTGATTTCGATTTGATTTGGAAATCATGGACAATGATTGAATCAAGAGATGGGGTTAGCTAGCCCCGGTGGTACTCGTTGAGGTTCTCGTTATAAAACTATTTTGCACAGTATTAGCGCGTGTTCTATAATCCACAAAGTATTCATAAAATTGCAAAATATCTTTTCCTAAGAATGATGTGTATTCGAACTTATGTATTGAATTTATGAAGTTACAAAACTATTGTATAAGACTAAAATTATACGTGTGAAGTGTATACCCTCGTTATAAATTTATGATCTAAGAGCAACTCCATCCCATTAGTCATTTTTCCCTCTCTATTTCCTAGGATGAAGAGACTAGCTATTATTTTCAGATCTCTATTTGAGTTAGCATTCCAATAGCCTAGCTATTTGGGAAGCGAGTGAGGAGGCGCTCGCCAAATCTAGCTAGCGGCCGGGAGAAAATAGCGACTCGATAAAATGAAGAGGAGGATAAAGAACCGGTTGGAGTCTATTTCTTGAGTTATATTAGGTAAATATACAATAAAGAGCAGGATAAAAAACCAGTTGGAGTTGCTTTAAGCGTCACAGACAGAGATGCCACTGGTTACATGTTCTAAGCGTCACAGTTAGAGATGGTCCGAGTGGTTTAATAAACCTTTTGATTAGTCGATGATATTGGGTTCTGACTGAGAAAGGAGAGCCACGTCGTGTACGAACTCATGCCTGTGTTTATAATTCCGGAAAGCACAAGTACCAACATAGAAAAGCAGAGGAAAAATTACACACCGCCCCTCCATCCTCCTCGCCCTCCTCGCCGTCGTCCAAACCAAGAAACCCTCCTGTCGCTCCTCCGCCGGCGCCAGCGGAGTTCTCGTGCGCACGATCTCTGCGCATCCCAGTTCGATTCTTGTGGTAAGAGGCTTCTCTGACTTCCTCTTTTGGCAGTCTTCCTCTGTTTTCTTCTCCCCTCCCCTGTCGGCACCGAATGGAAGGGGAGCGCCGCCCTTGCCGATTCATTCCGAGATCCAGGGGCGGTGGCGAGCAGACACGGCGAGTTCCCCCTTCCCCCATCCCTGTTGGAGCGAGATCTTTGATCAATTCTCCACGGATCCATCCTGACTGGTGACTAGCATTTGTTTCGCTTCTTGGTTGGTAGGCCTGGATTGATCGACTGGTCGATCTCTCTTTCCCCCAAATTGGACACATCAGTGAAAAGTGTCATCTTTCGGGACAATTTTCTTTGGAATTTGCTTTTTGGAGTGACCAAAATCCTTTAGTTGTTTCCTGCGTAAATTTAGGGTTCATGGTTTCCCCCCTCCCTGATCATGTTTAGGTGACAAAAGATGGCTGTAGGTTCTGATTAAATGGAAGACCGTGAGGGTTCTGGGTTTGATAATGCACTGATAAAGAAGCCCCGGAGCACTACGGCGAGGAGGCCCAGGCCAGATAGCAATCCTGCTGTTGAGCAGCCAGACAATTCATCTTCGTCATCTATGTCATCTAGGAGTAATTCGAAGAGGTTGCCTTCAGATGAGAATGTCGCCTCTGACGGAGGGCTCCAAAGGCGAGAGTTTTATCTCAATGCTCCTTCACCGGAGCGTGCGTCGAAGCGTGTGACTGAAGCTGTTTTATCCCCTCCTAACCTTAGAAGCTCACATAAGACCAAGGGGAGCAACCAGCTGCGTTCGGAGGCCTTGGGTGGTGCATCCAGAAAGAGTGAGAGTAGTCATGGCATACATGTGCCAGCGGGGAATCATGATTTGTCAACCAGTGACAAGCCAAGGAAAGTGAAGCTCAAGATTGGTGGAATCAGTCGCAACATTCCGGAAAAACCAAACCCTGATATGCTGGATTCCAGGTCTTCGCCTGCAAAGCCTCCACGGCCAGGAGATTCGCGGCACCGGCAAAAGCATGATAATCAGGTAACCGCCAAGCTACCTGTTTCTTTTGTTTCATAGTGTACTTGCACCTAACTGAAGCATTATTTGATTCAAGAGAAGAAAATTTGCTAGCTTGCTGAAACCAAGTTCTAAAATAGAAAACTAGTTGATGTTGCTAGGACATAAACACAGACATCCGCACATGCAGTTTCTATTAAGATATTTGTTTTACCTCAAAATTTAGGCATTATACCTGTTCTGATTATCCATTTCCAACTTATGGTGTTATTCTTTGTGAATCTCCTTCCTGTCTTTACTTTGAGATGCTACGCATAATTGATAAGTGACTGAAAAGGATGATTTACTTTCAGACTGAAGGTACAAAAGATTCCAGTAGGTTGCCCTCTTCCCAATACAAGGAAACCAAAAAGGAGAGGGCAATTGAAGACACCTTTACTCCAGAACAACCAGCCAAAGTTCAGAGAGAACCGTCTTCAGATCCTGTCCGGAAGAGCAGGAGGCTTGCTAAGAAATCCATCTTGAACAGTGAATTAGATGAGGACTATGATACAAGTATTCTTGAAAATCTTGGAACTTCTGATGATGTTGAGGGTCGTATGCGTGAACCTAGAAACAAAGGAGGAAGTAGCTCTAAGAAGAATGCCTCGAAGAAAGTTAAAAGTAGGAGCACGGTGTATGATGCCGATAATGATTTTGTTACACCCCAATCAAATAGAAATGTCAAGAAAAGGTCGAGAGAATCTACTCGTGATGATACTGAAGAGGAACCTACCTCTGACAGTGAGCTTGAAGCCAAAGACAAGAAGCAAAAGGCAGTCATCGAATCACCTGCCATTGTTAGAAGTGAACCTCTCACAACACGTCGCCGTGCCCTTCAATCATGGATGGATGGGAACAGCAACAGTACCATTGAGTTCCCTGATGGTTTACTGCCAGCTCCTTCAAGAAGTATGTACTATCTATCCTAAGCTGTCTCGTTGTCCATTCTATTAACTAGAAATGTCCACCTTCAGTCTTGTGCTGATGTGGTTTCAAACATGTATCTGTGCCTCCAGGCAAGAAGGAAAAACTTTCTGAAGAGGAGATGCTCGCCAAGAAGGCAGAGACTGCTCAGCGACGCAGGATGCAAGTGGAAAAGGCCACTAAAGAAAGCGAGGTTGGAGAAATATTTGCTTACCTTCCTTTTGACTTAATGGAAAAGTTTTGATTTCAAGTTCTCAACATTGTTGATCTCTGCAGGCTGAAGCTATAAGGAAAATATTGGGCTTGGACTCCGACAAGAAGAAAGAAGAGAGGAAGCAAAAGGAGCGAGAAGAGAAGGTTAATTGCATCATTTGATCATGCCCTGTTGCGCTCTCTAGCATTTGTCCTGAACTTTTCTGATTCTGAACAAATCATGCTTTTTATGCAGGAGAGAGCAGCCAGAGCACAAAATCTGACCGCAAGCACCATCCGGTGGGTCATGGGGCCCACCGGCACAGTGGTTTCGTTCCCAGATGATGTAGGCCTCCCCAGCATCTTCAACTCCAAACCCTGCAGGTAATTAATCCTCACATCCTTTGCATTCTTGTCTTTGAGAGATTGCTATGAACATGCAGCTCGCGACAAACTCTCTCTCATCACTGTCATCACGCAGCTACCCTCCCCCACGGGAGAAATGCGCCGGACCGTCGTGCACGAATGCGTACCGGTACAGGGACTCCAAGCTGAAGCTCCCTCTCTGCAGCCTGAAGTGCTACAGAGCTGTCCACGGGAACGCTTGATGGGACGATGCTGGAAGCGCTCCAAGCTCCTGTTTTCGCAGTCGCATTCTGGTCCATGTATCGTTGAAATAAGATAGGATGATTAGTAATGGTGATATGCACATTTGTGCCTGACTTGATGGAAGAACCAATAAGCACCTGTATGTGTGCAATTATGCATAGTTACATATAGATTTGTAGGTAGAATGGTTTCCTTTATACTGCACCAGTTTGTTTACTGAGTATGTCATCAGATGTACCGATGTTATCTCATGTTGTCTATGTTTGTAGATACTAGACATACATAGAAAGGAGCAGAAAAAGCTAGTTTTCTTTCCTGAAGTTCGTTCAGTTGTTCACACATTTTTGAAAGAAAATAAGGATCGATTGCTCATGAATAAATCGGTGACCTAACAAAAACCTTGCATTTGTAAAGTGTGTGTGTGTGTGTGTGTGTGTCTAAACAAGTTGGTTGTTTAGTTCCAAAAAAAAAAAGAGGGAAAAATTGGGTGCATTCTCGGGACCTCTCGCTTACCCTAAGCGAGAATCATACCACTAGACCAGATGCCCTTTGATGCTTTGGTTCTCTTTTATTCTATATAAGTTCATTCATTTACCATAGAGTAGTCAACCGTAGACCACGGAATTTATTTATCACTAGATCGAGAAAGAAAACAACGTCTCGTGTTGTTCTAGTTGCATCATAACATCATCGTGCAGGTGCAGCGAGATTTCGGAACAAATCAAGCACTGGGACGACCTACGTTTGCTCTCTGACCTCTGGGAGAAGTCGCAGGCGACGCTTTGCAAGGCACATGTAGACACCGCAAAGTTACATCTCTTTTCTTGCTTTCTATCGCTAGGTTTGACTTCAGAACGCAGGGGCGGATCAGTACAGGGACTGGGACACACGCGTACAGACGTACACCTAATTTTTTTATATATAAAACACACACACACACACTATATATATATATATATATAGTAAGTATATTAGGTGTATATACTAATGAGTGGGCTCAATACACTTGGTTTCAACCCATCATCCCGTCCTATGGAGTTCCTCTCCGGCTCTCCCGATTGCTGGCCCAAGCAACAACCAACAACTTGTGGCGGGATGGAAATAGCCGAACAACCCAAGCAACAGCCAGCCAAAGGCAATGCAATGTCCTACCCCTCCCTCTCTGCCTCTCCGTGGTCGCAGCAGTCCCTGTGGCTGCGTCGAGCAGCGAGTCGGGGAGAGAGAGAGAGGGGAGTGGCGCAGAAACAACAGGCGGCAGCTGAGCATCCAACAGCCGCACATGCGCATCTCATTCTCAATTCCCATCTCCCAACTCCCCAATCCTAGTTAGACGCCATGTTTGTATTACCTTTCAACAGATATTTTTCTACGGTAAAAACTTTATCTTTCAAACAGAATATTTTTTAAGTTAGAGTTTATTAGTTGATTATAGTAAACGCTGTAACAGCTTTATTTATATAAGTTAAGGCCTATTAGTTAATTTATACTGTTCAAGAATGTTTTTCAACATAATGTTTTTTAAGTTAGACGCCATGTTTGTTTTTCTACTGTTCAAGAATGTTTTTCAACATAATGTTTTTTAAGTTAAGGCCTATTAGTTAATTTATCGTAAACGCTGTAACAACTTTATTTATATAAGTTAAGGCCTATTAGTTAATTTATACTGTTCAAGAATGTTTTTCAACATAATGTTTTTTAAGTTAGACGCCATGTTTGTTTTTCTACTGTTCAAGAATGTTTTTCAACAGAATGTTTTTTAAGATAAGACCTATTAGTTAATTTATCGTAAACGTTGTAACATCTTTATTTATATCGTATCGATTAAAATCGTACATAAATGTCTGTTTCTATAAGTTGGTACTATTTATAACCTAAAATCAAAAGATAATATGAATGGACCCTTAGTGTTATGTTGATTTTTGAAATGTAGACTGTACTACATTCTTAAATGATTTTTCAAGTGTTATGTTGATATAAATTACATAAAGAGTAAGCTAAGGAATAGGATGGTGGAGTAGTACTTAAATTATTGCTTGGTTACATTTTCTTGAACGAGATTTCTTGTGCAATGACATCATATATTACTTTGAAGCCTAGAACGTTGAGTTAGATTATAATATTCCTTAATTATTTGATATGTTGTCCCTAGTGATTTGTACATTGTTTTTTCTGTGAATTTTTATATTTTATATTTAACAATATTTTCGTAACTTCAAACACCTGCCTTGAAGAACGGCCGTTTGCACAAATAGCTGGTTTACGTAAACAGTTGACGGAAACGGACCCTCGTAGCCATGCAAACCCGATTTGAACGCGTAAACACACGAGTAGGAAACACACGGAGGAGCACTCAAGTGGCCTGGCCACCCATCCGCGAATTCGAGCCCTTTAAAGGGCGTTGCCGCAAAAACGCCAAACCCAAACAAATCGAAGGCTCGGGTATCCCTCTCGTCTCGTGGCGGCGGCGCAGGCGTCTCTCCCCTCCTCCTCCGACTCCGGCGAGGTCAGAGCCTCTCCCCTCCCCTGCCGATCGAATCCGTCCGATTCAATCAGTCCCTCGAGTCTTTTTGCTAGCGCTCGGTTCGATTGCTACGCGCCTTTTCACGGATCCTAGTTTTCTCTCCCCCCTAATTTGTTCAAGAACCGTCTGGATCTGGTTTTTGGTGTGGGTGGATCAGGCTCGCGCGGTTGATCCATTTTGGTGGGATTGTTTAGGACCTCTAGGGCTTGAGATTCAGGTTGGTGTGCGATTTAGGGGGACGGGATGGGCGGAATAATACACCTCCGATGTGATTTACGAGTGGATTTGATTCGGGAGGATGGCGAGTCGTAACCATGGGATCTGGTACCCATCCAGTGCGAAATTTTTGGCGAATAATACGAGGGTGTCCATTCACCTGTCATGCGAGGGCTATGCGATTTGGAGATTGGGGAATGGTTGACGGAAAGAACACATGGCTATGCGATTATGAGGTATTAATATTGATTTTGTTTGACGTCTCCTTTCTGCTGACCCTCCGAATCTGCATCGGAAGATAACGCTAGGATTACCATCGCCTCTAGATGGCGTGCAGCGTAACCAATGTCTCTGTGACTCCGTATGGCGTTCATTTTGGGCTCTTGTTTTAGGGTTTTACGGTCTGACATGCCAGCGGTTTTCTGATGCGTCACCCGCATGCTATGTTCGATGCTTTGCTTCCTAGGCTTCCACGCTTTGTTTTCTCGTTTCAACTTGGTTTTTGCCTTCCATTGTGTCTTAGCTTCTTGGATTCTAGAACATTTATGAAGAGTGTAATCTATTTAGTGATCATTTGCGTCCTGATGGGTGATGGCCTTGTGACTTATGTAGCTTCTCATACTTATAGTCTTCGCGCATCACATGCTGCCGTGACAGTGATTTCTTGATGACTCCATTGTTTCATAATTTTAGAGTAACTCATAGTTTCTCCGCAACAGTTAGTACATTACAATTGTATATTCTACTTTTCATTTGATATTCGTGCAACTCGTATAATATTCATCACGCATCATTGTGATTGCATTATATCTGCACCCATGCTCATATTTGCAATTGGCGAGCTATCAGCAATGACATTATAGGTTTTATGAGGTATTAGTATTGGAAATCTCCTGCTGTTGTGGGGGGGTCTATAAAAATGGATAAAGTAGCTCAGCGAGGTTCTTGCAGTTGTGGTTTGTATCAGTCTTCTAATGAACGCATCAGTCACAAAGATACAGATGTGTCGGTAGAGCTCACCTGTGTCACAGAGCTATAAGTGCATGGTAGCTAGCTTTCGGTCCTTTTGTTATCCCAAAACAGATAATTTCCTTGGCTAGGTGAAGATGTAAAATAAGCAAACCCTAATGCAAAAATAGCATAGTCCCAAGTATGCTACATATTTCCTTTTCGTTTGGGATTTGCTTTATTGGCAATCGGTTGTTTGTTTTCACTGTACCTTGTTGAATTTAAGTGAGCTTGCTTCTTTACCTTTGTTGGAGCTTGTCAACAACTTGTAAAATCTGCATTAAGTTGTAGAAAAGACCCACTGCTACTCATTATGGTGACCTGATACACTAATGATGTGGCCTTGCACAAGTCTGATGTTGTTATCTGTCTGGTTTGATTAAATGCTTCTTGTTAAGTAATGCTTGATTTGAGCGCTCATTGTTGCATATGCTAGGATGTTGAGAACTTGGGATACTTACCGTTGCTTTGATCATGGGTGATAGACTGATAGGAGATTGCTCCAACTAATTTGCTTTGCAGCATTTGTCGCTTTTTGTGACTACGATGGCTGTGTCTTTTGGGCATGAGTGGCAGGTTAGGTGAAGGGTACACTGTATACATTTGTTTTTGGGAAAATAAGCAATGATTGATGCTAAGGTTGGAAGCATTTGTTGTGTCACATTTTTTTTCTGTTCCATCTTAAGATATTGCTTAACAAAACTTGGACGATGGAATAGGATGGTATTAGGAGGCAAATGTGGGAATACAGGGAGTTGACTATTTTGGTAATTATTGTTCTTGAGACAGGTTGCTCTGGGCAACTGAGGAATCAAAACCCCTCTAGTCTGTACCATGTGTTAATATATGCTGGTTTTGCATAGCTTTATCTACTATTTAACATCTTGGATTCTTTAAGTTCATTGATTTTCTATTTAAGTTCTTCCAGTTTCACCTCAGTTATGCATTGAAAGTTGGTATCACTAATTCACTAGTCTTCTGTACAATTCACTCCAGTCACCTTTGGAGGTGTGAAAAATCTTAGTTGATGAGCTGTGTGTTATACTGTATGCACATGTCTGCATTTATTAAGAGTATCTTGCAGCCTCGGTGAAGGTATGATGGCTGAATGTTGCTGCCACGAAATCAGCTCACAGAATCTTCTCATTTGTGCAGGCATTTGGCATCTGAGCTCAACAGCAAGCAAATGGCAGGTGGCAGGGTTGCACATGCTACCCTCAAAGGACCGAGTGTGGTGAAGGAGATCTGCATTGGATTCACCCTTGGGCTGTTTGCTGGTGGTCTGTGGAAGATGCATCACTGGAATGAGCAGAGGAAGACTAGATCCTTCTACGACATGCTTGAGAAGGGGCAAATCAGCGTCGTTGTTGAGGAGTAGTTTTGATGTGTCAAATCTGAAGTTCTATTAAAGCCCTTGCTTCTTTGTTTTTGCCAGTTATTTCCAAAACTCTCTGGAGAGCAGGACAAAGTGAATGCCGTGGAGATTGTCATGAAAATAAGCACAGCCGTTTGAGAACATTGGATCTTGTTGAATTTGCTTCTTTCCTTGTCTCGAATATCTCAACTCATATCTGTCGTAAACAACTTAAGGATTGGATCTTGTTAAATTTGCTTCTTTCCTTGTCTTGAATATCTAAACTCATATCTGTCGTAAACAACTTAAGGGATGGATGGCTTCCCTCTGACATGAATATGGTTTAGATTTCCTTATATTCAGGACATCATTTTGAGAGTTAGCTTCATCCTCTTGTGTGAATGCAATGGTGGGCTACCTAACAGGTCATTTTAAAATTTATGTTTAATATTATTGTGAATGGATCAAGCACCATCAGTCTGACCTATAACTGGTGCTCTTTTATTTGGTGATGTCATTGGTTCGGTCAAGACAAGCTTTTAAGGTTTTCATGTGCCTTTCACCGTCGTTTTAGCATGCGTCAGGGATGTAATTGCTTTATTGTTTGATGTCAATTTCATTTTGCTTGCTTACATTACAGACATTAACAGTTATATCGGGCGAAGGGAAAAGAGCGGCAGTGTATGCTGATGCTTCATTGCAGTAATAAATCTTGTCTTTGCAGGTCAAAAATCCTCTTAGTTGTTGTACCCTAGTTGATGTGATCCTTTTCACCATGTCCCTGCCTAGG
This sequence comes from Dendrocalamus sinicus, assembly GCA_036346575.1. NCBI lineage: Eukaryota > Viridiplantae > Streptophyta > Magnoliopsida > Poales > Poaceae > Dendrocalamus > Dendrocalamus sinicus. The sequence goes on along the minus strand of CM070649.1, from coordinate 20,106,611 downwards.
AGTTACAATAGATGCAAGAAAACATACAACAACAAGAGAGAGCTGTCAGCAGGCAGATTCCAGAAGGAACTTCGAAACTTGGATTTGTCTCTGCTTGCTCTGCACTCAAGTTGATTTGATGCCTTTCAAGGGATGCGGATCCTAACTTGTAGGAGCCAGTCAGAGGCGTGCCTATACCCATGCTCCAAAGCCATCCAACGGCCTAACACGCCTTCCCCAAATCCCTGTTTCCCCGCTTTGCGTGAGAAAAAGTGGGTTATTTTATGTTTATAGATTAAATATTTGAATTTTAGCTGTTCGTGAGATGTAGTACGTATAGAAAAATAGTCACATGCGTTTTGACCGGTACATCTAAATTTAATATATTTTTTATTGTAATCTTACTATTGACTCCGTCTTAAAAAATATACTATTTAAACGTTAGTTATTGTAGACAGTATAGATATAAACTATATAAGCCTAATCGAACCCGCCCTTTAGCCTTAGGCCATGTTGACACCGCTCCCCTTGATAGTTCCGGCCGCCGCGGTTGGCCTCGCTGCTACTTGCCATTTGAGGTCCAGCTGAGGCGAGTGGCGTGTGCATCATGGCTAGGCGCGCACACCGGCCTTGACAGTTGGACGTAACCGCTCGATGTGGATGCAACGACCTCCACCGGTTGGGCCTTTGATTTGTTTTTTTTAATAAAAGGGTTTTCCCCAGCTTCATTAAGGAAACCGACATGGATTTGACGATGTACGCTGCATCTTGCGTTCAATTTGTGTCATGAAGTAGTGAAACCAGATTTTGTTCAATTTGTGTCGAACTAGATGTTCTTCTCTGTTTTGCCACAATTTTAGTCCTGTAGTACCGCCCCGTCGGTCCTTTCGCTGTTAGTGGCTGACCAGACTTGCCAACTCCATCGGTGTTAGCAGCGCGCTTGCTTTCTTTCTCATCGAGGAAGACGGCGCGAGTCCAATGGGAAACATGTGAAGTGATAGGACTATTGGTGGCTTTAGGTCCCGTTGGTATTGGTTTTTGCTTAGAAAAACTAATACAAATATATATCTTCTCGAAACGGCTTTTCTACTTCTCTCGCTTCTATGCACGCGCATACATATCTCCCTCATTTTTTACACCGCATATCTTCTTCTAAAAGCTATTTTTAATTACTATTAATTTTCAGCCAAAAATTATGAATCACACTAAAAACATCGGTACACCGCTTATCTCCTTCTAAAAGCTATTGTTTTTAACTACTATTAATTTTCAGCCAAAAATTATGAATCACAGTAAAAAAACCATCGGTAAAAACAACACAACGCCCCCTTAGTGAATAGGGCAACTGCACGCCCCTGACTGAGCTCGTTTAAGACAGGATCCGCGTCCCCTTTCAAGCATTCACTCACCTTCGTTTTGTGATTTGATATGAGCTCATAAAATCATCCAACAACTCCATGAAGACATGAACATAGCATCATCTGAGCAGCAATTTCAGCATGAACAACATCCAGAGACCACCACCAAATCTGATCAAGCACTTGAATTGGAGCACACAATTTTACATTGAACACTGGAAATAACATGATTACATGACATAGTTGACCAAATTACAATACATACATAGTTGACCAAATTACAATACATAAACCACAACCAAACATCGAAATAAAACCTTACAAAGCACTTGTAAGACAACAACACTTATTGAAAACATAAACATAGCATAGAGCAGCAAATTAAGCCTTGTAAGCCAAGTAGAGAGCAATTCTTCTTCTCGTCTTCTTGCCAAGAACACATAGTTCCTACAGCATAGGAGATCTTGATCCATCAAATGGATGCCGATGCCGGTGGCAGCGGCATCAGTACTGGAGCATGTGCGCGGCTGGGCAGGGGATCTGCCAGGGGCGGAGCAGCGGGTCGTCGGGCGGGCACTCCTCCTGGATGTCCATGGCGACGCCGCTGAACTCCTCGACGACGCGGAGCACCTCGTTGACGGACCGCAGGCGGTCGCCGAGCTCGGCGGCGCGCGCCCGGAGCACCGTGTTCTGCTGCTCGACGCGCACGTACTGGCCGGCGATATCGTTGGCGCGCGCCAGGACGCGCGCGTTCTCCGCCTTAAGCCGCGCCACCTCCTGCACCAGCTCGTCCAGGTGCTGCTGCTTCCGCAGCCGCGACCGCCGCGCCGACTCCCGGTTCGACAGCCGCCGCTTCTCCCGCCGGTGGTCCGCCGCCATTATGTCCGCCGAGTCCCCGTCCGACCCCGAAGCCCTCCCCGCCGGCGACAGAGACGACGACGACATCTTTGCACCAAATCTACTTGGCTTTCTTCCCAATTTGCTACTGCTGCTGCTACTATTATTTATCGCTTCTCCAAGAAGAAGCAAACGAAGAAGAAACAAAACAAGAAGCGACTAGTACTACTAGTAATGGCGGATTCAGGTCGGGATTAAGGCAAATTATGAGATGACATAAAACCAGTAGAGGAAAACAACTGAAAAGGAGTGGAGGAAGCAGGAGCGGCGCAGGTGAGTGGCAATCTTCATAAAGCTCAGAGATTTCGCCTCTGCTCGCTTCGACAAACCATGGCCAGCGAGAACAAAACCTCCCTCCAGCGCAGCAACACCAGAGAGATTTCACGCAGAATTCAACAAAAGGCTCGAGCTTCCGCCCAGATCTACCAAGACGACCGGCTCCAGGAACCCAAACAACCGGTTCTTGGACGGGGAAATTGGGGGCAAATCACGCGACGAACCGGGGATTCGCGGTATGGGTTTCGATCGGGGGAAGCTGATCTGCTCGAAACCGAGGGAATCGAGCAGAGATTCCGGCTAATGGAGGAGGAATGGATTGGAAGCTCGGGAGCGAAGGGCGTCCACCCAATCGTCGGAGGGAGGGGGAAGGGGATCAGACCAGGCTGGAGGGGTGGTTATTTATGGGCGAAGCGAGGGTGTTTCGGTAATTTTGCATGCAAGGGGTGTTTTGGTAAATTCCGTTTCCTTGTTGTTCCAGACGGATGGAGAGATTGGTGAAGGAATCTTTATTAGTCTGGTCCTAGGGGTGGCTTTCCATAGCACCGTAGGGATGAATCTTTATTAGTCTGGTATTAGGGCATCTCCAATGGTTATAGCTAGCAACTAACTATAAGACTTCCACATCATCTATATAGTACACACTAAAGTTAGCATTCTAAAGAACTATCTATAAGGATAGTTATTTGATGTTTACATGTACACACAGAATTTATGGAGGTCGCCTCTGCTGGTGCTATAGACTATCTCTAGAGTCAGAGAGAGTCTGTGTTCTCTTTCTTCATTTAATATCTTCCACGTAGGACAGTTGATGATATGGACTCTCTTGTAGATAGCTGCTATAGACCCATTGGAGATGCCCTAAGTACAATAGTATAGTCAACTAGTGGTTATAACACTTGTCTATTTTATTTATAGTTTTCAAAAAAATAGTTCATACAATAAGGTAACTATTATAATAACTATTTGGCCCCACGTGTAAGAGAATAAAATGCATATTTTTACGTGCTATAGCTAGCTGTAATTTAGTAGCCAGCTTCCTTCTCTCTCTTACTTTATCTCTCTGCCACGTAAGATTTGGTTGATATTATATTTACTATAGCCTGCTGACTAAACCTTATTGTACCTGCTCTTAGGGGTCGCTTTCAATAGCACCGCAGGAATGGAATTCGATTCAGTGTTTACAGTTTTTGGCTATAGCATATGATTTTTGGACTATTTATAAGGGAGAGTACAGAGTAATAGAAACTCATATACGAAATTAGCTGATATGAATAAAGTCACTATAGGTGGTGATCGATTCGGCTGAAAAGCTCATGGCTTATGGTCAAAAACTCTCAGAGTGGCTAAAAAAGCATCAGAATGATGAGGCTTATTTAGCATAATTAAATTTAAAAAAATTTAAAAATATAAAAAATATGTTAGCCCATTACGTATAATACAAACAAATACTGGAAAAAAAGGACCGGCAAAAAATCTCAACAAAAAGCCAAAAGTTCAGAAAAAGATGAAACTTATGAATAGTGAAAAATAAGCCAGAAGCCGAAACTGAGTTGATCAGTGCCATAATGTGTACTACAATTAATTTATAAATCCCATCTTAAAAGACACTTTATTTGAAAGCTAATTGGGGGTGGCTTTCCATGCACCGTAGGGATGGGATTCGATTCAGTGCTCATGGTTTTTGGCTACAACTTATAGTTTTTAGGTTATTCGTGAAAGAGTACAGAGTAATAGAGGCTTGCGTGTGATTTTGACCGATATAAATGAAGTCGCTATAGTGTGTACTATAATTAACTTGTAAAGTTCACTTAAAAAAAGAAGCTCAAGTTGCTTTCGCCTGTGGATGCCCTCAAATTTAAATTTGCTAGGCATACATACGTACATACAATGGGGGTGCCGAGTGTGTGATGCGTCGTTTTGGTAGCTTTCAGGGTTTAGTGGCTGATTGAATGATTGTAGTACTGTGTATCTTGGTTTGAGCAATGAACATTTATAGAGGTGGGAGACGGGCTGTACTTTTTTGGGCCAGCCCAAATTAAAGCACGGCTAGCCTAGTACGACCCAAGCATGGCTCGGCCCAACACATGCTGGGTCGTGCTGGCACGGCACGAATGGTGGACAGGTTGGGCCTGGAAAGTTAGCACGATGGGCGGCACAACACAGCCTAGTGTGGCGTGGCATGCTCAGGCCGGCCCCGCCTAGCGAGCACAGCTGTCACACCAGCGCCGGCAGCCTTGCCTCCCGCCTCCCATTGACATCTCATGACTCACGGTCATCCCGCAACACAAGTCATCACATAGCAGAGAGAGGGGGAATAGAGGGGAAGGACTACCGGAGGGAGAAGATAGCAGCGTCGTAGCCGAGTGCTCTAAGGCCATCAGCGATGGTGCGGCGAATGTCGGCCTTCTTATTGCCACACGTTGAAGCAATTGTAGTGCCCGCGCGAGGGACGCTCCACAGCGGTCGCGTCCTCTATAAAGCTGAGCACCATCTGGTCCTAGGCCCCTAGGGCCAAGGCCAGCAACCCCGTGGCGCCGACGAAGAGCCCCACGTTGTCATGGTTGTAGGCCCACAGCCGATGGCGACATTGGAGACCGGGATGGAATCGTCGAGTGTGAGCGTCTCGGTTGCAAAGTCACCGACCTCGTAGAGGGCAAGCATTGGTGGATTTGCGGCGGGCAGTGTCGTCAAGGTCGCGACAGCGCTGGGAGTCGCAGGAGATGGGAGTGGAGCCGCAGGGAGGAGGGGTGCCATAGGGAAGGGAGGGAGGCGTCCAGGGGAGGAGGGGGCGTCGGGGTGGGGGAGGGAGGCGGCGGGGAGGGGACTGGAGGGAGGAGAGGGGTGTTGAGGTGGGGGTGGCGGCAGGAAGGGAGGCAGCAGGGCGCCTTAGTGTAAACTCTTGTCGTCACTCCCCTAATCCTCCTTCGACTCCAACTCCTGCTAATACTCATCGACTGTCACCAAGCATGGGAGACTACGGCATGGATGATCGTCATATGGACGGTACAAAGGGCTACGAGGAGTACCAGGGCGGTCTGGAGCCAATGGGGACTCCAAAATTCTCTTCCATCCATGGACACCAACATTGGTGGGTCTAGACGAAGGGCGAATTGTTGGAAGCACATGACCTGGAGCCAGGAAATCCGAGACGACGAAACAGTAGAGATCACAACTTGTAATTATTGCAATGCTAAATCAACTGCTCGTACAGCTGTAGGGACAGAGTACTTAAATCGGCACTACAAAGCATGTTTACGCAAGATAGCGAAAAAGTTTATTAAATATTTTGGTTCTGTTTCACACTTGTATTGCTTTGCTATCATTTTCGATTCTATAAAAAAAGTTGATAAGTTTACAGACTAGCATGGAGGGAATAAGTGAATGCCTTGGCTTTGATTATTTAGAAACTTTCACACATGTCAAAGAGGAGTTTTTTTCGTGTTTTCTGTATGTATCATGATAAATATGGTAGCAGCAAAAGATCAGATGCCTCACAGTAGACGCAACAAGGAAAGACAAGATTAGTATAACACTTTTGGAAGAAGCTAAATGACAAGTCTACTTTTTCATCCTCCCAGTCTCAAGCAGCCTCTAAGTGGAATTTTGTCTTGGAGGTGAATCACTACTTGGAGCATGATTTTACAAATATTGATCCTGATCTTACTGGTGAAGGCAAGATAGACTTGCTCTAATGGTAGAAGAACAATAAACGAATATTTTCTGTGTTGTCACATTTCGCACGGGATGTTCTCCTGGTGTCGGTGTCCACCGTCTCTTTAGAAGTGACGTTAAACACGGTAGGGAGAATAATCGAAGAAGGAACATCATCCCTTACTCTCAAGATAGTGGAGGCAATTATATGCGCTAAAGACTGGGAATTAACCAAAGAGCGGCAACAGTATCAACTGGAGGATCTTGAAATCATACAAGCGCACGCTGATCTCGAACGCATGAATGACCTAGACATTGATGAGTAGATACTATGTACGCATGTTGTTATAGTTAGTATGTACATATATTGTTACTATACTCTTTTCTTTACTCAGGGAATCTCACTCTAGAGCGTATGGTTTTTAACGAAGTAGTAATATTGTATTTTTAAAATACCAAGGAAATTCCACTTTTTTTCAAAAGATTTACGTCATTGTATGCCATGTTTTTATGCAACTAATTCAATTTGAACTAGTTTATAGCGAGGCGGGTACGAAAGAAAAGAAGATGGCGACCGTTGCCACCATCGTTGCTGTCGCCTTCGTCATGTATAGTTACTTCGGGCTGGGTTTAGACTGGTACAACACGAACGCCGATACGACGGGCTTTAGGCCGTGCTTGGGCCTGACCGGAGGCGAGGTGAGTTGGCACAGCACGGCATGGTGAAATAACTGGGCCGAGCCGGTATGGTACTAAGTACGGTGGGTCCGAGCTATACCGATACGGTATAGCCCAACTCCCAGCTCTAAGCATTTATGTGGGTGTACTTTTACGTTATGTCAGGTTAACTAGTTAGTTAACAACCTTAATTCGGCGAGAGTTTGTTCGTAGTACGCAGTTGATGTGCTGCTTTATATTATTGTAAATCATGTTCTTCTCAGGGTGGATGCATACGTTCTCGAAACAAAATTTTGGATGCATATAATTTGTCTCTTTTCCTTTAGCTTTGGGTCAAAAGTAAATTCGCGTAAATTTAAATATGTCCTTCGATTGAAACAACTATACGCCCCCTCAAATTCTTTATCCTAAGGTGCACAAGCACAATAGATCACTTTTTCTATGCACTCGGTTCACATGGGCCACTTGTGTCTCATGGAGCTCTAGGTATCGATTCCAAGAATGCCCGTGCAAGGAATCTTGCGCTTTTTCCAAAAGTGCAATGGGAACCAGCTAACCCAAGTCACGAAAGGCGATTTGCTCTTGTACTTGATTGGATATTTTTCCTCTCCCTTTCAGGCTAAGTTACCTCGCACGAATGTTGGTGCACGTGAATTCAGGGTAGGATGCCATGAATCCCTATGGTGGAGATCAAATTTTAACAAATATAACTCCGATTTTTCTCTAAACATTTACAAACCTCACTTTGGGCTAAATTTCAACAAAATTCCCCTTATCCCAACATGCGTGATGTATTTATATTTGAGACCGAGTGTTCCGGTAAAACCGTACAACATAAATATACCTAAAAATATCAAGTCACAAAGCAAGGACACGTCTATATGAGATTAAAAAAATAGTACACCAAGAGAAGTACATTGGCAGTAGTATATGGCCCTGTTCTTTTGTTTTGGCGGCTTTTAACTTCTCTCGACGATCATTATGTATTAGAGTAATAATTATAGTCTAAAAGATTAAACCCTATATTTTTGTGGAAGGCAGCAGTACATAGTTGATGAAGATATCTTTGTACTGTAGCACTATACGTCAACTACAGTTAGCAGCCATCTTGTGGGTTCAATGTATCTCCTTAGGTACTAAGGTACTTCCTATCCAAATGAAAGTTTCAACTTCTAAGAAATCATGAACCGAGCACTGCATTCCGACTTCTAAGAACATGTTTAGGCTCTATCCTTTTAGAATACGGTCAATAGTTTTTTATCTATAGCTAATTTATTTCTTTTTGAGACAACGGTGAACGATGTAGACATGGCCTTAGTGCGGGAACCAAGCACGGCTTGGATGGAAAGAGCTCACTCGCGTGAATCCGAGTGCATGACGCCTTTCTTACAGCGAATGCTAGAACTAAAATTAGTTTTTTAGGAAAAAACACAAATGCAAAAAAAATCCATAACATTTACTCCTCCTCCTTCCAATTACTCAAAGAACCCATGGTTCCAATTTTGAAAACAAATACTTCACTTTGCTGTGAAAAATGAAACATTAGTGGTGATCGGTATGGCTGAAAAGCTTATGGCTTATGGTTGAAAATACTATAGCTGGCTGAAAAAAACAATATAGCTGACAGAGGCTTATTTAGCATAATTAAATTTAAAAAAAATTAAAAATATAAAAAATATGTTAGCCCATTATGTATAATACAAACAAATACGGGAAAAAAAGAACTGGCAAAAAAGCTCAACAAAAAGCCAAAAGTTCAGAAAAAGACGAAACTTATGAATAGTGAAAAAAATAAGTCAGAAGCCAGAAGCCGAAACCGAGTTGATCAGGACCTAAAAGCACCCGGGTTTCTCCATGCACAATGGCACGTGTTACCCTGTTAGCGCACTAGGTAGATGGGATGGAATATTTTCACCAACAATAGTCACTCCAAATTGTTAACTCAAAATAAATGAAATATTTTATTTGTTGTCATGTATAAAAATTAGAGGATATTTCCAATTGACTTTTTTGGCCAATACCCCTAGTATACTAATCACTCTCCAACCAACGTAGAAGAAATTTCTACCAAAACCCATATAAGAAGAAACAAAACATCACACTCACTCTATCCCCAATACTTTGCTAATGGTTTCATATGAGTTCAAGAACACAAAAACAAACTCCATAGAGAATCTCTCTCCCAATTCATGACCATTTGGAAAATAGTACATGGGAGGATGAGTCCAAACTAATACTAGACCACAAACAGATGTGTGAGCTGGAGTTTTTCTCTTTAATTTATCATTTCTTGTAGAAAAGACAGAGAAGGTAAAGAAGACAAACATAGCCACCTCAGTTACCATTATGCAGGTCTTGATTGTGGGCTCCACCTCCTTGAATGTGCCTCCTCCATGATTGATTGATTGATTGGGCGCAAAAGGGAACATTTTGTACCTAACTTGTGTAGTAGGTTTTCATACAGTGAAAAATTTGCGGTAGTAGGCCTGTTTGGGATAGCTCCACCACCCAGATTCACCAAATCCAGATCCGATTCACTTTTCCAAGCCAGTTTTCCACCGTGAATCGTTTGAATCTAGCTGATTCAGGTGGAGCGCGTGTGAATATACCCACCATGCCACGACACACCGGTTCGCTTTGCACTTTCGTCGCCATGCTTCTCGCCGCTTCGCGAGCCGCCGCTTTTCGCGCCGCCGCGTCCGTATGGCATACTCACATTACGCACACACGCACATACAAGCGACCTTTCCATAGCATATTTTTCATTTTGCTAGAATAGAGAGAGGGAGCTGTCAAACACTTTGATGAATAAATCTATGACCATCCACGCTTTATAAAATTTTTGTTTTTTCGCATGTTCCCATACTGTGTTAGAGAGTGGATAAATCACGATCATTTAACTCACGCTCTAGGTGGATTTTAACTTGGAATTGTATACATATAACTTCACAACTATACCGAGAGATGGTTTCATAGTAATTTGGAGTTTAGGGGAAGAAAGAAAAAATTACCCTACACCTGACTTATATATTTGTACTGTCTTGATATTGTACATTTCATATGTGTTTAGGATGTTGTGAATTTATCACATAAGATTCTAGCATTTAACTTGTTGAAAATTATCACTGGTACTTTTATTTTTCACCACAACTAATGATAAATGGTAATTAGCACCAAATTATATGTCTATATGGTGAATTTCTACAAAATTAATAGTATAATACGAACATTAATTTTTGTAAAAAAATTGATGGGTCATAGCTTCATAGGTAATTTCTTAGTAAATTTTGATATGAATAATAATAAACTTGTAAAGTCGGTGGGCATCCACCAATGCACATGCATGCAGCCACATGTTCCTGTTAAACAAAAATAAAAAAACAATGCTAACGTGGTACACTATTGCAAGATTCTCAGGTACATTATTGAATCAACCTTTGTTTTCTGGACCTGTCCGGACAGTACGCCTCCTCATGTTTTCGCCAATTGATTGGTCCACACAAGAATGGGGCACTAAAACGGCCAAAGGAATTTTAATGTTAACATGGCAACAAAAAATGTCACTTTTCGGGACTGTATCTTGTCATGGATTTTATGGCATGGTTATAAAATTTTAATCAGGTAAAGTATATATTGATTATGCACACTATGATCCGACTTGTGATACGTGAATTGATGTAGTCTATTGATGAAACAACCAGAGCATCGGTGCTATTGAGGTAAGACTAAGAGCCCACTATAACTTAATAAGTTTTCTTGAGGTTATGTGATTATGCCCCTCTTTCTATTAGATTCTAATATGCCATGAGTCAAGACGCGCGCTGGGTCACAACCATTTTGAGAAGAAATAGGAAAGGCCTATATCTCAAGTCTCTTAGAGTGTGTTTGGTTACTGGGATAGAGTGGGATGGGATGGGATGAGGATGTGATGAGATAGTTCCACAAAAAAAGTGGAACCACATGGTCCAACATCTAAGAAGAATATTCTCTAGATTTGCACAGGCTTATCCCACTTTGGACCATTCCATCCCACCCCATCCCTCAAACCAAACACATGGATAGACTTAGTTAAAGGAACCATCTCATTCCATCCCACCCATCCCAGCAACCAAACACAAAGACATCTTCTAATTAAGATGTTTAGTAGATGATATGTATTTCATCATCTTTAACATGACATGACAAAAAAACCGATCATATATATTGCATTATAGTGACTCTGTTTACCAAAGAAGCGCTTAATTTTTCCATACATTTATTTTTTTAATGATAAATGGCGTGTCTAGAACCAAGTTCTTACTTGGCAAGCTAATTATTTTCCGCTTGGCAATGACACTGACAGATTTGTATTTGACTGCTGGAGTAAACGTTAGCAACAATTACCATTTTCTTAAACCTACATATATGATTTTGTGAGTTCTTTTACCATTCTTGGGAGGTACCATTTTCTCCCCTGCACCGTATAGTGGATTCTAGCATTGTGTTGCCTGTGCTCCACCCACTTGCTAGTGACAGACAAGGCAGTACCACCAAGTGCCCGACGTTTTCATCCATTAGGGCTGCGATCAACGTTGCTTCCGAACAGTGGTGGAGGCTTATTTGGCATTATTCATAAGTTTCGTCTTTTTCTGAATTTTTGGTTTTTTGTTGAGCTTTTTTGCTGGTTCTTTTTTTTCCGTATTTGTTTGTATTATACGTAATGGGTTAACATATTTTTTTATTTTTAAATTTTTTTAAATTTAATTATGTTAAATAAGCCTCATCACCATTCTGATTTTTTCAAATTAAACAAGAGTTTTATTTAAGCCACGCTTTATCATGTTGATCTGTGGTACTTCCAAGGACAAAAAAACTCTAATTTTGTACAATCATTTTGCAGAGAGATTGATATGAGAAAACCAAAGCGATTCTCCCGTTGTTAGCAGGGGCGGATCCAGGACAAAATTCGAGAGGGGGTACACCCACAAAACCAAGTATACCAAATTGCTGGCCGGCAAATAGCCTTGCCATTTTGGGCTTCCAAAGACAACGAATGGACTCTACATTCATTATATCACATATGAGTGAGGGCCTTTTAGTTCTTGTTATATACTCGCGATTGAGTGGCGGCTTTGCCTCACTCGGATCTCTTTAGGTCCGCCCCTGGTTGTTAGCTCTTTATACTCTCATATGTTCTTCCTTTCTGACCCATTTACCGCTTAGTTCTTGCATGCTTTTAGTGACGGTCATATCGGTCAAACCCAAACCAAATTCATGTTAGAAAAAGTTAAGGCCAAGAAGAAAGAAACTGTCTAGAACAAATAAAGGTAAAGCAAAAAAACAAAACAATTATACACGAGAAGAAGTGTCCTAATTGACCACCAATTCTCTTGGATCTAAAACAATGTGCTCTCCCCTCTCCCTCAAATACTAGTAGCTCTTCAAATACAATGGTACCATTTCCCCCCTAGTCCTGCTTGCTATACCTTTTGCTGCATGCATCGGCCCATAATACATAAAATAACACTTGATTTCAAGAGGATTATCCAGCATCGATCAATTAAGTAAATTAAGTGTTAGGCAACACAATGTCGAATTGAAAATTTCTCAGCAATCAGAGCGTGCCACCTCTTCATATATCCTTTGCTGGTACATGTTTTTTTACTTAATTTTCTCGTGGTACATCCATCGCTCTTAAAGTAAACGCATGTCTCGCTCTTGATGGTGCAAAAAGGAGCTTTGCTAAGCTGCCACTAAAACTCTTTCTTTTCCTTCCACAAACTACTTTCTACATTCTTTCCAACTGGCATTCTTCTCAACACTAAAATAAGAGAAAAACCTAACAAAGTTAGGATCTACGGCTAGAGAACAAAATAATGATCACAATCTGCATGAACTAAAACAGGAAGCACACAATTTGCATACAATATATACATAAAACAAGACCAAGAAACTATCTTTATTAAGAGACTATCAAGAAACTAGTTAAGCATGGAAAGATTCTTTTTTCTGGTAATAGCATGAAAAGATGTGATTGATACACCTAACGTTCTACTGCTAAAAAAGGCATGCGTGACTAGTTCTCCTAATTAGAGCTTAATTAGAATGACTAATTAGGAAGGCTGAATGAAAAGGAAACTAAGGAAAGAAGCTCAGAAAGTCATGTGGGCCATGGCAGGAAAGAAACTCAGAAAGTCATGTGGACCACGGCCCATATTGGGTTCTAAAAGCTGAATTTTTTATGGTACCTAATTTTAAATATAATATTTTTTTAAAACAAGGTCTACTAGTCGATTGTAGTATATACTATAATAAATTTATTTATATTAATTAAAATTATATACGGATTTCTCTCTCTTCATATGACTCTCTCTAAATTGTTACTAGTTATAAGTTAAAGTCAAAAACCACGCAGAAACCAGCCAAAAAGCACCATAAACGTGCTTCAACCTTCGATCCAGGTGGGTCCCACGGTTTGGGAAATTTGGGCCCAGTGCTCCAGCGGTGTTCGATGGTGACGGTGATCTCCCAGGTGCATGCACCCATGTATTGCAATGCCTTTTTTTTATGCCTTTTCCTGTTGGTTTCGACAAACCAGCCAATAACCCTACTTGGTTTTATTCGATTACGCCTGGATGGATAATCGAGTTAGACCAGAATACGAAGTTGACAAAACGTGGGCTAGCTGCGAACAAGGACAACGTTGTGGAAACTATTTGTATGCTCTACAGAAAGGGGAACAGATAATTCATGTGAAAACATGGCCATCTGCTGCAGGTTACAGCGTGAGCGTCTGATCCAGAGCGTTCATGGCCATTAGATCTCTAATTCAATGGTCCTAAATCTAGATGATAATTAGGAAGAAAATATCCGAATAATGTTTAATAAAACCCGATGAATAGCTAGCTTGTAATGCAGCTAAAAAATGTGAACCATCAAAAACCACCAAAAGCAGGCACATACATCACTGCACTGCTCGGGCCGAGCTCACTACACTTCGAGGGCAAAACAGCCCAAACCCAGCCCACTTCAGCTCGGCCCACTTAAGCTTCCCGCCACGCCGCGCCCTCCCTTCCCGCCAAAACGCCTCCTCTTATCCCTCTCTTCCCGCCATTTCCCCCGAACCCTCCCCTTCTCTGCCTCGCGCCTCCGCCGCCGCCATCGCCGCCGGGATGAAGACTGCCGACTTCGCTGCCGACAGGGGTACGTGCTGTCCGCCCTCGCCTTCCATAAGTTCCTGGAGCCGCTTCTTGCGAACTTCTACCACGCGTTCTCGGAAGCTTAGCTTCTAGAGTAATCTTGTGACGCCGTTGTGGTTGTTTGTTTCTGCAGCTCTCGCGAAGGACTTCCTGACCAACTTCGCCGGCCCGCACGGCGAGCCCAAGTACCTGAATATCCTGGTAACGATCTCTATCTCGAGTTCTAGGGCCTTAAGGATATGGATTTTTTTTCGTTTCTTCGCACTGATTTGTTGATAAGTATTGCTCCTATGTTTTCTCCAATTCCAGCAAGATGTTGCAAACCGGAAGACCCGGGCGGTCCGGATCGAGCTGGACGACCTGTTCCATGTACGAATTCCCCGCCTCGACACGATCTAATTTCCTTTTGAGCTAATCTGCGGATGCAAAATCTAATTTTGGGTGTGAAATTGGGTGTGTTGCGCAGTACAAGGATGTGGACGAGGAGTTCTTGCAGAGAGTCACCGAGAACACAAGGCGCTACATCGGCATATTCGCGGAGGCCGTGGACGAGCTCATGCCGGAGCCCACGGAGGCGTTCACCGTCGATGAGGATCGGGACATCCTGATGACGCAGCGTGTGGACGAGGGGGGCGATGGCGGCGCTGACAGCACGGACCCTCTTCAGAGGATGCCACCGGAGATCAAACGGTTCTTGTGAGTATACTGCCCCAGTAAGTTTCCACTTAGTTTCAGCTAAATTTGTTAGCAAAACGGACTGGTGGCTATGATTCATATTGGAAGGAAAAGAGTTTAACATGTTATGAAGTTGAAAAGGCAAATTATTGCTAATTATTACATACTTTAAATGGTTTTTTGAAAGGTGCAGTGCGATGTGTGGATAGATACTTTAGGCATATCTGGCTTGATCATGTTAACAATAGCAACCTCCACCAGCTGACTGGTGCAAAGAATTCGAACCTGGCCTGCAATAGTTTGTGCTTCCATGGAGATTGTAATATTGTAATGTGATGAGATATTTCGATGTGATCTGAACATTTCCATCGTATGTTCTTGCTAAAACTTCCTTGGTGCTCTTATATGTGCTTTTTTCTACTGCTATCCATTTATTTATTTTTGATGGAACAACTGCTATCCATTTATGGGACGTGTTGATCTTTTATCTAAATATGAAGTGGTTTTGACATTGCAGTGAGGTCTACATCAAGGCATTCTCAAAGGTGACTCCACTCACCATCAGGCAAGTGAAGGCATCCAACATTGGGCAGCTTGTCAAAATATCTGGAATTGTGACTCGCTGCTCGGATGTGAAGCCATTAATGCAGGTTGCTGTTTATACATGTGAAGAATGTGGTTTTGAGATATACCAGGTAATACATCTCTTTTCCAGGTTTTCTTTTTAATAAGCAGTCTTGACTCAGTCATCCTAGACTAGTTTAGAATGTATTTCCCGTGAGCATTTTGGATGGTATTTTTTTAGTACATGGTAGAATGAATGTACTATTTGTCTTTACTCAGCTGCGGAGCTGGTAGTTTGTTTGTGTGCTGAGGTTTATTTATAGGAGGCTCCTGGAGGAAAATTTATAGAATCATCATTCAAAAATTATTGTTTTGAATTTGACAGGAAGTGACTGCCAGAGTCTTCATGCCCCTCTTTGAATGCCCATCTCAAAGATGCAAGCTGAACAAAACAAAGGGGAATCTAATCCTTCAGCTGCGTGCATCAAAATTTCTGAAATTTCAGGAGGTAATAACCTTTCTCCATAATCTGGTTAACAAGACTATCTATCTTTAATGGAAAATGAGGTCCAAATCTAAGCATTTCAGTTTCCACTTAGTCGTAAACCTGCAGCTTTTTCTTGCAGGTGAAGCTCCAAGAGTTAGCAGAGCATGTACCAAAGGGCCACATCCCACGTTCTCTGACTGTTCATCTTAGAGGAGAGCTGACTAGAAAAGTAAAGCAAATTGCAACGTACTTTTGCTTTGAGCAGTTTCTTTGTGTTGCTTTAGGGCCATATAAGTCACTATTTTCCATTAGATCCAAGAGTATATTTGAAAGAAAGTTGCCTTAAGATTTCTGTTCTCAGTTTACTAAATGTACAGGAACTAAATGCTGATATTCAGCAATCTATCCAAGTACTAAATGTTGTCATTATCAGGTTGCACCTGGAGATGTGGTTGAGATATCGGGCATTTTCCTCCCCATGCCATATTATGGATTCAGAGCCATGCGTGCAGGATTGGTTGCTGACACTTACTTGGAAGCAATGTCTATTACCCATTTCAAGAAAAAATATGAAGAGTAAGGCATCTCAGCCTCTTGCCCTGCAACCTAATCACCGTGTCCTTAGCATCTGTTTGACACTGACAATTGTAAACTGTTGCAGATATGAACTTAAAGGCGATGAACAAGAACTAATTGACCGATTGGCTGAGGATGGTGATATTTACAATAAGTTGTCGAGATCCTTGGCACCTGAAATATTTGGCCATGAAGACGTCAAGAAAGCACTGCTGTTGCTACTTGTTGGTGCACCTCATCGGAAGCTTGCAGATGGCATGAAGGTATGCATACTGCTAGGAATTGGAATAACTTGCATTCCACAATAAAGCTTTGCTTTCTCCAACTGCTCACACATTCAACATTACTCTGAGCGTGCAGATCAGAGGAGACCTGCACATATGCCTGATGGGAGATCCTGGTGTTGCAAAGAGTCAACTTCTAAAGCATATCATCAATGTTGCTCCAAGAGGAGTGTATACCACAGGGCGTGGGAGCAGTGGTGTTGGTCTTACTGCTGCCGTCCAGAAAGATCCAGTGACGAATGAGTTTGTCCTCGAGGGAGGGGCACTGGTAGGATTCAGATCTCATGATGACATTTGCAGTGTATTTCATTGAGTTGCCAGTCAACTGTAAGCAAGTCTGCCTGTCTGTTTACAAGTCCCAACTTGAGCTGTTCAGAAAATCTGTTGTTAAAAGTTGCTTAGACACCAGTTAAGATTTCCATGCGTCTTACTGGTAGTAAACATTTCATTCCAATCTTTTGTGGAATCACCTGATGAATAAGTCTCTGTACTGTGGTCTTTGTGGGGCTGTGGTAGTTTTTGTTTTTTGACTGCTTTAGGACAGCATCTGCTTTTAGGACAGCATCTGCTTTTGCTTTAGGACAGCATTAGGACAGCATCTGCTTTTAGGACAGCATCTGCTTTAGGACAGCATCTGCTTTTAGGACAGCATCTGCTTTAGGACAGCATATTGACCGCTTTAGGACAGCATCTAGGATAGCATCGTAGCATATGCTTGGCTGGTTCTCACCTATAATTTGTATCCCCAACCCTCAAAGTTGGTATGGCATTTATGTGAGCAATAA
This sequence comes from Dendrocalamus sinicus, assembly GCA_036346575.1. Classification (NCBI taxonomy): domain Eukaryota; kingdom Viridiplantae; phylum Streptophyta; class Magnoliopsida; order Poales; family Poaceae; genus Dendrocalamus; species Dendrocalamus sinicus. The sequence continues at coordinate 20,089,220 of CM070649.1, read as the reverse complement.
CAAGAAAACTTGCCCCATCTCCTAGTGTCATCCTCTCCATGAGAGTAAGGATCTTGCTATCACCAAGAGCAAGAGTCCAATGACTAACAAGTGGTATCGAGCCTTAGTATCTTGTAGCCCGAGCATCTCTGCTCATCTCCTTCTCCGCCTCGCAGGCCCAACCCGAGCAAAGCGGCGGCTCGGCCGCCCCGCACTCCTCCGGAGGCGGCAGCGGCTCGTCGGGCGGCTCTCTCCACGCAACGCCCCCCGAGCGCGCCATGTCCGCAGGCGCCTCGGCCGCTTCGCTCGCCTCGAGCATGCGGCGTCGTGACGGCCGAGCTTCGCTCGTCAGAGCAGCGGCGAGCGAAGCGGCGGCAGAGACGCGGCGCGGCGGAAGGGGCGCTGGGCCGGCGGCGGAGCGGGCAGCAGCAGCAGCGGAGAGTGGAAGCGGCGGCGGCGAGATGCAACGCGGCGGCAGCGGCAGCGAGGTCAAGGCTCTGCATGCGGCAGCATAGCGGCTCCGGCTCTGTGATGACAGCGCCGCGCGACGCGACTCACCGCTGAGAGGAGGCGCGCAAGGCGAAGCAGCGCAATGGGCGGCCGTGCACGCCACGAGCGCGACGGCAGCCAGCACGGCGCGGACGCGCGGCGGCGCTCGGCGAGGCGCGACACGGCGGTGGCGCTCTCGAGGAGGCGCGCGCGGCGGCGGCGTCAGACGGGGGACGGAGAGCGGCCTCACAGTAACGCGCTTCTCCCCGGTTCCGATCATCGTGGTCACCACGAGTACCAGTCGTCGTCGAGGACGTCGGCCGGCGGCGGGTGGCCTACCTCACCAAGACCAACTACGCCGAGCGGTCGCGGTGATGAGGTGAAGCTCAGTGCGGCATATGTGGGATGCGATCCCGTGACGGCGACGCCGACTCACGACCAGATCGACGGCGCTGGATGCTCTCATCGCCGCAGATCCGCTCGAGATGCGCTTCGCTACCAACAAGCGGTCGCCAAAGAGGCTTGGGACGCCATCGCCGCAAAGACGCATCGGCAGCGGATCGCGCGCGCAAGTCTACACCGCAGCACTACGCGCGGAGTGGGAGAACACGCCTTCAAGCGGTGAAGACGTTGATGACTTTGCTCTCGCCTCAACACTCTGCTGCGGTTGGTGCGGTTCGGTGGCGACACCTACGGCGAGAGAGAGGCGTGGAGAAGCTCTTCCGCCGCGTCCCCAGAAGTACAAGCGGATGGCTCGCTCGATCGGGTCTCTGCTGACCTTTCTACGATGACCATCGAGGAGGCGTTGGGTCGCCTCAAGGTCGCCGACATCGATGAGCCACGAGCCTCTCGGGACCCGTCACCATTGGCGGAAGCTCCTCTCACTCGGGAGCGGTGGGGCTGCCGGCAAGGTGACAAGAAGAAGGAGCCTTCTTCCACGACAGCGCGCGCAAGAGTGGCAAGCGCGGCAAGCGCGCAAAGCGCCAGCGGCGATCTTTGGCAAGCAAAGCGCGAAGACGAGACGACTCTTGCCACAATCGCGGCAAGCTTGGTCATTGGGCCAAGGAGTGTCGACACCACGACGCGGCCAGCCCACGTCGCGCAGCGGAGGAGGAGCGGCCGGTCTGTTCATTGCTCATGCGAGCATCGAACTACCTCCAGCCGCACCGGCCGCGATGGCTCTCCTCCACCTTGACGAGCCAAAAGCACACGCCTCCTCGGCGGCGATTCCAGAACGACAAGACCGACGGGTGGTGCTCGACACCGCGCCACCCACCACATGACCGGCGGCGGAGTTCTTCTCCGAGCTCGACTCAGCGCTCGAGGCACCGCTGTTCGGCGACGCCCGCCGGGAGATCAAGGGCGTCGGCTCTGTCGCCGCTAAGATCGCGAGCACCGGCCGCCACCGGGCGTCTACTACATCCCCGACCTGCGAACTCCATCATCGCCTTGGGACGGTGGATGAGAACGGCCGCGTGTCGAGATCGAGCACGGTGCCGCGATTTGGGATCTTCGACGCCGCCTCCTTGCCAAGGTAACCAGAGGCGCAAATCGACTCTACACTCTTCACGTGCAGTGGCACAACCCCTCGTCTCGCACTCGTCGGACGACGAGGCGTGGCGATAACGCGAGCGCTGGGCACCTTCACTGAGGCCCGGGCGGCTCGGTGCCACGGAAATGGTGCGAGGCCCGCCGTGCCTTGACCATGTGGAGCGGCTCTGCGACGTCTGCGTGTTGATGAAGCGGGCGACTCCTTTCCCAAAGAAGGCGAGTTTCCGAGCCAAGGAGAGGCTCGAGCTCGTGCACGGGACTTGTGTGGCCCGTGACACCGCCACACCGGAGGACGACGCTACTTCCTGCCGCTTGTCGACGACCTCTCCGCTACATGTGGGTGATGGTCCTCGGCGGCAAGGAGAGGCCGCGGACGCCATCGAGCGCACGCAGCCGCTGCGGAGGCGAGTCGCGGCCGCAGCTGCGCGTCGCGCGCCAGACAACGGCGGCGAATTCCACGGCGGTGGTCGCGTCGTCATCGCGATGATGAGGCATTCAGCGCCACTACTCCGCTACCGTCTGCACCGCAGCAGAACGGCGTCGTCGAGCAGCGCAACGCATTTGTTGTGGGGATGGCTCGCCCTCCTCGCAGCGAGGGATGCCGGCCGCTTCGGGAGGCGGTGGTGATCGCCGTCTACATCCTCAACCGCTCGCCTACCAAGGCGCTCGACGGCGGGGCGCCGTCGAGAGGCTCGGCATGGGCGCAAGCCGGCGGTCTCCCACTTGCGGGTCTTGGCTCCCTCACGTTCGCCAGGAGCTTGGCCACATCGGCAAGCTCGACGGCGAGCACCGAGTGTTCATCGGCGGCTACGCGAGGCTCGAAGGCCTACCGCATCCTCGACCACTGTCACCACGCGCGTCCGCATCTCGCGTGTGTGTTCGACGGCGGCGGCCGACGTGGACAAGGCGGTGGGCGATGGTTCGCCTCGACTCGTGGACTTTGTTGTCGACTCGCCCACTTCGAGAGCCGGGAGAGCTAGCGGCTCGTCTTCACCGAGCTCGCCCACCTCGACACCTTGCTCGCCACCGGCCCGGCGAGTGCTCCACCACCTTCGGCACCGGCTATGCCCCACCCTTCACCACCGGCCACCACTCTCCCCCGCACCGCCGCCACACCACCGGAATCGCCCCAACGGCCGGTCCACGATGAGGAGCGCATGGTGGAGTTCGCTACTCCGCCGCCCCACGACGAGGACCGTGTCGACGCTACCACGACGACGAGCCTCTGCGCTTATCGTACCATGGACAACATCCTCGGCGAGCCGCCGTCCTCGGATCGGCGCAGCGCGATCGCGAGGCGGAGCCGCGCTTGGCATGCGACGACGGCGAGCCCCGCCTCCTTCGCCGAGGCGGAGGAGACGCGGCGTGGCGTGTCGCGATGAAGCGAGAGATGGACGCCGCCGAGCGGAACCGGGCGTGGGAGCGGCGGATCTTCCGCCGGCCACCGCGCGATCACCCTTAAGTGGGTGTTCAAGGCCGGCGGGATGGCCGGCGCCATCGTCAAGCACAAGGCTCGCTTGGTGGCACGAGGCTTCGTGCGCGGGAGAGGGTCGACCGATGACGCCGCACCCGTCGCGCGGATGGAGTCCGTCGACTCCTCCTGCGCTAGCTGCCCAGAAGGTCGGGCGTGTTCATCACATGGATGTCAAGTCGGCATTTCTTAACGGCGACTTGAAGGAGGAGGTCTCGTGCATCACCACGGATTTGCGATCCCCGGCAAGGAGGGCAGGTGCTCGCTGCGCAAGGCCCTCTATGGCTTGCGACAGCACCGAGGGCGTGGAACGCTAAGCCGGACTCCACCTCAAGCAAATGGGGTTCCAGCAGAGCGCACACGCAGGTCGCAGCTCGGCGGGGCAAGGCGCAACGCCTGCCGGTGGGTGTCTCGCGACGACTTGGTGATCACGGCACCAAGGATGCGAGGTGGCGGCATTCAAGGAAGAGATGAAGGCCACCTTCCGGATGAGTGACCGGGGTCTCTCCTTCTACTTAGGGATCGAGGTGCACCAGATGATTCCGGATCACGCCGACTGCATCGCCACGCCAAGCGCGTCGTTGAGCTAGCCGGGCTCACCGATCGCAACCCGCTCTCACTCCAATGGAGGAGAGGTCGAAGTCGAGCCGCGACAAAGACGACGGAGGAGGTGGGCGCCACGCGCATCTGGCGTCTTGTGGGAGCCTTCGCTACCTCGCCCACACACGACCGGACTTGGCATTCTCCGTCGGCCACGTTAGTCGGTTCATGCAACGACCGACGACGAGCATCGCCAGGTCGTGAAGAGGATCATCCGCTACGCTGCGGGGACCCTTGACCACGGCCTCCATTACCCGAGGTGTCTGGCGCGCACACGCCGTCGCATGCAGCGGCGGTGACCACGCGCGACATTGACACCAAAGCAAGAGCACAAGCGGGATTCTCTTCTTCCTCGGCAAGTGTCTCGTTCATCGGCGGTCGATCAAGCGGCGGTGGTGGCCTGTCGGTGTGAGGCCGAGTACATAGCGGCTTCCACCGCTCGACTCGAGCACTCGCTCGCTCGATCGCTTGGTGATCTCTCGGCAGGACATCAAGCGGTGGAGCTCGGGGTGGGCAACAAGTCCGCTCTAGCCTCGCAAAGAACCCGCTTTTCATGAACGAGCAAGCACATCCGGTGAAGTACCATTTCATCCGAGGTCGCTGGATGAAGGAAGCATCAAGGCAAGCTACATCAACACCACGGATCAGCTTGCGGATCTGCTCACCAAGCCTCTTGGAAGGATCAAGTTCCTTGAGCTCGCTCCAAGATCGGTGGTTCAACCCTCCCACAAGACGACGCACAAGACTTAGGGGGAGAATGATGAATAAGTCTCTGTACTGTGGTCTTTGTGGGGCTGTGGTAGTTTTTGTTTTTTGACTGCTTTAGGACAGCATCTGCTTTTAGGACAGCATCTGCTTTTGCTTTAGGACAGCATCTGCTTTTAGGACAGCATCTGCTTTAGGACAGCATCTGCTTTTAGGACAGCATCTGCTTTAGGACAGCATCTGCTTTAGGACAGCATATTGACCGCTTTAGGACAGCATCTAGGATAGCATCGTAGCATATGCTTGGCTGGTTCTCAGCCTATAAATTTGTATCCCCAACCCCTCAGGTTGGTATGGCATTTGTGTGAGCAATAACAAGAAAACTTGCCCCATCTCCTAGTGTCATCCTCTCCATGAGAGTAAGGATCTTGCTATCACCAAGAGCAAGAGTCCAGCGACTAACATCACCTCCTAACACTAAAGCTGTACGAAGGAAACAAAGGCACTTTATTTCGTGCATAGCACAGCCATGCGATCCTACTAATGATCAATCTCATAATGCGAACTCTTGGGTTTCAGGTACTGGCAGATATGGGTATTTGTGCAATAGATGAGTTTGACAAGATGGAAGAGTCAGACAGGACAGCAATTCATGAGGTGATGGAGCAACAAACAGTTAGCATTGCCAAGGCTGGCATCACCACCTCTCTTAATGCAAGAACTGCAATTCTGGCCGCAGCAAATCCAGCATGGTAAGATTTGTTCTAAACATTTTCTATCTGAAGGGTAACTAGGAAAATTACGTTGACTGTGACAGCAGCAATTATTTTTAACCATTCAGGGGAAGGTATGATATGAGGAGGACTCCAGCTGAAAACATAAATCTTCCTCCAGCACTTCTATCACGTTTCGACCTCCTTTGGTTGATCCTGGATCGTGCAGACATGGAAAGTGATCTTGAGATGGCAAGGCATGTTGTTCATGTGCATCAAAATCTTGAATCACCGGCACTTGGTTTTACACCACTTGAACCATCTGTTCTTAGGCAAGTTCACTCTTCCTAGAGTTGCATTACTTATACTGTCCGAACTTTAAAACGTTTTCATTCCATAAACCTAAGTTGGAGGAGGTTTTCATCCTCTTTAAAGCAAAATAATAGAATTTGCAAAATTGTGAAAGCGAACAGGCTGAAATAAAAGCATTGTTCACAATCTTCATACCCTCTAATCTCTAGTAGTTTATGATTTAATAATCTTGATCTGATCACAGAGCATATATATCTGCTGCAAGAAGAGTTGTTCCTTCTTTTCCTCAAGAGCTTGAGGAATACATTGCGACTGCCTATTCCAGCATCCGCCAAGAGGAAGCAAAATCAAATGCACCACATTCCTACACAACTATCAGGACACTTTTAAGCATACTCCGTATTTCTATTGTATGTAAACTTCAAATGTATTTTTTGTGTAAACATTAGCGTATGAAAATCTCTCTTTTTAAACATGATTCTCCTTGCTTGTTTCAGGCCCTTGCAAGGCTTAGATTTTCAGAAACCGTCGCTCAGAGCGACATTGATGAAGCATTACGGCTGATGCAGATGTCAAAGTACTCATTATATTCAGATGATCGCCAGCGGTCTGGCCTGGATGCCATTTCTGACATATACTCCATCCTGAGAGACGAAGCGGCAAGGACGAACAGCATGGATGTGAGATATGCTCACGCTCTTAACTTGATCTCCAGAAAGGTACAGTTTCTACATACAACAACTGGTACCAATGCTGCAACTCTGATTAGATTGCTAACAAGATGATCTGTATGTAAAAACAGGGGTATAGCGAGGCTCAATTGAAGGAATGCTTGGAGGAGTATGCATCCCTGAACGTGTGGCAGATCCATCCGAGCACCTTTGACATCCACTTCATCGACGCCTGATGTGGGAATCGATTACTGTCTAACATTCCATCATGAGCACAGGATGGAAGAACTTCGGGAGTTTGAAGCTCCATGATTTGGGACCCGGGTGAGGGATGCCATTGATTGAGGCCTAGCAAGACTGAAAAAAGTATTAGTGGTAGTGGAAAAAACTATTTCATGATTTCAATGATGTTATGCTGGATAGAAGCAACCTGTGAGAATTGTACTAGTAGAGGAAGCCATTATTCTTCCCACATTAGGATGAGCCTTCTCATTTTTTAGCTTTCGCCTTGTTTGACACTTGACACTGAAGTGTATATGTATTATGTTGTTTAATTGCCCATTACTTGTTTTCAGACATCGGGAATTTCTGCCATTTTGTTAACATCGAAAAGATGTCAGGTTTTGGGCCTTTTACCTAGTCGTAATAATGAAATATAGTAAATGTGTCAAAAAGGCAAAATGTATTCAGTCATGTCTCCCAATTTTGGCGCCAACACATCTACAAACCAAACCAGTTACACTCAGAAGTCAGAAAGTGCTTCTTTATGAGTGAGATGGACCCAAATTACAGCAGAACACAACATTATGGTTGGGATTTCAGTTGGTCTTCTCACCATGGATTGGATGTGCTCCAAGATTTGTGTGCCGACACCTCCATCTTAGTCTCTGGTGGGTTCTCGCGTGCAAGCGCCACCTTCTCTAGCGAAGACGCCGCCTCCCACCACCGCTTCTGGCAAACAGGGATGGGAGGAAGCAAAATGGCGGGGGCGTTGGTGGAGGCAGTGAAGCCGGGGAGGAGGCAGCGAAGGAAAAGGGCCGGCGAGCGTGGCCAACGCCAGCGGCAGCACCGACGAGGTAGATTGTCAAGATAATTTTAAGAAATCAAGATTAGCATCCACATATTTTCGTACTAGTATCCAACAACTCCAGACAATTTCGAGGAAATTGTCAGCCAACTTGTTCTACAATCAGATGAGGAGGCAGCTCTCTTCAAAGTTGAAACATCCTATAGCAGTCACTTAGAGAAGTTGACTAGTATAAACAGAGATCACAAAAGCACATATCATACAACCCTAGATTGCGAACTATATTGATGTCCAGGGTTTCAGCAATTTCAGCCAAGAAAACACAACTAATTGAGCCTGCAAAACTAAAAATTACAACAAAAGGGACGAATGGCATCACATCTTCTGGTTGCCCTCCTCACTCATGATGCTGGTCTGTAGCACCACCATTTGGTATAGCACCTACTCCTTTTGCACTGATGTCACCGAATGGCCTCTTCCTTGATGATGATGATGATGGTTCAGAGGCATCTATCTCCTTGCTCTTCTCACCCTCCTCTACAGCCATGTTTCCTTTCTCGTGATGAGCACGAGATGTTGAAGGCGGAGGTGGCATCATGTCAATTCCACTGAGCCGGCAGAAGACTTTCTCAACGGTCTCAGTGATCTCTTTTCCTAGTCCACCATTGTCAAGTATCAGCTCCCAAACCGCCTTTGAAGCTTTCTCAAGGACTGGAGTTCTGCATTCCATAAATGAGTTAGCACTGCTTTATAAGTTTGATAAAATATTTCTGCTTGAGGCTAAGTTGGGAAAGAAACCTATCAGAAGAAAGTTGGCAAAAAAAAAGTGGAAGCAATGGTAAAATGCAGTTTAGTGACAAATGCATGTATCTTCTGAGGTGCAAAGTTACAACTGTGTCGAAACCAAATGCAGAATATGTAAGTTTTAAACTTCCAATTATACAAAAGGTGCAGCAGAATATCAAGTACAATGTGTATATTCCATTACTATCATATCATTGGGAGCTAGATCAGCACTACATTCAGAGCAAGCAGAAGTCAGTAAAAGATATGCTTAGAAAAGGTGTTGTCTTTAAGGATTATGTGTGCTCAAAAAGTCAAATTTATATACACTTTTTTCCATTGAGCATCCAAAAATTAGCACCATTTAGAGAGCTATCTAAACACCAAAGACCAAACTCAATGTCCTTTTCCTGTGAAAATTTTATTGACCATACCCTGTTTGCTCAATACGATAACACGTAAGTTATACAGAAAAGACAAGTGCTTACTCCAGTTCCTGCCGAAGTGCATCAAACAGCTCCCTTTTGGTCTTTTTCTCAGCTCCAGAAGTGTTTAGAACTTTGCTTTGCTCCACCATCATCATAGTGTTTTTCTTCATATCCTCCTGAAATAAAATTAGAAAGGTTAATGTCAAGTTCCCACTACTCCATCAATCAAGTAAATCTCACATATAGCAATGTAAGGAAACCATGAGCAAAGAAATGTCTATAACATAAGGCACTGATCAAAAGCCTATATTCAACATTGTTCATAATTATCCTGTCAAACTTGGTAAAACATTCCCATGTTATCTGGAAAAATAAAGATACTCGAAAATAGAAAATTTCATGTTGATTAGGGAAAAGCCATCGCAAATGATGAGGCGAACAACTAGCAACATCAAAGGATGAGCGGACATTCTAAATCAAACCAACCACAGCAATGCTCTAAGTCCCTGTATTAAGAGTTCTCAAAGAAAATACAACACTAACATCAATCAAACAAAAATAACTTAAACACCTAAGCACAATTTAGCCACAGATTCCACAATTCCATCAGTTTTATACAATGAAGCCAACCTGGATAGTAAAGCAACAGAGTTACACACAATGATCATATCTAGTAATCAGAGTTTACCGCCTTTAGCAATTAGTGTTTTTTAACCATGTAATGCTTCCATATCACACACCAAGAAGTGATTTTTGACTTGAAAGCAGCACAAAGGCTCAAAAGAAATCGTCACCATGGCGACTCCCCGCTACTATCCTCCACTCCACTACCTCGCCACCGCCGCCCTCGTCACGAGGGACCTCGCCGCCGCCGCCAAGACACATGAACTAGGTCGCAAGAAGCCCAGCAGGAGAGGGAGATTGGAAGAGGAAGAAGGGAGGGCGGCGTGCGTACGTTGGCCTTGAGCTGGGCGATGATCTTCATTCGGAGCGCGTCAATGGTGCCGTCGTTCTTGAGCGACTCCAGCACCTCCTCCGGTCGCACCACCTTCGAGGACGATCCCATCCTCCTCCCTTCCCCCCAAATCGCCCACCGCCACCACCTCCTCCTCAGTGCTCGAGCTTCAGATTCGCGGGGGGAATCGCTCTACCCACGGACCACCGCGGAAGTAGAGCAGTACGGGGGGAACGCCGGAGCTGCGGGAGGGTCGCCGGACACGGCGATGGAGCCTAGGGTTGGTTGGGTTTCTTTCGCTGGGGAGGAGAGAGAGAAGACGAAATGCTGCCAGTGCGTTTTATTGGGCTTGGCCTCCTCCATGGTGGAAATGACGAGACTACCCCCTCCTCCTCCTCTCTCGACTCCCTAAGTATGGTTTCGACAAAACGGTATCCACGTCGTGGGCTTCTCCAAAATGATATCTATTTCGTGTACTCTTCTCTATAATAGTATTCCCAGGGATTTGAACTCAAATTATTTTGATTTTCGAATTTTATCTCCTCCATATGACTAAACAGCCCCTCAGTTCTTTGATTAGACCCAGCCGTATGAACTCTGGTCCATTTCTTTTTCGAGCTCTTCTTTTTCCTCCCATGGCGGCGGCTCCTCCACTGCCCCAGTGACCAGATCGTTGCCTCCGACTGCGGCACACCTTCGCGACTGAAGGCCCTCCCGTGAGCGGCCGCGCGAGGTCTGCCGCAAGATCGTTGCCTGCCATAGTGCCGTGTGGGCGTGCGCCGCGGCGGCGCGCGTCGCTCGCGAGCGTTCGTTCGTCTTGCGCCGCCGCGAGGAAAAGTGATGCGCTGTCTCGTGTCGTGTGGGAAGAAAGAAAAGGATTAGGTCTAAACAAATTTAAGAAGGGTAGTTTAGTCATTTAGAGAAGATAAAATTCGAAAATCAAAATAATTTAAGTTCAAATCCCTGAGAATACTATTATAGAGAGGAGTACACGAAATATGTATCGTTTTGAAGAAGGCCACGACGTGGATACTATTTTGTCGAAACCATACTTAGGGAATACTATAATAGCAAAAAAAACTCCCTCTCGACCTCTCGCCTCGCGGTGGCGCCGCCTCACCGCCCCGAGCCCTACCACCACCCGCGCGCCGCCTCGCCGCCGCCGCTACTGCCGCAGGCGCCCAAGACCTGGCGATGTCTGTGGCGACGCCGGCGACAGGGTAGTACCCGTGCCCGGTGTCCCCTCCCTACCCGGCAGCCTCCAAGGACGTGGAGATCCGGCGCGCCATGACGGCCTCCACCTGCTCCACGGAATACTCCTCGGCCGCCGTATTCGTCGAGGACGAGTGGCTCGCCGTCGTCGACAAGCCCGCCGGCGTCTACTGCGACGCCCTCCTCTCCGCCCTCCCTTGCTCCACCGCCGCCTCAGGTACACCCAAAGTTTGCTCTCTTGAGCCCCAGAAAGGTCGCGCCTTTAGGTGGCAATGGCACTGCGGAATCTTGCGGATGCCGTGCTGCAGAACTCGTGGCTGGCAATCTCATGAGTTGTTCATGATGATGAGATGCAGATTTGATCAATACTGCAGCTTGAGATATCCAGTGATAGCAGTGCCAAAAAATTGTTCCTTTAATTGGTTTACTTTAGAACAAATAGGATTGGCAATTCACGCAGAGGTAGACTGAAAACTTGTGCCTTCCTTTTCGATTGGAAGTCCAAATCCTGGAGGTTAGTTAGGAGGGCGGCAAGGTGCAATTTGTTTGTTTTGACAAAGTGTGCAACTTTTGCTTGCAAGTCCTAACCTCGTATTGTTACTGCTAGGATTTGGTGCATCACATTCATAGAATATTGACGAATTCACCTTGAACTGAGTTTTCCCAAATGGCCCTAGCTCAGAAAGTAGGAGTTGGTATGGCTCAGTTTTACCTCCAGAGACCAAAATTCAATATGGATGTAACCAATAGCCGTGCCCGTGTATATATGTGTGGCGAGGGCAAAGGATTATCAGAAAGCATGCAAACTACTAAGCCTGTACATCTCCTAAAGTGTCGGACCCCAAGTTTAATACCTGGAATCCTCTGTGATAACACTGCATTATTCCCTGGATCAGTAGATAATGCTCACAGATACAACGCTGCATCATTTCATACACGATAGATTCATACATTACAATATCAGAGTTTAAATAGACCACGTCGGGCCAAGGTTACAATAGGGCCGTCAGGCCAAATGTCTTACAATACATAAAAGCGGAAGCGGAAGCGTACATAGCGTAGGGGCACAACTCACCACAGCAAGCGATCGATAACACGAGTACCAATGCTATTAATCGAGGACTGACTAATAACGAAGGCACCCGCCAAAACTAGCTCCGGTCAACTTTATCGAGGCGAGAGGCAAGACTACCGCCTATTCTAACAACCACCGTCTTCATTTCTTTCGGCATCCTGCTCCTCATGATAAGCGTAGTGCTCTTGATTCACATCTTCTCGAAAGGGGTTAAGAGCGAGATTGAGCACAAACAACCGTGTGCTCATGAGCCAACACAGAATGCATATAATTATAGATGCAAGGCTATTCAAGGAAGGCTCGGGTTCTTTTATTTGCATAAAGCGACATTTGAAATTACCATAATTAAAATTTCTATGACCTAGCATTTTTCAAGAACTTATGATTTAAATACTAAAAGTGTACAATAAACTGAGTAGTTTCCAATTCCAAATTTTATGGTTACATCCACCATATTTTAGGTTACATCCACCCTATGCTTAACTTTTGAATAACAGTTACTTCCACCTTAGTACCAACAACGAGTACATCCTCCGGGATGAATTTCAAAATCGAGTACATCCTCGATAGATTTTTGTCCCACCCACAAAGGTTTTGAAATAGAACTAACTCGAGGAAGATTTCCATGTCTGCTCTTGCCAGTGGGCACGGCTATTCGAATAGTTTGTGTAGTACTCTGCAGAGACTGTACATCTTTACCCACAAGAGATACTCGTCCGATGGTTCTACATGATTCCTTGGACATGCAGATCGAGAGAATATCACGAGGCCTTTACAATACTTCGCCTCAGCATTTCACTCCTGCAGGTTACGTCCATAGGTTGTGCGGGATGTCCACCATAGGTTAGCGCAATGGACTCCGCTCTCCACATACGCTATCTCAGGCGACGTCACCTACATCCGGTGTCCCATTCTAAGTGGGGCTTTCACTACCCACCTAGGCACGTTCTCCGTGAAATGACTAGAGAGTTCAATAAATTATTCACCAAGCCTACAATATGCCGCCTTGTGGTTGTACTTTGTTATACGGAGGTCCACACAGATTAAGTCCTTAATTTGTCCAGGCGGTTCATTCCACAATCCCACGTGTTACATCCACACCCACCGCTCTTTCCACCCTTAAATAGGTTTAGCGCTTTGGGGTTTTAAGAAGCATAACACATTTTAACATAAATACTCGGTAGCGTACATCCCATGACCGACCCAAAACTAGTTTCCATGATTAAAGAGTGATTATCGTACTACGATGCCCTGATTCGACAAGACCAAAGATGGCGATAATATGACTTATAACTATCTTAGCTATAGTTTATACCTAGGGCGACAAATGATCGTAGTTCAATGCTACTAGTGGGGTATATCGTTATGAGGTAGATACAAAGTTATTAGCTACCTTAAGAGTGACATACGCTTGCTTATAAAGTAAAGCATGCGATTTTCATAATTTAAATGAACATAGTTTCACATGAAATATAGGTGCAACATGATCAAAGTATTGACTCTTTGGATCGAAAGCTTGAGGTCTTGTCTTTTGCTTCAAGCGGGGTCTCGTTCGCGTCGTCGTACTTCTCTCGAGGCGGTATCTGGAAAAACCACATAAAATAAAGAACGCCAAGTAAGAACCAAACAAAACAATAAAACAACTCAAATGAACTCTGAAATGAACCAAACCGAACCATTAGACGAGTCTTGATTTTAGAAAAATTTAGAAGTTGGTTTCGTTTAATTCGAGTTACTGATTACAAAGTTATGGCATTTTAAAGTTTTAAATCCAAGGGAAAAAATGCATTGCGACAGTGGGCCTTAATTAGCGTGGTTTTATTACTCCTTTTAATTGCCGCTTAGGGCGGCGTTTATTTGCTCGGTTAAGCGGTGGTTGTTAATCGTTATTAATGTGGATGCTCGCTCAGCTTCTCCCGACCGCATGTGTGGCGAGCGCCGGCCAGAGAGAAGGCACGGAGGCGAGGCGCGCTGCCCAACGGGTTGCCCACCCGGCGCGCACCTCGAGGCGGGCATCGGCCGAGCCGGCCGGACTGGCGAGCGGCGGCGGCGACGGCCGAGGCGCGCGAGGCGAGGAAGAGCGCGCCGGCGGCCGAGCGAGTGGGCCCAATTCGCTTGACAGAGAGCTTCACGGCCCATCACAAGCTCACTGAGGCGTTAATAGTAGCCGAGCTTGAGCAGGCGGGCCGACGGCGTGGAGGGCTTGGCGGCGGGAAGACCACGGCGGCTCGGCACGGAGAGGGCGGAGTCCGGCGAGTTAGCGAGGATGGTCACGGGGTCCGAGCGTGCTCTCGCGCAAAATTGGCCGGCGGCAGGCCGGTTCTCGGCGGGACCGACGGAGTAGAGAAGAGGGACGGCGCGGCGCGCGGAAATGAGGAGGCAATTAGGCGGGGAGGAGGAGAGAGGTGAAGGTGAGTGCGGGAAAAATGCTCGAAGGCCTTGGGGGTGACCGGTGGTGCTCGGCGGCGGGTTCTCCCGGAGGCGCACCAGCGGCAGGAGAGGTGGCGAGCGGGGCGTTCGGGCGATTCGGCGGAAGTGTGTGGCGCAGCTTATAACGGCCGGGGAAACGCAACGTGACGTCGAGGAGGCAAGGCGACATGGCACCGTGCACGCGAGGTTGACTGATGGCAGAGGGTACCACGGCAGCCATTGGCGTATGGCAGTGGCGCACGGCCGGCGCAGACCTAAGCATTCGGGGACGCGCGGGAGGTGACGGGGGACGCTGCCACTGCTGGGCGCTGATGGCGAGGAGAGGCACTGAAGACGAGAGCTGACGCCGCATTCAATCGCCGACGAAGTTGGTGCAAATGGCGACAAGCACGGCAATGATAGAGGGAGAAGGAGCGCTGCTGGAACCATGTTGGAGTCAGGAAGGAGGAGGGGCTCTGCCATCATGAAGAAGGAAATTGAATGGCTGGGATGGCATGGAGGAAGAAATGGATGGTCAGGAATGGCTGGGAGAAAATTTCCTTTGATAATATATACATGTATATTTTCTCCTCTTTTTAACACATTAAGTCACACCTTAATTTCCTAAATCCTTTAATTTTGGAGTATATTTCAATCTCTAGATTTTAAAAGATTATTTCATTTTACTCTTTTGGAGATGACAAGGTTTTCCAATTAAATTATTTAAGCTCAACTTAAATTTTCTTTTTGAAACCAAAAGGAATATCCAATTGAAATAAAATCTTGCAAAATTTCATTAACATAGATTTGAATTTTACAATAAGCCGTGTTTTGAAAATGGGTGTTCTGTAACCTACCCCCTTAAGAGGAATCTCGTCCCGAGATTCAGTAGAAATAGAAAGAAGGAGGTGGGGCAAGGTGGCTAGCAACGTTCCGTGGTTTTGCTTGACACTTCGCCCTTTCCTGGAGTCACCAAGAGAGGATATCCATACAAAAGTGGGTCAACGCCACACCGCAAAATCGTGTTCTCCTAGGTTTATTTCACCGGCTTCCTTCATCGGTTGACATTTTACTGGCTCATTGTTCCTCAATCTTTGGTTCTTTGCCTTTCCTTTATCTTTGAGTGGATCTGAGTGAATACTTGTATGAGTGATAGGGACCTGCGCGAGTAAAAATCATTGGTCCCTGCTTCTTGCTTCTAGCCTTGTTCTTGGCCATTGACAATGTCTTGATTAGTGAGTTCACAGTGAGAGGGGGGCCTGAGTCTTGATTGTCTTGACTGGACTATCTGTCACTCCGCTCTTGCAGACTTGACGAGGTTTTTAGCAACAAGGTGAGGGGGAAATAGCACTAGATACGGGGTAGATCGCGGGGATGAGATACTCTAATCCACCCCAAAAAGAGCACACACAGAAAATTGGGGCGGCATACAAACTCCACAGAAAGACCAAGGTTTTGAAACAAGCTTTTCCTGTGACTGCGAAATACGCTGCCCGAGAGCAAGAAGGCAGTGCACAGGGCCAAATAAAATCTTTTGACCAAGCAACGCCTATGCGCAGAGACACACACAAAAGGGCGCAGGGTTCTGAACACTAGGCTTGCTGAAACGAGGCCACAAAATCTTCATGAGCATCCTTGACGTCTTCGAGCTTAAATCTTTGAAGTAAGGGGAAGGAAAGAGAAATTAAATTTCCATTTTGGTAAACAGAAGTAGTGGGAGGAAAGCATCAAGAAGTGCTTTGGTGGTGAAGCCCATGCTCCTCATTATTTGAAAACAGTTTTTTTTTAATACCTGGGTTGAAAATATTTGAGGACCACCAATAATTTACAAAGCAGGTAGATTCCCAAGTTTTAGTTTTGAAAGCAAGCTCTTGGGAATTAAGTTTTTTTTTAAAAAAAAATACCGGGGCGAAGTTTGTAAAGGAACTCTGAAATCAAGCCTCTTTGCGACGAAGATACACTTTATATATTTGATATAGAATTTTTTTATAGCAAGACTGATTTTCCGAAAGTGGTTTTGAAATACTTGAATTTTGAAATACCCCCTTTTTTTTTGGCAAAGGTATCCTAACCTCTTCCAATATCACAATCTTGACAAAATAATTCACATTCATAGCACTTCCATTCGTGGGCTTCTTATTCCAAGGCCTTACTAATCCTGCTTATACTTGGTTGATTCTAGGGTATCTTCCTTCAGTGCTTAATCACTGCACAGCTGGTGTCTAGTACTCCAAACAGTGAATATTATCATTTATTCAATCCACAGATCATATCACTTCCAAGACATCATTCGTAGTTATTATTCACCAGATCAGGGTCTCCTACTTCTCAATTGAATCTTACTTTCCTACCTAAAATCATAAATCCAGTCTTGGGTTCATTAGTCAACAATCCCATCCAACTATTCACCTAAACATTACTCCAATTTCTTTACCTTTGAATCCACCTGCATTTTCGATCGCTTCATGGTTCCAATATTTCTATATTTTAAATCCACAGTACCATTCACATCTTTTACATTTTAAATCTAACAGTACCACTTGTATTATGGTTTCAATATTTCAATCCACCAAAAATCATTTGTATTATAATCTAACCTTTTCCACCATAGATTCATAAACTCAATCCTGGTTTTATTTTTGAGCGATACTCTAGCATCTTTACTTGTAAATCCACCGATATCATTTGTATTATGGTTTCTTAATACTCCAATCTTTTCCATCTTTAGCGCATACTCATAATCCATTTATCCAATGATCAATCCCACTATCTACAATCTTGTGCCCAACAACTTTATTGGCATAGACATCCATCAAGACAATGTTTATTAATCAAATCTATAATTCAATGGTTATTATCACATCTCCTATTGTCTCCAAAATTTCCAATAATCCACCCAGTAGTCGATGATATTCTATTATCCCAACATTGTAACATTCACCTGGGTTCATGCTGTTTATCAAAACTGCAGACCAACTATTGTCATTATACTCCATATTTGTCTAAGGATTCCATTAGTCCATTTATTTAGTCAATTCAATCATCTAAATTGGCCCATTTATTTAACTAATCCAATTATCTAGCCAATCCACTCATTTTAAATCGGTCCACTCATTTAGCCAACCCAATCATCAAATTGGTACTCATGTAGCCAATCCAACCATTCAAACTGGTTCGCTTATTTTTCAACTAGAAATTCATACCATTGATTCTTTCTCATGATCGACATGAATCCCCCAAGATTTACACATATGTCTAGGAAACCACAGTAATTGTTTTTTTTAATAACTTGGTTGGAAGTTAATTCTTAGAAAATTTTCCTCAGAAGATTAGGTTTGCTAAAAGGGGTTTGAAAATGAAATAAATAATTTGGTAATTGAGCTTCAAGGGATAGAACAACTTTCAAAAATAAATTTCAAATTCAATCTTTGTGATTTTGGTACAAAGTAGGTTTTCGAAAGGGGTTTACAAGAGGAGTTACGGACTTTTATTGTTTGAATCGGGGATAAGAAAGCTTTAGAAGTATAAATGACTAGGGCAGCATGTAGATGTGAGGGAGTCATCTGGAACAATCTAGAGCCTTTTTAGAGACTAATGTAAGGAGGATGTTTTATATGAGGGTTTACTAGCCTCTACCAAGACAATAGAAAAGCGAACAACAACAGAGAGGCAAATAAAACACAAGGCATTATGCCTAGAGTAGTTCATTACATTGGGGGTTAGGTGTTACATGACAACTGCATAGAGCACAAAGCTTACAACAATTCACGACACCGCATACACAACGCCTACTAACCGGGTACATAAGGGGATACATGCGGGAAGTGTGCATACACACCCACAAAAGATCGCTAGACAATGCTATTGTTTAACCTACATCACCCACCTCCGGGACCGAGGTGGTCTCGACCGCAGAAGACGCAATCACCGGAAAGCGGGAGCAGGCGACGATGCCGAGATCGGGAGCGAGACCGAAGGGCTCGATCCGTTGTTGGAAGGACGGGAGCGAGACGGCGACGCCTGTTGAGCTCGCGAGGTGCCATTGGGCGGTGGCGCGCGCTTATGCGCGCCGCCGATCGTGGCGAGGCCCTCGCGCCGAGCCGGTGCTAGTACCGAATCGAAGGTGGTGCCGAGCGGACATCGTACGGATGCAGAATCGAGCCGACATCGGGCCGCACTGCATCGTACGGATGCGAACCGGAGCTAACATCGGGCCGAGCTGCATCGTGCCGTGGCGAGCTAGAGGGTAACCGCCTCGGCTCGGCGCTCGAGCCCGCTTCTGCGCCGAGCCTCTCGCGCTCGCCACCGAAAGGCGATCGTAGCGGTTGAGCTGGCGCCGAGGACGTCCGATCGCTGCAGCCGGGCGGTCGAGAATGCGCAGATGCCCAATCTCTGCAGCGCGAAGGCATAGGAGGTCGACATCGCTGCGTCACCGGATCTCGTGGGACAACGGGGTTGTCCACCCGTGGTCGAGGCGATCCGAAGGAATTGCCTCGCGGATGCGAGGAATGAGCAAAAGCGGCGCCGCAGCCTCTCCTCGTACTGCACAGGTGAGCCACGGCGAGACGCAGCGCGCCCTGTATGGCGCCGACGAGGTACATCCGTGGAGGCTCGGCATGGATAGTATGGGAGTGGAGCTCCCTGTTACTATCTCGTGAGTAGATGAAGACCTCCATGGTCCACAAATCCATGTTGTGGATGTGGGTTCTCTTGCCTCGATGAAACCAAAGCGGGTGTACCCAAGACAACGCAGCAGTTGCCGCAGGATCTCGGCGAACGCTCCTTCGCCTTCCCATGGGAGATGTGATCCCATGGACCAACTGGTGCAGCTCCGGCCATCTAAAAATTTTGAACATCAATAGGTTAGAATGGATGAAATACAAAAGAAATTTTTGGGTGAGTATAGAAACTAAGAGAGTTAAGTAAAGCAATATACGCTATATTTTTGCAAGAGTTTTACATAGTTTTGTAAATAGGACTCGGACCTTAAATCGTGACCGGTCTAGCTAAGGTTTTACACTGATCGTATGCTCGATACCCGACTCTGTCGGACCCCAAGTTTAATACACTGAATCCTCTGTGATAACACCGCATTATTCCTCGGATCGAGAGATAATGCTCACGATACAACGCCGCATCATTTCATACACGATAGATTCATACATTACAATATCGAGTTTAAATAGACCACGTCGGCCAAGGTTACAATAGGGTCACAATGCCAAATGTCTTACAATACATAAAAGCGGAGCGAAGCGTACATAGCGTAGGGGCACAACTCACCACGAGCAAGCGATCGATAACTCGAGTACCAATGCTATTAATCGTGGACTGACTAATAACGAAGGCACCCGCCAAAACTAGCCTCGGTCAACTTTATCGAGGCGAGAGGCAAGACTACCGGCCTATTCTAACAACCACCGCCTTCATTTCCTTCGGCATCCTGTTCCTCATGATAAGCGTAGTGCTCTTGATTCACATCTTCTGAAAGGGGGGTTAAGAGCGAGATTGAGCACAAACAACCGTGCTCCGCGAGCCAACACACAGAATGCATATAATTATAGATGCAAGGCTATTCAAGGAAGGCTCGGGTTCTTTTATTTGCATAAAGCGACATTTGAAATTACCATAATTAAAATTTCTATGACCTAGCATTTTTCAAGAACTTATGATTTAAATACTAAAAGTGTACAATAAACTGAGTAGTTTCCAATTCCAAATTTTATGGTTACATCCACCATATTTTAGGTTACATCCACTTCTATGCTTAACTTTTGAATAACAAAGTTACTTCCACCTTAGTACCAACATCGAGTACATCCTCCAGATGAATTTCAAAATCAGTACATCCTCCGATAGATTTTTGTCCCACCCACAAAGGTTTTTGAAATAGAACTAACTCGAGGAAGATTTCCATGTCGCTCTTGACCGTGGGCACCGCTTATTCGAATAGTTTGTGTAGTACTCTGCAGACCGTACATCTTTACCCACAAGAGATACTCGTCCCGATGGTTCTACATGATTCCTTGGACATGCAGATCGAGAGAATATCACGAGGCCTTTACAATACTTCGCCTCTAGCATTTCACTCCTATGGGGTTACGCCCATAGGTTGTGCGGGATGTCCACCATAGGTTAGCGCAATCGGACTCCACTCTCCACATACGCTATCCTAGGCGACGCCACCTACATCCGGTGTCCCATTCTAAGTGGGCTTTCACTACCCACCTAGGCACGTTCTCCGTGAAATGACTAGAGAGTTCAAGAAATTATTCACCAAGCCTACAATATGCCACTTGTGGTTGTACTTTGTTATACACTGAGGTCCACACAGATTAAGTCCTTAATTTGTCTCAGGCGGTTCATTCCACAATCCTCGTGTTACATCCACACCCACCGCTTCTTTCCACCCGCCAAATAGGTTTAGCGCTTTGGGGTTTTAAGAAGCATAACACATTTTAACATAAATACTCACCGCGTATATCCCATGACCGACCCAAAACTAGTTTCCATGATTAAAGAGTGATTATCGTGGCTACGATGCCCTGGATTCGACAAGACCAAAGATGGCGAGAATATGACTTATAACTATCTTAGCTATAGTTTATACCTAGGCGACAAATGATCGTGTAGTTCAATGCTACTAGTGGGGTATATCGTTATGAGGTAGATACAAAGTTATTAGCTACCTTAAGAGTGACATACGCTTGCTTATAAAGTAAAGCATGCAGATTTTCATAATTTAAATGAACATAGTTTCACATGAAATATAGGTGCAACATGATCAAAGTATTGACTCGCTGGATCGAAAGCTTGAGGGTCTTGTGTTTTCAAGCGGGGTCTCGTTCGCGTCGTCGTACTTACTCGGGATTTTAAGTACCTAAAAACCACATAAAATAAAGAACGCCAAGTAAGAACCAAACAAAACAATAAAACAACTCAAATGAACTCGAAATGAACCAAACCGAACCATTAGACGTGTCTTGATTTTAGAAAATTTAGAAGTTGGTTTCGTTTAATTCGAGTTACTGATTTAAAAGTTATGGCATTTTAAAGTTTTAAATCCAAGGAAAAAATGCATTGCATGACGGTGGGCCTTAATTAGCGTGGTTTTATTACTCCTTTAATTGCCGCTTAGGGCAGCGCGTTTATTTGCTCTGTTAAGGCGGTGGTTAATCGTTGTTATTAATGTGGATGCTCGCTCGCTTCTCCCGACCGCAAGGTGGCGAAAGCCGCACGGCGAGAAGGCACGGAGGCGAGGCGCGCCGCCCAAACGGGTTGCCCACCCGCGCGCGCCTCGAGGAGGCGCATCGGCCGAGCCGGCACGGACTGGCGGGCGGCGGCGGCGACGGCTGAGGCGCGCGAGGCAGGGGAAGAGGCGCCGGCGCTCGAGCGACTGGGCCCAATTCCTTGATGCGAGAGCTTCCACGGCCCATCACAAGCTCACCGAGGCGTTAATGGTAGCCGAGCTTGAGCGGGGCGGGCGGCGGCGTGGAGGGCTTAGCGCGGGAAGACCACACGCGGCGCTCACGGAGAGGCGCGGAGTCCGGCGAGTTAGCGGGATGGTCACGGGTCCGGCCGGCTCTCGCGCAAGGAATTGGCCGGCGGCAGGCGGTTCTCCTGCCGGGACCGACGCGAGTAGAGGAAGAGGGCGCGCCGGCGGCTGCGGGAAATGAGGAGGCAATTAGGCGGGATGGAGGAGAGGAGGTGGCGGTGAGCGGGAAAAATGCTCAAGGCCTTGGGGTGGCCGGTGGTGCTCGGCGGCGGGTTCTCCCGAGGCGCACGGGCAGCAGGAGAGCGGCGAGCGGGCGTTCGGCGATCGGCGGAAGTGTGTGGCGCAGCCTATAACGGCCGGGAAACGCAACGTGACGCCGAGAGGCAAGCGACATGGCACCGCGGCACGCGAGGTTGATCGATGGCGAGGGTACCACGGCGACCATTGGCGTATGGCGATGGCGCCACGCCGCGCACCTAAGCATTCGGGACGCGCGGGAGGTGACGGGGACGCCACATCATCGCTGGCGCCGATGGCGAGGAGAGGCATCAAGACGAGAGGACGCCGCATTCAATCGCCGACGGTTGGTGCAAATGGCGACAAGCACGGCAATGATAGAGGGAGAAGGAGCGTCACTGGAACCATGTTGAGTCGGGAAGGAGGAGGGCTCGCCATCATGAAGAAGGAAATTGAATGGCTGGGATGGCATGGAGGAAGAAATGGATGGTCAGAATGGTCGAGAAAATTTCCTTTGATAATATATACATGTATATTTTCTCCTCTTTTTAACACATTAAGTCACACCTTAATTTCCAAAATCCTTTAATTTTGGAGTATATTTCAATCTCTAGATTTTAAAAGATTATTTCATTTTACTCTTTTTGGAGACAGACAAGGTTTTCCAATTAAATTATTTAAGCTCAACTTAAATTTTCTTTTTGGAAACCAAAAGGAATATCCAATTGGAAATAAAATCTTGCAAAATTTCATTAACATAGATTTGAATTTTACAATAAGCCAGGTTTTGAAAATGGGGTGTTACATAAAGCTAGCAAGATCAAACCAGATAAGAATGGACCATGAAGTACAAACTGCTTCCAGGGAAAATGAAAGGTTGAGCCACAACCACAAGTTGAGTGCATGTCCCACTGAGTAATTCCGACATGGTGCTATGATGCTAATATTAGCAAGTGTATGATGCGACAACAGAAAATACAATTGCAATGTAGATTTGAGCAATAGAACAAGAAAAACTTTTGAATCCATTTCACCATTTCCCATATGTACTGTAAGTATATAGCTAGAGCTTATATATAGCAACAAATATGACCATGAACAGATGAAGAAGTAGAAGGGTGTTCAGAGTGCTGTATGATTGTCTAAGGTATGGATACTTTTGCAGTATGAGACGGTTGACTTTAACCAATTGATTCTGCAAACACACACACACAAACTAATGGGTGTAGGATCAAAGTTGACCATTTTCCTACTGAATATATATTGGAATAAATGGACAATACTATGTGGCTATATCTATCTCTTTTTTCTCATTTGGAAATTTTATGTTCATCTAGTATTCTTGCATGAAATATAATAGTAACTCCATGGCATTTTGCTCATCTGATCTCCAAAATTTTGTGAAATGATCAAATGAGTTTGCACTGGTTAGCATCAAGTCCTTCTGGTAGCAGTTTTTCTTTTGAGCAAGCTTCTATAGCAACTTATGCCAAGCTAGGACATGAGAAAACAAAATTTCCAATGTGTCTGTCTTCTGTTTGCAAGCAAATATTCGACATTTTAATAGCCTGATATAATATCAGAATCTTGCCTTTCTATATTTTGTCATCTACATCTTCAGAATTTAAGGTCATGTCTCAAGAATTTCTTTTGAGTTCCTATTATTATTGCTTTGCAATTTATAACTAAAGGCAAATCTTTGTATAACCTGCAGGGGATCCAGCAACTAAGCCTAACCTTCACCTTGCCAACTGGCTAGATCTGTGATACCAGTGGTCTCATGGTCATTACCAAATGCAACAAGATTGCAGAGAAGTTAGTGAAGGCCTTTACTGAGCACAACGTGGGAGAAGATTAAGATGTGCTCTGGTCATGGGTGATCGAAACACAGTGCTTGGCGTGTATACGCTATGCCTGATGTTGGCTGAACATTGTCAGGGGGTTCCGTTGTGAGGGACATGAGCACAAAATCAGAAGTGTTAGAAACCAATGGTTAAGGACAGTTTAGAGAACCATCTAATTTTGACATTGATGAAATAGAGTCGATTGCTGTACAAGAAAAGGTAGCTGACAATACTGCAAATGATAATGTGAAGAACAGCATGATTTTGGTTAGAGCCTACCCTCAATTGGACGGACACATCAGATTCGTCTACACTGTCAGTATCTTGGGTTCTCTATCAGAGGTGATGTGAAGTACGGTGGAGTGATTGAGTGGAACGGTGTAGATTGTGATGGCCATGCGTTGCACGCAGTGAGCTTGTCATTTGGACACCCAGTCACTGGATTGCCCATCACCTTCTGGGCACCTCTCCCGTCATGGGCAAATGAATTATTTCAACATGGGATGAAATTCCCTTGACCTTACTGTGAGTGTGATGCGTGCTGAAATTTTTTAGCAAGACTGCAACATTTAACTGTCAAAAACACCTCGGAGCTCCTTTCAGGGAGCAGTATTGGTCAGTAATCATGAAAGGGAACTATAACAATCGTTTGCAGCTCCACAACACCTTTCTTGGTGGACAATCGTAGACATCTGTACTTCATGAATAGGCTATCTACTGAGATGATTGTTCTTGCACAGTTTTTACTTTTGAGTACTGCAACTGTAACCATGAAATACATTTTGTACCGTAGAGATAGAGATGGTGGTTGTATCATTGTTGTTAGAACTATAATTGTAACCATGTATAAATTTTGTACCATGGGGTATTCAGTTATTCAGCAATATATACAGAGACTTTGATTACACCCAAAATTTTGGGATCCAGATATGAAGTTGCCCTTAAAAGGTACTAGAGTAGAATGTTTCAGTAGCTCAATGCAGCGCTGCACCTGAGCAAGAGTTCTTCTGGTAGAAGATCTGCACAATTGTGTTCCTTCAGCAGTTATCCGTTAAAATGGAGTCTTGCAGTCAGTTCGTTCCTTGGTTTTAATGGCCAGTTCAGTGATCACCGGAAAACTATTACGTGACTGTCAAATTTTAAAAAAATGCATACGAGCGTGCCAATTCAACTAAAACAAAACAGCCAATGCAAATCAAAATTAACTAAGTTCTGCAGCTCATCGTTTGCTTGAGTGAATGAAACTTCAGAACATGGTTGCCATCAAGATTCACTACTAAAGCTACTGCAAAATTGCTGAAGAAAACCAAACACCAATTTTCGCTTGAATGTATTTTTAAACATACAATCAGTTCATGCTACTATGGAATGATCTCTTGGGATGAAAAATCATGTCCCTTTGATTAATTGTTGCATCGGTGGAATTCTTTGCTTGGTTGATGAACATCTCACTCTCTCCATCTGTGACCGCAGCTCGGGTTGCAGCAGACGAAGAACAGCGTCATCCCTTCCTCCCCTCTCGCGGTGGCCTGCAAAACAACGGAACCATGATAAGGTTTTGTTCAGAAAGTTTGTAGCTGACCTCTGAATAATGTGAACAGTATGTGTTTGGCTTGAATTGACCTGGAAGAACACAGCTTCGCCATGGCCACAGGCGGCGCACCGGACAGATTTGGTGCGAGGGAGCGTTGGATCACCCGCGACATCCTGGAGCACCTGGGTGAACTCTCCAGCGCTGTGCTGCACCACATTCCGGTAGACGCAGTTGTTGTCTGCAACCTCCTGCAATTTTAGAGCATCTTACTTTCTGTAAGACCAGACCAACTGAAGAAACAAGTCTGTTATATATTACAGCTAACAATACATTGAACAAACCCTACTGCTTCTGTTCTATATCACAAAAAACAATCCATGAATTTCTCTTGTGTTTCAATTTGCTCGAGTCAGTTCCTCCTGGCACTGCACTCCTTAATTAGATACCCATAGATTTACATGTGGCAAAGAGACTTTCTACTAAATTATGCTCTTTTCTTTAGTTTTATCCACGGCTACTGCTCTTCTCATTTTGTTGTAGAGACCTAACTTAAAGAACAAGCTGATAGGAGGTGAAATCTTGGATGGATTGAGAACACGAGAAGAAGAAGAAAGAACCTGATGGTCACAGTTCCTGCAGGCATAAAGGAGAATCTTCTGCTCCCTATCTTCTTTGGGATACAATATGTTGTTGCTGCCCAGAAAGAGAATGAATCTGTCAACTAAAACCTTCCAGCTAAACAAGGAAATGAGCAGGCAGATGCACACATACACACACATCATCATCAGCTTACCATTCACGGCAAAACTTCATGGTACTCATGGCTGCTCCTTGCTGCTTGCGAGACCTGACCTGACCTGTCTGCTAAGTTGATGCCTGCCTGCCTGCCTGCTTTGCTTGCTTCTGTCAGATCTTACCCAAGAATATGGTGGTTTCTAGTGGTGGAGCTGAGCTGAATCCTATTCCTATTCCTATCCCCTTTGCAGGAAAGGGTTGAGTTAGATGCTATTCTGGATGGAGGTGAGGGGAGGAGGTGAGCGAGGAACAAGTCAAAGAGGAACAAACCTTTCACAGGGCTAGATCTCTACACAGGGCCCTGTAAAGAAGTAGCCACCACTAGCCAATTTAAAAACACATGCTGGAGAATATCCTTTTCTGATGCAAGTTGTGGCTTGATTGGCTTGTTCATTTCTGCTGCTTTGTGATGCTGTCTGCCTGTCTGTGGGGACAAGAGAGAGAGAGAGAGAGAGAGAGAGAGAGAGAGCGCTTTCTAGGGAAATTGATAGTACTCTGTCTGACCAATCTTAAGCTTGTGTTGTCCAAACAGTGCAGCCTTAATTAAAATTTCAGACTTTCAATTGCACCAATCGTCATTGCCGGTCTACCTCATACAATCAAAATGCATTCAGTATGTACATATTTGATCTGAATGCTTCCAGTGTAGAATCATAGTAGCTCAGTTTGCTAAAAAACAGTTCAGCTTGCTAGTTCTTGACAGCACTGAATGGTAATAACTGTACAGCTGTTTTTACCTCAGAACAGTGCTTGGTGCAAGATCTTCTGACGTGTTGAATTGATACTTTGTCAGATTTCAGATCTGGTCTTACATCTGCAATCCTGGCTACCACTTACCAAGATTACAGTACTTGATGAAAAGAAGCTGAATTGTGGTACAAGCCACTGTGCATACTGAAACTGTTCATTTTGGGCTATTGTGCTCTTGATCTAACTCATCCTTCTATTTTAAGACTGGTTTTCACCACTAATCAAGCGGCTGATATCTTTCTAGATGATCGAGTGGCATGATTTAAGTCATGAGATTTGGTATCTACTATCTTGGTGTATGGAAGCCTGGTCCAAGACACAAATGTATGTTCAGACAGGCTCACAGTATGATCCCAAAAGAATACTACAGCACCATGCTCAGTAATCACAGCATCTTTGGTAGCTGCTATGTATTCCTTGGACAGCTCGTAGCTGTTTGTTTGTTGTTTGCTGAATTTGGTGTGCTAGCATCGATCTCAGATAGAGAAAAAGGGTAAAAAATCTGAACTTTTTCACCCCCTTGCAAGTTACATGTAACCAGCTTGGAAACCTCCGATCAAATGAGAAGAAGCTTCAGCGATTTACAGGCTGTCCAAAAGAGAGGCAGCCACACGGAATATAGAGGGTTTGGAAGAAACGTACGAAAGGATGAATGATGCTACCTTCCTATGGAGGCTTGTCAAGATTTGTCAACTCTGTAGAAATTTTATAAACCAGTTAACGAACCGGTTGATTGCTTGGTTTGTGGTCTTCTTCAGACTTCAGGTTCAAATGCCACTTTATCATACGATCCTTTTTTTGCTTATGGTTTTTAGATATGATTTATGGTTTTTAGGCTGTCCATAAGACAGAGTACGGAGTAACATAAACTCACTTGTAGTTTTGGTTGATATAAATGAAGTTGCTATAGTGTGTACTATAATAAATTCGTAGAGCTCATTTTAAAAAGACACTTCGTTTAAAAGCTGGTTAATATAAAAAATCATAAATTAATTTTTAGAAATAAAAAAAAGATCCTATGGTGTTCGATACACCATATGAGGTGTTAACTCACGTCTCCACACAGAAGGTGAGCTCACAAGTCACAACGACCGTTCGGATCCCCTAGGGTTACCCCCAAATCCACCACGAGTTTCAGCAAATCTTGGCCATTGATTGTTTTGTATGGATTGGATTACACCCACGTCACCCTTTCCTCTTCCTCTGCCCCATATCCCTTTCCTTTCCTATCCCAACTCCCAAGCACACGGTCCACACACCGGCCACTTCACCAATTCATGCCGTGCAGTGTTTTGTTTAAAATTCCTTTCAACTTTTCACACAAGCGTTTGATTAGGGAAGATAAATCAGAGGAAAACTTGGATGTTTCATTCTTTGCGAAGAACATTGCTTCGATTAGAGGCGCATCACATAGCTCCAGACTTCCATCTTCTACCAGTAACTTGTCTTAGTTTCCTGCTGCCGATGCCTATTTACCAAGGGTGTCAGTCCTCACTTCCCGACAACCGGACTAACTCTTTTTAATTTATGGTTTATAATTTTTGTTAAATAAACAAACGAAACGATTTTTCTGTTGTTATTTTGAAATGACTTATCAAGGTGGAAATTTCAAACGACTTATCCCGGTCCTTTTCTTTTAGTGCTTCGACCCGAAGCGATAGCTTCACGCATTCGATTTATTCACATAAACACTCGCACTAGAATCAAAAATTATAAAATCACAACCATAAAATGTAACTCATAGCCAAAAAGAACCCATCCAACATCACACTTACCAGTTGCCATAGGTAGCCGTTGCCTCCTACCATGCTATATTGCTATTCATGGAATCTTGGACCTCTTCTTCGTGGCTTCTCCAAGGAGAGAGATCCGTGGTTTAAGGAATTTCAAAAAAAAAATCTGCACATTAAGAGAGTGGAATGACGTAGATAACCATAATATTAGCGGGGAGTTCCGGCGTTCTCAGCGTGGCCACGTCGCCCCGCCGCTCCCTCCGTGTAATACCCCAAATTTGCAAAAGGAAAACATTAGAGGTAAATAAGGGTTTTTGCCGTCAGACCCATCAATGTTTCACGTGTTGACTTAGTATCGCTAGCAGAGGTTCCCAGACCGTCCCGGGGTAGTCGGACCCATCTAGAGAGTCGTATAATTAGTGCTCTTAGAGGTTCCCGGACCGCCCAGGGACAGTCGGCGCCATCTCGCGTTTCGAGTACTCTTCATCCGGCAAGAATTTCACCTTACCTTTTACCGACTTACCGCTGCAGTAGAAACCCCAAAATCCCTTGGACCAAAAAGCCCTTAGGACCATAGCCAGCCAAGGCAAAAAGGGAGGGGTAGAAGTGACATTTCGCAGTGAGTGTGATAGCCATGCCTCTTAAGTGGACAAGACAACACATAGCCACTGCACCACTCCACTTTTCTGCCACAGCCTCAAGAACCAAGCCAAGCAACATCATTTCACTCCCCAGCCGAGAGAAAGAGAGGGAACCAGAGAAGAGAAGCCAGACGGCAAGAGGAAGGCGGGAGCAAGGGCGTCGACGGTAAGACGACGCCATCAACAACGACCCGGAGGAGCCCATGACCGCCGAGAACCCGAGCCAAGCGAGGTGGGCATCCTTAATCTCGCGAATAGTAGGAGGGTCTCAAAAAGCCCTAGATTAAGTGGGAAAAGTGCACAAGCCTCGCGGTGGGAGGGTGGTCACGCTAACTCGCCGTGGTCGGCGAGCTCGAGCCCCGGGGGATGGTGGTGGAGTAGTCCGGCAGATGGGGCCAAGGGTGGCGCTGGGAGGAGGTGGTGGCGCCGGTGGATCCGGCGGCCGTGCCGCACGGGAAGGCGCACCTCACCGCGCACGCCAGAGAGGAGGCGGCGGGGTCCAGTCCAGTGGATCCAAGGCGGGGAAGGTGAGCAGGAGGCACCGGCCGGCGACGAGCCGAGGCCGACGTCTTGCCGTCGCATCGCTTCGGAGAGGAGCCAGTGTGGCCGGCCGCGCGCGAGAGGGGCGAGAGAGAGACGGAGGCCGAGGTCGCGGCGAAGGCTGCCGGCGGTGGGATGGGGCCGCCGACGCCGAAGCCGCCATGCGCCATTGCACACGAGCAGGCCGGTGGAGAGAGAGGGCGGGGCCGCGAGCCGCAGGTCGGCAGCCACTCATGCCACATGCCGCCTGAGCGAGACCGGCGAGGGGGAAGGAGGCCCGTTCGGCGGGTTGGGTAGAGAGAGAGGGAGTTAGGTGAGTGGGAGGAGAAGAAGAGAGGCTTTTGGCCAGATTGGGAAAAGAGGAGAGAGAGAGAATGGCATGGGAGGTAGGCCATTCGGCCAAGAAAAGAAAAGGAAAGAAAGAAGAAAGGAAAGGAAAGAAAAGAGAAAAGAAGAGGAAAAAAAAGAAAAGAGGAGAAAAAGAAAGAGAGAAAAAAAGGGTTTGGTACCTGCGTGACAGGTCCCTGAAACTCATGCGTTTTTATGCCAGATTCGGAATGCGCGTGTAGTATTGTCCCCGCTTATTTAATCTCTGGTTTCGTTATGATATGTTAAGTCGGATCTATTCTTTGTTCAGTGGAGGTCTTGAGTAGACGTCGTCGCCACGCCACTTTGCCCCGCTTGGTTAATGTGCAAGTACATGGTAGAGCGGTGAGACCAAGATTTATGAATATGCGATGTTTACGATATGATGATATGTATGTGGAAATGCGTTGATTACATGATATCTATGTGGAAATGAGACGTTTACATGACATGAGGTTGCACGGTAAATGATGGCAAAGATGATGGAGTGAGGTAGGCAATGGTGCCTATCTGCTAATAATGTTAATGATGAGCATGATTATGATCATGAGCATATGCATTTGCATGAGGAGCACTCAAGAGTGAGGCGGTGAGAAAGTCCCTAGCTATGAGTAAAGCTAGCGGACTAATCCGAGTGCTCTTGAGTAAGACTCGCTTGAGGCCTCCACGGGAGTGGAGGGGTCCCGTGCCTAAGAGGGCGGGCCCACGATGGGTGAACATCGACGGGTGTTCACTCTGCGATCTGTACTTTGCAAAGTGAAGAGCAAAGGAGCATGTAGAGTAATAATGCATTGCATTGATGGCATAGCAATGTTTGGCTATGAGGATGATGATACAAACATGATGATATATGTGGATTATGTTTAAATGCTTACTTATGTGGGAGTGTCTATTGTTCTATTATGTACTTGTTGAGTCTCTGGACTCACCCTTGCTTTATTTGTCGTTTTTAGGTGACCGTTGAGGACGACATGCACGCAAGCGGAGTAGCACTTGAACAATATGCACGAACCAAAGTGAGACTCTTTGAACTATCCTTTTGTCAACTTATTTTTAGTCTCTACTAGTATGCTAGAGTGAGAACCAAACGAAACTAAACCTATGTTGTATGTGTTCATTGCACACGATTATATTAGTGTTGACTTAAATTCTTCCAAAGTTGATAAAATGGTATGAGTATGTGGTGGTGGTAACGTTCTGGCCCAGAGGGTGGGCGGGGTGTTACACTCACCCGACGTCGTCGCCGTCCTTTGCGTGCTGGCCGGAGACCCATTTCCTTCTATTTTCCTGAAATTATGTAAAGGTCCTTTTTCCTCGCGAATGTGTCCACGCAAGTTTTTAGCCCTCCATTTTGCGAGATAGCGCCGCGTTTTCCTAAATTACGTACGGGTCCTCCTTTATTTACGTACAGACCCATTTATTTACGTACAGACCCTCGATTTTTTTACGAATAAAACCTTTAACTTTTTCGAACATACACATACGCCCTCGATTTTTTTAAACTCCTCACGAATTATCACCTCTTTTATTTCGATACACACGGTGGCTGACGCGGCGTGGCGCCGCGCCTACGAGGCTAGTAATTCATATCAGAGGAGAGGAGGAACGATTCGGCTTTGGATAAATCCACCCGGTGGAGTTGGAGTAAAAACTCTAGTGGATCCGCACCCGTACAATCACGTGTATAAGATCATATTCTTTTAAATTATCACTGGTGTCTTTTAGCTATAATTGAGAATTTTATATGTGCTTTTTAAGAAAACAACGGATGACAAAAACATTGATATAGATAATATATATAATTTTAAAACCAAAAAGTAGTTTAAAGAGGTCGCCCATTTATTTTAGCTTTTAAATAAGCCGAAGCTAATTAAAAGCCTCCTCAAAAGCACAAAACAATGTGACCTAAATCTAATTTTGTCCGTCCGGTCTCTACAAATCTTCAGTCGAATGACACAGATGGATCTCGCTAACAGCTAAATCACACAAATAGATTTGTATTCCCGAAAAGAAAAGTTTCTCCCCCTGGACAAGTCAAAATGCATTTTTGACACCGGTTGCCCTTGCACCTGCAATGTTTTGAGAGCAACTCCAGCAGTAGCCCTCAAAACAGGGCCTCTACTTTTTATTTGAGGGCTCTCCCTACTTTTGAGGGTTATATTTTTTGGGCTACACTCCAGCAGGAGCCCTCAAAATAGGACCCTCAAATTCATTCTTAAAGGGGATGACACATAGGACCCACCCTCATCCTCATCCTACTTTTGAGGCCGAGGCAAAAACTCACTCAGCAGGCCCCTACTTGAGCCCTCAAAGTAGGGGCTCCTCCGCACCCCAGGAATGAGGGCTCGAGGGAGATTTGAGGACCCCTACCTTTGAGGGCTCAAGTAGGGGCCCTGCTGGAGTGAGTTTTTTGCCCCTCGGCCCTCAAAAGTAAGATGATGACTCAAGTAGGGGCCCTGCTGGAGTTGCTCTGATGCCCCTACAAGGAGAAGAATCCACAGATAAAAGGCAAACGTATTTATACCGGTATACGGTATATGTATAAATACATTCCATGTAAATAAATGGGAATCCCCTAGCTTCTGGCCCGCGCTTTTTTCCCAAACCAACCAAACCCCACTATAACACCCCTTGACCACTGGGCCCCACGTCTCCCCGGCCCCACGTGTCATCCTCCGGGCGGCACCTCGTATTAACCCCGGTGCAGTGGCGGGGCGGGTCGCCACGTCATCATTT
Source organism: Dendrocalamus sinicus (assembly GCA_036346575.1). NCBI lineage: Eukaryota > Viridiplantae > Streptophyta > Magnoliopsida > Poales > Poaceae > Dendrocalamus > Dendrocalamus sinicus. The sequence goes on along the minus strand of CM070649.1, from coordinate 20,056,169 downwards.
GCTCCCTCCCTTAGCGGGTCCGCGTCAAGATCCGTTCTCTCCTCGTCATTATCGTCCTCTCCTCCTCCGGCGAGAGAGAGGGAAGAGGGAAGCCACCGGCGGCCGGCGATCGGAGCGGAGATGTTCCTGGTGGACTGGTTCTACGGGGTGCTGGCGTCGCTGGGGCTGTGGCAGAAGGAGGCCAAGATCCTCTTCCTCGGCCTCGACAACGCCGGCAAGACCACGCTCCTCCACATGCTCAAGGACGAGGTCGGGGGAAAAAATCGCTGCCTTTTTATTTCCTAATGTTTTTTATACGCTCTCTCGGGATGGTATATTAGGCGATCTGGATTGGATTGTTGGGGTGATTTGTCCGGGAATTTTTGTGGGAATTGTCGAGTTCTGGCCCGGTTTGAGGCGCCTTTCGTTTCTGATTTGGGCGTGGCTAGGTGTTTTCGTGGCGGTGAAAATTGGTAATTTGACGAGGTTTGGAGGAATTGTGATGAATTTTGGATCCGGATGGATTGCATCCGTGTAGTTTTAGGAGTAATCTCTTGTGCGATTACTTTCCTTTGATAGCTGAACATGTTCAATATCTATGCATGTGTGTTTTTCCTTTGGATTGAAGGGTGTTGTTTCCATTCGAATTTAACAATTGGAAATGTTTATGCTAGTAGATGTTTGTTTATCTGAAGGGTCGAGTGTTCTTGGGAAATTTTCATGTAGCATTACAACAAAAAAAATCCATGTGGAATTTCAGAGTATGCGTTGCAAAAATTTCCCCTTTCTTTAGAAGGAGCTTCAATCATATCGCCATTTCCCCCCATTTTTGGAGGAGTTGGTGGACTGGTACCCTAGAAAGTCTTTGTTTCCTGTCGAGGATAACACTGGGCAGATTTTATTTCTGTGAGCACTGGATTGCTTGCTAAATCTGGATAAGTTCCATATAGTACAGCAGAGACTTTGCTTCTTTCAGTCATGTGTGCATAAGAAGAGTCCATGTTGATTTCTGGCAGTGGCGGACCCAGAGAATTTGATGAGCCTGGGCGAAGAACAAAGTCTAAATAACAAGCGCTCAGAAACATAGATCATAATACAAGCAAAATATGACAACCACATTAGTTTTAACTAGAATCATAATAAAAGCGCTCCGGCACAACTTGCGAATAGGTCGCCGGCCGCTGCAGCGCTTCCCCTGCCAGAGGCAAAAGGGATCTGAGGAGTGAGGATGAAGGCAGAAAGAAGGAACGGCACCAGGGATAAAGGCAGGAGGGCAGTGAGTAAATTGGGGAATTGAGAACATCGCGAACCTGTAGCCATGGCTGGTGATTCGGTCTCCAGGCGTAGTTGGTTCTGGGGATTGGGAGCGCCGCCGCCGAGCGACGCCTCGCTTCCGGGTCCATACTCCATAGACCATAGGAGATGAGCCCGGGCAGGGGCCAGGTCGCCGGGCCCTGGGTCCGCCCCTGATTTCTGGAATGCTAGGATGCTAATTCTGGGGCTTTCAATTTAGATCTGGTGCACATGCTCCTCTGGACAGTTTACATTTTATTGTAACTTAAATTAGTTTGATACTTCGATGTTTGAACAGTTTTCTATATAACATAAGAAGGATCGTTTTGTTATTCAACTTGGTTTGCTAATCAGTCTTGTCTTTTAGGTACCAGGTGATTATACTCAGAAACTGTACATTATTGAAGTTAAACATAGAAAACGAATGAAAAATCTATTGCTTGGTGTTTTTGCTTCTGTTTGCTGAATAAGCTCGTACTTGGGTTTGTGTTACTTCTGGCAGAGATTAGTTCAGCATCAGCCTACTCAGTATCCTACTTCTGAAGAGCTGAGCATTGGGAAGATCAAGTTCAAGGCATTTGATTTAGGAGGCCATCAGATTGCTCGCCGTGTGTGGAAGGATTACTACGCCAAGGTCTCACTTCCTCTTTTGTTTCTATTTTTTATCTAGATGGGTTACTCCGTGTATCCGTGTATGATTTTATCTGCTTGATGTTTTCTTCTCCTGCAGGTGTGATTTATAGAGATATTGTGTTGTCATTCAGTACTTCTTTAGTTCCTTACGAAATACAGAAATAGTAGCATGCTTCTGCTAGCATTAAAAGTTTTTAGTAGATGTCATTATCAGTGGATAGTATTTGGCAGTGATGCACTAGAATATATGTGTCTAATTTTTTGTTGCCACATGGAGCTGCTTGTTGCTAAATTTTATCAAGTTGGTTAGTGGGGTTAGTGCATAAAACCATAAGTAGCCTAGTGCTATATATACTATCCCACCTTGGTGTAGCTACCAGGATTGATGATATAGCACAAGTGATATATGTGCAATTTATCAAACTAGGTACCTATGTAAAAAGGGGAATCATGCTTTGATACGAGTCTGTGTGCACCATCATCTTTAAATACCAGTGGTGTTGTTTTATGAGGTAGTGGTTTTGGCTTAGTGGATCAATTCATGGATATTCCCCATTCATGTGATAAAATATGCTGGATAAATAGACTCTACAACAATATAGAGAAGAATTTGCATTAGAATGTTGCAGAAGGATCAGTTTGGCGAACAATTGAGCTCTGAGAGTCTCGGGTATTAATTTTGCCAGACCAGTAAGTGTGAGGAATTTGGTGGAAGAGGGGGGAATTTGGGGATACTGCTGGTGCTGGCAAAGTGCTAAACTCTGAAGGACTAAAAAGGTTTCATGATGGACAGAGGTACAAAGAGGGAGCTAAGGATGGCTTGGGGCCAGAGGAAGTTCATATTCAAGACTGCAAATGAATTCATAGTCTCATACACATAATATCAACTAAAAAATTAATCTGATTGGAGAGGTCTCGATTAGGGAATATCACACAATTAGGAGCGGCCTGAAGTCCTGAACAAGTAATGTTTCTTTCCTTGTGATATGCATCTTTGCAGGGCATACGACGCTATTGTTTCCTTATCTTACAACTTAGCAGCAGGTGGCTCTGAAAGTGCTGTTAACTGAAAATGCCTACCAGTTGTGTTCCTATTCAGGATTTCAGATGTTGTCTTTGTATGTGTTGTCATACATAATTCTGCTATGACATAGAAATTGATAGGTGCAGTTGGTTCATACTGAGCTGAAGGAGGAGGTCTTTCTGTTGTACAAATCACCTAGATTGGCCATATAGATTGTGGATATCTACAATGATGATCGTTTTTGCTTTTTGAGCCTTTGTTATCTATTGTTTGAACTGTTGAATGGTGTACTTGCCTTTTACTATGATTTGGAATAATCTGAAACAAAAATGATAAAGAAAATGAAGTGATCCAGCAATGTTTTGATGCTCTACTGAAGGTAGAAATGTAGAATTATCTAAATCTTGTCATAGAATTCTATAGTTACAGTCGACAGTAAGCTATATGATTATTCTTGCACTCCACCAAAGGCCCTAATCTTCCTCCTGTCTCTAGTTCCTATTGCCTTGGGTGAAACAAAACTGTTTCTTCAGCATGAAATATAGGTGCCTTGAACACTGCTGCCCGAGAAGGTTCAAGGCTCTGAGCATCTAGCTTGGTGCACTGTGCATATGCTCCTGCTGCATACACGCATGATGCCTTTTATTATTGCGGATGATCCGATTCTGACTTTGTAATGTACTTCTGTGTGATTATGAATGCTGGTGCGCCAAAAAGTATTTGTTCCTACATCTGTTTGATGTATGTTCCAAATTTTCGTTGATCAGGTTGACGCAGTGGTGTACCTCGTGGATGCCTATGACAAAGAGAGGTTTGCTGAATCCAAGAAGGAGCTTGACGCCCTCCTCTCTGACGACTCCTTGGCGAACGTCCCATTCCTGATCCTGGGGAACAAGATCGACATCCCCTATGCCGCGTCCGAGGAGGAGCTCCGCTACCACATGGGGCTGAGCAACTTCACGACCGGCAAGGGCAAGGTGAGCCTTGGCGATTCCAACGTGCGCCCCTTGGAGGTGTTCATGTGCAGCATCGTCCGCAAGATGGGCTATGGCGACGGGTTCAAGTGGCTGTCGCAGTACATCAAGTAGGCCAGTGTGTGGGATAAAAAGGAAAAAGTTTTAAGCAGTCGTGATGATACTCCTGTTTTACCTTGTCACAAGACAAGTGTTAGGGAGCTAGTTGGTCATGGACTCATGGTCATTCGCTGTGCCAGTGCATACGTGATGGAAGTAGTGGAAAATTTTAAGTCTGCAAACCTTGTGCTAGATTTTGTTCTGGTACAGTGTGATCGTAAACAAGGTACATCATTTAAACTTCATTGCTCTAGCTCTTCATCTCTCCCTCCCTCTTATTCAGTTCCGTCTTTCTCCCTCCGATTGCTGCAGAAAATCTGAAGGATGATTATAGAAGTCCGATGCATACAGATGAATAGGTATAATTTAGGATCAAATCTCGAGATATTAGTGGCTCAGATGGTAGTAGTTGAGTTTGCTAGTCGTTACAGCACTGAATGGTACGTAGTAGCTGTACTGGTGTTTTACCTCGGTACAGTACTTTGATGCAAGATCCTCCGACGTGTTGAATTGATGCTTCGTCAGATTTCAGATCCGATATTACCCATCTGAAAATCCTGGTATCCAGAAGCGCTAGCCCGGCGGCAGGACGACGCAAAGCATCCTGTCTTACCCCCACCGTCCGATCAGAAACCACCGCACCAGATCTACCTGGTGACGCGTCCCCTGAACCCCATTTGACTCCTCCCGCCGCTCCATCTCCTCCTCCGGCAGCTACGCATGGGGATACCTCGCCGCAAAGCAACAGCTGACACCACTGTAACAAAAAAAAAAGGCACCGAGGAGGTTAGATCAGCAAAAAAAAAAAAAAGCCAATGACGCTATATTTGGAATAAAAACAGGCACCGAGGAGCCACAAAAGAATAAAAAATCCCTATTTTCGAGCATCCAGTGAAGTAAACCTATTTTTTTTTAGCAAAATTTACATGAGATCTCAATTTACACCAATCTTATTCTAACAGTGGCAGAGCTAAGATTTGATTACGACTTGAGCTCAGTGGTAGAATATTCCAGACTATCTGGATTAGACCATAAAAATATTATCTAGATTAGATTAAATTTATTCAAATTATACATTAAATATTTTTTCACATCTCAAACTAAAACCTAACCTATTTTATCCGAGGTGTGACGCCCCTGATCTTTGATATGCTACGTGTAGGCAGAGCCCACGTGTTACTAACCAGCAAGCAATCCTAACCGAGGAAGCTGGGTCTCGTTCTTTTCGGCACCATGGAAATCACAGGGATGACCTCATTGCTTCTAGAAGGTCCATGGCCTTAAAAAAGAAAACCTAACCTCCCTTATCCCATCCAGCAACTCACCGGCCCCGACGCTCCTTCCTTCTCTCTTCCGTGTACCGACGCGAGCGGCAATGGGGTGGGCGACGCGGTTCCTGGCGGCGGTGTGCTTCTTCGCGGCGGGCGTCGTCTTCGCCCCCGACACCCTCCTCGGCTTCCGCTCAGGCTCCAACGCCGTCGCGGCCGCCAAGTTGGCCCACCTCCTCTGCTTCGCCACCTCCTGGGGCGCCGCCCTCTGGGCCACCTTCATCGGTGGCATCATCATGTTCAAGTAATCGAGCCCTCCTTCCCCCGTCCCCAAAACCCCACCTTTCTCCTTCCGTCTTTCTTGATTTCCCCAATTCAAGAACCAAGAATCTTGGAAAATCCCTTAACGATGTGAAGTGATCGATTGAACTGAGTTTGGTGGTGGGATCTTTGAAGGAATCTGCCGAGGCACCAGTTCGGGAACCTCCAGGGGAAGATGTTCCCGGCCTACTTCACGCTCATCTCCGTCTGCGCCGCCGTCTCCGTCGCCGCCTTCGCCTACCTCCACCCGTGGAAGACGGCGTCGACCGTGGAGCGCTACCAGCTAGGGTTCCTCCTCGCCGCGCTCGGCTGTGACCTCTCCAACCTGCTCGTCTTCACCCCCATGACCATTGAGGTGAGATTCCCTGTGTTAATTCGCTGAAAACGATACATGTGCTATGGTAATTTAGGGTTGGTGATGGCAGTTTTGGATTTATGCTTTGTAGACTATATTCCTGTCAAAGAAGATTATATCGGATATTGTGAATAATTTACTGTTATTGTTGTGGTTGCGACTTCCGAATCAACAGTCTTTTGTGGGAATTGAAGGAGAACGAGAGTAGTAATGTAGCTGTTAATGAGCGTGTTTAGTTCACAGCTCTTCTTATATTGATTGCTTTATGATTAGCTAACACTAGCAATGTAGTTACGGAAAGATAATAAATATTGAGCTGTAGGCTTCTTCTTTTCGAGTACTGAACTCTAGTCTTAAAAGGTTGCTGTCTTGTGCTACTCTATTATGAAGCTATAATTTTTGGTGTTTCTGTGAGTAGGCATGTAGTTGAGTATTAATCTTACAGGCGTTCATTTTATTGCTTATGCTTATTTACACTGTAATGTAGTGCTCGTTGATAGTGCATACAGCCTAAAGCTATTTTTTCATGCATATATGCCTTGTATAGTGTGGTGCTCATTGATACAGCCTAAAGCTAATTTTTTTATACATATATGCCTTGTATCATGTGGTGCTCATTGATACAGCCTAAAGCCAATTTTTCCATGCATATATGCCTTGTATCATGTGGTGCTCATTGATACAGCCTAAACCAAAATTTTTTCATGCATAAATGCCTATAATGTGGTGCTCATTGCTACATCCTAATGCCAAAAATCTTAATGCTAATATACCTTGTATAATATGAATGGCTACAGCCAATATTTTCACGCAAATACGCTGCCTATGAACTAAAGCCATTTTTCTTACACATGCCTTGTATAATATGTCATCTACAGCCAAAAGCCGTTTTCTTCACACAAATATCCCTTGTATAGTATGCTGCTCATTGCTAGGTACACGACTGTTCTCTAAAATGATTGCTAGTGAATAGCTTTATTCATTAAATGGTATATTAAGTATGCAATTCTTGTAGTATTATGGGCCTATGATGTACAAGTGGAGTGGCATGGGATATTTGTCACAATTCTGAGAAGCCTAAGTTAAGGGTGTCAAAACTTCAGAAACATCATATGCTCGGGGTCCAATTATTTATTTTTATAATATTCTGATGAAATGCATTTCTTTTTTTATTGAAACAAAACGAATAATTTATTGTTTAAACTTGAATCGTAGTTAAGTGTTAAAAATGGTGGGGATTGACAATGCAACATCCGAGAAAACACATGGTGTGATTGTTAATTTCTGGGTAACAAGAAGATAAATAAGTTAATTCATCTGTTTTTGTTTGGCTAAAATGGCTATTGGATGGATCTTGTGTGTGGATTGATATGCCGTCTGCCCAGGCAGTCATTGTACAGGTGGACTGCAAACCCTGCTTGGTCCATGTGGAGTTGCCAGTTGCATGGTGCCCTGTACCAGGCAAACTTGTTTTATTCGATGTTTTTTAACTACCAACACTCTGGCTAAACATTTTCATGTTTCCTTGGCCACTGGTAGTGTGGTGATATGCCCTAGGGAAGGCTTCCCAGTGGCCAATGTTAACCATTTCCTGGTGAGGGAACAAATAGCTTCAAGCAGCAACAGCTAGTGACTCTTTTTGGATGGAAAATAATATGTATACTTTATGACGATAATTTAGTTTTTTGGTATGAACCGAGGTCTATGGGAACTATAATTATACAAACTAGAAGACTCCCCTTTCTTTCCCTGCATGTTCTAGCGTGCAGCTACTACATTTAGTGGGTTGCTTGTTCATTGCAGATGATGAAGAGAAGGCACAAGATCGAGAGGGACCTGAGCATCGGTGAGGAGGTTGGGTGGTCGAAGAACGTCCAGGTGGCTAAAAGCAACCCTACCCTTGCCGCGATGAATAAGAAGTTCGGGATGATCCATGGATTGTCATCACTGGCCAACATCATGGCGTTCGGCAGCCTGGCCATGCACTCCTGGTACCTTGCCAGCAAACTTGAGCTGTGAAGTGAACAAACACCCTTCTTTACCAGGACTCAGTTGAATCTGGTCGCATCGCAATGAGGCGACGCTTCATGTTATGAGCTTGCAAACAGATTAGATTGTACGATGATTTGACTGGAGATTTATTGTATACTTGAAATTACCTACAGAATGCATGTAGTTCTACCTAGTTTATCATGATCTAAATTATTCAGCTCTGTTCTCGTCTGTTTGGTCTTTCGTGCTCCGAGTGGAGCTTTGTTTGCTTTGCTGTTTGTCACTGATGAGGTAGGTAACAATGGACACTATGGTATTGTTATGGCGGATTATACAAGTTTGATAGAGCAATGAGTATGAAGTTGTCTGTGATTCTGAGTTGCCCAGAGATGAATCTAAAAGGCACGAACGATTAAGCCGTACTCGTGTGTGTGTATATATATATATATATATATATATATATATATATATATATATGGTATATATATATATATATATATATATATATATATGATAATATTTTTAAGTTTGGGTATGAAAATGTTTTATACCCTTGATATATTTATGGTAAGTAAGTTTTGAACTCATGTCAAATTAGTTTGAACTACTTTTGAGTTCAATGCAACTACCTCCGTATATACCATAAAAATAGTTCAAATTAATTAAACTGAAGTTGAATTTAAATTTTTCTCTCTCTCTTGACATCTCAAATATATATATTATATATATATATATATATATATATATATATATATATATATATATATATATATATATATATATAATCAATATATATTGATATTGGTTACTAGGCACCATGGTGCATAGAAACATCCGATACACGTATATATATATATATATTTATATATATATATATATTTATATATATATATTTATGGTAAGTAAGTTTTGAACTCGGTTCAAACTAGTTGAACTACTTTTGAGTTCAATGCAACTACGTAGATGAGTATATACCATAAAAGGTAGTTCAAACTAATTAAACTGAAGTTGAATTTAGACCATATTTATAGTATGACATCTAAATATACATTTACATATGGGTATATGAAGATACCCACATCAAACGTTGTGAATATGAATAATCAATGTATATTGATATTGGTGCCTAGAAAAGAGGTTCATAAATATATATATATATATATATATATATATATATATATATATATATATATATATATATATATATATATAAAAACAATGTAAAAATCCGAATAGGCAGACGAAGATGACCCTGGGTCGACTATCGTTCTGGCCACGAATTAACTTCGGGGGGGTATGTTTAGAACGTAAAGATTTCAGAAAGAAAAAGACTTCAAATCTCTTAGGAGTCAGGGGAAATTTCAAACGAGGCCAAGAAAAATAAATTTTACCCCAAAACATTTTTGTTTCTTATAACTGATGAGGACAAAATCAAGGGGGAGAGAGAGAGAGAGGAGAGTGTGTGTGTGGTATAACCGTAGCGCCGCCAGCAACAGCGGCGCGGCGCTGCTAGCGAAGGAAAGGAAACACAGCATCTTCCATTCTTTCCCCCCGGATATCCCTGCTACTCGGGCTCCAATCTCTCTCGCTTTCCCATGGCGGCGGCGGCGGAGGGGGAGGAGGATGGCAGGGCGGCCACCAAGTACGTGCTCGTCACCGGCGGCGTCGTCAGCGGCCTCGGCAAGGGCGTCACCGCCAGCAGCGTCGGCGTCGTCCTCAAGTCCTGCGGCCTCCGCGTCACCTGCATCAAGATCGGTCCGCACCCCTCTCCTCTCCCCGCCTCGCCTCCCTGCTCCCGCGCGGTTCTCCCCTTCCGTTTCCTGGGACTTGCACGCGGTTCCAGTCGGGGTCCCGGGCTGGGGTTCTGCTCTGCCTTGGTGCGCCCACCCTAGGAATCGGCGTCTATCTGCGTCCGACTAGCGCGCTTCTTCCTTTGCGTATCGAGTGCGGGCGCTTGGTTTGCCTAAAACCCTAGAAAATCTTGCGCTTCTCTGAATTCTTGGTCGAATTCGGTGGGTAATGATGCCGCATTTGTGTACATTTCTTCGTGTAGTATACTAGTATGCGTCGCCTTCCCATGATTTGGTCCGAATTTTCTTTTCTTTCTCAATTAGGAGATTGGACGGTAAAAGGCCAATTAATTTTCTGGTTTCCAGTCGGAATTTGGGATGGATGGATGAATAATAGGTTGCTCGTTTGGGCTTCCAGTTATTGATTCAGCCTACACAGTGGTGATGGTGATTGATGCGTAATGCGTTCTTGTGGTGGTTGTTTGGTGTCGAAAAGGCGCCCGCGTCTCTGGAGAAAATAATCCATCGGTAGCTGATGAAGCCGTGTGGTGTAATTGATATAAAGCTCTGAAGGCCTGTCGTCTCACTACTACTATTACTAGTTGTAGCTTTTAGTTGCCTAAAGGTAGCACCCCTTTTGGGTTTTAGGCAGGCTTTTGGTTCCAATGTGGAGGTTATGTCGGATCATTAGGGATAAACATGTGGCTTTTGAGTGTCGTTTTGTTAGAATTGGGACGTGCATGGTGGATTGGAAATTTGAAATTGTTTTGCTGCACTGTGGTCAATCTTTTTTCTGCTTCCAAGTCCTTTTTTGTGATTGGAATTTGGGGGGGGGGGGTCTGTGTAAAGATGGGCGCCTTTCTGGATCTTTATTTTATTTATTTTGTACAAAAAGAGTTAAACCAGAGAGATTTTTATTGGGTGATTTTGCATGCATTGGGTGTGGTTCCCATGTGCAGAGTTTATCAAGTTTGGAGGTGCCTCAGCTTTGATCTGGCACTAGTCTTGCTATTGTCCATTTCCTGGTTTTGCAGATCCATACTTAAACACAGATGCTGGGACAATGTCTCCCTTTGAGCATGGTGAGGTGTTTGTACTTGACGATGGTGGAGAGGTATGACCTTTTGGATGCTTGCATGTAACTCATATAGTGTTACACTTACATCTTGGTGCTGTCTTGTGCGTTGTGCCTGACGTTTGAAATATATAGGTTGACTTGGATTTAGGGAATTATGAACGTTTCTTGGATGTTACTCTGACAAGGGACAACAACATTACCACTGGAAAGATATATCAGGTGAGCATTCCCCCATGGAAAATGCTTGCTGGTTGCCACTTGAGCTTGTAAACAGTGGATGCTTTTTTTCCCAGTCTGTCATTGAGAAGGAGAGAAAAGGCGACTATCTTGGAAAGACGGTCCAGGTGCCATTCGCTGCTATGGTCATGTATGTACGGAATGCCTATATGACAAACTATGAAACTCTTACAGTTGTAACGTTTTCAGGTTGTTCCTCATGTAACTGATGAAATAAAACACTGGATACAATCAGTGTCCTCTGTTCCTGTGGATGGGCAGGCTCGTCCAGCTGATGTTTGTGTTATTGAATTGGGGGGCACTGTAGGTAGGGTTTTTGGACATCGTATGGAATGCCACTTTTGTATAAGAGAAATTGATTTTCTTCTTGTTTCAGGTGATATTGAATCAATGCCATTCATTGAAGCTCTGCGCCAGTTGTCATTCTCTCTTGGTATTATTGGATTTTCCGGTCGTGATTTTAATTTCCATATCCCTTGGTTGCTGAGAAATATGTCGAGTTTATGAGCCTTCTGTAACTGTTGTATCATTTATCTCTCTTTCCATTTATTTCTTCGGGAATTATTTGACCATAGTGCAAACTTATTTAGTCCGCACTGCCTTCTTTTTTTGTGGTTAAGTTAGTATTCACATGCTATCATTGATATGCCACAAAGCCATGCAGCTTTTTTTTATTAAAAAATCTTCCCACTTGTTAGTGCTCATACTTGGACATGGCATTCATCATTCTTATATATTTTCTAGGTAAGGACAATTTCTGCCTCATACATGTGAGCCTTGTTCCGGTATTGGGTGTAGTTGGTGAGCAAGTAATTTTCCCTTTCTTCGATCATGAATTCAGCTCATCACGTCTTGCTACTTTGACATGAGAAAAAAATTGCATTGCATTATTCAAGTCATCTATTATGACAACTGATAATCACCATTGTAGGACCCTGACATTCTTATTTCCCATTTTGTAGAAAACTAAGCCAACACAACACAGTGTACGAGAATTAAGGGCCTTGGGTCTGACTCCTGATCTTCTAGCATGCCGATCAGCACAGGTAATGCGAAGAACATGAAAAACATGGAATGCTAATAACGGATGCTTTAAGATATGTATCTCTCATTTATTCTATCACTGATTTTTTTTATTTTCTCAAGGTCGTTCTTTGAGTTAAAGATGTGTTTTCCATCTAACGAACACTAGTTTTAGAGCATTTGATGTTGACTTTGCACTTTTCCTATCATAAAGAGTCCTTTTCCAGCAGCCATTTCCTTTCTTGCTTACTCCTGATACCTCATGACTGTTTGTATGTTTTTGGTGCGGTAGTCCTTTTGTTTCTTGTCTTGATTTCTTTTGTAATCTAAGGTATGTTTATCTGAACTTTCAGCCACTAATAGGATCTGTTAAGGAGAAGCTTTCGCAATTTTGTCATGTTCCGGTATGCTTTTATGATTATAAATTTGAAAGATGCCATTTTGTTCCCAGTGTTTTCCTATTTACATCCTATCTTGTTTCTTGTAGGTTGAGAATATACTTAATATCAATGATGTTCCTAATTTATGGCATGTTCCACTCATTCTTAGAGTGAGTTCCAATCTTTGGCTAAAAGCTTAGCGTTGACTCAGTAGAGGAAGATATTGAATCGATATGACTTGTATTTAGTCATTGCTTTGATGCAAGATTTCAACATGTGTTACTTTCAGAACCAAAAGGCTCACGAGGCTATAATCAAACAACTAAACCTTGCCAGGTGAGTTTGAAAATTACTGAAATAAATGCTTATGAATGTTTAAAAAAAAAGGGTTAAGTGTGCACACAGGAAGTTTTGTAATTTTTTTAACTCATAATCTTTGAAAACTTGTGCACTGCCAATATTCGTACATAATTAGCTTATACTTTCTATGACTGGGCTATGTTTGATGCCTTTTTAATTAATGTTAAAAGGCTTGTTCATCCTTGATTGGTATGTGATTTGTGAATTGATAACGTCATATTTATTGTAATTTCGTGGCATTAATCTGGAAGCAATTTCATGTTTTATTTTATAGGTCTGCTGGATCCCCTGAGTTACAAGTTGGACACAGATGGTTGAGTCATACAATAACCTCAATAACTCTGTTAGTATTGTTATACAACTCTTGACTGTTGTCTGTCGATTGATTCTTTTCCCTGGTGCATAATAAATTTGAATGGATATCAATATCATGCAGGTTAAAATTGCTTTGGTTGGGAAGTATACTAATCTGACAGATTCTTACTTATCAGTGGTGAAGGTAGGTCACGAATCATTTTTTAAATATATAGAAAATGTATGTACTAGCTACATACCTTATGCTTGTCATACATAATTCATTGTACTATTCAATTAAACTTGCCTATGGTGAAAATGAGTTCAATAGTTCTAAGATTTGTGCTAGTGCATATTGTGCAATAACTATGTTGTCAATTTATTCTCCATAGATGCCTATTGTAAAACAATTAATTCCTAGTAGTTACACAATTACACAGCTGGGGTTTTTCAACTTCCACATTCTTGTGTGGTACTATTGATACATTGTTTACTCATTTGTTAGACATAAAGCATAAAGATTGTTTCTAATTCATGCATGCATGTCTCGATTTGTTGCAGGCTCTCTTACATGCCAGTGTTGCATGTTCATTGAAACCTTCTGTCCAGTGGATTGCAGCTTCAGATCTTGAAGATGCAACTGCAACAAATGTAAGCCATTAGCAATTTGTTATCCATAGGATAGGTTAACTGCACTACTAGCACAGTAGCACCTGATCAATCAATGATCAGTTTTATGTTTGGCGCCGAACTGCCAATAAGTATCTCTGCTACAGATATCATTGTATCTGTACTAGGCTACTAGCTCAACATGCTTGCCGTATAAGGTCATTTTATTTGCAATGACAACATCTGTAGTGCATTCAATAGTCAGTAGTTAATGTAGCAATTCTATTGTGTGTGTCCTCCCTCTCTTTGTGTGTCCTCCCTTGTGTGGATGTGTCTGTGTGACTGTGCCTCACCGTGACATAATTTTTGTATAGGCACCAGATGACCATGCTAAAGCTTGGGAAACTCTTAAGGTGAGTATGCCGATTACCTTTGGTTCCTATTGTGGCTATGTAAACTCAGTCTTTTAAAAGTTATAATATATAATATTTTTAAATGCTAAAATTTTCAGGGTTCCTCATGCATTTTAATACCAGGAGGATTTGGGGACCGTGGAATATCTGGGATGATATTGGCTGCAAAATATGCTCGTGAGAATAAAGTTCCATACCTTGGCATTTGCTTGGGAATGCAGATATCGGTGATTGAGATGTCTAGACATGTGTGTATGTTTCCTTTTATTACTTATTGTTCAACTTATCTTTATAGACTCTCATTTTAAGGATGCTTTTGTAGGTTTTGGGCCTGGGAGATGCAGACAGTGAAGAGTTCAACACAGACACACCAAATCGTGTTGTTATGTACATGCCTGAGGTACTTCTTTATCCAGTTTTGTACAAGACAAGGATAGGACATGATCTAATTCTTTGATAATTAACTGTTCAGGTGTCAAAAACACACATGGGAAACACGATGAGGTTGGGTTGCCGGAGAACATTATTTCGCAAACCAGATTGTCTTACATCAAAACTGTAAGGATGTTGCATCTTTTGTTGGTTAACAGATATTATTTGGAGCTTTTGAATGCTAGTTTGTTTGGAATGTTGATCCATTGCCACCGCCATGAAATTTTTTTGTCTTGCACAGCTTGTTGTCAGGAGCTTTCCTTAAAACAATTTCTCGAAAGTTCTTGTTTCACTGCATCACATTCCCAATGCAGCCTTAGTGGATTAATTAAAATATGACGCACGACCTTAGTATTGACCATCTCTTGCATGTGCCTTATCACAATTCTTATTTCATCTTCTAACTTGGACATAAATGTAAATGTTAGATATGGAAGTCCTCCACATGTAGATGAGCGTCATCGCCACAGATATGAGGTACCCCATGAATTTTAGTTACTAAACTCTGTTATTTTATGTGTCCATTATACCTTTATGCTTGGAAGTTGGAAGTGCTTATTCTTTTGTCTGTTCAATAGGTCAATCCTGCCTTTGTTCCAATGCTTGAGAAGGCAGGCCTTCAGTTTGTTGGTTGCGATGATGAAAGTGGAAATAGGATGGAGGTACCAAACAAACAGCCCATTCACCCTTCTTGATTTGTCTTGTTTTGGTTAAGCCTGAGCTTGCTTCCACCTATGATCAGATTGTAGAGCTACGAGACCACCCATTTTACATAGGTGTTCAATTCCATCCAGAATTCAAGTCGAGGCCTCGAAGACCTTCGCCTCCATTTACAGGTATGAACAATCAACTACCAAACTCAAAAAAATTTGACAACTAGTCACTCCATTTACAGGTATGAACAATCAAATACCAAACTCAAAAAATTTGAAAACTAGTCATACTTAGCATCCAAATATTGTGACCAAAATGTGTCTACGTTTTTTGTTCTTTTGTGAATTGAGCTCCTATGAATGCAGTAGCATGGTCTATCTCTGTTCTGGTTTCTCAGCGTGATATAACTGCTATATGATTTGCTTATTTGCTATGCAGGTCTAATATTGGCAGCAACTGAACGCCTGGGTACACATGCAAATAACTCCAATGGTTATGTTGGTGCTTCCGAGTAATGTCATTCGCCCACTGTCAGGTACTGGATTCTGAAGCTTTATTATTCCTGGAACACTTTTTCTCTGTGTATCTATGTGCATTCAGTTTAAGAGTGGAACTCCTGTGTTATTGTTCCAGATGGTCATCCCTTTTGGGTGTGGAGTTCAAGCATTCGCTTGTTGCTGCTGAGACTAGCTATTTGCACCTAAGCCGCAAGAGAAGTTTTGTTATCTTAAAGAGAACTTGAGTGGCTTAGCTGATCATCATCATACAGTGTACCGTATCGAAGCATCGTGAGCTTACCTTATGATCCGTGACCGTAACAGCATACCATGTTAAACCCTTACGATTTGGTTGAAGGCACAACTTGTGTGTATATTCAAAGTTCTTTGAGTTGCCCCTTTTTATTCCCATGGTATAATGCTGTGCGAAACTGTGGTGTTCTCCCGTTTCTTGATGTTGCATGGCACACATGGCAGTTGTACACTCGCAGACATAGAAACCTATATACATCAATTTTACACCAGTGGGTGAAGCCACGCAATGTGTAGCCCAAGCTGCGTCACACCCTACAGATTCTACATTAGAACGACGAAAACTTCATTGTACACTGTGTAAAACTACATTACATAATAAACATTTCGGCCTTACCAACAGTTGTTGCTGACTTATGACTAATTTGGAGGATTGGTGATGGTTACAGGTTAGATGTTTGGGCAGATCCATGGTAGCCTAGAGAAAGATCAAGGTGGGTCCTGTCTACTAGAGGAAATGGTTTAATTTGTAAAGTGTACGAACTAGTTGGCCCTATTACTGGGCAGTGGGATCTCAGCCTATTAGAACAGACTTACTGTGCTGAAGAAGTCAATATAATTCAACGAATTCCTTTGAGGGAGGACATGGAAGATCAGCTGGCTTGGTTCTATGATAGCAAGGGATGTTTCTCTGTGAAATCGGCATACAAGATATTCATGAGCGAACAAGATCGAAGTTCTGAAGCTGCGCATGCAAATTTTACATGGAACCGTATATAGGGCGAATGCATTCCAAACAAAGAGAAGCATTTTCTATGGAGATTTGCCCATAATAGCTTGCAATTGCGGGTGAATGTTAAAAGGAGAGGGGTCAAATCTTGATACTATTTATCCAATGTGTAACATGCTGGATGAAGATGGAGGACATATCTTTTTCAAGTGTGAAGCAGTTAGTCAATGTTGGAGATTGATTCTTCTTGAAGACGTGAGAATGCAACTAGTGGCATGCCCCCAGCACAACATGTTCTTGAAGCTATCTGGAAAATGACAGAAGAAGTGAGGCTTAAAAGTCATCATTCTGTTGTGGCGCTGGTGGTCGTAGGAGAAAGTTCCTTCAATGCAGAAGAGGTACGACGGAAAAAATAACAGCAAAAACTGTTAGAAAAACACTCAGCTCTGCTCTCGGCTCTGTTTCTCTGAGATGTTTCGTACGGTGAACAGTGCAAACGAAAAACTTCAGAGAAGAAGAAGCAGGTTGTTTTGCACTGCTAACCTGCTGCAGCTTTTTTGGTTTTCTTGCCCCTTTTATTTAGTAATAAACATGAGTTAGTTACATGCAAAGGAGGCCTACTATTGCGCCATGATCCAACAGATCCGAAGACCTGGTTTCACGGGCTCAGCACAACTCACACAACGCACAATTCCGAGAAAACACACTAACTCTGTAATACCTAGGCCAACTCAGCCCAGCCCGGCCCATCTCATAGAGGGCCAGGTGGAGGGAGAGGCAAAAGCAATTTTCGCTTCTCCTCCCCATGCTCACCTCGCTGCCATCGCTCTCTCCTTCGTGCTTGCTGTCGCTGCTGGCCACCCATCGGCGCCACCGCTTGCTAGTCCCCGGCACCGCTGCTTGTCGCTGTCGCCACCGCTTCACCTTGCTGCGCCGCCATCACCGTCCCTAGCTCGCGCGTGTTGCTGTCGCTCGCGCACCGTTGGTAGCCGCCAGCGCCGCCCCTCGCTGGTGCCTCCCCTCACTGCGCTCGCTGCCGCCGCTCCACGGGGGTGGAGGAGGGCCTGCCACCGGGAGGTGAAGGGGAGATGGCCGCCGGTTTAGGAGGGGAGGCGACCGAAGGACGCCGGCCGTGAGGAAGGGGACGCGGGAGATGCCGACCGAGCGAGGCGAAGACAAGAGTGAGGAGTTGGCGGAGTGAAGGAAAGAGAGAAGAAAGAGGAGGGAGCCACCAGCTGTGAAGAAAAGAAGAGAAGAAGGAAGCGCCGGCGAAGGCCCTCCACCAGCTGTGAAGAAAAGAAGAGAAGAAGGAAGCGCCGGCGAAGGAAAAAAGAAGAGGGAGTGCTGGCCGTGGAAGGAAAATAAAGAGAGGAGAAGAAAAGAGGAAAGCGGGCACCGGCGTTGGAAAAAAAAAGAGAGAAGATAAGAGAAGAGGGAGAAAGGAAAAAGAAGAGAGGAAAGAAAAGAAAAGAAAAGGCTGACCCGCTGCCAAAGCTGTCAGATCCGGCCAAGAAGCGACAGGAAGTGCCTCGCTCCAGTTGTTCGGGGCCAGGGTAACGCCTCGAGAAACCTTCTCCCTGTTTATTTGCCGAGTCAGGCATAGGTTAATATACCGATAATTAGAATTGATGCATGTGGTCGATTGACGAGAGAGATTAAGTGGGAAAAATTTGATCTACGAGTGTAAATGATGAAATCGCTAAATGTCGGAATGGGTTATGTTGGATTGGGCGTTAGAGCGATGTCATTTGCTCGTATATGAATGTATTGCATTAGCAATGAATTGAAATAGTTAATGCTTATTTAAGTGGCGGTTCTAGTCTGGTGCCGTCCACGCACCGTCCACCAGGTTAACAGGCAAGTGCATGGTATAACAGTAAATTATGGTGAATGTTTGTTATTTGTGTTTCCATGCCATGATTTACATTATTTGTGAGATGATGTATATGAATTGTGCTAATCATACCTCGATAAGTACCGTTTATGATTAGACATTCATATTTGAAGCATATTGCATCATGCAAAATGCATAAGAGCCAGGTCGGTGAAAAAGTCATATGACTAGTCCGGAGTGCTCTTGAATAAGACCTACAGAGGTAAGCACTCCACGGGAGTGGAGGTTGAGACCTCGTATGAAAGAGGACGAGGCGAATGAGTGGTCCATCGACGGGTGGACACTTCGCTATACCGGTATAAGCTACAATTACAGAGCATACAGATGCATTGCATGATATTGCATTGCATGAATGTGACAGAGAAAGTGATACAATTACAGACAGTTGTGATTTATAGTTTACAGTTATAGATTTGACTTACAGTAGAATTGATTTACAGCTCACATACATAGAATTAATTTACAGTTTACATACATAGAATTAATTTACAGTTTACAGACATAGACTTGGTTTACAGTTTACAGACATAGAATTGATTTACAGTATATAGTTACAGACTTAATTTACAGTTTACAGTCATAGAGTGGATTTACAGCTTACAGTTCGTGAAATTGATTGAATTGCTAAAGTGATGTTACTGTTTTATTGTGTGCTTGCTGAGTCTCCAGACTCACCCTTGCTTTGTCGTTTTTAGGTGAATGATGACGACATGCATGGAATGGGGATAATCCTTTTGGCACTGCACATGTAAAATAACAGCTTAGCCTTACATTGAACGTTTATATTTCATATAGTGTTAAGGTTCTTGTGATTCGCCGTTTGGTTTACTTTGCTTGCGAGCCATGATGGTGGGTCTCCATGGTCGTGGAGCCTGAAGTTTCTGTTTATGTTATAGTTTGTGAAATATGAAGTTAGTTGTATTTGCAATTATCCTACAGTTATTTGTGGTTTGCTCCCTATGGGTAATCATATAAAAAGAACATATGAGGTGCTGCTAAAAGTTGAATTAGCAACGCTTTTGAATTAGTAAGGGTATGGTGGTAGTATCTTGGGCCCTGTAGAGAGCCGGGGTATTACAAACTCACCTTTAGACTCGACTCTGACCGAACGTTGGCACCTGCACAACGCCTTACATAGAAAACACACTACCAAAGCAAATATGCTAACTAGCAACAAGATTACTTAACAAACACTCCCTAATCTTGTTTGTTTAGTTTTCTGACTTCAACCAAACCAACTCTGCTGTGCAGCTCTTGAAACTTGACATGGCTGAGCGGTTTTGTCAGAAGATCAGCTAGTTGATCACCTGAGTTAATATGCTCCACCACAATCTTCCCTTGCTCAACACATTCTCTAATGAAGTGTTAGCGGGTTTCAGTGTGCTTACTTTTATCATGGAAGACTGGGTTCTTGTATAGTGAAATTGCTGATTTGTTGTCTACCTTGAGAGTGATGCTCCCCATCTCTCCAATCAAGTCTTCAATCAGACGCTTTAACTAGACGCCTTGACAGGTTGCGGTTGTGGCTGCTATATTCTCTGCCTCACATGAAGATAACACCACCACCCTTTGCTCATGTGACTGCCAGTTGATCAAACTATCTCCAAGCAAGCACAAAACAACTGTTGCGCTCTTTCAGTCATCCATATCACTAGCCATATCACTATCACTGAATGCCATCAACCGAGGCTTTTCTTCACCTTTTCTCCCATAGGAACACCCCAAATTCTGAGTACCACTCACACAACGCAATCTATGCTTCACAGCTGCAACATGTTCAGCAGTTGGGCTTTCATAAACCAGCTCACATAGCCAACAGAATATGCCAAGTCTGGTTGGGTATGTACTAAATACCTGAGACTTCCTACTACACTTCATTAGTATCTAACATCAGCAGGAGTACTAGAGCTCACCTTGCTTAACTTAAGTCGTGCTTCCATCAGGACATGACTTGAGTTACAATTTTGCATCCCTGTCTTCTCAAGGATCTTCAGAGCATATGCAAACTGGCATAGTGCTATGCGTTCCTTGGATTGATGAACCTCAATGCCCAAGTAATAATTCAGCATCCCAAGTTCACTCATATTGAATAAAGTCTTCATCTCCTCCTTGAATCTGCCAATTTTTTGAATTTACATCCCAAAGGTTGAATGAAATGACATAATTTGTTTATTGGAATGCATGGATTTGATGCGAATGGATGGCTTAAAATTCTGTTGATTTTATTGCGAGAAATGTAAACCCTGGTCCTGTACACCTTGATTTGATGAACCAATTCCACAACTCCAGATCCCTACCACGACTCACGTATGAAATTGATTGCAAATGATAAGCAACCTGAGTTAAGAAATTAGCAGCTTGGCACTATCATTGCGAATGGCAGAACGCATTCCAGCACAATATTTGATCAAACAAGGTTGGGCAACATAACGCATTCCCAGTAATACGCACACCCACACACACATTATGAAATGGAAGGTTTGGAATAAAGATGATTCATTTCGGCAGTCTTTTGGCCTCCCAATATACATACAATCAGGGCCACAGGAGTACCCGAAGTACCTGACATCTCAGGTACTCATGATATTACCAAACTATACATATAATCTTATCGTTCATGCGAAACTGACGCATACTAAGGAAATGTTCATCATATTCACAAATTCATCTTTCTCATCATCCGAGTCTCCTAGAACAATGTTGCCATCTTCTGATGGCAAATCAGCGAAGTCACAACAGCAGCGGTGGCTGCAACTTACGCTTGG
The DNA here is from genome assembly GCA_036346575.1 of Dendrocalamus sinicus. Lineage (NCBI taxonomy): Eukaryota > Viridiplantae > Streptophyta > Magnoliopsida > Poales > Poaceae > Dendrocalamus > Dendrocalamus sinicus. The sequence goes on along the minus strand of CM070649.1, from coordinate 20,034,823 downwards.
TATGACACTGTTTGGCGGAAGCAAGAGCTGCCTTCTCAATCAATTTTTGTAATGAACCATTCTTCACAATATGTCATCAAACATCAGGGACAACACCAGCCCCTGCACGAATTGGCTCCTCCTAGTTCTCTCCTCCTTAACCTCAGGGAGCAAAGGCTCATCAGCACTGGCAAAGAACACACCAAAGTCAGTGCATCATCATGACGGACATAGGTTCAATCATTGGTAAAAAGGAAATATGTTCAAATGATATCACTATTTATCAGACATGTTCCATACAGAAGGACACCAACAGCCTTCTTAAAGTGAATAATTTCATGAACTGTACTCAATGATAGATTTTGCAATCACTGACTACGAATTATGAAGCAATTACATATTGAGACTGACTAAACCCTTGGAAGCATGTTGATTGTGAACAAATTTTCATTACCTTTCTGCTGCTTTCTGCTCTAAGGAATCACTTCTCTCATTCGTTTCATCCAAGAACTCTTGCTGTTCATCCTTTGGCAAATCTATTTCAATGAAGTTACCGACAAAAGAGGAGAGTAGAGGATCAGGCACTGTGTTAAGTGAGGCAGCACACGAGGATCCACCATAATGGGACTGCAGGTTCCTCACATCCTTTTTCAATATGGCAAGCGATGAAGAATGTGATCCAGATGAAAATCGCCGGTTTCTCCACCTACCCTGCACGTAGATTTTGGTTAAGGGAGCCAAACAATAAATACTTAATGATCTGGTTTCCTGAATTGCCAATCATGATTAAATGATTGATCAATAACAACTATCTATTACATACAATTTCAGATATACATTGTTGGAATTAATTGAATAATGAATAATGATGCCCGTTGAAAGTAATGATAATTATGATACCTTGAAGAAACCGGGATGCTGTGAGGTGATGTGCCCAACCAAGTCTATCCCAACCCTATCTGTGCAAATTGGACATACCTGAAATAACCAAACAAAAAACAGAGAGTAAGCAGACAAAAGCAATGTGCAAATTGGACATACATGAAATAACCAAAAAACGAAACAAAGAACAAAGAGTAAGATAGGAAAGCTGGAAAGTCCCTTGTGTGTGGAGCAAAAGGTTGGGTTTGCTTCCTGATCTCCGCATCCAAATAAAATATGTCATTTACCCCCTTCTCTTTTTTCCCCTAGAAATGATGTTTACCCCCTTCTCTTTTTTTCCTAGAAATAATGTTTACCCCTTCTCTTTTCCCCCCTTTTCCTATTTTTTTGGCTAAAACAATCCTTCAAGCAAACTGGACCAGAGCAGCCTGCAGCCTCCGGTTCTGGTTTGATAACTATGTGACTACCAAAAAATGTGCTTGGACCTGGATAGGACTAATGAAGGCACAAAGGAAGCAAATGGACAGCTGTAGGATTGTACATAGATTAAGCTTAACCTTCACGGAATTGGAATAGCACAACTGCAATCTAATATACAGCAGCTTTGATAGCCTTAGTTCTTCACATGAAAATTATAGTTTTTCAGTTTAATGCAAAGGAAACAAGTTAGTCCCCTAGCACAAGAAAAAAAAAAGACAACCACTAGAAAATTGTATCTAATGAGGCACCTTAGGATTAGATTATCGAATCTAAAACATATCAATTCAAAATGACATGTATATGGCTCAATTAAGTCAGCATCAACAGTCTTCAGACCACTGTGTACTTCAATAACTAGCACATATTGTGTTCTCCCAAGCTGAATGAACAGGAATAGCTTCAACAAATGAACAGATCGCTCCCTAGTAATAGAAATCGCACAAACAACAGAAATTGAAAAAAAAAGGAGTACAGTCAACTTAAGTGGGGCATCAAATCAGCAAACAATTGATGGAAGAACCTTTTCTTACCTCACGACTTGCAAGCAAAGAACAAAAACACAACTCTTATCCACTCTAAGATCAATTACATATGAAATACAGAAGAAAGTTTGACAATCACTAAATCAGCATTTTCCCCCAAAGGAACAAAACTATAGAAATGTTACTGCAGTTCCATTGCCCAAACGCTATGCTAGAAGACCAAACACGCGCTATCAATGCTACCAGGCTTATTAAGGCGTCGCGTCGCCCCTGCCTTGCCGCTCGTGACTAAGGCGCCCGCCGCCGTCTCCAGGATGCCGCGCTCGCGCCGGCCTCTCCAGGCTGCGCTGCCGTCTCCAGGCAGCCACACTTGCGCCGCCATCTCCAGGCTGCCGCGCCCGCGCCGCCGTCTCCAGCCGCCGATGGCGAGCGGTGGCGTCGCGATAGGGGAAGGCGGCGCAAGTGTGGCGGCCTGGAGACGGCAGCGCGGCAGCAGGGGAGAGGTGGAGCGGAGTGCCGGAGTGGCTACCGGCGAAGAAAGAGAGAGAGGAGAGGCTGGCGTCTAGTGAAGAAAGGGAATGAGAGGAAGGGAATCTGGGGGCAGGCCTGTGACCTGTGTCTGTGACTCGATCTGGCCGGCTAGGGTTAAATGGGAGGGTGTGTTTTGGTATTTTTACAATTTAGTCCCTAGAGGTTTACGAAATTACAATTATGTTCTTTGCCTCTTTATATTTCTTCTGATTTAGTCCTTCAGAACTCCGTTTTCTTCGCCTTATGATGTGTGTAAGGCGTCGCCTCGCCTCACGCCTTACCGCTTAAAAGGTGTGAGAGGGGTGGGTCGCCTTACCGCCTTAATAACCTTGAATGCTACAAGCCTACAAGGCTACAACTAATATAGTGGTGCCAGTGGGCCACTATAGCACATAGCAGAAAAAGCAGACGCTACACATCGGGCTAGATAATTAGTTGGACAAGACATAATTGGGTTTTTAGCCTGACATGGGTTAACCTGAAAATAACAAAATTATTATAATCAAGCCCAAAAGTAACATTGACTCCTGACTCCTCAACCCTCAAAAACTCAAAATCCACTTACACTACTGTTCAAACCTCAAGAACACAACCACGCAAACTACACACAGCACTCCACTGCTTTGGACACAGTAGAACTGTGACCTTTGGTCTGGATATTGTCCAGTGTTTAGGGAGCAACATTGTCCTAAACCCCACTTCCATCAAGAGCATCCAACATTTTGTGCAATTGGATCTTAGGTTGACAATATGACGATGCAATATTGTAAACCTGTGATCCTGAGTCAAACATGGCTCTGTTGTTTCATTTATTAGTTTGCTATTAGGTTCATGGTGTTTTGAAACAATACCAAAAACAATCTAACCAAAATTTTCGTATTAAACCATGATGTCCAATAGCTACCACAATAGCCTTTTCCGGGCTGCAAGCCTGCAACACCGCAATAATCATGATTTAGAACATTGCAGACATTACACTGAGAGCACCTGAAAAGATCTGCTTCCTCACAAAAGTAAGAGAAATAAAGCCATTTAAGAACTAGAGTCTAATAGCAACTTACGCATCTGGCAACCACCAAAAGAATAATGCACAAATATTTACCAAAAGCAGCTAAACTCCCAATTTCCAACCAACCAAAACATATAATTCATGTCTTCAATGAAAAGTGTGACACAAAACACATTCCAGATATACAATATACTATCAAATCAACCACATGAACATCACATCAGTTCAAGCATCTATTAAAGCATCAAATGTATCACCACAGAGGAAAGATAGATTGAAACATTAACTAGACAAACTGCACAAATGTAACCCACATTCCCGATTAAGCTAGACAAATATAATCTTCAAAAGGAAATAACAGCTCAATGGTACTAACATTATGGTAGAAGCACCTGATTACTCTAATCCGAACACCATAACTAAAAGGATCTGAAACACAATAGCATACCCCGAAAACCACAAAAAATATATCCATCCTGTCGCACAAAACATAAGGAGAAAATCTCCAAAGCTTGCAACTAAAATACCTAAAAAGAAAATCTCCAAAGCTTGCAACTAAAATACCTAAAAAGATAATCAAGTTTACATATTGCCCTAAACATTGAGAAGCTAAATTCCCAACCATTTTCAAACTACTTGGATCTTTTAATCAATTCTTGTCAACTAAAAATGAAATAATGGTACTCACTGATAAACCAATGGAGACATTACCGCATTACACTGAAATCACCTAAAACGGCCCCACTTCCTCGCAAAAGAAGGACAAATTAAGCCCATTTAAGGACTAAAAGTCCGAAAAAGCAAGTCAAGCATCCAACAAGTTAATAACTTAATGCACAAATGCTTACCTAAAGCAAGCTAAGATGTCCAACTTTTGACCAATGATGACATTAAAATTGATCTCTACTACTAAAAGCATGAATTTTGAAACAAAAAATAATAACTTGAAAGCACTTTTAGTAAAGGAGATATGAGTTAACAGTTTCAATCAATAAACTGCACAAACGTGGCACAATCAAACAAGAAAAAAGAAATCTAATCTTCACAACTGAAAAAGAAGCTCAAACAGGCTTACGTACAGAAGCGGAAGCACCTTATGCACCCAAAAAATCCCATCTTTGCAACTAAAATCATACTTGGCAACTAAAAGCAGCTCCAACACACTTGGTATACACACCGAAAATTCCATTTTCACGCCTAGAATCTTAGCTCAACAACTAAAAGCATCTGAAACACGCTTTGTACATAAGCAAAAGCACCTTAAGAACCAGAAAATTCCCATCTTTGCTACTAAATTTTAGCTCGACAAATAGAAGCAGCTCAAACACACTTGGCACACGAGTAGAAGCACCCTACACGCCCCAGAAATCCGTCTTTGCGGCCAAAATCTTACCTAGAAGCTAAAAGCAGCTCAAAAACGCTTAGCATGCGAGCAGAAGCAACTTACACACCCCGAAAATCCTACCTTCGCAAATAAAATCTTAGCTTGACAGCTAAAATCACCTCACACACACAGGCATTCTCCAAAATCTACAGAAATAGTAACCCCAACATGTTACACCCGACATTAAGTACGAACCCTGATGTTTGCAGCTAGAGGCACACCTAAAAACTACTAAAGATTACACCTCTCCCTCAAGGCTGAGATCAAATTACCCCGGCCCTGGTCTCCACAGTGTGCTCGTCGTCGATGTGGCAGCACAGCCCGACGCCGTCGAACTCCTCGCCGCAGAACGGGCACTGCAATTCCGCCGCCGCTGCCCTCTCCTCCTCCTCGTCGCTCCCCTCCGCTGCCTCGAGCCCTATCAGCGCATCTGCCGCCCACAAAACCCCATCAAAACCCCCATAAAATCTACAAAGTGCACTTTTTTAAGTGGGGCAAATCTACAAAAGCCCCGAATTCCACAGGCAAACGAAAACTTTCGTTCCAAGATCGAATCTGGCCTACCGAAGCACGAACCGTGGAGCCTGGTCTCGGCGGTGAAGCGCTCAAACGCGTCCATGTCGATGGCGGCGGCGCCGGGGGAGGTTCCTGCCTTCTTGGCCGGGCCGGGGTCAAACCGGACAGCGCGAAAGCAGGACGGCAGCGGTGGCGGCGATCGGCGGGGTTTAGGGCTAGGGTTTTGCGGCGGGTGGGAGGAGAGAGAGAGAGAGAGAGACCGACACAGCAGGAGGAGGAGAGCGTGTGGGCGGCTGGCTAGGTGAAGAGGGGAAGCTTTTGCTTAAGGAGGAAGGAGGATCTTTTTCAGGAACCCCCTGGGGTTTCTTGGAAATTACATGGTGTGGTAATGGGCTGAACTGAAGGTCTGAAGCCCAGTGTCAATCCGGTCCAAATCGAAAGCAGAAAGATTAATTAATGATCCTGTTGTAAGAGCGGCCCACCTAAATCCATTCGACCTGCTAAAGGGTTGTAAAGCCTAAAGTGAGATATATATATAATGACATAGATACCCTTATGGAGAGCACATACGTGTAAGGGTAGGATTGTAAAATGCATTTCATGGAAATATATATACAGGCCCTGGATATAGGGAAGGGGCAAGTATTATCCATCCATCATTTTCACTACACTACTATTCTACTTTACTGTTTGGTCGGTAGCTACAACAAATACAATTAAATCTAACCCTAATTTAGGCAAACCCATTAATCCAGGGAACAGCTTGTGGTCTTGTGCGAGATAGGTAAGAGCCCGCTTGAAACACAGCGAATTTTACAGGAAACGATAAATTCCTACACGAAGGCATAGAAATTCCAACGTTCTAAATTATTACTAGTATATAAGAGGGTAATATTTTAGATGTTTCACATACGTCCTTGAATAATCTAAAGTTCCAAAGTTTGTCAATACCGTTCCCTATAATAACTAAAACACTTTTTTTAGCTCGGTTAGAGCACCCGTTCAGTAAGCGGGAGGTCTTAAGAGTTCTGATCTCAACGAGAGCATTTTGCTTTTTTTTTTTCAGCTTTAGACCTGTTTCTTAACTTGATTTTTTAGCAAACTTATTTTTTTTCATCATTGGTGTCAGGATCAGATTTCCGAATCCGAACATTCTATGTATTACTATACTAGTTTCGGATCAAAACTAGTGCACACAGTCAAACAATGATGATATTTTTGTAGATTGCAAGGTGAGTATATAGAGTAATCCACAAAGCTTGGAAAAAAAGCAATTATATGCAAGGTTTAACAAAGAAAGGATAATATGGTTCTTTTACACAAAGCAGCACTTTTATTTCAATTACCATTATAGATTCCCAAAACATCAATTTGATAAAAGTAATTGTAATAACTGAAACTAGATAATTTGTAGTGAAGGTTCTAGCTACCAACACTAATATTAAGGCTGTAACCGTCAAGGTTCAATGAATCTTAGTTCTGTCTACCTGACTAATGCTAGCTGCCAAAACACACCTGAGAGCTCTAACCACTCTGAGATTCCCAAAAGCTCATTTAAAAATAAAACCATAAATCTACCACGACTATTCGAATAGTTTTATGCTTTGAAGAGGTTGTACAACTTTACCTATAAAATATGATCACCTCTTATTACCACCGGATAAGCACACTTTCTTAGGTATGCGACGGAGAGATCATGATAAGGCCTTTTACAATGTGCCGACTCAACTAGAATCCACTCACTAAAGTTTCACCGCTGAATAGGTTCAATCTTCCTAAGTCAGAAACCCCATCTTCCGCCGTGTGGCAATGCCACTATCTAACACCTCATATTCAACCATCTGGCGGAATATAAACAAAGCCGTTGCAAATTAATTAGCCAGGTTATACCCATTTAGACTTTTAATTGTATGGTAGTGCTCAATTAGAACAATGACAAGCGTTAGTTTTTAATTGACTAGGGTGATACTTTCACTATACAAGTTCTCGTGCTCAATCTACACCAATCCAAACTTACCATCCACCAAAGCCTAAATCATTTTTATCATTTTATTTTATAAACAAATGACAATACCTATTGCCAAACACTTGATAAAAACAATTACTTAGGGATTTGATAACATTATTCCCACCCATAATGTTATAGTGGCTGAATAGTTAGTCTAAGCACTTTTACTGTTCTAAAACTAATCAAATAGTAATATAATCTTAATGCTGGGACAAGGTTGTCCTGAGGCGACAATGGTACATAGATATCAACATCAAATGAGGGTATAACAATGCCAGATTAACTAGTAATCTTAACACAAGTTATTATTTTATGTAAAATAGCAATGCATTTAAATTTAACTTGGATCAACATGGTCAAGAAAAACTTGTCTTCTGTGGCTAGGGTCTCTTCTTGCTAGTCAAAAACTTCTTCGACGATGTCAGGTTCTACACATAAAACAAGAAACATAAATAAATTAATACAAATAAAATCACAAAAATACAAACTATATACTGGAAGTAAGATTAGAATTTTAGATGTATTTAGATTCGATCAATGGAGAATGAGTGATCAGAATATCGGTTGGAAAGAAAATTGTTGAGAATTCACAAACGAGATAATATTCCTTGTCATCTTTTTTGGCTAGAATTTTGGATTTATGGGAGTATGACTTATGGAGCCCACTCGTCATTGACTTCAAAGCAAACTAAAGAAGCACTAACAAAGAGCTATCTATGTGAAGAAGAAGAACACCATCCAAGAGCATGGTGGTGCTCTGGCCATGGTGGCTCGCCGGCAAGGGGAGGACAGGGTGCTGCAGCAAGGGGGCAAAATGGGATGAGATAAAAGTCAAATGGATGAACGAATCACAAAGGGACAAGAATGGATTCCTAAGGTGATTTGGAGCATCTTTTATTTTGGCCCAACGTCAAGATAATGCTCGGTTGAAGAGTTGACTTGAGAGGGACATGGGAGGCACATGCTCTGTGTTTGGCTGTGCTGATCAGTTCGGTGGAGATGAACAGTGTCAGATGAATAGTACCTGATGGTAGAGAGGGAAAGAAAGGAGAGAGAAAGAAAGGAATGAAAAAGAGAGAAAAAAGAAAAGGTGGGCTAAGAAAAATTGGTTGGACCCAGAAAAATAGAATGGATATTTTTCTAGAGATTCAGATTTTTGGAGACTTGAATTTGAACTTTTGGAATTTAAATTCAAATTCTGAATTTTAGGTTGGAATTGAAAATTTGAGGTTTCTTTCTAGAATTACACATAAAATCCAAATAAAATCTAGATACTTTTAAATAATTAATTTAAAATTAAATTTTTAAAGAAAACAAATTTTGGATGTTACAATTGGACTTTTAGCTAACTTTGATTACATTACATGAGTGCCTTGTAATGGCAGTTTCAGTCAATACTTGCTCTGAGTGAGTTGCAAATGTGTTAAATCTGAGCAAATTTTACACCATACATACATACATGCTTCAAGTTTATGTCAGAAGATGGATTAATCCTTCTTGCTTAAAGCCAAGACTGACACTGATAGCGTAACTGTGGATTATTAGAAGCTTGCCCTTGAAGCCAATATAATGTTTCAGGAGTGATGTAATAATCTTTTCATTTATTGCTCACTATAAACCTCTAGATTTGAGTTTCATCTTCTTACTTAGTAACTAACATATATTGGTTTGATTAGTTGGACATGATCCTAGATGCAAAGAAATGGCCTCTAACTTCATTGATACAAGACTATAAGTAGCTCACAACGAAGAAGCTTATACTATTGTTACTCCCTTCGGTCACAAAAGAATGTTATTTTTGACATCGATACAGTTCTCAAAACACAACTTTGGCCACTAACTTCTATTGTAATAGATTTGTAAAACTTAATAAAAATATTTTTTCATTAAAGTTCTTTTCAAGATAAATCGACATATATCATTTTCATGTGTTCAATCTAAACACTAAAAAGGATATTAATAACCAAAGTTTAAAAAGTTTGACTACAAATACTCTAAAACGACATTCTTTTGTGACCAAATGGAGTACCTCAAGTTACTAGAGTAGTAGTATTCTCACCTTTGTAGAATCGCAATACTTGCTTTGCTACTATATATGGATTAGTATTATGCATCAAGACCTTTGCATCATAAGTCAGGATTCAGGACTATTTGATTAAAAAATGGGATTACTTGAAGTCAGTAGTAGTATTCAGGACTACTACTGTAAGGCAAGTTCAACAACAGCAGCAATTGATTATTCGAAGTCGGTTGCTATAACTAGTGCAAAAAAGTTGTGATCTTTTTTTATCTTCTTTTCTTTTGGGAAAAACTACATCGATGGAAAGGATCTCAATTGGTGGAGCAATCTCCAATGTCTAATAGGAGAAAGCTTCTAATCCTCCTCTGATCCACCAGTTGCAAGCCACATGAAAGCTCCAACAATTCAAGAACTGGAGCAGGATAGGAAAATGAAAAAAAAATTCTAAACTCACAAATTAAGGACAGCCTCCTGCTCCTTCCGCCATGTCTCTCTTGCTTGGTAGTGACGCCGTCGGAGGCGTCGGGCTCCTACTTCCACCATGTTGGGAGGGCCCTCACCTGTCCACCACACCATCGACGAAGCAAGAGTGATACTGTTGACGAATTTCCCGTGCTCTCATCTCATGGGAGCCAATTATCGGACACCCTAGACACGGGCACCACCAATCACTGGTGCACGCCTCCCTCTGACCATCCTCAGTGGCAAGCAGTAGTGCATCTGTAAGATAATCTGATGATATTGCTAATATGAGATAATAAAGCCATATATGAACCCAAGGGCTATTAGGTTGGTAGACACACTATCAATGATGGAAAAAAAGTGTGACAGTCATAGGCCATATCGATCTACACGGGGGAAAAGAACTAAATAGAGAGGAAATAATTAAGTATGTGGGTCAACATCTTTTCACTATTGAAAAAATGGCATGCACATTTGTCCACTGTGTTGATGCAGCCTAACAATGGCGTGCTCCTCCTTCCTGGTGAAGTTTGCTATCTTGAGATCATCCCTGAGGTTCCACCTAGAATTGCAGCTTTTGCCAGACCACACTAGATCCCCTGAAGTATCCTTCCTCATTCAGATATCCACAATAATTGTCCAGAAAATGAGCATCATGCCATCCAAGATATATCATCATAAAATGAACAACGCTGGTGTGGAGACCATGAGTGTATCGACCACTTCATCACTTTCTAGTGCTATCCTTGTGGGCATGTTTACGGCCAAGTATATCTCCTATTGAACATTTGAACCATGAGCAGTACTACATTTAAGATTGGTGCAACATGGCATGAGCCTACAAACATTTCTTGACCAATGGTACTATAGAACCATAATTATAAATGCATATGGTATATTAGAGCAGGATTGAAATGCACAAGCATTTTCTGTCCTTAGAGAAGAAAACATATCTTCAATTGTTGTTAGTTTAGTCTCTTTCTTTCTTTTCTATCATCTAAGTTTCCTTGTCATATGTGAAAGATGACAAAACATGACAAAATGTTCACCTCTAGACACAACCAAATGTAAAGCAAAGAAGGCATGGGAAGCTGATGATTAATAACCACAACCTTATGCACAACATACAAAATGCACATTTGTCTATAATGATAACATAGATGTACTGTAAGAGTATTGGCACTAGTAAGTGGGAAGCCGATGATTGATAACCACAATCTTATGCACAACATACAAAATGAACATTTGTCTATAGTGATAACATAGATGTATTGTAAGAGTATTGGCACTTGTAAGTGGTAATTTCTAATTAGCTGTTTCCAAACCCTTGATGCAGACTAACAATGGAGTCTTCCTCCTCTCTAGTGAAACTTCCTCTCTCGCTGTCATCCCTGAGGTAGTCATTCCATCTAGAATAGCTGCCCTTGGCAGACCTCAATAACCCTTCCAACATAAACACAAAATAACAAAAGAAAAGAAAAGGAGTGAACCGAAGACACAAATAAAAAACACATCCAAATGAATCGGCAATTCCTCCATAGGATAAACTCCCCAATTCCATGTTCCTGTTTCATTCTCCTTGATGAGCGCATCAACTTCTTGTCTTCTTCTAGTGACCATTTTACCACGAAAGTGTAATTGCCAAGTGTGACAAGCACATATTTTTGTATATCCAGTTGGCAGGCCCACTTTTTTGTAACGACAAGTGTGACAACAAACCATATTTGCATGAGGATAAGAATTAAATAAAATGGGAAATAATTGAATGTCTAGGTCAAAACTTTTGCTTAAAAAATCATCTGTAGATTAAAAATATATATGGATGAATCATAATGTATCCATAAGGCATGACAATGTAAGGTTTTAAATGCAAATTAATGTTTGTTCTACATGTCACATTAGACCAGGTTTTGAATGTAAACTGATGCTTGTTTCATCCTTAGATATGAATAGATGCAAAGTTGAGAGTTGAGAGCTGCTTTACTTTCTTCTTTTCGATGACAAGGAAACTATTACCTACTTGTTCAGAGAGGGATGCCCAATTCTATGCCCAATGTAACGTTTAAATGCAAATTAATGTTCGTTCTGAATGACACATTAGAGGAGGTTTTGAATGTAAACTGATACTTGTTTTGTCCTTAGAGATGAAAAGCTACAAAGTTAAGGCTATAAAAATATTATCTAACGTTATCTTTACTTTCTTCTTTTCGATGACAAGGCAAAAATTGCCTGCTAGTTCAAGGAGGGATACCCATTTCCAAGTTCTGCTTCATTCTCCTTGATGAGCAGTCCAATTTCTCATCTTCTTATAATGACAATTTTTACCACAAAAAGTATAACTAACAAGTGTGATAGGTACATATTTTGTATATTTGGATGGCAGACTGACTTTTTTGTAACTGGCAAGTGTGACAACAAACCATATTTGCATGAGGATAATAATTGAATAAAAAGGGAAATAATTGAATGTCCGAGTCAACAACTTTCACTTAAAAAGTGAGCTTTAGATTAAAAAATATATATGGATGAATCATAATGTATCCATAAGGATGACAATGTAACGTTTAAATGCAAATTAATGTTTGTTTTGAATGACACATTAGAGCAGGTTTTGAATATAAACTGATGCTTGTTTCATCCTTAGAGATGAAAAGATGCAAAGTTAAGGCTATAACAAATATTATCTAAGGTTGTCTTTACTTTCTTCTTTCCGATGACAAGGCAAAAATTGCCTGCTTGTTCAGGGAGGGATACCCAATTCTAAGTTCCTGCTTAATTCTCCTTGATGAGCAGTCAAATTTCCCATCTTCTTCTAATGACAATTTTTAAAAGAAAAAGTATAACTGACAAGTGTGATAGGTACATATTTTTGTATATTTGGATGGTAGACCCGCTTTTTTGTAACTAGCAAGTGCGACAACAAACCGAATTTGCATAATATAAGAATCGAATAAAAAAGAAAATCATTTAATGTCCAAGTCAACAACTTTCACTTAAAAAGTGAGATGTAGATTAAAAACATATATGGATGAATCATAATGTATCCATAAGGATGACAATGTAACGTTTAAATGCAAATTAATGTTTGTTTTGAATGACACATTAGAGGAGGTTTTGAATGTAAACTGATGCTTGTTTCGTCCTTAGAGATGAAAAGATGCAAAGTTGAGGCTATAACAAATATTATCTAACATTGTCTTTACTTTCTTCTTTTTGATGACAAGGTAATTTTGTTCAGGGAGGGATGTCCAAATCTAAGTTACTGCTTCATTCTCCTTGATGAGTGGATCAATTTCTCATCTTCTAATAGTGACCATTTTACCACAAAAAGTATAGCCGACGAGTATGACAAGTGTGATAGGCACACATTTTTATATATAAGGACCCAAGCCCACAATTTTGTAATTGGCAAGTGTGACAACAAACCATATTTACATGAGGATAAGAATTAAACAAAAAAGGAAATAATTGAATGTCCGGGGTCAACAACTTCCACTTAAAAAATGAGTTGTAGATTAAAAACACATATGGATGAATCATAATGTGTCCATAAGGCATGGCAATGTAAGGTTTAAATGCAAACTAATGTTTGTTCTAAATGGCACATAAGAGCAGGTTTTGAATGTAAACTAATGCTTGTTTTGTCCTTAGAGATGAAAAGATGCAAAGTTGACATCTATAAGAAATATTATCTAAGGTTATCTTTACTTTCTTATTTTCCATGACAAGGCAAAAATTACCTGATTATTCAGGCAGAGATGCCCAATTCCATTTTCTTGCTTTGTTCTCCATGATGAGCGGATTAATTTCTTTGTTAATCACATCTATTGTTTCAATCCCCTCCCCATGTCCCAACTTTTATTAAAGATAAGGATAAAGTTTGCTTAATAGAGGGTGCGTGTGTGTGTGTGTCAAGACAAGGATTTATAGTGTGTTGAGGATTTGGGCAAAGTTTTTAGTTTCTGCATACTGTAAGGTTCACACACACATAGGCAGACTCCTCCAACATTTAAGTTCATTTATGTCTGTCAAATTAGTTTTTCCAATATATAGTTCGATGCAGCTTGACAACACTTTGTTACTCTCCCTTGTAAAGTTTCCTGTCTTGAGATCATCCCTAAGGTAGTCCATCCAACAAGAGTTGCAGGTTTTGCCTGCTCTTGATATATAATACTATGTGTCCATGTTGAATGTCAATCCATCCTCCCGTGTATGTCAATAGCTAACCTTATCGGGAATGTAGAAGTTATGCCTTGTGTTTATATCACATTTGCTGGAAGAAAGTGTTTCCGTGTGTATAGAAAGCATTAAGGGAAAATCGATTCCCATTTCCATGTGTTTTAAACTTTAGTGCAACGCTAGGTATATGTACATCTTATTTCTGTGAGAAAATTCAAATGAGATAGGTAGGCCTTCTTTCCAAGTTTTTTCTGATCATGCCCTAATGGATGGTTCTTTTGGTCTGTGGTTTTGACTTTTGGTTTATGATTTTTGAATTCTGACTATTCGTGGGAGGCAATACGCAAAGCAAAACAATCATATGTGATTTTGACCAATATATCTGAAATATCTGAACTTGGTACAGTGCCCACTATAATCTACCTATAGACCCCATTTTGAAAAGACGCACCGTTTAAAATCTAATTATTGTAGCAGAAAGTGATAAACTAAAGCCTGAGCTCAATAGAACTCAGCCTTAGACTTGGAAGGCAACCACCTTCTTTTTGTGAAGCTTGGCCTGGACCTAAACTAGGCTTGAGCTATACCAAATTTGCTCAAGTCTAGATATCCCTTGTAACAAAAACAAAAAACAAAAATAATTAGAGGACGTAATGAACTCATCTTATATGTATTAACTATTAATTATTAGGCAAAGTGATATGAAACCAAAACAACTACGTAAGCCATCGACCGATCAACTAGCACAATAGTAAGAAGGTGTTGTGATGAATGCGTTCCGTACACTTTTAGCAGACAAAAATTCTACCACAAAAGGAATGTGTGCCACACTTCGCCAAAAAAAAAGTGTGACTAGCATCATACCAACAATAAAAATAAGTGTCCAGAACTTATAAAAAATCATGATTAGAAGACTTGTGTACATTTGTGGGTGCCGGAGTTTTGTTCAGTATGGGTCACTCAAATTAGTCCGGAGTTTTGTTCAGTATGGGTCACTCCTCAAATTAGTCCCTAATTTTATTTGGGCCCATGAAGTGACTAATATCTTAAGAGAAAATTAGATTGATACCATCACAAAGAGGTACAAACCCAAAAGTACAATCTAACAAGAACTTGATGATCTTGCGATGCTAGTGAGCAATATTGTCCATATACCAAGAACATGGTCCTCGGTCTAGAAAGGAAGAAGTTCATATAACATATCGAACTTTGCTCGAAAATCCGTCTAGAGTCTTGAACTATAAAACTAGACATCTGACCCCAATCTTTGTAATTCGGTTAAAATAACACCTTGACCTGATTGGATCAATGGCAGGTAGGTCCCACAGGGCTTCTCCCCCACCGAACTTCCAACGGCGCCTCCATGGCTGCTACCCTTTGTAGCTCTCTCCTTCTCTGTTTCGATTTGGGAGGAGAAACCCTTGTGAGCCTCACCTATTATTCGCCTAAACTTGCCCAACGTGTCATCCTACGTAGCAAAACCGTTTACGCATTGCGGCATGCAGGCAATACCACCATGCAAAACCAGATCAGGGTGATAGTTGAACTGGATTGCAAATTTCGGGGTCAAATGTCTGGTTTTATAGTTTGAAGTGCTGAACAGACTTTTAAACAAAATTTAGGATGTTATATAGACTTTTTCCGAACGAAAAATACATATAGCTTTCAAAAAAATTCACTCCTAAAAAATCCCAGAAAACACATGAACACCAGTGAAAACAAATAAATTGGGGTCCTATGACCCATAGGGCCATCTGTGCGTGTGCCTCTCCTTGTGCACGTACGGGCTAGAAATAACAACACGCCATCCTAAAAAAATATCACGTTTTCTCAAACTTCAAAGCTCTGTATTCTTAGAGCAAGTACAATGGTGCTGACTAGGTTGCCTCTAGTGAAATCCACATCAGCACAATCCTAAGTGGAAGAGAGAGAAAAGAAGAGAGAGAAGCAAGTTGCCCTCATGCAAGAGGTGACCTCTAGCACATTATACGAGGAGAGAGAGATAAACTACCCCTCATGCAAGAGGTGACCCCTGATATATTTATGTAAGTATTAAATGTTTGAGTGCTTTAGTAGAGGTAACCTCTACTCTACTCATTGTATTAGCTACCTCCACATGAGCCACATGTAATCTTTTTGCTTATGTGGCTAGTCCTAGAGGTGGCAGCCACCTCTTCTATTGTACTTGCCCTTATTGGTCGAATGTCTTGCCTACATTGGTGGAATACTAGAATGTGTGGCCACACGTATAGTAATTGAGAGGAGTAGTAGATGGACACAATGTAATGCGCCGCGTTTTGTAACTAATCTAATCGATATAATTAGTATCAATAATAATGATTAAGCGGCCAAATTAATATTAGGGATTAAATTCTCTAGTTCGATTATCATTGAGGGAAGTCAAATTAACAAATGCAATTAAATAAACCAATATAGGGTATTGCCAACGAAAACACATTAATTCATTATCAATAATACACAATTGCAATAGAGAGAACCAATTATAAATGGGGATTCATCTCATACATATTCATTTGCATCCGGATTAACAGAGAATAAAAATTACATTCGAGTAGTATACATTATCATCTGTACATCAATAATAAAAGAAAGACGAGGTTTCATTTATATCATCTCATACATTAGAATCCATCGTCGAACCAACACCACACCGCTATTTCTTTTGTGAGCGAATCAGTAATTAAGATACCGAAAAAGGCCGAACAAAAGAACAAATAAAAATAAGCGAATCAAGGAAAAGGGCGAGAAATTACTGTCAAAGCCCTAGAGGTTAAGTTCGGGCAGGGCAGTCCATTCACGGAGATACCTAACTGCCTGGGGCCAGTCGGCACCTTTCACAGCCATAGGGTGATCACTCGGTGTAAACAAACCAAAAGTATAATTAAAATACCATAGCCACCAGCCAGTTGATCAATTACCAAAATAACCCTCGGCAACCACACGGCAATAGTAAGGCCAATACACATCCTCAAGAAAGCCAGCAAGGCTCATCTAGGCACCACAGCCATAGAAGGGACAACAAGGTATTAAGAAAGCGCAGCATGGCCACAAGCAAAAGAGCACATGCAGCCAACCGAGTAGAAGGGAAGGGAGAAGAAATACCACGGCACCAACAAGCCATCTCTGTCTCTCATTCCCATCCCCAAACCCTCAAACTCCATAGCCACAAAGCGTCGACCACCGCAAGACAGTTAGGGCAAGCCGACTAGGAGCAAGAAGCCAGACCGCAAGCCACAAGACCGTCAACCCTAGGAGGAGGTCACCACCAATCGGCACACAAGCGACCCAGAAAGCGATCGCCAAGCACAAGCCGTCATTCTTTTCTGAAGCAACCCAATCATCAACCGGCAAAGGTAGCCCATCGATTACCAATAGTAATAGCATCAATTTCTCAATATTAAACCATGCATGTCCATAGACAATAAGCCACCATTTGTTTGTCACCTAGCATCACTAGGGCACCATGGAAGCATCACATAGAGTACCAACTGAAAGTAGGGGAATATAGCAGAGGAAGTAAGAGTACCGAGGAAGTGAGCCACCATGGTGTAGGGAGGGCACCGTGCACCCGACGGCCATGGCATGCTCCTCCGGTGCATGGCATGACCTCGAGCCCCGCCAGAGCCACCGAACGACCACCCTCGATTAGCTCCAAAAATCCAAAATGGCAAATCAAAATCTAGTATAAAATCAAATAAATCGAGAAGAGGAGGGACTAGAAGAGGTGAGTTAGAGGAGGAAGGAGGAAAAGAGAGTTAGAGCCGACGGAAGTTGCCCAACATTAGGGTCGATCTAGGGTTACCAACAACGGTGAGTAGAGACCAGGCGGCGGGGAGCCGAAGGGGTTGATGTAGAAGGGGACTGACGGCACTAACTGAGAGGACGACCACGGAGAAGAGCCAATGATAGCCGAATCGTAGGACGACCTGAGGACGGTGGAGCTACGGGCCGGCACGACGCCGATGGCAGGGGACCGAGGAGGAGCCAAGGCAAGCGCGGCACCGAGGGCCGGCGGCGCGAGGGGAGAAACGAGCCAAAGAACCGGGGCAGCGTAGGAGAAGAGCCAGATCCAGATCGGTGTGGAGAGAGAAGCCAGGAGAGAGGGAGAGAAGTGAGGAATGAGCGAGCTGGCTAGGTAAGAAAAGAGAAAGGGAGGAAAAGAAAAGAAGAAAAAAAGAAGAAGAAGAAGAAGAAAAAAGGAAATAGGGAAGAAAAAGGGAAAATAAAATACAATAGGCAAAATAAAATGTTGCAGGCTAGATTTTGCTAAATTTAGGAATACTTACTAAAAGATGTGCATTATAGAGACCTCATCATATAAGAGTTGTTGCACATAAGTAAATTAATTGGATGTCCTAAAAACTATGTATTTGAGTGTTAGCCACATAAAAATGATAGAAATTCTTTTAAGAACTATCCGAGACTTAGCATAAATCCTCAGTGTCAACATAATATTCTTAAATTTCTACACACGTAAATAACATCAGTCGAATAAGGTCAATTGTTAGCTGACAAATTAAAATAAATAAGAAACCCTAGGAGTCCGGTAGTAAGCGAGGTGGAAATCTATCAATCACGTAGGAACATTTTAGTATAATCCGCTTATTCATTTATGCTATATCATCTCTTGAACATCATAGATTAAATCATAGTACTCATATAGTTTGCAGGCGAGGTACTGAGTCTTCAAAGGGAATTGTATCAGGATAACGTGGAGACTCAGAACTTTGTTTTAGACTCAGGCAAGCATTCCTTTGAACAAATCTTCAGAATATATTTCGTAAAACAAGTATTTTTGTATTAATCTAGTATCACCCTACATGAAAGAAATAAAGAATATTTAAATCGAGCAAAAGCTATAAGAGATAAGAGAAAAGAGATAGATGGCAACTGATGGAGTAGTTGACCACCTAAGTTAATTAAGAAGGTGGGCAGAGGTTGCCTTGGAAGGTGACAAAGAGGCAGGTTTGAGACCTCTGCATAAGAATAGAATGTAAGGAGTCACAAACTTCATCCGTGTGAACGAGACCGTACCAAAACGTATCAACCAACATCCCGTCCGAGGATAGATAGACTGGTAGCTCTTTCAAGGTTATTATATTCTCCATATGGGTAAGTATTAATTAGGGGAGGAACCCACAAGAGCTGGACCAACACCGGAGTGGGGGATCCACAACCGCAAGAACCCAAAACTGGTAAGTAGGCCAGAAGTAGGGGATGTGAATAGCAAAAACCCAGGACTGGTCAGAAACCAGAAGCGGGGTACGTGAAGACGATATATTACACAGTTGGTTGTTGGGCGAGGGTCAGAAACCACCCCAGCCAACAGCTATGTTACTTTCAGTGGGTCTGGGTGAGGGTGGTACACCGCCCCAGGCTGCCGCTTGTGAGTAGTTGTGTAGAGATATAATATACTGAGATAGATGTAAAAGTATTGTACTCTGGACTGGGCACCGCATCTAAGGAAATGTGAAGATCCAGGAGCCACCAGGATCAGAGTGATGATGGGTAAAGTGGTACAGGCTTGTGCAATGCTTTTCAAATCAAGAATTCATGCCTGTCTCTGGGAAAGGAGAATTACGGAAACTTATGGGTGATTTTGCTATTCATACGAATGTTTAGTAGTTTTCCAAAATAATGAATCCGAAACCTTTCACAACTTCAAACCACTATTTTCTATGAATATGATATTGAGAATAGTATAAAAATGAGATATGGCAATAGAGATATAATAGGAGCATCTAATGTATATTTGTTATATAAGCTTGCTGAGTACTTTATACTCACCCTTACTATTATTTCCTTTATTAGAGGAGAGTCCGTGGGGATCCGACAGGAATGAGGCCCATACAGGGGAGACCTACTCCTAGTGGAAGAGAGGTTGTACTGAGACCGAGCCGTACAAGGGTCACACCGTATAAGAGGACTGGGATGACTAGAGACCTATGGATAGCTCAGACTCCACCACTACGGTACTTGTGTAGTCATGTATTGTATTTGTATTCTTCCTCTTGTATAATTAGAGTTCTACACTAAACTCTTTCCTAGTAGTGTAATATCTTAACTGAATAGGTTGTATGAAATTTTAGCCCTGCGTGGCGTGTGAATGTATGTAATCTTTTATCTCTAATGATTGTTCTGCTGCAGTGGCGGGACCCAAGAAAAAAATCTAGGTAGGGCGAAGTCCAATGGCGGACCCAGGAAAAAAACTAGATAGGCTGAAGTCGAAAGCGTGAAATAAAAAGTAATACCCAAAAGCAAAACAAGCCATGATCAAACTATGTTACAATCAAACTAATAAAAGTATGTGATATGAAATAGAAACAACAACTACAATTCGCATGTTAACATATGTAGATAACGGAAGGACAATGAAAATAACCTCACTAATGAAGCTTAATCTATAATTGTAGATGAGCTGTAAAAGATTTATTCATGTACCTGTCCCGACTTAGAATTTGTCGAAGGAAGTGATTCCTCAACATCCTGTTGATCAACTCCTGCCCACTTGTTAGCTCCATCTTTGTATTTCATTCTAGGCTTTGATTGCAAGGTGTTCATTAATATAGAAGAGTTAGGGCTCTTTGCAAAAGGTTCCTTGTGCTGATCAACAGAAGATTGCTCAGCTATGCCATTGCCCTCGATGGGAACCAAAAATACTCCACAGTGCAATATCAGCATAAGCACTAGATGCTCTCCTATGCCCAGGTGTTGTATCCTCTTTCACTAACGCCAAACTTGACTCAGCTGAACCGGATGAATCATTCGAGCTGTCAACTGAAATGTCCTTTTGCACCCTTCTCGCATTGCTACCCACTTCAATGTCACCAACAGCTGGAATTGTAACTAACTCATCTCGTTTTTGAAGAGAGCCTGCAGACATGAAAAGAGCAAGTTCATGCCGCTCATCTCGTTTTTTCACCCTTCTCGCATTGCTACCCACTTTGGTTCATGAATGATAGCACATAAGAAATGGAGCAAATCCCATATCTAAACCAACCTTCACACTGTGTAGCTTGTTAAGAAGGATCAAACCATATAAGCAAATATACAATACCAAGCAATATATATGCAGGATGAATGTACAAGAAAATCGAAGCATTTTCTTTCCAAGAATCACTAAATACTAGGAATGGAACGGATAACCGTTGTTAGATTATTCTTGCGTCCAAATTTATAAGCCAACACACCCAAATCTTTTCTAGCAAAATTATACCATTTTCGAGCAATACGAGAAAGCCAAGTTGTCAACCAATTCATATCTTTCACCAGCTACTCATTAAATCGGATTATATGTAGAAGTCAGCAAGTAACGACGGCCAGGGGCAATAATTCACCTGCCACTTGGCGCTACCGACCGCCGTGTGCAGTTCGCGGCGCAGATCGCTGGCGCCTCGCCCCCATCCTCCGCTGGCCGCAGCCGCCTCTGGAGCACTTGGGCCTTGTAACTCTACACCCGGAGGGGGGGTGCTTCCACCGGGGGCGGCGTGACCGAAGGGCAGGTCAGCCCCTGTTCTGTTGCAACACTTTGATGAACTTATTGTTTATTAAAGCGATATTTTATATGCTATAACGAATAATAATCCGTTGACTAGCATTATTACCCCATGATAATAACGTAGGTCATCTCACACAATTAGGCTTCGTAAAAGGATACTAGAATGTGCAGTGCATTTGCACCTAGATGGCTAGAGTCTTGTTTATATTAGTTTCTAAAAACTGTTTTTCTATAATAAATAGTTTTTTATAATACCTAACTTTCAAACGGATTATCTTTTCAAAACGGAATTTACTAGCATGCAAGTCTTTCTCTGCAAATTTCTTTATAAATAATTACTATTCATAAGCTAAAACAAAAAATTAAAATTAAAAGACAATATAAACGGATCCTCGATGTAGTGGCAACGTTACTCACGCATACACGTATACGTATTAGCACCGAGATGGCTAGATCACCGGATTGAACTCGACGTCACACTTCGCCGCGCGAACCTTGTTATTAGCAAAGCTTAATTCCTTGTTGCTTAATGTACAAAACGAGGTCTACACTTTTTTTTCCCATTTCTGAGCAAATTATTGACCTAGAGAATACAGTATTTCATCCGATTAGTAATACAGGCACGCGTGAGATTTCCATATTAGTAACTCCACCTTCTTCATGTTCACATGTGGCTCAAACATGTATTGATGCATTCAATGAACACTGAAAAAAATACAAACACAGGTAATTAGTTTTTATAATTAAATAAGCTAAGTAAAAAAGATTTGATTTTTTTTTTCTCTTTCACATGTGCGTACACGCTCCAACGGCTGAAGGACGATCAACTTGATCAGCAAATGAGGTTTGTCTTTCTAGGCAGATCACTGACAGTGGGACCCCAGGTCCTGAAAGAGCCATCCAGCGGTGGTACTGGTACCAATCAACGGCAGTGATCAAACATGATTCCTCAATCGTGAGATCATGATGGTGAATCTGCCGGAAGTATTCGCGATTTTTTTTTTGGGTTTGTGGCTAAGAGTGATGTCAATATTTCTCATAGCCTCTCATTGGGTTAATGAAAGATCCGCTTGAAACATGAGAGATTTCTTTACTGTTTCTACAGGAAAATGAATTGATCTACGTGAATTTCTCATAGCCTCTCATTCTGGGTTAGTGCGATCATGTGATGATACAGAGGCTCATCTGGGTAATCCTTCACCTAATCAGCGAACAAAAGCGACGCTAGACGAGACAAAAAAAAACGCCTACCAATCACCAGCTCAACCGAAAGGGCCCAGTGCCACGTCCCTTTCCTACGGGCCCACCCATCAGCCTCTCGCCGCTCCCGTGGGCCCCACACCCAAACGGCTACATCTCCTCCCCTCCTATCTACCCCGCTCTGCCCAATCAAACCTGGGCCGTCCGATCGGGAACCTCGCGGCCCCCCGACCGTTGCCACTTGAAACGTCGAGCCGACTCGACCGTTGGGCTCGCCGTTTTCGAACCGAGAGTCCGAAGGATCGCGAGGGGAATAATAAATATCGCCGAAGTCTGCCACGCACAGAATCATCTCGGTCCCCGAGCCCCATCGATTGCTCAATTCCCGTTCCGATCCGTCGCGAGAAGGAGAATTCGGAGAGGGCACGATAAATGGGTAAAAGTTTGGTCTTTTCCGGGGGGGATTTGAGCTGAGCTGAGCTGGGTTCTTGTTCTTGGTTTGTTTCCGAGGAATCGAGCTGGTTTCTTTGGTGTTTGGTTGGGAGATTTGAGTTGATTCGGAGGAGGGTAGGTGATTTTGGGGTGGTGGGATGTCGCGGCGGCTGTCGTTGCCGGCTGGGTCGCCGGTGACGGTGACGGTGTCGCCGGTGGGGGGGAAGGGTGGTGGGGGGACCCCAGGGGATGGGGTGGTGAGGAGGGGGGCGGGGCTCACGAGCCCGGTGCCCAGGCACTCGGTCGGGTCGTCCACGGCGACGCTGCAGGTCTCACCGGTGCGCCGGAGCGGGGGGAGCCGGTACCTGGGCGCGTCGAGGGACGGCGGAGACGGCGCGGACGCGAGCGCCGAGTTCGTGCACTACACCGTGCACATCCCGCCGACGCCGGACAGGACGGCGGACGCGGACGCGCCGACGACGGAGGAGGCCGAGGTGCGGCCACAGAGGAGCTACATCTCCGGCACCATCTTCACCGGCGGTCTCAACTGCGCCACGCGCGGCCACGTGCTCAACTCCTCCGGCGACGGCGGCAGGCCGGCAACGGCCTCCTCCGGGAACATGTCCTGCAAGATGCGCGGCTGCGACATGCCTGCGTTCCTCAACGCCGGCCGCGGGGGCCGCCTGCCCTGCGACTGCGGGTTCATGATCTGCCAGGAGTGCTACATGGACTGCGTCGCCGGCGCCGGCAACTGCCCCGGCTGCAAGGAGGCCTACTACGCGGGCAGCGACACAGACGACTCCGTCGACGACGACGACGAGGCAGTCTCCTCGTCGGAGGAGCGGGACCAGCTGCCGCTGACGTCGATGGCAAAGCGCTTCTCCGTGGTGCATTCCATGAAGGTCCCCAGCAGCAACGGCGGCGGCGGCAAGCCGGCCGACTTCGACCACTCCCGGTGGCTCTTCGAGACCAAGGGCACCTACGGCTATGGCAACGCGCTCTGGCCCAAGGTCGGGCACGGAGGCGGCGGCGCCGGGGCCACCACCGGCTTCGTCGGATTCGAGGAGCCGCCCAACTTCGGCGCCCGCTGCCGCCGGCCTTTGACGAGGAAGACCAGCGTCTCCCAGGCCATCCTTAGCCCTTACAGGTAAATTTCTTGACACGAGCAAAAGAAATACAACAAATTTGTCCAACAAAATTACACTACTAACTTAGATGCTAGTAATGCTGCAAAAATTATATCCAAGAACCTAAAATTACTAAAATTT
This sequence comes from Dendrocalamus sinicus, assembly GCA_036346575.1. Lineage (NCBI taxonomy): Eukaryota > Viridiplantae > Streptophyta > Magnoliopsida > Poales > Poaceae > Dendrocalamus > Dendrocalamus sinicus. The sequence continues at coordinate 20,010,472 of CM070649.1, read as the reverse complement.
CATGGTTAATAAGTAAAAAAGTGTTTTATTTCCCGATTGATCTTAGTAAAAAAAGTTATTTTTGTGTGTGATTTCGTCTGCATCACAGTTCTAGGCTCGTTGCATAATGGCTTCTTCTTGCTCTGCTCTGCGCAGGTTGCTGATCGCGATCCGTCTGGTGGCGCTGGGGTTCTTCCTGGCGTGGCGCATCCGTCACCCGAACCCGGAGGCGGTGTGGCTGTGGGCGCTCTCGGTGACGTGCGAGGTGTGGTTCGCCTTCTCCTGGCTGCTCGACAGCCTCCCCAAGCTCTGCCCCGTGAACCGCGCCGCCGACCTCGACGTCCTCGCCGACCGCTTCGAGTCGCCCACCGCCCGCAACCCCAAGGGCCGCTCCGACCTCCCCGGCGTCGACGTCTTCGTCTCTACCGCCGACCCGGAGAAGGAGCCGCCGCTCGTCACCGCCAACACCATCCTCTCCATCCTCGCCGCCGACTACCCGGTCGAGAAGCTCGCCTGCTACCTCTCCGACGACGGCGGCGCGCTCCTCACCTTTGAGGCGCTCGCCGAGACTGCCAGCTTCGCGCGCACGTGGGTGCCCTTCTGCCGGAAGCACGGCGTCGAACCGCGCAGCCCGGAGGCGTACTTCGGCCAGAAGAGAGACTTCCTGAAGAACAAGGTGAGGGTGGACTTCGTCCGGGAGAGGCGGAAGGTTAAGAGGGAGTACGACGAGTTCAAGGTGCGGGTGAACTCGCTGCCTGAGGGGATCCGGCGGCGCTCCGACGCGTACAACGCTGGCGAGGAGCTGCGCGTTAGGAGGCGGCAGCAGGAGGAGGCCGTCGCGGCCGGTGGCGTGCTGGGAACAGCTCCCTTGCCCGAGACTGCGGCCGTGAAGGCGACCTGGATGTCCGACGGCTCTCACTGGCCCGGCACCTGGCTCGCCGCCGCGCCGGACCACTCCCGCGGCGACCACGCCGGCATCATCCAGGTAATTGATCTATAAAATTAATACATTTCTTCAATTCTTGACTTGAAGGATCACCTACTGATAATGGCTGGGCACGCAGGCAATGCTGGCGCCTCCGTCATCGGAGCCGGTGATGGGCGGGGAGCCGGCGGAGTCCGGCGGGCTGATTGACACGACGGGCGTGGACATCCGGCTGCCGATGCTGGTGTACGTGTCGCGCGAGAAGCGACCGGGGTACGACCACAACAAGAAGGCCGGCGCCATGAACGCGCTGGTCCGGACGAGCGCCATCATGTCGAACGGGCCCTTCATCCTCAACCTCGACTGCGACCACTACGTGCACAACTCGGCGGCGCTCCGGGAGGGGATGTGCTTCATGCTCGACCGCGGCGGCGACCGCGTCTGCTACGTCCAGTTCCCGCAGCGGTTCGAGGGCATCGACCCCAACGACCGCTACGCCAACCACAACCTCGTCTTCTTCGACGTCGCCATGCGCGCCATGGACGGGCTGCAGGGGCCCATGTACGTCGGCACCGGGTGCATCTTCCGCCGCACCGCGCTGTACGGCTTCAGCCCGCCTCGTGCCACCGAGCACCACGGCTGGCTCGGGAGGAAGAAGATCAAGCTGTTCCTGAGGAGGAAGCCGACCATGGGGAAGAAGACGGACAGGGAGACGGAGAACGAGGTGATGCTGCCGCCGATCGAGGACGACGGCGGCGGCCAGCCCGGTGACATTGAGTCGTCGGCGCTGCTCCCGAAGCGGTTTGGCAGTTCGGCGACGTTCGTGGCGTCGATCCCGGTGGCCGATTACCAGGGGAGGCTCCTGCAGGACATGCCGGGGGTGCACCAGGGCCGCCCCGCCGGCGCGCTGGCCGTGCCCCGCGAACCGCTGGACGCCGCCACCGTCGCTGAGGCCATCAGCGTGATCTCGTGCTTCTACGAGGACAAGACGGAGTGGGGGCGGCGCATCGGGTGGATCTACGGGTCGGTGACGGAGGACGTGGTGACGGGCTACCGGATGCACAACCGCGGGTGGCGGTCGGTGTACTGCGTGACGCGGCGCGACGCTTTCCGCGGCACGGCGCCCATCAACCTCACCGACCGGCTGCACCAGGTGCTCCGGTGGGCGACGGGCTCCGTCGAAATCTTCTTCTCCCGCAACAACGCGCTGTTCGCGTCCCGCCGGATGAAGCTCCTGCAGCGCGTCGCCTACTTCAACGTCGGCATGTACCCGTTCACCTCCGTCTTCCTCCTCGTCTACTGCGTCCTCCCCGCCGTTTCGCTCTTCTCCGGCAAGTTCATCGTGCAGCACCTCAGCGCCACCTTCCTCGTCTTCCTCCTCGTCATCACCATCACGCTCTGCCTGCTTGCGTTGCTGGAGATCAAGTGGTCGGGGATCACGCTGCACGAGTGGTGGCGCAACGAGCAGTTCTGGGTGATCGGCGGCACGAGCGCGCACCCCGCCGCGGTGCTGCAGGGCCTGCTCAAGGTGATCGCCGGCGTGGACATCTCCTTCACTCTGACGTCCAAACCGGGCACGGGGGACGACGGCGAGGAGGACGCGTTCGCGGAGCTGTACGAGGTGCGGTGGAGCTTCCTGATGGTGCCGCCAGTGACCATCATGATGGTGAACGCGGTGGCGGTGGCGGTGGCGGCGGCGCGGACGCTGTACAGCGAGTTCCCGCAGTGGAGCAAGCTGCTGGGGGGCGCCTTCTTCAGCTTCTGGGTGCTGTGCCACCTCTACCCCTTCGCCAAGGGCCTCCTGGGCCGCCGCGGCCGCGTGCCGACCATCGTCTTCGTCTGGTCGGGGCTCATCTCGATGATCGTGTCGCTGCTCTGGGTCTACATCAGCCCACCCGCGGGCGCCAGGGAGCGCATCGGCGGCTTCAGCTTCCCATAGAAGCCGCAGCAACTGGTAATTTGTCAGTGTCTGAACTCTGAAGAAGCTCACATGAAGGAGTGCTTGCTTCATGGGGTGTTCAGTTCAGTTCAGTTCAGTTCAGGTGTTGTTAGTGATTAGCTGTGATGATGGATTCTTCAGTAGCTGAGCTACTGCTGCTGTACCAGACATGTTTTAGCTATGCTGCTATTTGACTATCTGCAGCTGTATATTGTGCCTTGTGTACTGCCGTAATATTGTTACTGATCGATCTATGGAATTTCAGACAGCGCAGCAAGATCTTGTCACATTGCAGGTAATCCAGAACCGGTAGCATTCTATGTCGCTGAATTTGTCATGTGAATTCTGGCAGTGAATTCTAATTCTTTATATAAGAGAGAGAGCTTCTGATCCCTAAAAAGGAGGAAGAAAGATATGGTTTTCGACTGATAGCTTTTAGCCTGGATTTGGGCCAAACTTTGCCATAGATCAACTCTGAGCTGGGTGCTTTTGGGAAAGATAGAAGTAAGTCCAGAATGCGGCATAATTTTGATATCTTTATTGAGTCTAATGCTCTGTTCTCTTAAGCAGCGCCTGATAGCTTATGAGTATGACAAATAGCTTTCGACTCTAACACGAGTGTTTATACGAATGAATCGAATACCGATAAACTGTTTTGAAAAGGTTGTCTCGATAAGCCGCTTCGAAGAGACAACGAAAAATAGTCCCATTTTTTTTATCTGAAAGAAGATATAAATTAAAAACTATAAGCTAAAAAAACGACCCTAAATCTTCACCTTTTACGCAGAGAAACCCGATCAAACGACCCAAAAGGCCCAAGTTTTAGGGATTAACCTAGCTGTGATCCGATCAGGGCAGGCCCAATCATACCAACATAATTTCGGCTAGTCCTATTATTAGGCCCATAAACTGCATGGCCTTTACTGTTTATGCCGGACTTGCCCATTACTGTAGCACACTGTTCACGCATTTTAGAAAATTCAGAAAAATTGTTAAAAATTCCAGAAAATTCCCAAAATCTCAAAAATACACTATGTTGATCAGCTCCACACCAAGAGTTCATTTTTGACCTCCATTCCACCAAATTCATATCCAAATAAATTTAAATTCCTCCACTTTGCCAAATCCAATCCAAAGAAATCCAAACCTCTTCATTTGAATTTTATGCAATTTACTCCTTTTTATTCAGCTTATTTTCCCTAGTTTGATTAGACTCAAGCGTGGACTTATTGTTATTTTATGTGTGTTTGCGTTAGCTTCCAACTTCTCCGAGGCAGTAGTCTAAGATTCAAATCCAAGCAATGAAGCTTACGAGATTGTCGAGATTTCTGAGCAGCAAGGCAAGTTGCAAATTTTTGATCATATTGAATCCCATAAAATTTACATTATTTAATTAATGTATTTTCATTATTGATAATTGTGAAATGTTAACTGCTTAAAATAAAATATTTAGAATGGCATGCTATTAGATAATCCCACCACTGAAAAATGCACTGCCTTGATTGATGGCCACATTCACCTTGACAGCCTTAGTAACAATTAAAACATTGTACAAATATTTATAAGATCATCTCATTCAACATTTTGCACTATTAAGTGACTTTGGCCGTGGGCCTGTAGAGTTTGAAAAGATTTGGACCTAGGGTAAAGAGGTTGGTGGGGCTCCATGTAACGGATTTAGCCCACCGCTTTACCCTAGGATTGGATCTAGGGGTAGAGAGGTTGGTGGGGCTCCAGGTAACAGACTTAGCCCACCGCTTTACCCTAGGATGGAGACTGGTTTGGATTGGTGGTGGTTAGTGCTGTTGAGCACAGTGGAAGTTTGTGGTTGGATGCCTCAGGTGAAAAATATAAGGACAAAAACCTTGTGCCAAGTAAAAGATATAGTGATCGATCAGACCACAGGAGTTGATTTGTCAACACTGGTTTAGTAGCTGCTCGGTTCAATTGAAACTCTACAGGATGAGACGGCGGGTGCCGAGGAGTTAGATATGCTACGGATACCTAACAATGGTAGAGGTCACTCACACGGCAAGGAAGTTAAATGTGTGCCTAAATAAGTGACGCCACCGGGTAGAGCCTATATAAAGAATTGAGCAGTGAAATGATCTGGCTTTCTTAACTCAGTCATGAGGGTTAAGGAATCGTGTGGGTAAAGTTGAGCAACTCTGCAAAGTGAACTAATGGTATTCGAATACGCCGTGCTTCCGGTTAATGAAGCTGTGTTAATTGGGTGATTCCAATAACGAGGCATAAGTAGAGTTTCTGATGTTGTTAATCTGAGTAATGATGAAACCTTATCTGATAACAGAAAACCCCCTGATCTTAAGGAGAAATGTTTTAGCTTTATTTGTTTGTAAATAAAACTGCATCCACTCAATGTAATAAAACCAATATATTCCTATCCTTGATTATTCCTTGCAAGTAGTAAGTCAGGTTTACCCTTGTAACTTGCTGGGTACGGTTGTACTCATGACTTGCTAAACAATAAACAAAAGATCAAGTAAACCAAGATTTTCAAGCAGGAGCCGGTGTTTCCGAAGAGCCGTTCTTCCAGGAGGATGAAGGGTTTTAGGTCTCAGCTGCGCTCAGGCCGCCTGGGGTGTTCTTGTGATGTAAGGTAATTTTGGGCTCTCTCGCCTATGTTAAACTGGTTGTTAAACCTTATGTCTGTAATAAAAGTTTGGCTTTTAAGATGCAAATTTGTGCTATTGTGATGCGCACTTTGGTACAGTACTCTGCGACTATTCCTTTTTGTACGGCCGCGGAGTACAATATCACCTTCAGAAATGGAGGCGTTACAGGCTTTTGAGCCAAGGTCGTTCGGTGCTCTAGCTAAGTCTTCCTGAGGTTCGAAAAAGGCAAAGAGAATTTTGGAGTCCATCTTTGTATATTGGCGCCTGCTGAAATAGTATCTTAGGAGCGCTTTAATGCATTACTAATCTGTTGGAACTCTTTATGGAAATGCGAAGCATAGATACTTGGATGCCTGCCGTCCTGTTGGTCCCATATTTGTCATCAAGTTGGTCGGGGACATTATGATAAGGCTATCCCACGGTATCCATTAATGTGTTGATCCAATCCGGTGGAAACTTTTCTGTTTCTGAATGGGAAACGGGAAAAAAAATGAGCAGTAGTAGTTTTCCTTTTCCACAGCAGTAAGTCCACTGAATTTTGCAGTTGGGCAGTGACTGAACCTGCGGCAGCTGCATTCTATCATCCAACAGGTAATCCACATCTTTCTTTGACTGCCTTGAAAGGCTGGAGGCATCTGAAACTTTCTTTTGGATGTATCCTGTATAATGATAGGCTGCATCACATGAGCAGTTCAGATTTTGAGCAACTGGGATCCAATGCTTTTCTTTTCTTTTTATTTTTTTCAGAATCTTCTGTCATGTGGTTACCTTAATTTCATGATCTGATGAAGATAGTGCAGCTTCAGTAACTTAAACAGTTACTGCAGTACATTAAATTGTTATGGACATTGGCATCAGGAGATTTACTTCCCAGTGTACAATCTTGACAAGCACATCAGATTGCACATGCTGCCCAATTGAAGCCAGATGAGTACAAGAAGCATTAGCTTCACCAGCTAACCATCAATCTCCTCATGGCTTAATTATCTTGTTCTTGGCAATAAGAGAACAGATGCAGCTGATGCTTGCATAAATGGCAACCCAGAATGAGCTAGCTCATTGGCTTGCAGCATGACGACAAAGCGAAGCTAATAAAGCCCCAAGGGGTAGACAAAGGAAGCCATCAACATCAGTCTAATAACTTCATTGAAACCAAAGAGCACTCTGGCCTACAGAGGCCAGCCCATGTGATGTTGTCCTATTGGATGCTCACAAGAAGATAGGATATACAGCGTGATTTAATCATGATGTGTTTATTTATGACCAAATTGACAATAGTATGAAGCAACTCTCTGGACTCAACCCCCTACCAAAAAAATCTTACAGATTGAATGAAAAAATTTAACTGTACAAGCAAACACCTCGCTGTCCACACCCCACCAGACATCCTCTTCAAGAAAGCGACGCAGATTGTACCATGAGCCTCAAAGCTGACTGTAGGAGAGTGATGATTCTTTGACACGCCTATTTGGAAAGAATTTGGGAAAAAGGTGGTGATGGAAGCTAGATTTATCTGAATTGTACAGGGACTGAAATAAGGAATGAACACTGAGTACTCTATGCACTTATGCTGCCGCAAGGGCATGGTAGCTAAGGAGGGAGAAGCAGATGGAAGAATTTGAGGATGGATTGTGGAGGTCTGAGCAAGGCTCAGGAAAGACCGACTCAGAGTACCCAGAAATGTTGGAGCAAGACCAACAGGTGGAATGTGTCGAATCAGCTAGGGAGAAATTGATTTTGGAGAGGCAGATATTGGTGAATGGATCACCATTAATTCCCGACAAAACTCCTGCAACCGAGATGTTTGTTCCAACCATGTTCTTTAAGGTGATTCGACTGATCACCGGGAGTGCAGAAGGATCAAAATGGCCATCTGGGTGGCTTGACCAATCACCAGTGAACTCAATAGCAACATGGACATCTTCCATTTGGACATCTGATATTACCACATCTCTTATATAACCTCCACGGCCTGGTGCAGTCTTGAAGAAGACGCCTTTGGAGGAACCATGGATATGAAGGTGATCAACATGAACATCCACGATCCCACCAGACATCTCACTCCCAAATGCAAGAGCAGCTCCCAATGAGGCTTGTAGATCCACTCTGCTAATGTGAATGTCTGAGTTTGGTCTTCCAAAAGTAATGCCATAGTTGTCCCACCCACTTTTCAGTGAGATGGCATCATGAGTGACACTAATGCTGCTGTCCTCAATGCACACATTTGAGCATGAATCTGCAGCAAGAATGAGACAGAAATGAGTTGAAACTTTCAGCCATGGTTCTGCAGCAGATCAATGTAGGCAGAAAACAAGTAAAAAGAAGAAGAACAACAACAAAGGCTTTTGTCCCAAATAAATTGAAGTATGCTAGAAATGAAACATTCTTAAGATCAAAGAGATAAGAGCCTTAAAATAAAACCTACAATACTAAAACTATAAGCCGTACAACCTGCTATCTAAGCCGAAAGACTAAAACATTACCTCTAACTTTCTTATGGTTCCAATACGTGGATCGCTAACTTCTATGCGCTCCTATCCAGCTCATTCTTTAGATACATTCCAATCCCTCAAGTCTCTTTTAACTACTTCTCATGTCAATCTTGGTCGACCTCTGATTCTTCTTACGTTTTTAATACGTCTTAAAATTTCATTACATACCGGTGTCTCAAGAGGTCTTTGTTGGAGATATCCAAACCATCTCAAGCGATGTTGGTTAAACTTCTTTTCAATTGGTACTACCTCTACCCTATCACGTATGTCATCATTGCGGATGTGATCCCGCCTTGTGTGACCATAAATCCACCGCAGCATCCTCATCTCCGCTACACTCATTTTCTGTATGTGTTGTCTTTTAGTCTTCTAACATTCTGCTCTATATAGCATTGCGAGTCTGATCGTCGTCCTATAGAACTTACTCTTTAACTTTTGATGGACTTTTTTTTGTCACACAGGACACTATATACTTAGCGTCATTTCACCCACCCTGCTCTTATCATATGGCTTACGTCTTCATCAATCTTACCATCCCACACTCCCACTATAGCATCGATTCCAAATAACGAAACATGCTCTTCTTAAACACTATTTGTCCATCTAATCTAACAAAAACAACACAAGCAATTTAAAGAAGCCAGAGATTTCTCTTGCTGTCATTCCATCTAAGGTATATTATCAATCTTGTTTCCTGAGTCCTGACAAATCAGTTGTTTTTACTGGCTTCTCAGAACACATCAAAATACACATAATGGCAACTTAAACTACCTAGTAAAACTTGTTTAGTTGTGACATAATCTTATCTACATGAAAACTAGGATATATGTATCCAACCAAAAGCTAATATATGATATGGGTTAAATATATGATGCATGGACTTCACAAAAGTTATGAATGCATGAAGATGAAGTGCAGCATTACCTGGAACAATTCCATCGGTGAGTGGAGCATCCATTGAAGTCTGAATTGTGATGTTATGGACCATTACATTGCTGGGGAGAAAAAATAATAAAAACATCTCTTAGCATGTCTGTAAACAATCTGCCTATCCATGTCTGAAACATTAAGCAGAATGGAGTGAAGCAAGCTATATCTCTGAAAAAAGATGTCAACATACCTACAATACACAGGATGTATACTCCATGCAGGGGAATTCAAGAATGTCAAGTTTGAAATCACAATTTCTTCAGAATCCACAAATTCCACAAGATGAGGGCGGCTATAGTTCAACTTATTTGAGCGGAGCCAGTTCCACCATGTAAAACCCTGGCCATCTATGACCCCACTGTTTCCTGGAACAAGTGTATTTTAAGCATGCAAAATAAATATACTAAAACGAATAAAACTCGGATGTCTCACAGAAGATTGATTTACCAGTAATTACAACATCAGTTACGTTGTGCCCATTTATTAAGCTGCGATGCCTCGCACCTGGAAGATCGATTCCTTGGCCGTATGATGGCAAAGGTTCCACAATTGACCATTGTGACACCTCCTGTAGTGAAAATGCAAATGAGTACAGTTAATTACAATATTTCATTCACAATGAGTCAGGGATTATTTCTCAACTAAAAAGAAGAAATGGAGTGCAAATAAAGACTTGTTTCCCTCATATTGATTTGTGCCGCCTGTGCACGATTTCAGAGTACTATCCAGATTTCCCAACGCTCACATCACAAGACTGTAGTGGAATAAAACCCGAAAAGATGTCCTCACTATGCACAAATATTATATATTACAGACTGCTGTGGTTACAAACCAAATAGTAAGCAGTAAGGGCTATAGGAAGGCCACAGAAGAACTACCTGGAGCCTTAGATGCCGTGATAAATGTGTGGAAGATGCTTGTATAGAATATAGGTATCTTTCATAGAAAATGAGTTGCCTCTTCCTCATGGTGCCCAGAAGCATATATTTATATCTATGAGGAGGTAAATTACACAAATGACCTATCTGGGTCTATACTTACAAGGGTAAATGTGTCATTTCTCTAGCTTAGAGTTACATGAATACCTCTATCTGAACCTACAAATAAAGGTGTGAATATGTCATTCCCTAGCCTACAACTCCTACTAGGCCGGCTGAATGGCCTATTGGCGCAATGGGCCGACTGGGACAAGGTGGAGCCCCCTCTCCAACACAGACAAACAATCCCAATCAGCCTGCTAGCACTACAGCCAATTGAGGCATGACTACAGAAAGCAGCTCGACTTCAAAACAATGCAAATGTAAATTGTCTTGGCTACTGCCCTCACATGGACAGCTACTTGTCACCATCCAATAGCCCTATCTACGAGCAAAGACAAAACGAATAATTAGGAAGTTGCATATTACTACCCCAGTGTTTATTACAGTAGAAAAGACCCCAAAAATAAGGAATTACGTAGTATTTTCTAAATAACTACCAAGACTAAAATAGCGACCAGCTGATCACACACACAAAAAAAAACAGTTTTCCAGGAGAAATAGAACCATTGCACACGGCCTTTACCTAGAAAAATGTTAAAATCATTCCAACCGGACATCTTCCACCAACCATCTCCAAACAAACACATGAGCTGACAGCTAAAACTATCCAAAGTTCCCAGCAATTCTCAATGCTAATGCAACCAAAAACGATAGGTAAACCTGCATTCATGCAACAATACCCCATCCAATCAGTCCATGTGCATCTCCAATAAGTAGGTAAATTGATGGTTAAACCAACATCCCAAGCTCCTAGTGCCGATGCGAAACGAAACCGGTACGTATCTCATATCAATCCATGGAATAGGACTCCATCAAATTCATCAAGCAATTCTACTGCAAATGCTCATGCTGATCAAACGAAAGGGAGTTCGGGTCTGGCGGACAACCTCGGAGCCGACGATGACGGCGTCCTTCTCCAGGAAGAGGGTGAGGTGGCTGGTGAGGTTGAAGCTGCCGGTGAGCCATCGCCCCTTGGGCACGTACAGCTGCGCGCCGCCCTTGTCGGCGAAGGACCGCAGGTAGAAGATGGCGTTCTGGAAGGGCAGCGTGTTCACGGTGACGCCGTCGCCGACTGCCCCGAACTCGGAGATCGTCACGCTGTGCGGCCGCGGTCGCCGGCCGTACCGCGCGCACTGAGTCTCCCCATGGGCGAGACCAAGAACGACCAGCACCAATGCCGGAACCACCTGAAACATCCACAGCAGCACAAGCACAGAAACCAGTCAGTATCAGTGTACTACCCCATGAATCCAGCACGAAGCTTCATTCTTCCAGATCAACCAGAGAAGCAAACACGCAAGAAGAAAGAATCCGAAGCAAGAAACAGCACATTCAATCGCAAGATCTCAGGGGAGGCCATTCCCACAGGAAGATCTCGAATTGGGGAGGACACAAAGCAGAGCAAATCAAGAACCGGGGGTGCCCCAGCTCCACGTGGCGCCGGACAACAATCCAAGAAAACCCATTTCGCAAGAGGCCGCAGCGAGCAAGAAAAGAGCCTCATTTCGAAGAAAACTCACGGGAATTTTCGTCCAAGATTGGTGATCAGACGTACTTACTAGCCTCGCCATGAGTTCCCCCTTTGCGGCGGAAGGGGGGAGAGTGGAGCGGCGAATCAGAGCGGGCCAATCCGAGAGGACGGAGCTCCGAGAACCGCAGGAGAGGGAGACGAAGATGCGCTGAGCAATTGACTTGGGATTGGAGGAGGAGAGAGGAGAGTAGAGAGAGTAGAGGAGAAGAAGCTAGCAACTCCGCTCCAATCGGCGTCAGTTACGATTTTTCTGATTCCCAGCGTATTTAAACTACAAGGTATTTAAAATACGTCAGCCTTTAATTTTAGCATTTTTTTTTTTTTGGTTTTGCTAATGCACAGTTGGCTTTATTTTTTTATATTATCCATTGAGATATAATGGTGTTTTCAATTTTTCCTTATTTTTCTTATTTTTTAATTGAATAACTCAAAAAAACTAAACAATGCAATATCAGCTAAAAGTTACCGTCGAAAGCTATAAGCTTAAGCTTTTTAAAGCGGCCCCAGGGCGGCTCCAAACGTCTTTTAAGTTGTGGATTTTGGTTATGACTTTTGCCTTTTGCTTAAAATTGTACTGTAACGATTGTTACCTTTTTTAATAATGATTATAAGATACTCTAAAGTGAGTTTTATAAAAAAAATCACCAAAGTCCACTTTTGATATCATAATTTGTGTATATACTACTTTTATATATAGAAAATGGTATATAGCAAAGATAAAGGATCCTAGTAAAATTTTTCAACCAAATCGTATTGGAGTATCTTAGAATTAGTATTTAAATATATCAAAATTGATAAATAAGTATAACATATTTGTTTAAATGGTATATTAGAAGTTTAAGTATGTACTTTGGGAATACGGAAAAGACTTCCAAACAAATAAATGTAGGAAATATTAAACCATTGGAAGCAAAAAGTAAAGGAAAAGGAAAAATAGTAAAGTGGTGTCTACTAGTACCGTCAGCATGTTGAAGTCATTGTATTTCTAGTGTTGAGAATATATATATATATATATATATATATATATATATATATATATATATATATATATATATATATATATATATATATATATATATATATATATATATATATATATATATGTGGGTATCTTCATATACCCATAAAAAGTATATTTGAGATGTCAAACTCAAAAATCAACTTAGTTTAATTAGTTTGAACTATTTTTATGGTATATACTCATGTGCATTGAACTCAAAAGTAGTTCAAACTAGTTTGAATCGAGTTCACCCATAAATATATCATATCATACCCAAACTCAAAAAATATCAGTAATACACGTGAATGTGGGTGCCTAGGCACCATGGTGCTTACGTTATATATATATATATATATATATATATATATATAGGCACGTGTATGTATGATTGATAATTTTTTGAGTTTGGGTATGAAAATGTTTTATGCCCTTGATATATTTATGGTAAGTAAGTTTTGAACTCAGTTCAAACTAGTTTGAATTACTTTTGAGTTCAATGCAACTATAGTAGTATATACCATAAAAATAGTTCAAACTAATTAAACTGAAGTTGAATTTAATTTTTTTCAGAGTTTGACATCTCAAATATACTTTTATGGGTATATGAAGATACCCACATCAAACGTTATAATCTCAAAGCAAATCAACTGGTATTGGTATGGGTGCCTAGGCACTGGGTGCATGAAACACTATATATATATATATATATATATATATATATATATATATATATATATATATATATATATATCATAAAGTATATATATATATATATATATATATATATATATATATATATCACATAAAGTAGAGAGTATCTAATATAATAGAGGGTGTGTACATGTAGCATATGAGTATATAAGACCATCCAAGTGGTATATATACTTTTTAAGGCAGTATGTATAGTTTTTTAAACATACACTTTTTTATATACGAATATGAAGGTATTAGCAAAATATACCAAAAAAACTATATGCTCCCTTTCGATATTTTCATGTGGCTGGCATTGGAGTATCTTAGAATTAATATATGAATATATCTAAGATAGTAAAAGAGTATGTTAAGTTTGTTTAGGTGGTATATCATAGATGGTATTAACTATATCCGAAAGTAGAATGTATTTTTCATATATATATATATATATATATATATATATATAGAGGAGAGGAAAAAAGAAAAAAATGATAAAGAAATGGAAAGCATTTGAAAGTGAGGAGGTGACCGAGCTTTTACTTCTTCGCAAAAATAGAGAAAACAAAATGAAATTAATTAAAACTATGAGGGAGAGTGTATATAGGTAGGTCATTCTTTGTTGGTTTATGTGTTAGCATGTGGAACACACGGAACTGCACTTTGCCCTTTCTCAGTTTGTAAGGTACATAACGTAGTGTGTCTACCTGTTTTTGTTTTTTACATTCCATGGATACTTAAATGTAAGAAAATAGCAAATTACCATTTAAAATTCTCGTTGATCTTTTGCATGCTAGTTAGGGTTTACGGTATGATATGATAACTTGTACCATTGGATCCTTAATTTTGAAGGAGCTCGTCATTATTTTTTGAGTTTGGAACATGTGATACAACTGGGTTCTTAGGTGTAACAATTGGAAGGTCTTTTCTTGGATCGCTGACTATTGTACAGCATGTTCAGTCTAAAAATAATGCTATATGTCACATATATTTATCTCTAACCGCAAACTTTGCTCAATTATTTCGCAAAATCATCACATCAATAACAACCATGCATTCGATTTACCATTAAAAAAACACAAGCATTCGCATTACCGAGCTATGCTTATCCTACCATTGCCATGTTCGGAAGCCATGTTTGGATCAGAGGAATTAATTAGAACCGAAGGAATTTAAGAAGAATTGCCCTGGTTCCCATGAGTTGGTACGCGTAAATTATTTGGTACTACTAGATTCGTTATAAAACACAATTTTGTAATATATACATAATTTTCTAATTTATAATATGAATTACTTCCTCCGTCCCATAATATAAGTCCTAAATTCTTGACCATATTCATTTTGATTCGTATTCGCTTCATATCTATATTCGACATCATTCATATTTGTATTCATATCCGAGGTATCCGTATTCGTATTCGCATCTGAGAAAAATATAAAAATAAATATGGTAGAGCCATTATCTATCCGTATTCAATCCGTCTTCACCCCTACTCCTCTATTCTAATACAATATACCTGAATGCTTAATTTGGAGTCACTTTGCAACTAACCTTGGCAAAGTTTTCCACTAGTGGATGATATCTTTAACAAATATGGAAAGAAAATGTAGGACTAGTGTAGCAATAGAGAGGGTGAATGGTACCTTTAAATTTTCTGCCAAGTATTCTCTTAATCTTCACTCCAATAGCTATGAGAAGATATGAAGATAAAGAAGCCAAAAATCCAAAAATTATTGGTACTACAGTGATTTCAGCCTGTGAATAGAGAAAATAACATCTATCCATCCAAAAGACTTGAAACTTGAATCAAGACTAGTTCATAATCTTAAGAACCAATCCCAACCAAAAAATCTAAAAGAACTTGAGAAAATTGGGATCCTTTGGTTCGTGAAGCTCTGCTACACCAAAATCGTGCAAAAACTTAAAAAAGAGCTAACTCTCAAACCAAAAATCTAAATCACTTGAAATTTGGTATGCACCTTATCTATGATATCAGAAACCTATTCCAATCAATGATCAAAAAAATCGTTGCTAAAGTTCTAACCTTTTTCATTTAAAGGTAGATTGCACTAAAAACATATGAAAAAACACAAACCGTAAATATGATTTGCTCGTGGGTGAATGACGGCCAAGATGGTTCTAGATATGTTCCCACATATCTCAACAAGCAAGAATACTAAAGAAATCGAGGTAAAAACAGGTAGATCAAGAAATCACTCGGAAAGCAAAAAGAGTAAAAACCGAATTTCTTCATGAACTTGCCAACCAAGTGTTTAAATGGGTGGGGATTGATTTTCAGATGTCACCTCCATCTCTTGCACATCCTTGGCATAATAATATAAAGAAGAGGAGAGAGAGAAAGGAAAAACCAACCAAATCAGGATCAAATCAATCAACGCAAGAGAGATTCATAGAGATGAACAAATTAAGATTGATGTATTGCTACTCGAAGATGAATATTTTACAGGTACTTCACTTGAAGGACAAAAGAGCATACCACAACACTCAATTGCTTTCAAACCCTAACCCTAGAACTCATGAACACTTGATCTCAAGAGAGGATGGTTGGATAATTAACCATAAGTCTCTGACCCAACCCCTTAAATAAATAGGCTAACTAGTTATATCTAATCCTTAGTAAATACTATTCACCTAGCACAATGGAGGAAATCCGATAACCCCACACACATGGGTTTTAACTCATACGCTACGCTTATGCACGTATTTCAAAGCGTATAAGCCCGAATCCGCTAAATCCTTAGCCTTGATCTAACTTGATTTTCTCAGCTTCTCCTTGACCTAAATTGCTCTCCTAAGCACTGTGATTTTGCTTCAAGATAGTTTTCGGTATTTTGATCAAACTACCAAAATATCCTTTCTTGACCTGATCATCTCCTTCCATTACAAGCAATTGCAATGCTTGCCACATGTAGGTGCCCTATTGTCCACGCACCAACAAGTCTCTCATGTTTCGGTTCCACCTAATCACGCCTCACTTGGACCAACTAAGCCACATGGTGCAACCCATCACTTGAACTTCACTTCAATATTTTCCGTCTTCCTTGTGCCATGTTTAAGCTCATCCATCTCACCCGACATAATCGTTCTAGGTCTCGGCTCCTCCATAAGTGTAGCCTCGATCCTCGCCGTTGACCATCGTTGACTCCAAGCGATCCCACATATCTAAAGAAGAAATTATTTTCGGACATAAATTTTTCATAACTTGACCCATATTAGCAATAACATATCTCATGCAACCTATAACCACTGACCTAGGTCACCAATCATCCGATGACTCAAACTTCCCAAAATTATCGATTTCTACAACATGTCTAAAAAATCTGCAAAATTGCAAAATTTTCACTCATCCAAAATGGCAGTAGTTCATCATAACAAAATTATAGACCTTTTCACATGGTCCTTAAGAAAATCATCTAGAAGCTAACACAAACCGGAAGTTTACATTAAAATAATATGTGTAAATTAACTATGCAACATATCCTATACACTCAACCTTCGGTTTGGGCATAAAATCATCATGAAAAATTTCAAAAAAATGAAAATGTAGTCTGTAATGTAGTCTGTTTAAACTTCAAATTAAAATGTGCTAGAAGAAAAAAAGTTTGATGTGAATAGCAGCATTTGTTTTTTCCTTTTCATTTTGATTTATCATTTGTCATATTTTTCTCCTTTTGTTACTTTTAACATAGAATGGATTTTAATTTAAAATTTTATACATAGCTAGAGTAAATCGAGAAGTACATGATCATTTTTTTCGAAATTTTTCATAATGATTTGGTGCCAAACAGAAAGGTGCATGTGCATAGGATATATATATATATATATATATATATATATATATATATATATATATATATATATATATATATATATATATGATAATTAAATCTAAAGTGTAAACCATATGCAATATTATGGAAGTAGTTTGTGTGATAAATTTGATCGATCCAAAAAACTATGATAATTAAATATCAAAAAAATTATTGCACTATGCCATTGGTGATAAGAATCTGTGAGTCGACGGGGTACGTATATAATGTAAGAGTATTGTCATTGTCATAGCCGAAAGAAATGGTATTCCAGATAATATCTTCTTTCTTCTATTTTATTAACTTCATAGATGTGCAAGTGCAACCTAATTTTAGGCTTTAGAAATGATAGAGTCCTTAGATGTCAAAAACACAATTATCACACTAAACGAATTGCCACAGACGTATACCATGTAGTATTAACATGGGACCATATTTGTGAGAAATGCACAGTCACATTCAAATTAGAACCTTTGAACTTCCATTTGCTTATTAGATATATGTACCCTTAACATACGAGGAATGATTCAATGCTTTCCCACCCTACAGTGGCTTACACTAATCTATTAAATGCATTGAAAGGGTAAGTAACTAAAATGATAAAATCAACCCTTAAATATAGTATAGCTCACTATGCACTTGGTACATTGAAGCATCACCCTTAGAGCATCTCCAAGAGATACTCTATATGGCTCTTAATATTTAAATTTTAGAGTTGAAGGGTAAGATGTAGCTATTCCCAAATAGACTCCCAAAAATAGAACACATCCAAAAATAGGCTGCTCTCTACTTATAGAGGATGATATAGACTCTCATCACCCTTTAGGGTATATAGGGAATGATTATTTTAGGACCTTATAACGTGGTTAGGATCTGTAAAAAGAGATTTAAGGTGTGAATTTATTGGGCATCTCTTGGAGATGCTCTTAATATATATAGCGAGCAAGAACAGAAAGAGCAACCAAATAAGAAAATTGTCTGGGAATTAACCGAATGAAACCCTAGCTAGCTAGAGGGGACCGTCTGCCATGAGTGTCCGCAGGGACGCCATCATCATGCATGCTTCAAACAGTGGCTAAACGCTGAACTTTGGTAAGGAGAGAGAGAGAGAGATCTGGTGCATGAATTCGAGCTTTGTCATGCTCATGCATGCATGTACTGATCCATTATAGCCGGGTTATAGCTCGGGTGGTCACTAGCTGCAGCGCAAAATACGATAGCGAATGTGCACAGTAGGTGAGCCCATTAATATTGTCTCGCTAAGAGCAGATACAATAAGGCTTAGTCAGCAGACTATAGCAAATATAATATCAATCAAATCTTACGTGGCAGAGAGAGAAAGGAAGAGAGAGAAGGAAGTTGGCTACTAAATTACAGCTAGCTATAGCACGTAAAAATATGCATTTCACTCTCTTACACATGGGGCCAAATAGTTATTGTAATAGCTACCTTATTGTATGAACTATTTTTTTGAAGGCTATAGATGAAATGGACAAGTGTTATAGCCACTAGTTGGCTATACTATTGTACTTGCTCTAATACTATAGAGAATGTTAGAGAGAGGGGTTTTGTATGCATTATCTCATTTTAAAATATAAGTTTGCGCGAATTACGAAGCAGTTCGTATATAAGAGGTAAGGTTAAATAATTTCACGAAAAGAACTAACTTTGCTGTCTTAATCGTTGGTTTCCACAAATTTCATGTTGGAGTACCGGCATTTCTCTAAATTAATAACAACCTTTAGAATGGTACACATAGATCATCGTAGAAGAAAGAAGAATGATACCATAGAGATAATTTTATCGTATAACATATAGATGTTACAATGGCCTGTTAATCTCGAACTCTAGATATCGATCCTAACCATTAGGGGTAAAAACATGAACTACTTGCCATAGAAGGCCGTTTCCTTGTTTGCATCACAAAATTAATGTTGTTGAAGGGCTACTAATTTTTATCGATTTATTTGTCATTTCCCCCCGTTAGTTTGGATTTTAGTTTTCTTTTAGATTAAGCTTAGTCAGTGTGATCCAGTGTAATTTGGTGTAAATCACGTGGTATGAGATGTAGGATCATTATTCTAATGCTCTGTGGCCATGTGGGAGAGTACAGGCAGTAGTGTAGTTTGGTGGCTATTCAATGGGACTGCAATTCTGCATGTGGGGGCGGGTGTACAGAGGATATATGAAAGATTAGGTACACCCCAAATAAATGAAATTGCTTGTATAGCTAGGTGGGCTGCTCCTGTATACGCAACTGGAGTTTACAGCCCTGTTATTTTCAGCTTCTAAAAACTATTTTTCGACTTTTCTACAGTTACTAACTTTTAAACGAAATATTTTTTAAGATAAGGTCTACTAGTTAATTGTAGTACATACTTTACTGACTTCATTTATATCGATAAAAACTGTATGTGAGTTTATGTTACTCTGTAATCTCGTACAAACAGCTCAAAAATCATAAGTCGTAGCCAAAAAGAACAGGCCCTATATATTTCAACTTTTTTATATGTTTGTATTTTGTTTTATGCCGGGAGAGAGAATATTAATGGCGCCATTTGTTTAATTTCTTACCCTTGATTTCTTAATACCCATGACGGATGTTAAATCCTTATTAAATTTGGACTATGATGACACCTATATATTAAACATTGTAGCTACGCACAAATAAAAATCAATTAGTTGGGCCTTGGATGTGTGAAGAAATTATCTCGGGTCTCACACATCTAAAGCGCGATGTAACAATCATGATACGTTGATTGTTGTGTTGTCGCACCTTAAGATTATTGGTGCAACGTACATAGAAAACCAGAAAATACGTTTTAGAAGCACGCCTAAAAGTATCAAATATAATCTATAAGCTTTTTTACCAATCTGCATGGCAGTTGAAATTACTAATGATTGCGGTTTTTCATCGAACACATAACTCACATGCCTCGAGGAGTTAAAGGGCAAATATCAATCCAATACGACCCAACGGTAAACCACTAGCTAATATTTTTCCAAGTGATAAAACCACTGTAGTAAATTACATTAGCAATATCTTCTCAGCCCTCGAGCTTTCATACGAAATGCACCTAGCAACATATAGACAGAGAATTAAAGCAGAGCAGGGGATGGTGGAGGAAGAAAACCCAAACCAGAGGCAGAACCAAACAAAAGAGAGAGGGAGGTGAGCGAAGCCAGGCTAGCGGCATGATTGGCTGTGGCGGCCGCATCCGTGGGCCCACCCGACAGCGTCTTTCCCCACTCGAGCCACTGGTCTGTGGGACAGGGAAACGCCATACCGGACATACGTCGGTGTGTGGACCGTCGCACCGGATGTCCGATGGCTGACACGTGGCAGGCTGGGACCGAGATCTCAGCTTTCTTAGGTCCAGATGGAGGCACTATCCCGGGCCGGCCTCCCACGCATGATCTTAACGGAAAAACAGGCTAGGTTCCTTCTCACTTATGATTTATGTACAATACTATAGTATTAGCTTTTAAATCGTGTGCTTTTTGAAATAAAGTTTACTAGTCAATTGTAATACATACCGTACCGACTTTAGCTGTACTGGCCAAAATCACATGCAATTATCTCTGTCTTCATAATCTCTCTTGCGAATAACCAGAATTCAAAAGTCATAAGGTAAAAAGCATAAGCAACAGACTAAAAGAACACACCCAAAAATTAAATCATATGGTGTCGAAAGACAAGCCGAAAACCCCGGCTAGTTCGACTAGGATGGACTCAACATACTTTTGGTTTTTGGTGGGTTCCTAGAGAGAGAAAAGAATTTGAAAATGGAGAGGACATTTTGGTCTAAGGAAGCCATTGTTGTCTGCAGTGGCGGAACCACAATAATACAGGGGTATAGTTGCACCTCTAAATTTTTTGCATGAACACACACACACACATATACATATATATATATATATATATATATCGACTATTCTGATCCTGTGAAAAATATTTACTAATCAGGAGATGGCACCATGCATATCTATTCACAGTATCAAAAGAGACACTATTGATTAACAATAGCTATTTAGAAAATGACATACTCATCGCATGTACATATCCCTAAAAATAGCATCATTTAGTTCATGCTTAGTACTCAAATGGGCTCGATCGGCGCCGAAGAAATGGATAGGGAATTCTAATTTGGGCCGTACACAAGCCACTGGCTGCCATCTCCTGGGCTGTAAACCCAAGAAAAATATTTATTCCCGTGGCACAAGGCCAGAATAACTTTGGGCATGCAGCCCATTCAAGCTCTGCCTTCTCTTCTGAGGAGATCATGGCCAGATCTGAAGTTCAGGCCACGTGTTCTTTCCGTTCTTTTTTCTTCTTCTTGCGAGCTGCCATGTCCTTGGCTCCTTGCAAATTTTGTAAAGGAGAATTCGAATGCTGCAAATTTGGTGCATTCTTAGTATATTTGACAACTCTCATTAAAAATACCGAGCTCTTATCTTTTGTCGAATATCTTTATACCTAGCTACATGTGGTGATAGCTTTTGTCAGTTTCAGGGTTCAGGTTCTGCTTCAAATAAAAAGTTTCAGGTTCAGGCTGTGTATGTCTGCCCAATTTCATATTGACTTATTCTCAGACGAGAAGCCTACGCTAGCTAGCTCTACAAATGCCCTGAAATTAAATAGAAACGTGTGTAGCTACATCCACGCACAGAGACAAGTAAAAAAAAAAAATTTGGAGTTGATGATGCATCATCTGAACCAAACCAAAATTCCAACACATGTATTCCACTATACAACTAGATAGAAATAGCATGCGTATAAATACCCCAAACCATCTAAACATCTTTTCTTGCCTTCAGACATAATCATACGGCAGATATGTCAGTACTACTACCGAGTTGATGCCCTAGCAACATCCCCAGTGCTCTCTCGGCGCGGCGCAGACGCCGCGTTTCAGCGCCTCCGCGACGTCGGCCTCCCTCCGGCGATCGAAGTAGATAAGGTCCGACTCCGTGACGCCGTCGACGACATCAACCTCCCAGAGGGATGTACTCCACGACCACGACGTACCTGGGGCCACGGAGCTGAGGCCTGAGGGCCGCGTGCTGCGGGTGCTTCGCCGCCTCGGTCGCGGCCGCGAAGGCTGTGTTTAAGCATGCGTCGTCGTTTCTTGATCTCTTCATCTCTAGGATGAGAGATGCGAGGTCGCAGTGTTTGTTGCAGAGGAACTCCACGGCAACGTGCTCCGAGAAGCCGGCGGCGGCGAAGAGGGGGACGAGGAGGCCGTTAGGGACCGGACCTCCATGCGGATTAGCGAGCGGGTGTCGAGACGTCCGGTTCGACATCCACGTCGAGACCATCCAGCCGCGGGACGGTGGCGTCTTGCCAGACGTATTGGCCTAGTCTCAAAGAGAACTTACACACAACATAAATTTACAGTGAAGGAAGAATAAGCACAGAGAATACTGAAGATTTACGCAGCTGCAACTGAGTAGTCAAGTTTTTTTAATCTCTACTCTTTTTTTTCTTACAAAATTGGTTACAACCATGTACTCTTCAGCTAACATACATACTCGAATTTCAAGTTGGTCATGACTTTAATTTGAACAACACACAAGACGAATTCTACTGTATTCTTTCTTTAATCTTGACTCGATATACTCTTAATTTAGTCTCATCGTATTGTTTGAACTACCAGTTACGCCTCCATATGAAACGATCTATACGCAAACTAAACACATGGCTACATGCAGAAACACAATCGTTACAAGACAGTCGGTCTCAACTATGATTTGCTCAACTCATACTCGTCATAAGACAACAAACACATCTCCT
Organism: Dendrocalamus sinicus; assembly: GCA_036346575.1. Lineage (NCBI taxonomy): Eukaryota > Viridiplantae > Streptophyta > Magnoliopsida > Poales > Poaceae > Dendrocalamus > Dendrocalamus sinicus. The sequence goes on along the minus strand of CM070649.1, from coordinate 19,987,685 downwards.
CAATATTCCGGACTCAACTCCACAGATTCGACTCAAGACGACGAATACATCTCCTCATCATCTTTTGTTGGTTTTACACTGACCTACCTTGTGATCACCATCGACTTCGTGCATGTTCCCGCTATGTAGCGTTAGATATCATCTTTCATGTCTCCCACATATCTTTGGTCGTCTCATTTTTGGCCAGTGGGAAGAGCGTCTCCTCTACGATGCCCTAATAGATGGTGTCTGCTCTGCGATGTAGATGGTAACTGCTCTGCGATACCCTGATAGATAGCCGTCAATGGCATCTAGTCTTCATATTGATTGTCTAGGCTACATAGTATCATGAGTATCAAATAATACAGTGAGACAAAAGAATTCGCCTTTACCATCATATCTGATGATGTCTCATCATTAGCGATACTACTTTGTGAAGAATGCAGCATGATCTTAGCCATAGATCAAAAACTTAAGCGAAAACAAATATGTTTGCTCTCTGGCCTTTGGCGTATGAAAAAAAATTCCTTTTCTCTCTCATACCGCAAGGGACAGGTACGTTGTTCTCTGTGCACGGCGCAAGAAAAGAAAATCTTTTCTCTCTTCTGCTGCAAGGGACAGGCGAGAGTAAAGAAAGAAAGAGAGGGATGCATTGGGCCCAATTAGTAGCTATTTCGGTATCTACCAACGAAAGCTGCTTTGGGCTTTCCCTGACAAAGTCATATCTGCTTCTTTCTTTATTTTTCCTCCTTCCGAGGTGGCCATACTATCTAAGTTCCATTAAATCGTCTCAAAAGAAGAAGAGAAGAAAAGTATTATTTTCAAAATATGCTAAAAAAATATAGCAGCCCCTTACAAACAACACTTTGCAAATTCGTGCACGGATTTCACAAGGATTTCGCAGAAAACACCCTGAACAAGTAAACCCCCATAAGATCCTACGAAATCCCCGTGTTCCAAATGAAGCCTAAGCATATCATATGTATGTGTGGGGGGTTGTAATTGCTATACAACTCAAATCTGAATACTTGCATGTTTTGATTGGTGTGCAAGGACTAAACACGAGCCTGTTCCATCCGATGGCTTCACGTCTGTAGTACCAAGTGAAAAGGACCACTTAACAAAACAGAACACAAGATGTAAACCTGAAGCCCAATGACTAGCTCCTGCTTGGATCGCAGGAATTTTACAGGTATTTTGAATTTAACGTACTTTTATTTTTTTTTTCTCTGAGAAAGTAGACATTACTGGTTTTCTTAAGATTTATAATGACAACATATGAGAGTAGTTGAACCTAAAGTATCGCTTGGCACTGCCCTAAACGCCAAATGAGGACGATTTGGGCGACTTTGCTTAGGTCTCTACGGCATACTTTCCTTCGTCCAAATTAAACTATATTAGAACGCGTGAAGTCTTTTTTTTTTTGTGTGTCACCATTGCTTCTACGGCTGCTATGGTGATGGAGATGTTCTTAGTACTTTCCGGTCCTCGATGGCGCGAGATTTTAGCATCCTCTTTGCTGATAGTCAATGCCGTCATGCGAGTAGGCGAACTGTGGGTAGGAACAGCATGCAAGCCTTTCCCTTCGTGCTGAAGAGATCGCCGTTCCTTAACGCGTGCTTGGTTGAATATATTCAGCAACGGACGCGACCTTCCTTCTACTACAACTCTTTTTCAGATGTCTTCTACTGCAATTCTGATTGCCACACGAAGAAGAGTTCAATCTAAGGTTGCAAGTGGTGCACTCATGTCACTTCAGCTGTGTCATTTTGCGAGGAAAAAAAAGCATTCTAGTCATTCAGTGGAAGTACGAGACCGGAGTTTGCACTGCGTGCGTGTATGTGGCTGTATTACCCATCGGAACAGAAATCAATTCTCCAAATCGATCCGCGAGAGAGAAAAGAGTTCAAGGGTGACATTTTTAATAAATGCTTTGATCTCAGCTGCCAGTATCGTGATTGGGAAACCTACGACATCCGAGTTACAACTGCAGCAGATCCTCGTGTTGGCACAAGATTATAGATAGGTTCTTTTATACTATAGTTTTAACTTTTAATTTATAGTTTTTGAATTCTGATTGTTCACGAGAGTCAATACGTAGAGAAAGATAGTTGCATATAAGAGACAATACATTGTCCACTACAATTTACCGACCTGAGCCCGGCTGAACCGACTCTATAATTCTCTCTCCATTTCTCATCTACATACATTCGCTTACATTTTCCAAAAATTATGCCGAAAGTGTTTTGAGCACCGACAGATAATAGTTCCATCTGAACGAACCGATTCTTGCACGATTTTTAATTCATGGCACTCATGACCTCTGATCGAATGGGCTGCTGCGTGCATGCATGCACGTCTGAATTAAGGCATCAACTTCCGATCTGTCGATCGATTTTGTTCTGCATCTTTTAGCCACCTGGCAATGGAATACTCTAACAAGCTAGAGCTGCGACAGCTGCTTGAAAGATCGATTCTTCGGTTTACTTAACGCTTATTCGAGTGAAGACCTACTTGGTGTATTTATTTGGTTATGTGATCATGGTTCATGAGGTGCACGTCTGTGTGTGCGCGCATGCGCGCGCAATGCGATCTCCTGATTTGATTCGTGTGTTTCTACACATCTTATGTCAGGAGAATACACTTTTTTCAACCATTCAGATGACTTTCAAGAGTGACGGTGGAAACCCCATGTCAGTGATGAGTATTTGATATTGATTGTACATTGATGTCTTAAGTTTGTTTGTTTTTTGTGAAGTTCCCGATCAGACCTACCTGGCCAGGCAATCTGACCGCTGGGACCATGCGATCAGACTAATCTAGGAAGGCAGTCTGACCGGTTGTCTTGTGGGTGGTCTGACCGGCGTGTGACCCACGGTTAGACTGGCCTTGCTGAGTTGGCCTATTGGTTTTGTGAGTTTGGGTATTAGTCACGGCGTGTGTCCGTGTACGGGTTAATCATGGGAGAGTCCATGCATGTGTGAGTAATAGCATTTGTCCATGCATATGGTTTGGCCTAGGTCGTTGCTTGTGTGCACAGGGATTTAATGTTTGGTCCTGGAGTTAGGATCAGTGACTTGGTTGCATACTTTTTGCATGGTGTATTGTATGGATGAATAGTGTCAATTGATGATTTTATATATTTATGATGCTACGTAACGGTTTGCTTATTATTGTTGATTGCAGGATTTTGGAGCTAAATCATGGTGAGGCGCATGAGGACCGGGACTAGGCACAGAGTGGTGCTGATATCCAAAACGGTCAGGGAGACACCGAAGATGACCAAGGCTTGCGGTGTGGTTGCAAGACGGGACGACGAGGAACCGGTGCGAGAGCTACCAGTGATGGACATGATAGACAACAACAAGGTGGACCGGGACTAGGCTTAAGGAGGAGTCGAGGTCCTGTGCGGTCAAGGAAGCTTGGTGCCGTTATGTGCGAGAAGAGGCATGTGGCACACCAAGTGATTTGGATCGTTTGCAAATGAGGACGGTTCGGTGGGATCCGGACTCGTGAGAGACTTGGCTGCAAGTCATTGTGGCCACATGGAAGATGACGAAGTATGACGATGCTTCATGGCAAAGGAAGCATAATCTTCGTGGAAACGGTAGAGGGGTATTTTGGTAAATTACCCAATACAAAAAAGTGGTTGTGTGTGTGAAACCGCGGCGTTGGGCTAAGTGGTATAGGTCTTGTATGTGCTGAAAATGTCAAGTGGATCAAGTGTTGATTCACTAATAGGTTAATGATTCGAAGCTGCTTTTTATGTAGGGTTAACAGGTTATTCCCGATTTGGTCTAATGGGTGGATCCATTATGTTTTGATTCAGCTTATGAGGCTATACAAGGGGAGGAGATGCAAGGGTTAAGGTTTGAGAAGGTTGACTAAGCCTTTTGGTGGTTAGTTTATCCTCTCTCCCATGTGAGATTAGGATTCCTTGGGTAGGAGCCTTGTGTGCTCTAGGCTTAGAGCTCTGCTATCCTGAGAGATTGGTTGTAAAACATACCTATCCAAGTAAGTAATATATTAATCTTTGATCAGCTCCATAGATCTATCATGTTTTTATAGATTTGCTCTTAATTTGATTGGTTTTGATCTCTTCTCTTTCATTTTCTTGATTTTGATGTGCTAAGGACGTGTAAAAGATGGAGACAACCTCTAAGAATTTATCTCCACCCATCTAGCCACTTTGATAGCAAGTTTATCAAGAAAACCCGGTTTTGCTTGTTTTAGCCTCAAAGTGTGATTTCTTAATCCGAAGTTTTTTGATGTGATTTCTTTCATGTTCTTCCTTACTGAGATATGTAAGAACATATCTAAAGCCATCTTGGTCATCGTTCACCCACAAGCAAGTTGTATTCACCAATTTTAGTTTTGGCTCAGTTTCGATGTACCTTTCCTTCAAACTGAAAAAGTTTCAATTTTGGCCATAATTTTCATGATCTTCTGTTGGAATAGATTCTTGATATCCTAAAGGAGATCCTTACAAAGTTTCATATCATTTGGATTTACGGATTATAAGTTCTCTCAATTTTTGTTTTTTAAAATCGTGTTGAAAACACTATTTATTAGACTGATTTTACTGTAGCACCTGTCAGAACGCCATTGAAGGAGCGGTCAGACCACCCAGACCGGTCAGACCGCCATTTCTATGCTGGATAGACCGTCGAGAAGTGATTGCTTGAAGGTTTTGTGTTCTTGAGCCATTTGTGTTGAGTTTTTGGATGAAAACTCTTTTTTTTGGCAATTTTATAGTTGTGTAAAAATTTAAGTTGGTACCATTCACTCTCTCTCTCTTTGTTGCTATCCGGTCTAACAAAGAGAATAATAATACCTCACAAAGTCGAGCAAGTCTGTTCATATGCCAGTAGAAGCGATCCCTTAGCACTTTCACAGGTAGCACTAGTCATGGCCCAGGAGTAGGGTCAGCGCATCCGAAGAACGCCCTTTTGTGCTTCTAGCTAGTCAGTCTTCTAGAAGCGCCCATTTTTACAGGGCCATATAGAACAGTGTTTTTTTTGAAGAAGAAGAAGACAGAACAGTGTAATTTATTGAGGATCTGTTAGAACCTCAGGCATCCTATGTTATTTTTCTCATTCGAATCAAAAGCATCCTATATTCCTGTAGTTAGCACTTAGCATCACATCACACGTGTTTCGTGCGAATCCGGATGGGTTCAAGTACAGGTTTCCAGCAGCATATCAGGTCAGCAACAATATCTAGGTAGCATGTCAGGAAAAACCATACTACACATATGTGCCATACCAACGTTCCTGATAAGCGATAATTGAGAGAGAAAGCTTCTACTATGTAATTATCATGGTAACTTGTTTGCAAAAATTTAGATCACACTTGCTGCAGGATAGAAAGCCAAACAAGCGACAAAACCGATCCGATCCTTAAGGTCTGTTCTTTTCGGTCGAAGCTAACGATTTTTAGTTTTTGCTATAGTATCTAACTTTTAAATATGGTATTTTCTTAGGACAAGATCTACAAGTTAATTGTAGTACACGTTAAAGGACTAACATCTGTATTAACAAAAATCGCAAATGAGTATGTATCTCTCCGTAATCTCTATCGTAAATAGCTAAAATTTAAAAATTTCAGCAAAACATTATAAGCCACAGTCGAACTAATCAGACACTTAATCTATTTGGTTAAGTAAAGGGTGTAGGGTAGGACGCGTCGTATCTCGCCGGCAGCGCACATGCGAGTAGTACGCACGGCGTTCTCTCATAACAGCAGATGGTCAAATCCCAGCGGAAAGCAGGAAAAAGTCTTCATCGGAGCAGCCGCCGAGACGATCATCGGAGCAGCAGCCGAGACGATCGGTCGGTCGACCTAACGCATGCTTGGATCCTCCATCTCAGCGAAAAAGACTTCACCGATTATTTATTCATCCTCCTATCTGCATGTTCGATATCCATTTGTTTATTTTCTTGGAACCCTCTCTCTGCAGCAGCAGACACCTGACTTCTAACAAATGTAATCTGGGGGAAAAAATTGCAAGGCTTGATTAGCAATTACTCAAGCATGAACCGATCAAAATGCCTTGTGTTAGAATTGAGTAGAGCACACGCCTAACCTGCAGCCAGGAAGAGCGAGCAAAGATCGTACTATGGTCATCATCCCGACAAACCCAGTTGAACAACGGTCGGGGGATTTCGCCCCAGCTACAGCCCTGGACAGTGATACTATTATTCGTTGCTCCCTCCGTAGCACTATCCACAGCTCAGCATGTTTATGGATCTAACAAAATAGTTTATCATACACACTTCTATTAAATAATACATTACAACCAGTTAAAATAGTTTATCATACACACTTCTATTAAATGATATATTACAACCAGTTAGCTTTTTCTAAAGTATTTAAGGAGAGATAAAAAGGAAAAGATTAAAATAATTAGATTATCTCAATAGGTAAATTAAAATAGATAGTTTCGAGATTGAATAAATATAACAAAACGGACGTGATGGGGTGGTTCGTGAAGTATGTTAGAAGTGGAATGGTGGTGACCCTTAAGTTTGGTCTACTTCAGCCTAGAAATTAGAAAATATTCCATGCACGTTGTTAATCTGCAGTACTGTGTCACGAGGATATATGGGCCTGTTTTTTTTTATTATTTCTTCAAACAGCTTCTCAAAGTCGCTTTTTTAAACGGCTTCTCGAATCTAAAACTATATATCTCATCAAAGTCTTCACCATCCGTCGTAAGTCTCGAAAAACGTAAATAAAACCTATCAGCCGCAACAAAAAATAGGATCAATATCTTTTCCTCTTACGGCCGTGCGAGCATACCACGGCCCCTCGTTCTGTTCCGTTACACGCAACGCATGCCTCCAGTTATTACACTACAGGCTTACACAACGGTGAAGCAAGGAACGAAATAATGGGTGGACTGGACTATTTATAAGTTTAAACTAAGTTGACATAAATTTAGTCTTTTATTCTTATGAAATTTTAAATTCATACAGAAATTACACAATTAGATGCAAACAAACAACGAAAAACAGAGAAATACAAAGTAGGTACTTCAATAATAGATAGCGTATCCAAAAATATATAATTATTCTACCATGAGTGCAGAGTAGCGATAAGTCACCTATGTATGAAGCATATCAAATTAGTGATGTAATAGAAAATTATGAATGGTAATGAAAATTTAGATCATATGAAACATATCAGAATTAAGCTAATTTGAATCACGGGGCAAATGAATTCTACGCGATTTCATGCCTTGGAAGCAATTTATAATTTTTATCATCATCAATGTTTATTATAAGTATTGATTTTGCTAGACCCACTTGACCTTTGATTTTTGAACTCGCCGCAAAGACCCCTTGCAATATGGTGGGAACTATTTGTACCACCAACATATTTATTGAAAGCATATAAAGCAATCTTCCAACGAGAGAACCCAACCATCGTAAATACACCACTTCCAAATGTATTGGGTTGTGCCAGTTTCTTGAAAAGAAAACAATAGAAACAAAACATGACACTATCTTTCACACTATATTCCAACCAATCGAACTTATTATACCATGATTCTTGAAAGAACTGCCACTATTTGCCATCCAATGTTTGTGGAAATGAATATCAATTACTCGAGTAGGGCCATTCAATAAATATGCCCTTCTCACTTAATCTCTAATTTCGTTAGCATAAACTTTAATTAGTATGCGCAACACCGGATCAGCAATAATTTCATTTGGATTAAATTTTAGTTGAAGCTTCTTTAGTTGATTTGTACTCTCATTGATTGGACGAGAACTATTTGAATTACTTGCGAAATAGTTACACAAAATTCGTTTCTCCATTATAGCAAAATCTATAAATAAATTATTATTTTCTATCAACACAAAGCTATATATATATATATATATATATATATATATATATATATATATATATATATATATATATATATATATATATATAAGACTAAACTATCTATGAATCTAAAAGTCTAAACTCTAAAATACTAAATCAATAAAGAACTAGGGAAAAATTAGTCACTCTCTGTGTCTCACTCGGTCGGTCCAGACTCTAGACCCGACCGAACCACGGCTTCATTTAATCTACATGGTGCCACGGCTAGTGAGTCACTAGCTCAACAATCTCCTCTTTCTTTCTTTCCACTAGATCCCCCCGACTCCCCCTCTCCTCTTTCTTTCTTTTCACTGGCTCTCGGCTCTCTCAATCTCACACTCACTCGGTCACCCATCTTCTGTAGGCGACCAGTAGGCAGCAGCGCAGGGCGCGGCCACGCACCCGACTTGGTGCTCCTCCACGGCACCACCCACACTCGTCGGCAGCAGCTCAGCCCTCGCCGCCCTGGTTCGGCTCCCCCTGCCCCGGCTCGGCCCCCCTCGCCGCCTCGATCCGACTCCCCCGCGGTCTCAACCCTGGATCAACCTCCACTCAGTCGGCTCGTCGCCAGATCTGCTTCCCCCAGCTTCGGTTCAGCTCCAGCAGCACCCTCTTCTACACGCGTCCGGTCATCCCAGCCCCCTCTGTGTTGTGTTGTGCACCAGCGCTTCTCTCCTATGGAAATCCAATTGGTATTGCTAGGTTTGTGAGTTAGAGTGGGTGTCTTGGTGGGTCGATGAGATGAATTTGTTGAGCCTCTTAAGGGCAGTGGGCTGACCACTTGACTAGACTTTTTTTGTTTTTCTTTGTAGCTACCTCTCTCCATGGGTCACATCACCGTGGGTCTTTGCTGGTCGCCGACCGCCGCCGGAGGGAGGTGAGGCTTAAGCCTTACTAAGGCCCTATTTGGCAGAGCTCTAGCTCTAGAAAATTTGTAGATTTCTTAGAGCTGGTCATCTGTAGCTCTAGGAAATCCTGGATCTAAAGTTGCAGGCATGTTAAGTGCATTTACATGACTCATTTTATTTATATTATATATTAAATAAAAAAATTTAAATCACTTTAATTTAGTCAACAAACTACAGATCTAGCATAGATCGGGAGATTCAATTTTTTGCCACTCTTAAGATTGACCAATTCACTCTGTCACTTACATGTGGGGTCACCTGAGTCACTGACAATGAGCCAGGGTGGCAAATCTGTTGCCACTAGACTCATAAGAGTGACAAATGATTAAATTTTCCCCCTTTAAACTGCTCTTTTCCTCCCCTCTTCACTCCTCACATTGATAGCAATTCAACACAACACAATAAGGCGATTTAGGATAATCAAGAGTTATGAGGGAGTTCGACCGACCTACACTTCTCTGACAGTCTTTTTCAGTGCGAGAAAATCAATGATAAATGACTTGGGGGGTGTTCAAATCCAAGCCTGCAAGAATGGAATATCCAGGCATAAATCACAGAGATGCCGAAAGAACAAACATTATTCCTCCAACTTATTCCTTGCCGCCAGGCATAAATCACAGTTTGATCTCAACTAATTTGCCCACAAATGGTTTGTTTAAAATTGAGTTGTGATGTGTGACCTCTCCTCCCCCTGGAATGGATGTTGGGAGAGCTTCCATGCATATTCTCCCTCCCCTGTCACAGATTCCAGGTCTCCAGCTTCAGAGGCACCGCCGCCTCCTCCTGCCATTTGGAATGACCATAATGCCCTTGCCCAAATATCTAAGACAGCGTTATAAAAGATAACCGTGTTTGGTGGTCTAAATGAGAGAGAGAGAGAGAGAAGATTGCTGGACAAAGTCCAAACAGTATGCGATTTTGCATCGGGCAAGAAAAGCGCTCAACAAAAATTGCAGCAGAGGCTAAGCTGATGATGGCTACATGGGTGATCAGTTCGGCTGAAAAGCTCATGGCTTATGATTTAAAACATCGTAATGGTTGTGAAAAAGATCAGTTGTGTAGAGAGCTTATTTAGCATAATTAAATTTAAAAAAATTTAAAAATAAAAAATATGTTAGCCCATTACGTATAATATAAACAAATACGGAAAAAAAAGAACCGGCAAAAAAACTCAACAAAAAGCCAAAAATTCAGAAAAAGACGAAACTTATGAATAGTGACAAATAAACCCGCAACACTGTAGCTGCAGCCATGTTAATCTCATAACCCACAGGTGACAAAATCGAACTCAAGCCATCAAAGTGAAAATTTCATATAGATAACCTATCTATATGGAATTGCTGGAATCGAACTATATGTAGAGCCATCGACCACGGAAGTGCTACTGGTTGACTATTCAATAATTGCCTCTGAAATTTAAAAACTGACTACGTTCTCTGTGACCTAGTGATGATGCGCTTCCTGGAATATAGTATCCTAGCGTCATACATGGAGTGAGTAACTAAGAAAAGAAATGGCATGGTTATCTTGTCACACCGAGAATACATGATTGGCAATTTCATAAGCACAAGCTACGTTAAATGAAGATAGCTACAAACTTTATCTTTGCTTGCCTCAAACGGTAATAACAGTATTACAAGTCACTAAGCACGATATGAAATGCCCCAAAAATTCAAAAAAATTGATTTTTTTTAATTTTGGCTGAATTCAAATTATTACCCGATTTGGAAGTTTCTCAGCCCTTTCTGCTTTCCCTTTTGGCTGTTCCCGCCTTTCCTCTGCGTTAACGCCATTTCAAGACCCGTCTTCTTCCTCGAGCCCAGCTCTACCTGGCCTCACACTGTTCGCCACCACTGCCAGCTCTTGTGTATTGCCTCACCTCTACAGGTCGTCAACGCTGCACAGAGCTTCACCACCTTGTCGAATGTGCCATTAAGTCCCATCACCTTGTCGCCGTCCTTGCACTGCGCCTCATTGCCATTGACCACGCCATCATCCTATCCGTGCTCCGTTCGGTCGATGTGTGCCCACGCCCATGCCCTGCCCCGCCAACTTGCTAGCCATGCAAGTGAAGCGCAACACACCCAATGCGCCAGCATCACAGCCACCTCATCGCCGAACTCTCCAACTCGCCGTCCACGCATTGCCATCTATGTGTGTAGTATAAAGCCTTGTCAACCTACTGCCTAGCCACCATTAGCCTCTAATCGCACCACCGAGCCCTTTCTTCCCTAGCTCTAGCCTCAATTCACCGCCACCACCGTGCCCTGTGCTGGTGAGCTCCCGAATTCAATTCCTTGCCTTGGCCCGCTACAATCCAATCCCTTGTAGCTATAGAATCACCAGACCATCACAAAACCGAGGCCAACCTTGCCAACCCCTCACTCATCCCCTAGGTCGCTAGTGATGTGCACCACTACCATTTGAATCGATCCACCGTGGACAGCTCCACTCCGGCCAAACCAACCCAAACCCTTTCTACCTAGGCTTTCTAGTTTGTTGTAGATGCTTAAACCACCTCGCACCTCATCGAAAGTCCACCGGAGCTCCGCCATGCCCCGGTGAACTCAGGTCTTCGTGTAACACAAAATGGATCCCCTATACCTCCCAGATCCCATCCATGCTCTCGTTTGCCACCAATGAGTATCGTCGATACCCAATCGAGCTCACCACTGTTTCCCTACTCGGGCGCCATGGCGCCGGTTCGAGCAGACCTAAACCAGGCTGAAGGCCAGGCAAGCCATGCATTGGGCCGACCGAATCAGCCCAAAAGCCTTAAGCCAACCCAGCCAATTAGTGGGCCAAGCCCAACAATGATGGCCCAGCACTATTCAAAGCTCGATCTGATATTGTTGAAACCCAAACCCAATGTTGTTCAGCCCAGACTTGTTACTGTACATTAACCCATTTAGCAAGTTTATACCCATTTCGATTGTTTTGAACATGTTTAAACCAATCTCAGCTCCATTTAACTTAACTACACTTCGATAAAATTCAAACCCACCTATATTCATTTTTTCCTGAATTTTATTCCTTTTATTTTATTTTATTTTATTTTCCTAGCTTAAATTCTTTCAAGCATAGACTTATTTGCTTTTCTTTTGTTATAGCTCATGGATAAACTGAGCAATTCGTCCTAGAAGGTCAAGGCCCAGAAGACGTAGAACCAATCGAGTACTTTGAGCAGCAAGGCAAGTCACATGTTTTTAATCATATTGAGCCTGTATTATTTAATTATCAATACTTTTATTATTGTTATTTGTGCACTATTATTTATTCAAATCAATTGTTTAGAATGATATGATAATTAGTTATGACCTACCACTTAAAAAGCCTTGTTTTACTTGAAGGCTATATTCACCTTGACAGGCTTAATAATAACTATTGTATAATTAATCACTAGTAGACTAGATAATCAAATGTTTTACACTAGTAAATTGTTTTGGCATTTTGCCTATATATTTATAAAATGGTACCAGGGTTAAGGATGACTCACAAAAAGCCACTAGATAGTTGAAGTCCACGATTTTACCCTAGGATGGAGGCTTTGGTATGAATTCATGGTAGTGCTATAACGCACTGGGATTTTGATCGATTGCCTCACTTGTGAAAAAAGTAAGAACTAGAATCTTATGTTGAGTAAAGGATATGGAAATCGCCCAACCACAAATTTTGACTTGTTAGACCTGGTTTAGTAGTTGCTCAATTCAATTGAATATCTACAAGAATGTTTGTTTTTTCCATTGTGATGGAATAACCCACGTACAACAGGGTGGTATATAAGTAGTATCTTCCATATTTAACAACGATAGGTCCACTCAGAGTCAAATGGGTGGCCACGAGCCTACCTGGTAGAAGCTAGAAAGAGGAGAGTAGTGAAAGATCTTGTTATCTCAACTCAGTCGCATGCTATTTAATGGCGTGCCTATTGCATGACATTAAAAGTTTGAGACATCTTGTAGGTAAAGTTGGACAACTCTACAAAGTAAAACTAATAGTATTCAGATACGTCGTGCTTTCGATAAATAAAGTTGTATCTAACGGGTGATCCAACAGTAAGACATAAGTAGCTTTGGTAATGTTTCGAATGTGGTAATAAGTTAATTAAATCCCCTTTTCTATTAAGAAATTAACCTTTGGATTTTGAAAGTCATTTACAAGAAAACATGCATCCATTAATGTAGTAATAAAAAACAACACCCATATCTTAAAATATTGGCAAGTAGTTTATTGGTTTTCCTCTTGTGATTTGTTGAGTATGGTTGTATTGATACTTACTAAACCATCAACAAAAGATCCTTAGGAAGAAAATAAAGAACCTTTTGAGAAAGACTTCGAGGATTTCTTTGGTGTAGATGATCTCTGGTTTTCGGTCTCGTCCTCGCTCAGGCATGCCTCATAACTTTGGATTTGGACGCCCCGCTATATAAAACTTAGCTGTTATACCATAATCATATAATAAAGTTTGGTTTTTTACGTTGTAAATTTGTGTTAGTATGATGTACACTCATCAATAATACTACACAGCTAAACATTTTAAACAGTTATGGGGATTTCTAACGATCATAGAAATAGGGGCATTACATGATAATTCAATTCATGCACTAAGAGGAACCTAGCAAATTCATATGCATCTAAGAGGAGCCTAGCAAAGTCATATGCATAGTAGTTTCAGGTTTTCAGCACATGTTATGCATGAGCTCTAGTGAAATTACATAAACTCTATGCTAAGAAATCTCAAATGGACACAAGGTAGTCTCGTTTTTTTTTGCTTCTTTAAAAGTTAAAAAGACACATTGAAATAGGACAGTTTCTTAAAGCGAATTCTCCAAATAACTTCCCAAGCACAAAATCGTATGTGTCATCTGAATCGACGTCTTTGTCATCCACTATCATGTCAAAAAACACAGATAAAAATCATTATCCGTAGCCCAAAAGAACACCAAAGCCTAGACAACCTTTAGACAACAATTCCAATAGAGCGAAATTAATACAAATGGGACAAGCTTGAGCTTCACTTGAACCTTAACACATTAACTTGTACTTAGGTTCAAGATTAAGGCTCTGTTCTTTTGAGCTAATGATTTTTTTACTGTGGTTGATGATTTATATATGCATTTTTTTAAGACGATAGTGGACAACAAAATCATTGATGTGAACAATGCACATGGTTTTAAAACTCGAAAAGCCGTTTGGAGACTTAACTTTAAGAAGTTGTCCCATTTATTTTAATTTTTGATGAAGAAGCCAAAAACTTAATCGAGACTTAACTTGAGATCAAATCTAGAAACTTAATCGAGACTCGATTATGGGCATGTTCTTTTTTACTCTTTAACTTCTGTTTTTGGCTTTTGGTTTCTCCATAAATCAAAATGCCAAACATCAAAACGAGGATAGTTTCTTAAGCCTAAAATTATATGCGTCCTCCACATCGGTATCTCTGCCATCTATTGTCATATCGAAAAGTATAGATAAAAATCATCAACTATAATACAAAAGAACACCATGTGAGTAGCTGGTGGGCCCGGGGTTGTAGCAAGTAGTAAAACCCCCAGGGCCAAAATCGTCTTTCCTCCACACGTCCCTCCAATTTAGCCGCCCCCCGCAAACCGCAGCGCCCCGCCGTCTCCTCCAACCCCGACGACTCCCTCCTCCCCTCCCCTCCTGTCTCCCACATCTACACACACACGCAAGAACTGCGCGTCGTGCTCCGATGGGTGCGACGGGGATGGCAACGGCTGCCGGGACGGCGGTGCTGGTCTACCTCGTGCTATCGGGGCGGCTATGCGGGGACAGCGCCAGCGCCGACGGCGGGAGGGGCGTCATGGAGGACCAGCTGATATCGTCCGCGGTGTCGGCAGCGGCGGCGGCGCGTAGGAGGAGGAAACAGGAGGCGCGGGCGAGGCGGGCGCGCGCGCGGGGGTGGCGGTGGCCGGAGCGCGCGCCCGCGAGGTGGGGCGAGGCGGCGGCGGTGGCCGCCAGGACGGTCCGGTTCACCTACGGGGAGACGCTCGGCAATTGGCCCCTCGGGGAGATCGCCTTCGGGCTCAAGTACTACATGCGGCAGCAGGTGCGCGCCTGATCACTAGTACACTAGTACTCTCATCATCACACGAAGGAAGATTTGATCTTGGTGTGGCGTTGTGCGATTTTTTTTTTTTTTTTTTTGCTTTTCCTTTTGGTGGTTTTGGTTTCGTTGGGGTTGAGTGGGGTGTGTGTGTGTTTGTGTGAGAGTTGTGCAGGGGATTGGTTGCTTCCATGGTATTCTTCCTGGTCAAGCTTGTCGCTGTTTCTTTTTCCTTGTTTGGATTTAGAGGAAAAGATCATCCTTATCTTTTTTGTTGAGAGGACAGCATCTTTTATCTTGCTTGCTTGCAAGCAAAGAAGACGAAGAAGAAATATGCAATCTTGGAGTGAATTGGTCATTTCCATACTGTGCAAGCTCTTTTGTTTTCTTGTCTGAATTTTTGTTGCAATTTATAGTGTGGTTAGTTCTGACTGAGTTCCTCTTAGGATTAAGCAGGTAGTTAGCTGAGGAAGCCGACCAGGAACTTGATCGCTTCTTGGTTACTTCGGTGAAAAATAGCGGGAAGCAATCTTTGTTTCTTTTTATTGTTGCTGGAATTTGTTCGGTTAATTTCTCATGGGAACTTAGCGGCAAATCCCAGAGTCGTGTCACGCAATAAAGCTTCGTTTGGGGACGACGTTTGCAGGAGGAGTGACTAGGTATGTTTGGGTTGTCATGCTAGTTGCACCTATTGGTAAGGTTAAGGAAAAATTAGTTGATTGAAGCTGTCGGCTACGGAGAATCTACGAGAAGAGGCATTCGAGTAAATGATTTGGCGATTCTCAAAAAGAAAGTAAATAAATTAGCCAAGTGGGTTAATTGCCACTGTTGTGTGTGTTCATAAAGTTATGTCATTTGCCTGTCTGCAATCTTGAGGTTTTAGCACGAGCCTCTTGAGGGATGATCAAATGTACTTCCTGTTTCTTTGTTTCGATTGTTAGTTAGGAGCATCTAGGAAAGGAATGGATCATAGGGAAAATCAATGTGAGTCAATTGGTTCGTCGGTTACGAAGGACTCGTGTAAGCCATCTAATTTGTTAAGTATTATTAGGGGGGAATGGCCAAACTGATCTCTTGTCTAATGAATGCTGGCTACACCCCCCCCCCAAATTTTAGGACAATGCTGTCATTGATTCTGAAGGAACGGTTATATCTGTAATTATCTTCACCTTTTGATCTTGATATTTATTACTGTTTCTTGTATTTGACTCCCAAGATTTTGAATATGACATTTGCTTTATACTACATGTAACAAACTCTACTTTCCCTTTCAAAAAACGAAATCTACTTTAATTAATTTAGGCTCCAGCAAAGCAAAGTGGAGCAATTGTTAGGTTTGAACCTGATACCTGCTGCTTGAAATATTCTACACTCTAGAAGAATCAGAAGAGCAGATTAATTTCTTTGCTGATCTTTGCTTGTTTTTATCATCCTTTATATTGGTGAAGGGCATATTTTAGCATGGATATGGCATATTACTTTACTGTCTCAGGGTAATCTGCAACATGAGTATGCTGGAAGCAATTCTGTACCACTGGAAGGGCCTGGGGTAAGGGAGAAGCTGATTTCACTGCTCAGATATCTAAGGCTATGCATGTATTTCTCGAAGAAGCCATACAACATGTTTTTGGAGTTTGGCGGATATGAACAGAGTGATGTTCTTATTAAAAAATCTAAGGCAAGGGTGCGTAAGTATCAGTCATTGCTCCACTGTTAATTATGTAATGAAACATAGCATGATAAACTTATTGTTGAATCAATATATTAGTGCTCCTTTTAGTACAGATTATAAATCAGGACTCATTGGTTGAAACTCTATGCTATCATGCAGCTTATGAAGCCTGCTTTCACAGTTGTCTGTGACAGAAGTGCCAAATGCTTTCTGCTTTTTATTCGGGGGGCTATCAGTGTTAAGGATCGTTTGACGGCAGCAACTGGAGCAGAGGTTCCATTTCATCACATTGTGGCACAAGATGGCCGTGTCTCCAACTTTGTGCTGGGATATGCACATTGTGGAATGGTTGCAGCGGCTCGCTGGATAGCAAACCAGGCCATTCCTTGCCTAAATAAAGCAGTCGAGCAATTCCCAGACTACAGGATCAAGGTAATTTATTTCAGTACATGATGCTGAATACTTCTGCATTGCATCTGACCCCTTTTTTGTTTGCTAACTCATAGCACATCATTTTTGTTGTAATTTTAGATCATTGGGCATTCAATGGGTGCTGGTATCGCTGCGATATTAACATACATTCTACGGGAGAATGAGAAGTTATCGTCATCTACATGTATTGCATTTGGGCCAGGTATGTGTTTTTAAGCACAAGGACTTAAAAAGTTTTACTATTGAATACCAGATGTTAAAGAAAAAATCATTGCATTTTCACTTGTGAATTTATCCTTCATTGAAAGGCCATATTGGCACTTACACAAATATAGTAACTTGTAATGACAAGCCTATTAGGTTCATCTGTTGGCATTTGTTGGTCTGTAATTCATTTCTAGAAAAAGCTCTGGCATTAATCATATAGAAAAAGCCAAAAACCAAAGGATTACAGAAAAGAAAAAAAAAACAGATTCACATGGATGTTTACTGATGATGACATTCCACATTTTAGATAGCTGTATTGATCTATATATCTACAAGTTGATATCCAAAAACCTAACTCCGAATTGATGTATGAACATGCAACATCTGTAAACAATTCATTTTTCATTGCTTGATGCTGCAAAATTGTGCTCTAAGATATTAACATTTCCTACTGTTACTGTTCAGCTGCTTGCATGACATGGGACTTGGCTGAGTCGGGTAAAGATTTCATTACGACCATTGTCAATAGAAATGATCTGGTGCCATCTTTTGGCAAAGTTTCTGCTGCCAAGCTCCGTACAGAGGTACCTCTCAGCCACCTGAATTCATGAGCTGATGTCTAAGTATGATGATCAAAGCGCGAACCAGGAACTACATTCCATAGTTGATATCCGGTTGTTTAGAAGAAAGATAAATTCTTTCCTGCAAACAGTGTTTGCCTGCTAAAAGATAACATACATTTACCTTTGCCGTCAATGATGGCAGGTTATGGCATCATCATGGGTACATGACCTTCGTGAACAAATTCAGCATACTAGATTTTTAGGTTTTGTCAATCGATCTGTGAGCTTCATCCGATCTCATGTGCCCTTCATATCTGATCCAAGATCTAAGGTTGTAGATGTCGATATGCTGCTGCCTCACAGTTCTGAGGTATAATAACTAGATTCTTGCAAGCACTTGTTCTTCTAATGCATGAAGTTAATCATGGTTCTTACCTAATGAGTCGATTCATTATAATTTGCCAGGCTGATGTGAAGCCTTCAGCAGATACACATGCTGTAGTGAAGAAACGCCCTGCACTAGCTTGCTGGTCGTGTGTTGCTGCACAGCAGCAGACTATTGAATCTGGAAAACATACCCAGGACACGATAAATCGAACTGATGTTGATGTCAAAGCCGACAAAACCAGCACTGAAGCAGCTGCTGTGGAGCTAGTCTCAATTTCTCTTGGAGAGCTAAACCTTCAAGAATCAGACAATGAAGATACCGACAAAGAGGATAACAAATCACTTCTGGAAGAACCAGATGAAGGACAGGCCATGGAGCTTCTACAATCCTTGCCCGACAAGCAGGAGGAGCCGTCATCGTCAAGCCCTTCTCAAGAGCCCCGCCAGTTATACCCTCCAGGAACAATAATGCACATGGTTGGATTGCCAGCAGCAGAGCCAAACACAAGCGAGCAAGGTAGCCAGGAGGAGGTTGTCGCCCTGTACCAGACACCTCGACATCTGTACAGTAAGATTCGCCTGGCGAGATCCATGATAAGAGAACATTACATGCCCAAGTACATTAAGACAATGGAGCTGTTGATTGACAAGCTTGCAGAGGAGGGTATTGACGGTGACCAACAGGACTTGTTGTAGCATTGACTAGTGTACAGAATAATTATTGTACAGATCATGGAAAGAAAAGGCATTGTTTCAGACTCCTAGTACCTTAGACTTGATTGTTTTTACGGTTTGTGATAGCAATCAAGAAGCTGTACAGTCCTAATTGACTTTGTTCTGTTGATTTGCTGTCATCTCTCTTTGACAGCCATCGCAGGAAGAGCTCAAAGAGCAGAACCTGGTGATGATTTCGGTAATTCAGCAGCTGGTGTTGTTTTTAACTGTGAATATTAATCGCTAAGTGAGATAACTTAATCCATGATACTAATCTTAATGCACTAACTGTTTCTTAAGAAGGCAGTCAATTCTGAAGCTGTATCAGATTCATCAACTGTGGGAATCTGTATCAGATTTTGTTTCTGTGATCGATGTCCATGTGTGTACACAGTTTTAAGGCAGTGTACGTTCTTCAGCTGGATTTTCTGTGATCAATGTATTCATCTTATGTACAGTTTGATTTTGAAACAGCTAGTTCCTTTAGCTGAATTTATTCAGTCCTGTACAGCAAGGGCAGGCTTATTCACTGAACAGTATCTTGCAGTCTAAACCACCTCTCAAAATCAAATTCTTCATTTGGCTAGCTTTGACTCGGAGACGTTGGACCTTCTCCCGTCTGCGCAATCACAACATTCAGGCTCCGGATGTTTGCCTACTTTGTGATCAAGAACCTGAAATAATTGATCATTTGCTCTTGCATTATAGTATGGCTAAGACCGTTTGGTTCAGAGTATTCCAATGACTCATCCTAGTATTTACCAACACCAACATATTGAGTGACCTGTGGACTGCGACCCGAAAGTCGCTATCTAAGTGTGATAGAAAAGGGATAGACAGCCTCTTCATGCTAATTCTTTAGATGATTTGGAAGGAACGAAAACAACGTTTGGTTCAGAGGCAAGCAATTCAGGGTTGATGACCTGACCTACTGCATCCAGCAGGAGAGTCGTATGTGGGCAAAAGCAGGCGCCTCAAATCTAGACTCGCTGCTAACTAGTCGAGCTCTTCAGTCGCCTTAATCTCTCTTTAGTCGTTCTAGTTTTTTTTTTCGGTCTCTTTTCCTCTCTCTCTTCTTTTCCTTGCTATCCTATCCTCTGTATTTGCTGCCTATTTGGGTAAGCTAATTTTTGTTTTTTTTTTTTGCTCCTTCTTAATTGAATGAAATGCTTCTCACGTTTTCGAGGGAAAAAAGGTGTGAATGATAGAAATCTTCTTAAAAGGTGTGAATGACAGAAAATGTCTGAGTAAGTCATGAAAAACTACTGGAACTGCTTGTAAATTTTCATGACCTAACCTCCACCCATGTCGATATGGGGAAAAGAGGTCTAATGGCAGACAAGTGATTGAATAGCAAAAGAGGTCTAATGGCAGCTGCAGTCCGGCGTGGCCCCCCATCTGGTGTGCGTCCTTCCTCCGGCGCTCAGCACCTCGTACTGCATACCGGCTTGATTAGAGTACTGCCATTCTCCCGGAATGAGCTTGAGCCTGTTTGGTTGGTGCCTAACCTTGTCATGCCTAAGCTTAGACAATATGTGGCTGCCACAGAAAATGTGGCTAACAAAATCGAAGCCACACTTGTGGCAAAGTTTGGCAAGAAACTGAATCTATGACGTGTGGGGCGGTGCTAAGAAAGTGTGGCATACCATAGTTACGTCAATGAACCAAACAGCTACCTAAAAACTGTGGCACGCCTAACTTATAGTTAGGCAAGCCTAGTGTGTTTCGTTTTTGCGGGGACGAGCGCTTTTGCAGACAAGCGCTTTTGCCGGAAAGAGTTTCTTGTACTTTTTCATGTACCATAATTACATATTACAGTGCATAAGAACTGAATCCTCAGAAGGTATTTTCTTTAGATGAGGAAGCACAGGTGATGGATACATTCTTGCCGGACTATATGGTGTTACGTGTTCGTCCTGGAACTTGCTGGTATCATGTGTATGCGTGTTGGTCGTGCTGTTTGGTTTGAATCTGCAAATTGCAATCCCGGATGTGATTGGCATGAAACATGGAAGACGTGGAATTGAGCTTACCACGCCATGGACAAACAGAGTTCAATCATCATTGATTTCAGAATCGAAGTATTTCCTTTCAGTATCGAAGTATTTCCTCTGAAACTTTGTCAGGCTGCGTTGGTTTGAGAATTTGAGGACTTCCTTCCGCAGTGCAATTATCATTAGGGCTTCCTGTCTCGGAATTGAAGGCAGGATTTCATATATTATCACCATATGCCTCGTCTGTGATTTGATGACAAATCTTTAAGATCAATCCATTTTGCGTGCAAATCTATTAAGAATCCTTTTACTCCATTAATACGCATTTCGTTAAGGTTTTATTGTCACCCCAGTCAGTCTCAAATGCATAGTTGTAGCCTTGTAGGCTTGTACCCCATGATAATAGCCGAAAAAGATGTATCGAATAAATATGACAGCATACAAAAAAACCTCGAGCAAATTCAGTACTGAATAGAACAAACTCCAAATAAGGATGAAACCAATCAAAACATTATGCAGGTTGGTAATTAAAATGTGCCAGGAGACAGGTAACACGACGCAGGGAAATAAAGCATCATGCTGTTTAATTCTGGCTGGTGTTTTCATCTATGCTTCTCTCTACAGGATGACCAAACCATTAACATCAGGCCATTCTTCCAGTCGTGAAGCAACATCAACAAAAATATATTTTTTCTGTTGCAATAGAAGGAAAAAAAAATAGAAACCCAAGAATCGAAGGTCTCCTCAGTTCAGGTCTCCAGATTGCTTCCGCAGCGCGCCATGAGAGAGCGCATCAGAAGAACGAAAGTTTTCAGTTTGATCATCATCAGAGACAAACCATGCAAACAGTCAAGCGTAAAAAAGAACTTTTGCAGTGTCAACGCGAAAACAATTACGCGTATTATACAACAGAAAAAATCAAGGAGAAGATTAGTCATCTCAAGAGCACCCTCAGAACATGTGTATACATTGTATCAACAGCTTGACAATTTTCAGACAAGGCTGAAACTTAAAAACATGTACAGTCATCGGGAGCAACCAAGGCAGAATAAAATATCGAAGCTTCCATGGAAAAAACCAGCAGTTTTGTGAACAAATGATAAGATTTGCTAGGTGATCCAGATCCCTCTGCGTGATAATAATAAAACTCATCAATGATATGAATCAGGCCACTACTTTAACATCACAGGTCTTCACAGGGATCCAAGAACCCAAACTTCCGATCTTTGAACAAAACTTACAAAAGCTCAAGAAAAAGAAAACCAGAAGAGAAAAGTAGCAAACCGATGATGGTCTCCTCAGTTCAGGTCTCCAAATTGCTCTTCCACATTGCAAATTTCAGAAGAACGAAAGTATTATCAATACATCATCATCGGAGATCGATTTGAGCATAAAAAACAAAAAAAAAACGAAGGCAAAACTGGAGCGAAAGAATCCAATCCAAAAAAACACAGATCTTAATAATGCAATCGAACAAACTGAAGTAGAATAGCGTAAGTAGATCGATTGGGAAGAACCGAAGAGGAGGAGGAAGAGAACAACTACCGCTGGCGGCTAGGTTTACTCGGTGGTGGGGACTGGGGAGGGAGGGTTTCGTTTGTATTTATATGCTCTCGGCTAGGGTTGTCATGCACCTCCCACGTAATCTCCACCGTCCGATCTCAAACCTGCGGCTGGGATGGACTTAAAATCGTAAAATGTAAATAAAGAAACTTTATCGGGCTTAACCTCTTTCCTTCTCTGACCAGATCCAATCCTTCCCTTCCTCTCCGGCATTCCGCCGGTGAAGTGGCATTTCCCGTCATTGTGTTTGGTGTGCATCACCGCTTTGGACCTCGGGGATCAGTTGCCGTGGTTCTCAAGTATGGCCCTGTTTGGATACGCTTAAAATCCGATTCTGGGTAGAATTAAGCGAGAATCCCACCCAAACGCTTTGATTATTTTTCGATTCTTTCAACCGCCGCGGTGGGAAAAATCAGCATTTGCACTGAGAATCCAAAATCCTGTATCGCAAGCCCCATCAGGATTATTCAGATTAATCAGATCGCAGATTCTTCAGATCGCGACTTATCAGAAAATCTTGATCAAATTAAAATCGATTCTCAGATAAGCGTATCCAAACAGGGCCTATAGCTCAGCATGTCTCCTCGACTGCAGCTATTTTGGTCCCTATCTTGGTGTTTATCATCTTTTATTTTTTTTGGAAAAAAAATCCATTTTTAGCCTTTGAATTTTGCTCGGAGTCTAATTTTTACCCTAAACTCAAAAACCAGTTGTTTTCACCCACAGCTTCTAAATCCAGACAAATAATCCCCAACCCAATAACACCAAAGTTTCTACATGTTGGCCGGACTCACACCACGTTAGCAAGTAATGCCCTGTGGGCAACACTATATAACAAGTACACAAACCCTTACCTCTCTGCCCCCACCCAAAATCCCTATCTCGATTACGATTGTCAAATCCGTCGCGACGAGATAGCTTGCGTATTCCATTGCTTCTTATACCCCTTCCCCTCATGCCTACACTATCTTTTGCCACACTCAGCTGGCCTTCAAGCATCTAACGCACTGTTCTTAACAGTTTCTGTATTTTGGTTTTTAGAATATGGCTTTTGAATGGAGCGATTTTTTCAAGGTAATTTCTATAAGTTATTTGTAAGAGTCACTGCAAGAGCCGTTTTGAATGGAGTGGCTTCTCAACGCAAGTGTCCCTTACTCCCTCAATCTCTCTCGTGATTAACCAAAAGCCGAAAACCACATATAAAAGCTAAAAAGCACAACACTTTTAAACTGTGCCTAAGAGAAATTACCACACTACACTCAACTGTCAACATACACTCTTCTCACGGCCACACAATTAGCATTTAGCGCCATCACCTGAAGACAGGGGCGGTCCTTGTGTAGTTCATGGGTGTTCAGTTGAACACCCAAATTTTTTTGAGAAAATACTCTGTATTTAGTAGGTATATTAGTCATATATGCTGATAAATTGATCCAAATACTTCATATTTACATCTCTAATAGATTTCAACCCACTCCTACACCCCCCCTCCCCAATTCGTTTCAAAAACTGCAGCCCAGCTGAAGGTTCAAGGAGGTCGGGCTGGCTATTCAGCTTAACAAGTTGTTATCGAGCTTCGTTCGAAATGATATAGTTTGATTTCAAATCATTTTTTGTGTTTTTAAGTGGTTGTTTTAAATTTGATCTAATGAGCCACTATCATGTTGAGCCTCGTTAACCTTTTTCATTCGAAATTGACTCATTTCAGTTTTGAACTCATTAACTACTGTAATCGTAACAATTTTGATTCGAGGCTAAATGAACATTTTTCTCAATCGACTAGAGGGGTGAATAGTTGTATAATTTTTTTTACCAAAACTAAGTTTTATGTAAAATTTAAATCAAGATAGCAAGCAAGCGGTGGCGAGCATTAAGTAGGGCCTAGCTAAACCACCTAGGAGCCAGGGTCCCAGAGGGAGCACGTGGCGGTGACGGTAGGGCCGCTGAGGACAGCAAGGCAAGCAGCGCACATCAACAAGACAAGTGCATCCTATTTTCGAGTCCCAAATCCCATATTCCAAATTCAACAATTTTTCTTAATTATTTTATTATTTTTTTCTAAATTATTAGATATGTTGTCTCTAGTATAAATAATTTATACTTTGATTTTTTTTTTACTAAAAATCGACTTTTATTTTCTTCATTAAAATAATATCTTATTAACTCCGAACATCTATTTTAAAAATAATGTGTCTGCTGCCTGAGGAGTAATTAACAAGGAGGGATTGCCCCTCGTTACGAGGAATGCCCAGCATGACCCTGTGTGTTCGTATATACCCACAAAAGCCATATGAAATACCAATCCTTACATGTATTGGAATCTGATAACAGTAGCGGATGCATGCACAAAATCAAGGTGAGGGGGCATATTTTGGTTTTCCAAGACAAAATCTATATACCAGATGTCCATACCGAATACCAAATTTACTGCGTATTTCGGTAGATTCGGTTCGATATTAAGGGTTGTATACTTGTATTCGGTTCGATGTTATTTTGAACGACCCTGCATTACTAAACCCTAAACCACTTTTGGACACACTTGCATCACTAAAACCACTTCTGAATACTCTGTTTACTGGTGTATTCCTGAATGCGGTGGCAGTGGCAGTACCACTCATCTTGATAAACTGCATCGGATTTTCTTTTAGAAGAACTCTACTCCTGTCTCCAAAAATGAACCAATCTTTATTGTGTGCTTCTGGTCGATGTTCCTGGTTTCGGTCAGAGCACGCGAGTTCGTTGATTCATGAATCACGGCTGAATTTCATCAGCTTGGAATTGCAGTCGTTTATGACTAGGACCGTTTCCCGGTCATCGAAGGTGACTGTGAGCAAAGTCGCAAGCTGAAGAACTGAAGATGGCGCCATCCTGCACGGTTACCTCCCCATCATGTTGTGCCCTGTGCAGCCAATCCCATAATGAACACTTCGCAACTCTGATGAGAGACAATGCAAGGTAGGAAAATGTTCATGCCTACCCGCCCGATCACTAGTGCAGCACTTTACTGCTTTGATCTTCATTTTGTATTGAACTTACCACATGCATTCTGTTTTGAAAACAATACTGTACCTCTGTCCATAGTTCGTAACGCCGAAGATGTTGCCGACAAAAAGGAAGCAGCATCTCCTGAGAAGAAAGGTACCTCCCCATCTTGTACCTCAAATGTATTCGGGACAATGTCTTTGCTCCTTAAAATCCTTAGCGTATCAGATACTCAACTCCCAGATGTAGCTAGCAAAGCTAGTTACTAATCGGTAGTGTCTGCCACTCTGATCCCATGCTGTTCTTCCGATGCTTGCTTCATCTATATTGCAGAATGTGACTACAGGAACGAAAAATGGGTTCCTAGTGACTGCCGGCCATTATATTCTGGTTTCAGATGTGGTTAACAATGGCTCTCCGAGAGCTGGGCATGCAGATCGACACAGCGCACGGATTTCGCCTACGAGAAATTTAGATGGCAGCCTGAAGGCTGCGAGATGCCAGCGTTTCAAGCTGCCGATTCTTGAGAAGGTATGTGTTCCTGCTCCTTCAGTAGGAATTTGCAGGAGATGACATGACTAGCACATTCTTGTACCGGTGGTTACTTGAGTCTCTCAGGTCAGACTAATTGGGACGCTTCATAATGCATGGTAAAACCATTGCCTACGTAGGCGACTCTTTAGGGAGGCACATGTGCCAGTCGACGATGTGCATGGTGGCATCTGGGAAGGATCATTCAGATCAGGATACGGCTTTGCCCTGAAACGGCCAGATTCCAAAGCACGAACACTACGATCCTCTACGATTGGCCATCAACACTGTGTGATCTGGAGCCTCTCAAGCCATCAAATCCAGCTGCCGGTTACGCCGTGCGCCTCGACCGCCCGCCTTCATTTCTTCAGAGGAACCTTCAGAGGTTCCACGTCCTGGTTCTGAACACCGGTCACCACTGGAACCGGGGGAAGCTGAAGGCAAGCAGCAACCGGAATATCGCCGTCATCTGGAAGGCGAAAAACTTCACCATCCACAGCGTTGTCAGGCAGGTGGCCGGATGCCCAGCTTCCTAGCCATTGTCGCCTAGGCATTTCTTCAATGGGGAGTGGAACACTGGAGGAACCTGTGACAACACAGATCCTTTGGCCAAGGGGAATGCGGTGTTTCTCAATCATTCTGAAGATGCTGACGCCGAGGGAGCGGTTAGAGGCACCAGGATCAAGCTCTTGGATATCACCGCGCCTGAGGAGGGACCAAGGGCACATATCAAGGCTACCTGCTGCCACGATGCCCAGGACACGCAGAGAGGTTACAGTTCAGCTAGCTTGTTTTGAGAAGCTCCTCTCATCTTGTCTGAAGCTATGATCAGCTGAACAAGAGCTTCTTTTTGTCGTGTAACACCTGTTCAGTTCTATATGGTATTCTTTTGGCACCACTCAGAAAGATTGTATAGGTTCATGTTGTTGTATAAGCAATGTATGGTTCTGTTTTGTCATGTAGTACTAATATTGTGTAAAAGGCTATGTATGCCTTTTAGTTATTTTTTTTGTCCCTTCTATGGGGATTTTAGGCCACTTGTTGCTTTTCGGAATGCAAGAGGTCATGTATGTGTTCGTTGTTCAGAGAATGCAAGAGTACGTTATTTCAGATAACATCCTTTGCAGTTTATTTTAGTTCTTAGAACGGTTGTATTGGCAATTGCAAGTTCAACGAGAAAACAAGTTCACAAATTGACAATAGATCGATTTATTAGGACAAGCTTAGTTGAAGTCTCATCGGCTACGAAGAACATAAACACTCCAAGCTAAAAAATAATAACAGTTGTGACAACGGCGACCTTCGTTCAACCACTAGGTAAGTACCAATGAAAAGCATTGATGGCCATGTGACAACTAGAAAAACACCGAACAAAAAGCTTATGAGTATCACCAAAAGCACCAGTGACTAAGCAGTAGTATCCAGACAAATCCATAAAGTCATCCAGCGTCACCACTTCCGACAAACTGTCAGTCGTAACTGGCATTCAGAAACTTCAACAATTCACTGCGCTTGCTCTCTGCCGCCTTATCTTCCTTGGATTTATCGAGCTTCATCATTATCTACAAATCAAATCAAATGTATCAAATCTTTTGCTTTTCTACTGTACTTTGGTTTGAGGAGGGAAAGTGCATTCTGTTTTCTCAAGTTCAACATCCAATGAAATAGTCTGGGATCAATGAAATGATGTTCATACTTCATAGTCCCACTAAGATTGGAATGATTTTGATTTCAATGGGTACCACCTCCTATTATACAAGGGTACACATCAAAATGGTAATGAAATTGTTCTCCTCACCTTTTTACCAGAGATTGCACTCCTTTGAACACCTTCCTCCTTGTCACGTCCAAGGAACTAGTTTACAAAATAAATGGTGTTTTAAAATGTTTAGGAGAATAACTAACTTGGAAAAATTCAAAGCAAAATATCTATACCTTGGAAAGCTGCACAGGGCCGCTAGCACGCTCACTCTCTTTCTTCTGTATAGAGCTCCAGCATTGAAGAGAACAAAACCAACCAATCAACAAGACAACCAGCAAGCCAATCCACCATGTTGTCACCCGTTCGTGAACCCCAGCTCCAATGTCAAAGAGCCAACCCAGAAACAAGCAGCAAGAAATATAAGGACCTCTTGTGTGGAAATATAAATGATAAAACGTATTTCTGTCGCTAAGGCAGTGCATAGGACATGACAATGCATGTTTTTGTTCATATATAGAGTGTAGCAGTGATCCAATCCAACCAATGCAGATTTTTAATTTGTTCATATATAGAGTGTAGCAGTGATCCAATCCAACCAACACTTGTCGATTTCTAGGATAATGATTATTACGTGCGATAAAGATTTAATTTACCAAAATATTAAACCAGGATAAAAGGTAGGTGTTTTCTGAATAAATAGGAAATTTACCTCTTTATGTTTACTCTTGTCTCGTTTATGATGCCTATTCTTGCTTCGCTCCCTCTCCCTAGACTGTCAGATGAGGATAAAATGAGAAGCCAAATACAAATTAGGTGCATGCTGACAAAAACTAAAACAAGACATCAAACATGTGTGTGGCTGGGGCAGTACCTTCCTTGGTCTACTGCTCTTCTTATGCTTACGTGATCTGCCAGATGCCTCGTGGTCACTGTCGTAAGAGCTTGTGCTACTACAAAAAAGAATCAGATACTTCAGTATGCCGGTAGTGGGGGCAACCTGACAAGAATATAAGTTTTGTAAGTAAAAGGTAATATTCTTGAATGTAGTCTCATTTCGGCTTCAGCTTCTGGCTTATTTTTCACTATTCATAAATTTCGCCTTTTCTGAACTTTTGGCTTTTTTTGAGCTTTTTTGCCGGTTCTTTTTTTCCCGTATTTGTTTGCATTATACGTGACGGGCTAATATGTTTTTTCTATTTTTAAATTTTTTTAATTTAATTGTTCTAAATAAGTCTCTGTCAGCTACAGTGCTTTTCAGCTATAAGCCACTCAAAAAAGCTATATTGAGCACAGCCATATAGCTCATTTAGGAAGGTGGGGCAAAAAAGAAGATTAGCTGTTGGAAATTAATAGAGTTGTTCACCCCATTCTTAACCGTAATTTCCCCACCTCCTCCAGCTAATCACTGAACCATCAGTAGGGCCATGACTAATTAAATATTTCGCAAGAGTTGAGGAATGCCAGTTAGTTATTTGACCTATTTAAAGTGCAGTGTTGTATACACTAAAAAATATTAAAAATTTCAGTACATTTTATCTTTGATTACTGCAATTTGAAAATGCTTGTTCAAAGCATCTTCAGAAGTTAGTTTTGGACGCACTCAATGCAGATTCCCCCTAAACTTGTAATGTTTTTCTTCCTGAATCCTGGCTATAAGGGGGAAGATCCCAGTTTCTTAAAACACAAAGTAGCCCTAGACTCAAATTAATTTTAGCATATTCTTCAATCATGTCCATATTAACGATTTTTATGCAGGAATGTGGCATTTCCTGTTTCAAATTTCTCTAGGACCCAATGTTCTAAAGTATTCTTTAGCTGCCTAATTATTGATGTCATAATAGATAATACATAGCTCCAATTGCCCCCACCCTTCGGTATGCCCCAACCCGCCGCCGCAAGAAAGCTTTCTTAGTTCTTATTACCGAACCTAAATATCTTACCCCTGTGCTGCTGTGCAATATCTCCAACTAGTCCAAAATCCTAAAAGGAAGCTCCAAATCATTATCCCCTGGATCCCAATGTAAGCATCAAAACGAGCTAACACAGGAACGAGGCGCAAAATCCAGACATCAATACTTATATACGCACAAAAAAATTGGGGGTTTTGCTCGATAAGATGCCAAACCAACCGATCTACAAGTAGCCATCCACACCATCCCAATCTCCCAGATCACGAGATCTTTCAGCCTAACCCTAGAACAAGAAACATAGATAGGGAGAGGTTAAGGATGAGGAGGCTCGCCTGTAGCTGTCGTCGTCCGAACGGGACCGCCGCCGCTCCCGGCGGCGCCGCTTGTGGCGGGACCTCCGGTCCTTGCGCGCCTTCAGCGCGGCGGAGGAGGACGACGACGCGGCCTCCTTGCGGCGGCGGCGGTGGCGGTCGCTCCCCGCGGAGGAGGCGGAGTCGGAGGAGTCCGTGTACGAGGAGGAGGAGGAGGAGGAGGAGGCGGACGGCGCCATGGCTCGCGGCGGCGGCGGCGGGGGAGGGGAGAAGCGGAGGTGTTGGACGAATCTGACGCGACGAGGTACGGAGCGGCCCAATTTGTCTCGGTCGGAGTCGGACACGACTCGGCTCGGGTCTCGCTGGCTCGGGTCGGTCGGTCATGTGACGCACACGACAATGTTAGGCTGAAATGTGGGCCTGGATACACCCATGCTTTCACTTCGATTTTTCTTTTGCCTTGCTCTTTCCACGTAGAATTTGCTGCACGAGCATGACCGTGTACCTTTCTAATCGTGTTATTACAAGAAACTACCCACGCTCCTATAGTAAAAAGGGTATTCAATCACGCTGGTCAAATCCTAAAAGTCAAGTTAGAAAATACTAACGCTCCTGTGGAAAAGGCATCCAACACTCCTGATGACCGATGATCTGATTTAAGAATAGGTTTTTTTTAAGCTTAAAGTTAATTTATACTGATATTGCCTATAATAACTAATTTTTAAATAATATGTTTTTAAAACGGATTAATAAGAAGATTATAGTAAAAGGTATACTGAGTTTAGCTGTATCAGCTAAAATTGCATACAACTATTTTTCTCTACGTACTGTTTCTTACGAACAGTCAAAATTTAAATATTTAAACCATAAACCATCATACCAAAAGAACCCACCAACTCCCATTGATCATGCTGCACCTGATCTCCCTTTCTATCGCTCTAGTGCGCATACAAATTCTCATACTGACTATTGGTCTGTTCTTTTCGGCTTCTAAAAGCTGCTTTTCAGATTTTCTATAGTAACTAACTTTTAAGCGAAGTATCTTTCGAGATAGAGTCTACTAGTTAATTATAATATATACTATACCAAGTTACCAACTTCATTTATATCGGCAAAAACCGCACGTAAATTTCTGTTACTCTGTAATCTCTCACACAAACAACACAAAAACCACAAGTCTCAGCAAAAAGTCATAAACTTCAACAAAAAAGAAAAAGCCCTATACAAGTATTAGTCCACACCTATTCTACCACCTAAGCCTGAACGTAAGTCAAGGTAAGAAAGAACCAGTGGTACTACACGACATCATTCGTCTCTCTCCTCAATTCCTTCATCTCAAACCATACAGAGCATTCCAACAGCTCAGAAAGTAGAGCATTCCATTGCAATCCTGAACAAGTAGACTCGTTACATAAAAAAAAACTGCACCGATTCTTCAGTGTACAAATATTGGACAGCAAATGGCACGCTTGGTCCTTATGAACAGCACAGCACCGCCAAAATGCAAACATCTTGGGGATAAGAATCGACACCCCAATCAATTATTGTGGATTATCTAGCTAACATGGATAATACAAGCAGGCCAAACTTGGAAGGATCAGGTTTCACCACCTGTGGATATTAACAATGTGCGAATTATGAACTGAACACGAGTTCAGTACTTGTAGACGAGAGGTTTGTTGACCCAACGAATGCGGCAGCCATAAGCCTGCAGCATCTGGAGCAGCTCAGGGGGCAGCACAGACTTCAGCCCGCTGAGCATCTTGAGCTTCTTCAGCCTCCCGCAAGCTGCTCTGAGCGCCATCTCGAACCCTTCTATAGAAACCCATGAGAGGTGCACCATCTTCACGTCCTGGAGGCACCTCAGGGAGCTCAGCAGGTGGCACAGGCCCAAGCCGGTAACTTGGCAGTATGATATAGTAAGCTGCATAACAAGGACTAGCTTATAAGGTTCCTGCTTCAGAACTAGTAACAAAGATGCTAAATTTGGCAGAACATTTACCTGTCTAAGGTTTAGAGCATATCGGGCAAGAGCCCACAGGCCAGCATCATCGACAGAATAGCAGCGCTTCAAGTCCAGTTCTATCAGACTCTTGCAACCAATGGCAACTGAGGAAATTCCAATACCTGTAATACGGCCCAGGCACCTCAGTTCAAGGTTTGTGAGCTCCTCTAGAGAGCCTAGGTGGCCCAAACCACCATCAGTAATCTTGCTGCAGTAGCAAAGGTTTAGCATCTTAATCTTCTTGCAGCCATTGGCTAAAGCTGCCAACCCATCATCGGTAATAGAGCTGCAGCTGTAGAAAGGAGGATAGAACACAGTTTAATTAATTTCATACGTGAAAGATAACTGGGAGTCATGGTAAGGAACAAACAAGAATATTTCAATTACCGATAGAGATCAAGTTCCATGAGCTTTCCACAGTTTGAACTTATAAAAGCAAGGCCTTTGTCGGAAATACTTTTGCACAGGCCTAATTTCAATATCTGCAGTTCAGAGCACTTAGCCAAGTGCTGCAATGCTGCAAAACAGTTGATTTTACATGACAATGCTCGAATCAAAAGGCAGGCTTGAATGAAAAATGAGCAAAGATGCAATAAGCAGTATCACAAACCTGCGTCATTCACTCCACAGTCAGTGAGATCTATCTCCTTAAGATTGGGGCAACAGGTTGCAATTCTCTCTAGTCCTTTCTCACTTATTGAAGAGCAGGATTCCAACCAGAGGCATTCAAGCATCTTACAGTTGTCAGCTATTGAATCCAGGGCATTGTTGGTGAGGGGATTACAGCATGTGAGATCAATTGTCCTTAGGTAGCTGCATCGAGATACAAGTGAAGAGATGCCTTCATCTGTAACGCCGTTGCATTTGCTAAGTCCAATCTCAACCAAGTTGTTACAACCTTCACCGATTGCTGAAAGGACAGAGGATGAGACTTCAAGGCCGTCAAGTCTCAACAAAGTCAAGGTTTCCTTCCGTGTTGCCAACTTGGATAGAAAACACTGTCCAATCTCCTACAAGGTTCAATTAGAAGGTCAACAATCACCTGCAATTAGGTATTTGTCCTCTTTGAATATTTATTTATTTATTCTTCATGAGAGCAGAGTCCCTCTCGATGTATTAGTTAAAAACTATTTTATTTCTTATGTAATAAAACGGGACACATTTTTATCTAAAAATATAGCTAATGTGTGCAACAAGCAAGTAACATTAGGAATACCAACTCACATGCAAACTATCTGCAGCATTTAGCTTCCGGAGAAACTTGTGACCATCTATGAGTGAAGCTAAGCCCTGAGAAGTCACATGATCGCATCTTGACACATCAACACTCTGGAATGAAAGACAATATGTAGAATGGATTAGAGAATAATCTGTTATGAATAGCGCTTGTATTCATATGAGGCCAATGGGCCGGTATATATACACAGAGTACAGGTGGTAAATATGCAAAGAACCCCTCATAACAATGGGGAATAACAAACTATACATATATCTCTAACACCCCCTCAAACTCATGGTGGATCAACAACACCGAGTTTGGAGAGGTAGAAGCATCTTTGTGCTCGAGTCTAGGCCTTCGTGAAGAAATCCGCTATCCAAGCTCAGAAGGCACATATCAAGAGTAATCACCGATCATGCACGCAAGTCCTCATGAAAGAAGCATCAACACCAATGTGCTTGGTGAGCTCATGCTTCACAGATCACGAGCAATCGAGATAGCACTGTCTCATGTCGACAAAAGAGGGTCGGTGTAGTGACGAAACACCAAAATCCTCAAGTAACCACCGTAGCCAAGTAATCTCTGCCAAGAGAGCCATAGCTCGCAACTCACCTCTGCACTCGAACGGGACACTGCGATCTGTTTCTTCGTCTTCCGTGCAATAAGAGAACCACCAAGAAAAACACGATGCGAGAGATAGACCGCGATCGAGGGATCGCCGCCCAAGTAGCATCCGAATAGGCTCAAGTCAGAATTGATCGGGCGTGGAAAGAAGAGACGGCGAGAGATAGTCCCACGAAGATATCGCAGAACTCAAGAAGGTGGTCAGAGTGAACTGAGTGGGAGCGAAACAAACCGACTCGAATATGAACTGGATAAGTGATATCCGGACGAGTAACAAAGAAGGTAGACAAGACTTCCAACAAGATGACGATAGCGAGTCGGATCGTAAAGAGGCTCGCCATCGAGAGTTTGAGGTGAACATTGAGCTCCATGGGAGTCTCAACGATCTGATGATCGAGAGAGAGCGCGATCAAGAAGATCTGAATATATTTCGCTTGGGACATAAAGAAACCATCCGAGGTGGAAGTAACCTCAATCCCAAGGAAGTAACGAAGAGGACCAAGATCCGACATAAGGAACTTTCACTAAGACGAGCCTTGACAAAGGCAATGTACTCGAATCATCTCCGTAATGATCATATCATCAACATACGGAGAAGAAGAGTCCGACCACGAGACGAAGTGTGGACAAAGAGCGCAGGATCATGATCACTAGTGAAAAGCCAAAGAATGAGTGACCACAGAGGAGAAGCGCTCAAACCAAGCACGAGGGCTTGCTTAAGGCCATAGAGAGAGCGGCGAAGGCGGCATGACCATGCCCTCGAGAGCAGAATACCCGGTGGCGGATGCATGTAGACCTCCTCACGCAACTCGCCATTAAGAAAGGCATTCTTGACATCAAGGCGAGAGCAGCACCAATGGCGCAATGAGCGCCACCGAAAGAAGAGTGCGAGCGGTGGTCATGTGGGCCACGGGAGCAAAAGTCTCGTCGTAGTCAACACCATACTCTGCTGGAAGCCACGAGCAACAAGACGCGCCTTATAGCGCTCAAGAGAGCCATCGAGCGAGTCTTAATCTTATAGACCCACTTACATGTGATGGGACGAGAATGAGATGGAAAAGGAACAAGATCCCAAGTACAAGTACGCTCGAGGCGCAATTTCTCGGCCATGGCAAGCTGCCACTCGGGGTGAGTAACAACATCCCGTGGGAGACAAGGCTCACGAGTAGTCGCGCCAAAGAAAGGCAAAACAGGCGGAGGTGAATCGATCGGCGATCGCGAGAGCATAGCGAGGAGAAGATGACCCATCCGGGAAGATGGAGCATCGAAGAAGATGGAACATCGAAGAAGATGGCTCATCCGGAAGATCCTCAATCGAGGTCGGCAGTGTAGAAGAGAAGGGAGAAGGTCTTGTAGTGGGAGGAGCCTACGGAGTCGTGAAGACGACACAGCGGCGCGACAACGGCGGAGAGGCCACGGGGAATATGTGGAGACTCGGTGGGGCAGTGGGCGAGGCAAAAGATATAGGTGTATCCGGAAAGGTCAAGAAAGAGAGACTCCACGGAGGAAGCCGAAGGAGGCGGGGGCGTGGGTAGAATGGGCGAGACTCGTCGAAAGTCACATCCCAAGAAACCCGCGATCCGACGACCAACAGATCCCAAAGACCGATAACCCTTGTGCTCAAGATCAGATCCCGAAAGACACACTCAACGATCGAGCGGTCGGTTTGGTGCGTTCGAGGCGAGGAGAACGTAGCAAACGCACCAAACATATGAAGGGTAGAGTAGTCGGAAGAAGACCACGAGACGCTCAACGAGGATCGCTCCTCAAGAGAGAAGAGGTTGGATGTTGACGAGATAGGTGGCGATGGAAACGACCTCGGCCCAAAAGTGAGGAGGAATAGAGGCGGCGATCATCGAGCACGAGCCGTCTCAAGGAGGTGACGATGCTTGCGCCAAAGAACACCATTCTAAGCATGAGCACCGGGACAAGAGAATCGGCGAGAGTGCCTCGCCGGCAAGGAAGGCTGCGCAGTAACGAGAGAGGTACTCGCCAAAGAGTCGGCACGAAAGACACGAATAGGAGTGGAGAAGCGTGTGTGAATCATAGTGGCAAATTGTTTGTAGATAGACAAGACCTCACTACGAGAAGACATGAAGTATATCCAAGTGTGGCGAGAGAAATCATCTATAAAAATGATATAATAACGATGACCCTTTTCAAAGCGAAGAGCGGACCCCAAACATCCGAATGAACAAGGTCAAAAGGACGCCGAGACACGACTCACTATGAGGATAAGGAAGGCTGGATCTGCTTACCTAACTTACGCCCGACAATCTAAAGACACGTCTCCGAGATGCACCCGAAGACCACGGCGAACTAAGGGCGGCAGGCGGATCCACACAGATGGCCAAGACGGTGATGCCACTGCTGGAAAGAGCCGTGAGACGGTGGCGAAGCGGAGATCGGCGGCGATGGTGGCGGCGGAAGGAAGGTGAAGCAGTCAAGCTCCCGAGACGCCGCGTGAGTCACGGCGCGAGGCGCCGAACCAACCGAGCTCCGTGTGGCGATCCGAACACAACAAAAGTCGAGTCGAGAATGACCCGATAACCAAGGTCGATGTCGCTTGTGAGAAAGAAGGCGCAAGGTAAGACGAGGAACATGAGCAATGAAGGGACATGAAAAGATGAGTTGTTAAGAGATCCTCGACTGAGACGAAAGAGATGTACCATCGCAGTAAGAACACCGGGGAGAATCAAGGGTGTAATAGAAGACGAGTAGAAGGATCGAGTCATGTGAAAAGATGCTCCGTAATCAAGAATCCACGGGAGGTACTGATCGTAGGAGGTGGTCTCTCGGTGCTGAAGAGTCAATAGCGTAACTCGCAGAACACATCGAGGAGAACTCGGCGCAAGTAGGCGTCGAAGTCGGCTATCTCACCGCCGCCGAGAGAAGTCGAAGAGGTCGAGGTAGACGTCGTCGTAGAGGCACTAGTGCCGAGAAGAGCGTCGTGAAAGATGCCGCTTCTTCTTGTAGCACCGGACTCGGTGTGCCATCCTTGTCGCGATAGGAACAGTGAGGACGGCCACCTCCAGACGAGTCGGCCACCACCACCTGTGGTAGCCGGCGAGGAGGAAGCGAGCAGCGACGAGCGGCGAGCACGAGGGGAGTGGCATCGCACAAAGACCACTCAAACGAGTCTCCTCTGCGCGTATCTCGTAAGAGCCTCCGGAGAGTGACACGAGGTGGCGTGCAGGGAGCCGGGCACGCTTGCTCGAACTCGGGGCGGCGAGTAAGGAAATCGTAAACCCGCGAAACTCGGTCAAGACGTACATCCAGCGGCGGACGAGTGCACGACGGCCCGATGCGAAGTAAGTCCAACCGACGCCAGCATGCAGAACTCGGCGTAAAGCGCCAACAGAGCATCACCTCTGCGAAGAGAGTGCTCTGGCGGACCACGGGCAGTGCAGAGGCATCACCGAGGGCTCGTAGCGGCGACGAAGATGAGTCCACATCCGAAAGCCGAAGAGTCCCACAACCTCGTAAGAAAATCGAGGCCGACATCGCGATGAAGACAGCAGCACGGCGGCGTCGCCGCCATCGTACCACCGAGTGTAAACGGCGACGATCCTTGTAGGAATCGAGCCTCTGGTAGGCGAGGCGGCTTCATCATCGCCTTCATCATCGCAGCGGCCTTATATCGGTGTCGGAGGCAATACAACAGCGTAGGCTCGTCGGAGGAATAGGGCAAGGCGGGCGGTGACATCGCGGAGAGAACGCCCGAGACGAAGACCACGCATGTGAATGCGCATGTGAGACACGAAGTCGGTGTAATTAACACCATCAAAAATCACCGGCAATGAGGAGGAAGCGGTGCCCATTGGTAGGCGCGCCCGACGGCGCGCGACAAAACAACGAAGTCTAACAGCGGCGGGCGACTGCGCGCGGTTAGAACTTTTTGCTTTTTTTTTTGCTTTTTTTCCCGAGTCGGTTAGAAAACCGACCGAGCGATCGAGACCGAACCCCGCTGAGCCGCGTTCTAGGGCAAAAACCCTAGAACAGGCGGCGGCGCGCGGCGGCGCGGCGGCGGCGGCGGCCGCGCGAGCGAGGCGGCGGCGTCGGCCACACCACGGAGTCGGCGGCAGCGGCGGAGGGACGTCTCCTCGGGCGCAAGTGGGCGGGAAGCGGAGGAGCGGCCGGAGGCGGCTCGAGGCGGAGAGGCGGCCTCGGGTGGCGGGCCTCGGGCGGCGGCGAGGCGGGCGGCGGGGAGGCGGGGCGGCAGGCGGAGGCGCGCGAGGCGCGGCGGCGCGCAGAGGCACGGCGCGGCGACGAGGCCGCGCGCGGCGCGGAGGCCGACGACGGCGCGGAACCAGTAAGCCAAAACTAGGGTTTTGGCTCGATACCATGTTATGAATAGCGCTTGTATTCATATGAGGCCAATGGGCCGGTATATATACACAGAGTACAGGTGGTAAATATGCAAAGAACCCCTCATAACAATGGGGAATAACAAACTATACATATATCTCTAACATAATCAAACATTCAATTGCTGGTGAAGTTGCACACTCTATTAGTATCCAAATTCCAAGTTTCACAAAAAAAGCAACATCCAATTGCTAGGAAGCTAGAGACTTGAAATACTCAGATTTCAGATGATTGAAGACATGATAATGTGCATCAAGAGACTACAAAAAAAATCATTATTCCCAAAAGTGATTACCTGCAGTGGATTGCTCCCTCGGCTTAGCAATTCCAGGCCTTCATCATCTATACATGAACAACCAACCATTGCCAACTCCTCTAGCTTCTCAAGAGTGGATATCGATTTAAGGGATTCATTGCTCACCTGCAACAGAAAAAGAAAAAAAATAAGCACATCACAAGTTTTAAAGATCCCAATTAGATGCAAACCAAGTGGAAGCAAGGGACAGAAAAATAAAAAAAAGTTTACTAAAAATCAAAATCAAGGTTGTTAGAATCGTGATTCTGAATCGGATAGGAGGTTCTTTGGTAGGACCGCAAATCGTAAGATCGATGTAGAATCTAAGATCTTACCTAATTCTACCAAAGAGACATTTTAAAAAATCTACGGTGTATTACAGCACTACTGTATTTTTAAAATTATACCTTTCGAACTTTTCTTTACAAATTGTAGTGTCAAGGCAAAATCATGTGTTATTTTATGATAATTATAGTGAACATGGAGAGATCAAAGTTAAAAATTTTCAATTAAAAGGAAGTATACAAGTAATTATTTATAATAAAGCAATAAAATCGACAAAATCAAGTAGGATCGTATGGAAATTTTGATCACGATCCTATAAAAGTTTTGGTAGAATCGTAAGAACATCAAGATTCTACTATATTAAAATTCTACCATAGAATGGGATCGGACTAGTCAATCTTGGGTCGTAAAATCGTAGGATCGTATGACAGAATCGAGATTTTGACAACCGTGGTCAAAATGCAACTTTTGCAACAACCTATTACTCCTATAGTCAACTCACAGAAACTAACTCTTTTTGAACTTTTAGCTCTTCAAGATGCAACCAAACTAGTAACTTAAGTAACCCACAATTTCCTCATGTGCTGATGTGCATGGTACAATCCAATGATGAGATAGTTTTGGACAAGAAAAGCAAACTCTAATGACGAGATAATTTTGGACAAGAAAAGCAAACTCTACACTCTAAAGTCTATACTATTCCCACTTCATTCCAGTAGTAGATGAAATCAAGAAGCAATCAAATGCGGATAAAATACTAAACTATATATATTCCTATTGTACAGTTTGTCACACAGTGTCAAATTTTTTAAATATTTTTCTGTAAATGAGAGATCCTTTCCAGTCCAACCAGAACCAAGGCAATGGTGCATGGATTTCTAAACAAACACTATAAGAAAAAATGCAACTCTTTCCACTGTTCCAATAACATAACTCTAAAATGCATCAGAGTCACCAATAATATGGTTAGCCATCCCAAGAGTCACCAATAATATGGTTAGCCATCCCAAGATGCGACTTTTCTTACAAACTGCACAGTTTAAGACCAAAAGAACAATTGGGCTACTCTATCCAAACTAGTTGCCCAACTCGATAACCTAGGTTTTTTTAACCCAAGCTCGTCCCTTTCCAGCAGCATGCCAAAGAGTAGGTCACAGTTTTTGTAACTAATTACTAAACAATATGGCACAAAGATGCAAAGTATCCCGTTCATTTCAATTCCACAACAAGAAATGTGCCAGTCTGAACAGAATGGACCCGTGCCCAAAATCGAACTTTTGCTAAGTATTCTTTCGCCTTATTGAGTTCTTTAGGACATTATTCTAAATTGCACCAAGATATAGCCCTTGCCATTACTTCCAGTCACTGTAAAATGAATTTAGTCTCAACAGAAACAGAAGCAGAATATCCTGACGTAAACTAGTCCCAGCTCGCAGGACTTTAAACTTTTCCAGGTTAAAATCTTGGAGTATCCTTCCTACCTCTAAATCCTACCATAAAATCTAATGCCTATCACAGCAAGCCAGTTTTTCCAAATGTGCTTTTTGCAATGTGTCACCGAAATTTAACTTTTTCTACAAACCAAAGATATAATTCAAGGCATGCCCCAAGATGTCACCAGGTTTTCCAAGAAAACTACATACCGCCAAATAAACAAGGATGTAGTATTTCCTATTCCAATTGAACTCCTCCGAAACTGTCTCCAAGAATTTGACCCATACTGTCCTGCGTAGCAATTTTCCATTCCAATGCATCAGTTATTCAGTTTCTAAACTGGAATAACCACCCAAATAAGTCCAAGCTCCCAGGACTTTTTGACATTTTCTGGGTTAAAAATCAATACACATCAATGTCCCACTTCACCTCTGTATTCGTCGCCATGTCTCATAACTTTCTCTAAATGGCATGTCTTTCCTAGTCCTAGACTGAATCAAGCCACAAGTCTAAATGCCATGTCTTTCTTAGTCCTAGACTAAATCAAGCCACAAGTAGCAATTTTCTACAACATGAAGCAAAGAACAGTTCAATAGCTCATATGGGAGTAACCTTTAGGTAGGAGATGTTGAGGCTGCAGAGCTCGCGGCACTTCTTGGCGAGCAGATCGACGCCGATGTCAGAGATCTCGCGGCACCACTTGACGCTCAGCTTCTCCAGCTTGGGGCACCCCACGGCTACCTTGGCAAGCCCCATGTCCGTGACTCCGAGGCACTTGTCCAGCCTCAGCTCCATCAATCCGGCCGCCGCTGCCAGCGCGGCGGCCTCGCGGTCCCCTGCGCCGACGCAGTGTGACAGGTCGACCGCCTCCAGCCTGGGGCAGGAGGCCACCAGGGCGTCAAGCCCGCGCCACCCCACCCCGCTGGCCCGCGCCAGGCAGACCCGCCGGACGCCGCCGAGGTCCGCGCTGGCCACCGCCGCGGAGAGGGACGCGTCGTCCAGCGACGCGCACGCGGAGAGGTCGAGCCGCTCGAGCGCCGGGAACGCGCGAAGCAGGCGCCGGAGCGGCTCCCGCCGGAGCACCCGCAGCGCGCGGCGGTGCGCGGCCTCGCCGCGCGCGAAGGCGCGGCTGACGAGGCGGCACGCCTTGCGGTCCCGCGGCTCCCGCAGGCGGTCGAGCACCTGACCCAGCAGGTCCAGGGACAGCGCCCCGATACCACCTCCGCTGCCATCCCTCTGCCCCTCCCGGCTCATTCCGGGATCCCGTCGAACAGCTGCTGATCCTACCAAGAAACCCCAAGAACCGGTCGCGACGCCTCAATTTAGGTGGGGATGAAGAGGAAGGAGAAGACGGCGACGAGGGGGTGGTCGTCGGGGAGCGGGAGGCCCGGTGCGGTGGGCCTGCGGGGTCGGGAGAGGGCGCAGAGCCACAGCATGGTAGGATCCGCAGGGCAGGGGCAGCGCTCAGTGCGATCCTGAAACGGCCGGCGGCGGAGCTGGATAACCAACCGCAGAGACGGGTGGTGACTGGGGAGGGGAGGGGAACGTACGGACAAACGGAGGGGAGGAGAGAGAGATGGAGAAGCGGATAGGTGGTGCCTGTCGGAATACCGCCTGCCTCAGCTGAGGCGAAGGTAGCACCTGACTGGGGTGAGCGGGAGGAAAATGACCAAAATACCCCTGCCCCATGGTTTAATTATAGTTGCTTTCTTTTATAAAAAACAAAACATGTTTGTTTTCTATGACTTGCAACTTTTATATTCCCTCCATCCAAATATATATTTTCTTTTGATATATAGATCAAGAAGATATCAAAATAACTATATTACCCATAATTATTATCTCTTAGAGCTATATTCAATATATGCATGTAAAGAATATAAAATAAACTTGGATATTTATTAGGGCTATATAGGGAATATCATATCAATTTTGTATTAGAACATGAAATACGTTCTATATTTATGGATAAAATTATTCAAAAAAGTGTCCTATAAATTTAGACGGATGGAGTATTATTAGTATCACTACATGATCTCTTTTTAGCGGGACTGTATTTGCCAATTTAGTCGAGAATTATAGCCGTCGACTATACTGTGGCACTTCGCAAATCGAATACATGAAATGATTTGATAAGGCACTATTCATATATGATGAATATGTTAAGATATTGCTCATGGAACGTTTTCCTTCGACAAGCAGCATATAATTGAGCGATTGATTACAATGATTTGGCTAGAAAGACTTTCAGTGGATAGAGGGGTAAAGGTAGTATCTCCCGGCCTTTTCAAGGAGGCTTGATGTGTTATCCATTTAAATAAGGAAATTAAAACAACACATGCATGGTGGTGGTTATCAATAATCAATCATTTGATAAGTTGACTAAAATACAAGCATTCTAGGTTAGAAATAGAAACGGATCAAATATGAATACGTATTTATAGTTTTAAAATGAATATGAATTCTAATATTTTTGAATACGAATACAAATTGAATGTCATAACAAATACGAATTCGAATTAAATATGTAATTTATGTAACATGTATACACGTCTACACGAGTTAGTAGTCTAGCGCATAGAGTTAGAAATTATGCAAAATAATTTTTACTTCTTGCTTGTTATCCTACACCATAAGACTGAAATAATCAGGGTTGAAAATGAATCGAATAGTCTCGAATTCGAACACGAATTCGAACATTCCCGAATACAAATACGGATTCATGTTTTTAAAACAAATACAAATTCAAACATTCTCAAATGTGGATCTTCATTACCACATTTATATTTTTTAATATAAATACCGCATAAACTGATTATTTTTATGTTTCACATCTCTGCTCTGTGATCTCGCGAAGGGTCTCTCAATAGTGACTTATGAGCTAACTCTAAGTATATTATTTCATATTTTAATAGAAGAGAGAGAAAAGCTAGCTCTTGATCAAGAGTTAGTCTCATACACACATTCCAAGATTATGTGAGAGTGTCATGTGAGGCTATTTATGTTATGAGCTATGTGCTAAAAGTTAGTACTATTAGAGAAGTTATCTTAGAACTAGTAACTAGCTTATACTGTTAGATGGAGATACTCTTAGTGAGATGCAGCCCCCCAAACGACTGAACTGCTGACAGGGGCTGTTGACCGCAGCGTTTAAAACACGAAAACCGAGGAGTCGAGCGAGGACAGAAGAGTCAAGATACAACACCGACACAAAGGGGCCCGAGGATTGCCTGTATATACAAGAGGTCAACCCACCGTATGACACCGTGGCATTTACCCCAATACCACTGCGCCATGTAAGAGCATGTAAAGCATAGGGCCAAATTCAAATTCCATTAGAGCAACTCCAAGAGTGTTTGAGTAATGCTTTTGAAGAGTCATCCCAACCCTTTTTATATTTTGTTCCTCCATGGGTGGACTCTCTATTTTAGCTATAATTTGAAAAGAGCACATATATGTGGTTGAATTGTCATCATGAGTAGCATGTGCTGTATAAGCAAATAAAGGCATGCAAAAATATCGCCCTCATTCAAGACACTTACTTAGATGGGTGGATATATGCCGTTTAATTGAGCTTCACTAGCCATCACAAGCTGAGTGGATGCGACCCGTATCTTATGCGGTCCCACGTGTCGCTGCTCTCGGGACCACGGTAGACGCCTCA
Organism: Dendrocalamus sinicus; assembly: GCA_036346575.1. NCBI lineage: Eukaryota > Viridiplantae > Streptophyta > Magnoliopsida > Poales > Poaceae > Dendrocalamus > Dendrocalamus sinicus. The sequence continues at coordinate 19,943,994 of CM070649.1, read as the reverse complement.
TCCGCTCATAAGAGGGCGCCAAAGGCTTCGGCGCTGGAGGTCTCGGGAGGCGCGAGTAGGATCCGCTCATACACCTCTACCAAACATCTTCTTTTGAGCGGGAGGATTCCACTCAGCGCGATGCATCCACTCATCCAGGATATACGATGCAACCTCCATCCACGAACCAAACACACCCTAAAAGTCGGCATCCATCAAAAGCTCACCTTAGATATATAGATATATATATAAAAAGGAAACATCTAGACTCTATTGCAACCCTCATTTCAGTGCAAACAATGTAACAAGCACTCCCAAAGATTTTAGGAGATTGAATGTTACAATGAATAGGTATTAGCAGTATTATACTTAAGGAAAAGTTAGCTCACTAACACGGAAAAGATGCATAAATTAGAAGAAAAAAAAGATCCAGTGTGAGACTAAAATGGACCATAGAGCCACTTTACAGGGACACACCGGCATTATTTTCTAACTTGCATAATCTTTTTACTGTTGCAGATCAACTTGCCTCATTATTAAAAGGATGTAAGATAAACATAGTCATAGATATCAAAGTATGTTAAAAGTTTGTTATGTACCGTCCATAATATAGAAAATGTGTTTTGTATTCACCGTACAAAGATGGAAAATTCTACGCAAAATATAACACTATTTGAGAACTCAACAAGTAATTAATGGGAACCATGAATTATGAATTTACGATATTTTTTGTCCCATTGTTGACTTACATTCCAACTAGCTTATGTGGCATTAACTTCATTTTGGTGACGATCTTCGCCATTTGACTCCCAAATCAGTGGCGGCTCGATGTTATGACCTATGAGGTCAAGCGACCCTGCAGGTTTTTGCAAATTGTCTAAATACTATTAATATTTGTAGTGAAACATATAAAATTATAACGATTTTAAAGGGATTGCCCCTATAGAGTTTAAGTTTTGGCTTCTTCACTGAGCCAAATTATGCTACTGGCATAACATAGGTAATTGTGAAAACTTTATACCGGAATTCATACATGTATGGCTTCCATGAGAGGATGACTTGCATGAGGTATACTGTGTCCATCGCTTTGAGCTTCAGCCTTCATATGTAGTGAACTCCCATTAGGAGGACGCCTCTTCTGCCAATTTTGATAGCTTCCCGAGCGATGGCTCATAAAAGCCTTGATGTTGTATCAACATGATCAAAACAAATGATAAGCAATAGCGAAAAATGCACATATGTTTCTTCATTTTTATTACAACATGAATAATTGTGTATCACTAGATATGTTCCCGTATACAAATGGCCATGCCTGGAACATTTCAAATTAATGACAAACAAAGATATGATTCGGAGTAATTTATTACATGTTCGCTAGGATTGAAAGAAACAGATATTCTGACATATCTGTGTAGAATTCGTTAATTAGGACAAAAAAAAAATAATGAAATCTAAATTAATACCTTCGTGCTGATTTCCTATGCGGTAGGCTTTTTAGATTTTCTAGGGCAAAAAATAAATATTAATTCCTCCAGATTTGCATACTGTCGATTAACTTGGAGCGCAAACAGTACGATGACTTGAGCCAAGGCTCAACAGCCTAGAGGCTACATACTTACATCCCAAAAAGTCCACAATAGACCAACTTGGCATAATTTGCCGTGATGCATGTCAAAGTTAAGTTGCTATGCTTTGAGGCATCTCACCAATGCAATATGTTTTGCCTCTTCCAAAACGTGCTCTCTGTGAGAGTTCGAGTCCGATTTCGTCTATCTTGATCCAGACGTTGAGTTTGCATCGCCGAGCATCTGAATCGGCCGGTAGATATCCCGTCCGGCGATGACGAGGGTATCTGAAGAAGAATACCATGTGAATGACTGACGGAACTGAACCGGTTTGTGCAGAGACCTGATGAGACACCTGACTGAAACTCATGCACGTAGTGGTTGTGGCAAAAGCAGCATTCGCTGACGATGCGTGCGCTATATATGATGCAAGAATTCCTTTTGCTTATTATATCTTGAATTAACAATTAAAGTTTCTAGCCCTTTTCATTTGCAGGTAATTAAGCACAGATGAATTGTTCCAAGATCGCAATAGATTAGGCTCTTTGATTCTCAACGACAGAAGGCAATGGTTGAGGGTCATCGAGACATTGCCCATGATAATATGAAAGACAACATGTCTTTCTTTTTGCGAGGACAACATATATCAAGCCAGCGAGGATCGATTTCTGTGGTGGAAGGACAAAATACACTCGATCAATGCAACGTCGTGTGATAGGTAGAGAAGATCAGAGACAGCGAGGGGCCGTAGAGGTCAGAGACGGCTACCAAGCGAATGCCATCAGCTGGTACGAATGGCAAAAGGAGCAAAACACTTCACACATCATTTACAGGGGAAAACCTTCACAAGTCCCTTGAATCTACAGTATGCAGTACTTAATCAAATATCCGATTAATTTCTACAAAAGAAATAGACGGAACAATTTATCTGCTACTCTTTTGATCTGCTTTTTTAGAGGGTATAAGACAGATGCACACATACAGCTCACACCACCATACACACACGTGCGCGCGCTCCCTAACACATGTTTGGAAATTTTACAAAGACACTAACACCTCACTAACGTAGGCATGTGCTTTTCAACTGAACATGCACATGTGCACCTTATTCTAATTATTTAGGTAAGATATACTAGATTCGGTCTAGAGATCGAACCCGAGTGGACTGAGTATACTACGGTAGCGCTAGCCACCGGAGCTAGGATAGCCTCTCCTTTGGCCTGCTTGCTTACTGTCATCACAATCGTGACTCGTTACCTTGAAAGAGAGCGTAACATCAGACCCTAGCACTTCTATGATCTATACATTCTCCATGGGCTGAATCATCGTCTCTGCAACCAACCAAGTGTACAGCCTTCAAGGCCTCTGCCTCCCAGTTGGTTCGATAGGTGGCAAGGCCCACAAATATGAGGCAAACTACTTGGGCCGAAAGCAGCCCAAGGCAAAGGCCCACAAAGCCCATATCAAGGCCGAAAGCAAGGGCTAGGGCTACTGGTGCGCCAACGAGGTAGAAGGAGCATAGGTTGATGGCCGCCCCGATGGCCGGTCGGGCGCTGCCACGTAGGACGCCGCAGCCGGTCGTGTGGGGACAATTTGCTAGCTCGCACAACCCAATGATTGGCAACACGCTCATTGTGAGTGACTGCACTGTGGGGTCTGTGGTGAACACTTGGACCCATAAGCCTTGGCCCAATGTGGTCCATGTGAGCCCTACAAATGAGCCTAGCGTTGCGAGGCCCATCGCCACTGTAAATGATACACGGGCTGACCTTGGTCGCCCCGCACCGAGCTCATTCGCAACCCGAGTTGAGACAGCTGAGCTCAAGGTAACTGGAATCGTGTACATTAACGACGTCGTCTGGATGACGATGGCTGCGGTGGCTAGGGCAGTATGTGGGTCCCGGAGATACCCGGCGGCGATTGTCATGAGCTCGTACCACCACCACTCTAGGCACACGCTCAAGCAGCTTGGCAGTGACAACCGAAGCAGCTCGGCCCACTCGGCCCATTCGTCCACATCAGCCCCATGAGCCCAATAGGCTGGGTCATCTGGTTCCTTTTGGGCCGGGGCCGAGGTCAGTGATATCCATAGAAACACCAGGGTGGCGAAGTTGGTCGTGCACGTAGCCATGGCGACACCGGGCACGCGCAGCCTGGTGCTCAGATACACGGTGGCCGGCGCGTGGAGCGCGACGGCGAGCGCCATGCACGACGTGAGCCTGCCGGGCTCGCCCTTGCTCCGGAGGTAGACGCGCGCCGGGAGGAGGAGGCTGTTGGCGGCGAGGTCCGGGATGGCGTACCGGCAGTAGCTCCCTGCGACGCGCGCGACGGCGGCGTCCTGGTGAACGGCGCGCATGAGGCGGCCGGCGCAGGCCCAGAGCGCACCGACGGGGAGCGACGCGGCGAGGAGGAGCAGCACGACGCGGCGGAGCGCGCGCCGGGCCACGCGCGGGTTGCCGGAGCCGAAGGCCTGCCCGGCGATGGCCTCCATGCCGAGCGCGAGACCGGAGAGCACCGAATAGCCGGTGACGTTGGTGAGGCCGATGGCGAGCGCGCCGCCGGCGAGCTCGGTGCTGCCGAGGCGGCCCATGCTGAGCACGGTGATCATGCTCTTGAGGTAGTGCAGCAGGTTGAGCGCCGAGATGGGCAGGCACAGGTCCCTCGTCAGCTTCAGCTCCTCCATCACCTGCACGAATTCAGATCTTCATTTTTTTTTTCTGACAATTGCGAATTGCACAACATCGCAACGCTAATGCATTTTGTTATGTAACGCACAAGATTTTCAACGAACACACACACACAGAGAGAGAGAGAGAGAGAGAGAGAGAGAGAGAGAGTTTTGTTGTACCTCGGACATGGACATGTGGCCTGGAGCCCGGTCATGATGTGCTTCCACCATTTGCTACTTCCAAATATTTGTGTTGTACTACTCCAAGTGATAAGCACGGTGAGAAGAAGCGATGCGATGTGCAAACACTATATGTCTATATATAGCCGATTTGGCGCCATATATGAGTAGCGAGTACGTACATGTGGGGAAATAATAGTGTTGTTGCATGCATACCTACATATGTCATATGTGTGCTTACTTTTCCTCCTGAAAAGTAAGTTGGTTTCATGTCATTATTTCCACAGTGTTTTCGGTCGCAATCGATTTGTCAAAGGGGGTGCCATCAAGAACGACTTGCACGTTGCATTTGATATAATATTTGCTAATTGTCAGATGCCTAGTATTTTTTTATTTAAACCTAAGTTGAGAATTGACTCTGTAGCATCGGTATAGCCAGTTAAAGAAAGGTAAATGACTCTTCAAAACTTTTTCGGTAAGTATTAACAACTCTATGTAACGGAAACACAAACTTACTAAAGCCAAGAGCCAAAGATCACCCGAGACTATCTCAACCGGTCTGACCACCGGCCAACAAGCAGTCTGACCACTGGCCGGACTGATCACACTGGCCCGACCATGCCGGTTTGACCGCTTGGGTCCTTGCCGTCCGATCGCTAGCTGAGAAACATTGCACACGATCCAAGAAAAAAGCCAACTATGAAAACACTGATCCAAATGCAGTGAAACTTAGCACAAGCCTCTCTAGGATGTTAGAAAACTATTCCAATCATGGATAGTGAATATCAATGTTAAAATTCTGACCTTTATCTAAAACAAAGAGAACTGCATCAAAATTAGGCAAAAGAGAGAAACTTTGATCTACTCTTACTTATGAGTCCTAGATGATCTAGATGACCTTAAATGAGTTTTCACATGTCATAATAAGCTAGATCACAGCAGAACTCAAAACAAAACCCTCCCAAAAGTGAAATCCCGAAACCACCTATCTCTTGAGGAAAACCGGACAAACTCAAGAATTTTCTCTAGAAGCTAGGTGCCACCATAGTCTGTGATGCCCAATTACTTACTGTCAAGATTATACACTGTCTGAGAAACGTCACCACTTGAAATACAGAAGTTCAATTGGCACACCACACCACATGCACGCACTTGCCTCCTCACAATCCTTGCCTTTCTCTCGTGCTTCTTCGCTTGAGATGATGCTCTACCCGAACTTACACGACACGCCACGGCCACTAAGCCTCAATCTTACTACTAACCGCAACAATCATCAAAGCACATACACATCAAAGAACAAGTAATCGATCCGAGTACGAATGTCATACACTTGACTCTCACCAGTAATTCAAATGTATGAAAACACCATGACTCACACTTGCATATTCCGCCATGACTAACACATGCATGAACATATCATGACTCATACTTGCATATTCCGCCATCACTAACACATGCATAAACACCCTATGACTAACACCTAAAACCAACTCAACTTGGCACAGGGGCCGTTAGACCACCCAGGATACGTCAGTCAAACCGCTCCTCTCCTATCATACCGTAACTCCAATGCCAATACTACTACACCAGCTCACAATCCAAAATCTCCAAAAAAAAAACCTTATCTAGAAAATAGCTATTGCCAACGAATGGTCAGTACTCACTAGTTACAAAAAGCAACATGCCAAAATGCAATTTCTTAAAATCAAACTAAAATAATGATTGCAAGGCACAAGCAAAATCAAATACTCATCACCGACATAAGGCTACTGTTGTAAATATTGCGGTATAAGCATATTTCCATATTTAATTCCAACCAACATAGCATAAATAGCATAATTCCAGCCTAATGAGAATGGCAATAATTGCATATAAACATGTAATTCTACCTTGCCATTCATAAGCACATATATATTCAAAGAATATAACATCATCCATGCTGAAAATAACAGTGTACTTATCATGTTTAAGAACAATGGAACAATTAAATCTAGCATAGCACAAATTAATTGTTTCATGATTGCTCTCGAAACAGAGTTGCGCAAAATCGAGATTTTGGCCTTCTCATGCAAACAACGACATTCATCATAAATATCGATAATTAGAAAGCTAGATTGTGAATTCTAAATATGATTCAATAGTCGGGCTTGTCTACAGACTTAGCATAACAATACTTTCAGTTCAAATGTTCATATACACTAAGATTCAATCGAATCAGACTATATATCGGGCATATAATATGCACTATGAATCGATTTACCACATGCGGTGTCTAGTACTAAATAGAAGATGAGCCTTCTCTGGAATAACCAGAACACAAAGAAACCACATGAACATGAACAAGTCTTACCAAATAGAAAGACACCTAAAGCCCGACAATAGAATTTAACTCACTAGAACTCACAATCCTATTCTCATTACGGATCTATTTCAATGAATAATGTGTTCATCACGAGCATAGTTAAACCGAGCCAATCGACATACACAAGCAATTCACGATACTTGAATCAAATATAAAGATCAAGAATAGTTGCTGAACTTGCGGGGATCAATTATACTCACGAATCGACGGTACTCAAAACCATCCGGATGCAAATCTTAGCCAGAAAATCAACTTGAGAAATAGGGCAAGGCACGATGAAATCGCTGTCCCGAAAAACCTATCGCCCTCAGGCCGATGAAGAAGAGGAACGTGGCCTTGAGATACAAAGCCCTCACCGTCCACGGGTAACCGCAATGAGTCGAAGGTCGGGTAGTGCCGCACAAGACAACAAGAACACACCGCCAAGTGCGCTCAAAGCGTAGGAGTTGTTGCTACCTCTTACCTCGGGCAAACCTTCTACCTCGGGGTCCTCTCACACACACACACGCACGGAACCGGAGGTGAAGACCTCAACCGGAGATGGAGCAGCCCCAAATCCCCGCACACACCAAGAACCGAAGCAAGCAAGAACACAACGAAGAAGAAAAGCAGATCGGAGAAGTCGATCCCAAAATCATGGAGCCAAACGGCTTTAAGAGGAGGATGAGACGGGGATAGCCGCGAGGTGGCGTGAGCGGTCGGCTCAGGAACCCGGCCGGCCCGCGCGCCGCCGCTCCCAACCGCCCACCTCTCCATTCGCCGCTCGCATCGCTGGATCTCGGAGGAAGCCAAACGGCCACGTGCCTCTCTGCTCCACGCACGCGCGCTGCTGACCCGGGAGGAGACTAAGTCTCCGTCTCCTCACCTCCTCACGCGGCTCACCGGCAGTGGGCCCGCCTGCATTTCTTTTCCTTTTCTTTTTCTCAATTGGGAAATTCCCAAAATGCCCCTTGCATACAACAGCTACTATCATATGGTCTTTATGGCTCATCCCTTTAAACAAAACCCAGACACTTGATGTGCATAGGCATGCATGTTCGGAGGCAAAGGTAGGATGAAATAAATATATGGAGGGTGTGCTTTTGGGTTAAAGCTAATATGAGACAAGCGTACTAAAGATACATCTAACAGTTTTGTGAAATCTAAATCCATACATAAATAAAAAAACAAAAATGCAAATACAAAACACAATAAATATATCACTTCGCTAATAGATAGTACGCATCAAATAGGCATAAATATGTATCACCAATCACCATTCGCCACCGGTAGTAGGGGCCGGAGCCGGTGCCCGAGCCCCGACTAGCCCGGACGGTGGCTACGCCGCTGCATGTCTCTCTATGGTCGTTGTCTGCATTCATGCAAAGGGTACGTGCGTTACTATACCTTGCAACATTATAGTTAATGTTGTACTTTGTGATCATTTTTGGAAAAAAAGGGGATTAAACATGGTGGAGGGGGGAGTTCAAAGATAAACTACACATTTGTAAAGTAATGGCCTCTTAATATGTTGCTAGCATATGCGTTGAGATAGGCATGAGCTTGATGAGCATGCATGCACTGATGCAAGTCCAACTAAAGGCGCATAATGCCTTAAAAAAGTACAGGTGTATAAAATTTTACTTCTGTTCAAAATTGTTTAGAAATTAAGAAGGCGAGAGATTCGTGTGAGCATCATGGGCGGAACCAAGTCAGGGGGCCCAACTATAGATGGATATGCACACTCATCGATCCCCTTATTAACTTGACTCTTCTACTTACCAAAACCCAAATGCTCAACGAAATCGCCACACATAATTAGTGATATCAATGTGAGTACATAAGTAAGCTAGACTAAACCATATGCAAACACTAAATGCTGTTTCGTGCTAGCTTTAATTTCTAACAAATATAAATCTCGACTTGCATGGATTTTGTGTGCTGATCTGTTTGCAGTGCAGGAAGCATCTGCTCTCGCAAAATGTGGGAATCCTGTGTTCCAAACGGCCCCAATTTACATCGATCAATAGTAGGCTGGTGTACACACACACACAAGGTGATAAATCCCAGCTAGTGCCATATCAAGCAATCGATCGAGCTCATTACATACAATAATTTACATAAAATAAATAGGATTTTAGTGAGTTTAAATGAAGGAACATTATTTGGTCTGGTGCGCCTTGAGAAAAAACCATGCAAGTTCAGATTTTGCCATTACTTATTTCCTTTATTGGCTCCATGCGACTGTTTTCCCAAGCTTCCATTAAAAGTTTTTTTTTAACATGATTTAGCTTCCCTCTTTGTCTTTCTTCTTGCTCCCAGGCCAGGGCATGCAAAGGAACAAGTATGACAGCATTTACACGGAAATGGTGTAAATTACGGTCAGTTCCATTTGGTCAATGGGCCTTAGTGATCACCTTGTTAGAGTGGAAAGAAAAACCTGAAACTGCTCTGTGACCAGTGGAATATATATCCAAAAGATTCTTTGAATAAAATAAAGTTGGCAAGCATCTATCTCTATGCTTGATACCAGAGCGGGAACAATTGATCTGAATGCTATTTCACCCTGGGAGATTTCAGTTATCTGAGCCCTAAATTGGATCATTCCTAGCTATTCCTCTTTTGCATACATCATAAGCTTGTCTTATCATTAGATCAATTGAAAGTAGTAGCAAGACCCACCATGAGTTGGCATGCCATATGGTGCATGTCCACAAAAATGTGAGCTAGGGTTTTCATCTAGGAGGCATATGTGGTGGACCAACTTATCCAATATAGTGTTGCTAGGATAATTAAGGCTTTGTTTTGGTCCAAGCCATGTGCCACAGGTGTTCACTAGACCCACTAAGGGAAACACCAGCTGCAACTGGACATGACGCACGAAGTCACAACATTCCACTGTCTTGTCCACTCCAAATGGAGCTGCTTCCCCTCGAGCAAAATGTTACACAATTATCCATACACCCATGCATGCATGTATGGCTTAATAATTGCAAAATTAATTTCTTAGCTAACATTTTCCACAGATGCATGCCTAATTCCTTATAGATAGCGGCGTTAAAGAGACTAGAGTAAAATCAGTAGGGGCTAAATCATGTCAAAAATCGAAGATTAACTCTTTCCTCATTCTATGTGCATAGACCTATAACGACGAGTAATTTGGACTGAAGGTAAAATCATACTTTTTGAAGAAAGAGGTAAAATTATAGTGTTAGAATCTGCAAAGTTTGACCACGAGCATTCAAGGGAGATTATGGCACTCCTTTCGTTTCAAAATATAAACCATATAATATTTACGGTTTTATTTTAACATATAAAGTATGTATACAAATTTATCGCTATTTTCCCTTGTTTGCTCTTATTTATCGCATCTTCTCTCTCCCGCATTTACAAGTGTCGCCTCTCGCAAATTACTCTCCCCCACATTCCCAACGTATTTATAACACCAATATATAATATGATCATTCCCTCAATCTTTCCATTGGTTTCGCAATCCCCTTAAGAGCAAGTCTTATAATACAGCCTTCAGCTGGTTGTATGGATACTTACAGCTCACTTATCAGCCTACTCATATAGTAGTTACAGCCAGCTGAAGGCTGTATGATCTACCCCTTCCTCTCATAAAGTTTCTTGGTTCTTGTGCTTCAGCTGGTTGTAAGTTTACAGCCCACCTCTCTTCTCTCTCCTCCTCTCTCTCCTCCACCTCAGTATACAGCCAGCTTACAGCCTCTTATAATACTTGCTCTAATCCCCATGCCTAGTCAAAAACACGCGTTTATATATAAAAAGAAAGGGAGGGAGCACGATGGGATGCATGCACACACGTCAGTTGGACATGCAGGGCTCAAGCACATGCTTCCTGTAGCAGCTATACACATAGGTCATGCCCCTCCACTAATTCCCTACGAGTTAGAAGCTAGGGTTTCGCGGCGAGCCCAAAAGGCTAAGCGTAGGTAGGCCGTGCCGAGCCAGCCAATCGGCGGCCGCGATCGAGCTGGCCCGGTCCAAGCGGCGTCCTTTCGTGTACCCCCGCGGCACAGGCAGCCTGTTCCTCCGTGCACATGGCCGTCCGAGAGCAGACCACCATACGTGAGGCGACACGCACGAAAAGCCAACCGCGTCTGATATAAACAAGACGTGAGCGTGCACGGCTCACAAAAACACAAAAAACCAACCGGAAATGGGCTGGCTCCTGCATGCCCCGACCGGTTTGCCGGAAAACCGTGTGGGAACCGGGCGGCTCCTGGGGTTTACCCTGAAAACCGATGACGGCTTGGATCGGTCTAAATCATGCCGAATCGGTTCGTATTGGTAATACGTCTGAGTAGATTAGGTTAAAGGGGAGGGTTAGCGCACGGTATACGGTATACCAAAGTTTCATCAGGTTTTATCTGAAATTTATGAGTTTCATTAAATTCCATAGAGTTTCGAACATGTTTCATGAAGTTAGTTAACTTAGGCATGAAGCCTCCTGAAACTTTATGAAATCCTATGAGATACTATGAAAATTAGGCATAAAATTTTATAAAATTTAGTCAACTTAAGCATGAAATCTCCTGAAACTTTATGAAACAATATAAAATTTAGTCATGAAACTTCATAAAATTTAGTCATGAAACTTTATGAAACTTAATAAAACACCATGAAACTTAGTTATGAATTCTTATTAAACTTCATAAAATTTAGTCATGAAACCTTATGAAATTTAGAGTTCAACTTCATGAATATACTAAAAAAACTTGCCTGCCACTGAGGGAGAAAGGGCACGAGCTCGACAGAGATGGTAGCCTTCGCAACAACTAAGAAGGCAGCATAGAGGCCTCTGAGGGGGACCATCGATAAACCTCATGCTCATCTCCCACATCCGACATCTCCCTTGTGGATGTGACGTCGAATCGCTCGCTTATGTTGCTCATGCTCACACTCCTGATTGTGTCGCTGCGACCAAGCCCGCCCGCAGTCGTGCCTCTTGCCACTCACCATGCACCATCACACCCCATCGCGCCTAACCGTGGTCTATCGTATGCTTACAGCTGCTCATGGCACGGAGAACCAGCCCAACACCGCTCGTCGTGGGTCATTCATGGGCGGCCTTGTCATGTCATGCCGCCTGGTCAAGCGTTGCCACATGCCTCATCACCCAACTCATTGCGCTGCTAAGCTCTAATAGAGTTAATATAATTATCTTCAGATCTAATCGAATCTACAACCACGTTCAAATACTTTAGCGATCGTAAGTGCATGAGCAGAGCGGCAGCGCATGGTGGTGCCTGGCGTGGGAAGAAAATGCCAGACAAGAAGAAGGGGAATGGGAGGACTAGGATAAGGTCGATGCTGTCTCCTGCTACTAGTCGTCCTGATAGCAAAACACCGTGAGCCCAGCATCAAAGAAGCGTAGCTCCGAAAAAATCGAGAGGTCTCCGATCTGATGGCTCACGCCACGACAGACCCCATCTAATCAACAGCTCAATAGCATACTGTTTGATAGCTGCAAACGGGACACCGTTCTCTAGCATTTCACTAGATTAAATCGGTGTTGACTCAGTGCAAACACCAGCCGAGACTTCATATCCGCCTCTGACCGGAAACTGGCGGGAACCGGTTCTCTGAACCTTGACTAGCTATAAGCATACACAGTTGCAAGACAGCTGCATGGGTTGGACATGTGCATCGATCTCCCTCCCTTTCACGAGGCAATCAAACCCTAGTTTAATTAGCTAGGTAGGTTTCACCATGGATGTTTTGCTACCAGTTAAGCTTAGTTAGACCTTAAGTCTGATCTATCAATTGAGGAAGCTGGTGAGATTTGGACACATGAAAGTATGCAAGATGCCTTTAATAGCAGACGAATTTAAGTAATCCTTAAATAATTATTTAATTGTAGTTTTCAGCAAAATAGTAGTGCTTTTCATACGAAATCGTTCAATGCGATCCAGTTTACTAGGCTGAATAACCTTCATGGTTTACTGGCTACCTCCTTTTTTTCAGATAACTCTGAAGGTTTCAGGGTACAATTTGTACCCATGCATGGGTGGGGATCCTTCTGGTCCTAAGGAACATGCATCTCTATCTCCTTGGCACCCTTAATTATCCTTGCAGAAAAAAGGCACCTATATATTAATCAATTTTCATATATGTTTAATCCATCCTACATATTAATTTACACTGCCATCGGTCTATTGAGCATAATAAGAAATGTATGACAATCCCCTTTGCAACCTTACATATCCTTGCCAAAAAAAAAATTTGTACGCGCTCAGTAATACACGTAGAGAGGTTTAATTAGGAGATCAAACCCCAAGTATAATATCACATCAAATATCCTATATAACTTGAGTGTCACAGGGCTTGATCTTAGTAAGTTAAAAAAATTACACCTTGCCTTTATTTATTGAACATGAATCCCCCTCTTCACTTAAGTGACAAAACTAAAGCACACATATATATAGCTACATCATGAACAAACCGTAATTCAACTCACACGGGCGAAGAGTGGCCCTAACTCGCAGTCAGGTCGATTATCACGTCCACACATGACATAAGCTATCAATTATTTGCTAGATTGTTAGATGGTTATCATTTATATGATGGGTGGGCATCCTTTCTAGGGAATACAATCATGTTGGCACCCTTTGTCCTTGAAAATAAAAAGAAGTGACCAGCATTGTATAGTTATACAATCCTCTATGTGGTATAATAAGTAGGTCAAAACTTATGAAATGACAGAAATGTATACGCTAAAGAGTTTATGAGACCAAATTCCAATGATAATGCCCCACAAGTGACCGCTCATGTTGGTGCTACATTGTAGCTCATCCACAAAGGCGAGGATGGCCCTAACTCGCAATTTTGTCAATATCACATCCGTCTCATTATTGATTACATAACATAGGTCTCGCTCTTTTGGGATTTTATTTTTTGTCTTTTGATTTTTATCTTCTCCAAAAGTTAAAATAAACAGGGCGATGGTTTTACGAAGAGGGTTCTTCAAACGGTATTTTGAGTCTAAAACTACATACGTCGTTCGTATCAACGTCTCCATCATCCGCTATCGTCTTAAAAAATACGGACGAAAGCCAATTGCGTACCTAAAAAACAGTGCCACAAGCTTTCAATTTTTGCTAGATCACTTTGAAGGTTTTGCGGTACAATTGATGACATCGGGTGGGGATCCTTCTGGTCCAGGGGACGCATGCGTACTACACCCAATTGGCACCCTTATCCTTGCAGCGAAAAGGTGAACTTCAGTAACTAAATCCTCCGTATAGTACTACAAGTGGGTTAAGAGACTCGCATATGATCAGGAACGCATGTGCGTACACGAAAGAGAGGTTAGGCCGGAGATCAAATTCTAGCAACATCATATCACACCACGAGCAACCGCCGGCAACTGCCCCCACATTGCAGCTAGCTCGCTCGATCCCGTCAGCCATCACGTCCATCGATCGCATCACTGGATAGTACTCCTCAGAAGCTCTCATTTCTTGCTCCATGAAACTGCACTCGAGTTGGAGGGACAGGCAGCCGGCACGACCTTGTCCTCTGATGAGCAAAGGCTTGGCTTCTATTTACCCTATCGCATCCTGGGATTGGCAGGGACTTGGATAACTAAGGTGGCCTTGCTTATCATACACCAAACGATAGGATCAGTACTGTTCCCTAACTAAACCTATGTTATCTTGCTGGTCCAAAGCTATACCTAGCTAGCTAGAGGATAATCGTATAGGGCTCGCCATGCGTGCATATGCTAGAACAGACGAGGACATGTATGTATGCTTAATTAGAATTTACTTTTTGAAGAAGCAGGAGATAATTGATTGGGATTATCTAGGAGATATGATAGGGTACGTTTGACTCGTCTTCGTCTAGCTAGTGCCAGTGCAATGGAATGGCGGAGGAGGAGTGCACGTTGTAACGCCCGTAAGTCGCCGTCGAATGGCATTCAGCTTTCTGTTTTACATGAAGCTTATCATTCTAGCATGGTGGAGCACATGATCCTCACTACCATGAACTGCTAATATCCCGAATGCTAGAAACACTCTGAAAGGGTAAATAACACACTGCACAACATAAGATTCTAGATTCTAAGGAAAACATAAGATGATTCGTGAAGGTGCTGCGCCATAGAATTAGCCATGCATGGATTGTCCGCCGCTACAAGATCCGGGGTCTACGACGAGGAAGATTAAGAAGTTTAGTATATTTAGTGATTCAAGGGCTTAGTGATAACATGTTATTCATCTAAAATCTTCAATCTACAAGTGATGTACCTGCATACTTTAATCTTATGTTATTATCAATATAAAGCAGATTATTTTTCTCAAAAACAAAGTACATGCCAGCAATTCAAAACTGCCTAGATAGTTTTCATTAGTTACTTCTATATTTCCGTCTCTTGTAAATACTCTCTTTTAATATATATATATATATATATGAGTAAAGTCCATTACCGGTCCTTAAACTTTTTATGCTGTGTCATTCCGGTCCATAGACTTTCAAAGTGTGTCATCCCGGTGCCTAAACACTCTTTGGGTCTCAAAATTAGCCATTCTGGTCTTAATCATCATCGGTCCTTAAACTTTTATGTTGTGTCATCCGGTCCATGGTTGTTACTGCAGAATGGCACACTTTGAAAGTTTATGGACCGGATGACACACTAAAAGTCTATGGACCGGGATGACACAGCATAAAAAGTTTAAGGACCGGTAATGGACTTTACTCTATATATATACACACACACACACTCCCTTTAGTCATAAAAGGAAGTTGTTGGATACATGTAGTTAAACATTCTAAATCTTTATGAGTATTTAAATTGGATACGTAAAAATGGTATATGTAGATTTTACCTCAAAAGGTACCGAGCTTTCATAATATTATAATTTTGTTAGATTTAATCTACATATTATAGTAAAAATGAGTGGACAAAGTTGTTTTTGGACCTTATCGATTTAAATACGGCTTTCTTTTGGGAGTATTAATATATGTTGCTCATAGGAACAACTCCCATGGTGAATGCGACAAGGCTGTATGGATTTTGGAAGGCGGGAATTTAGTCAGAACTCATCCAAAATTCCTACCAATTTCGCGATTCAAGTTTCAACTGGTCTTAAATACAATAGAAATCGATCGAGTACTAACTAGTTGGATATTTTGGCCCAGATTCGTTAACCACTCTAGCTGATGTGATGGCTGGTTCTGTGTCCGCGAGTCGCTGGGCCGATTAATAGAGGAAACTGCATTTGCGCGAGACATTTGTGTGGCTCCAAAATCTCACACACCTGAACTGAATGGCCTGCTTAGTCTCTAACGCTCCTGGGCTTCCAAGAACAAGGAGAGAGTAACCAGTCAACAGGTTTTTTTTAAGGCTCCTTAAAAAAAAGTTGGTTCTCGCCGGTGTTAATGGAAGGGACGGTTGATTTCTGAGAGTAAAATTAGATTTTTTTTATCTTATTTATTTTTCATAGCTTAAGTTGTTTATAGTTTTCTTCTTTTTATGACAAGCTATTAGCCAGATTTTTTTCTTTATCCTTGACGGGTCTTATCGAACCGACTCGATTGGACAACAATGTGGATGCCTACGTTGTCGGCACCTACCTGAGTTCAATACAAATACATATTTTCTTATTTTATTTTGATAAACAACACCACTACTAAGGCATAAGTCCTGCATATTAATGGAGATCATCGACAATCTACTTTCTGCTGTCGTTATTGTCGTTAATCATGACGTCAACGTAAGTTTCTGGAGCCTCTGTGTGATCGAAACTAGTGTTGTCGAACTGAGTGGTCGAGAACTGTGTGGTCAAAACCATCGTGGTCGAACTGACGTGATTGAAACAACATGGTTGAAGATCGATGTGGTGGTCGAAAATCTGTATGATTGAAGATTGACGTGCTTGAAGATCGACATGGCCGAAACCAACATGATAAATCTAGTCGAGAGACTAACTTGTTTATTGATTATCATATCGTTTAGTCTCATTTGGATAAAAGGTAAAAATCATAAGAGATATTCATTCAATACCACATTCTTGTATCTTATTGCATCCCTCGGATCTAAAATATAGATTAAACTTCACCAAATAGTCTAAGTTGAATATGTATATATGTTTTCATTATATATTCTTGTATTCACATATTTAAAGGGAGTTCACTCTATGTTTTGTGGTTTCATTAGTATTAATTCATGTTTACTTTTCAACATATATTAAGAATCTTTACTTGAAACATATATTAAGACGATAACCTGGACTTGAAGTGAAGGTGTGCGTCATTAAGCTTAAAGAAAATGCTAAGGTAAAGATATAACTAGCTAGAGCTAATAATGTGTTCCTAATCTTTAACCAATCTTGGAGTTTGGTTGAAAGATCAGATTGCTAGTATATATTGCCGTATTATTAAGAGGGGTCATCTCTAGTATCTTGAGTTCTAGTATCTTGAGCCTTGTCATATATTGATAGTTCAACCTCACTTACTATAGCTCTTCGTAGCATGATGTCTATACATTGCGAATGCGTTTTGTAAGTGTTTGAAGTTCATGCTTCCTACTTCTTGTGGTATGCAGCTTATATTTACAAATGTGTTTGCAAATGATTGAAGCTTATATTTAATTCTTATGTCATGATTCCAAAAAAGTATGCAAATGTGTTTTGCAACTTGTTGGGAATTATATCTAATCTTTGTGTGCATGATATTATAATTTGCAAATGTATTTTGCAAAATCTGTTGAAGTATATACACTTATCAGGACAATCAAAACTATTGGCCTGTGTGGCGCGGTACTACCGCTGAACAGAATTACTAGCATTGTAATCATGGCGCGACCGAGTTCGTTGGTGGTCAGAAGACCTGTGTGATCAAGAACCATTGTGGTCGAACCCATGTGGTTGATGATATATTAAGCGCCTTACTCATAGACGAATGAAACATACCTTTTCATGGAGGTCTTTACCAGATCCACACTAATTTCAACTACGAAATCCCTTAAATTGTAGCAAAACCACCTCAATAAACTAATTCAAACTCTCTTCTATTCTCTTTTCTTTTTTCTCCCTCGGCTCTCTCTTGCTCAGCAGAGAAGATACTCAATTGCATGGCTTCAAATGTGATAACGGAGATGGATGCAAACCATTTTATACGTGCGGGAGGCGTTGGTGACCGACAGGCCCACGCGGGCACGAGGGGCAACGCCAAGTCCAGCCGAAAGCCGCGAAAATCTCTGCTGAGCGAGTTGCGTTCGGCTGGTCAATCACCCAAGCACTGGTCGAGCCAGGGCAACTCCACCAGGCTCCTGCTGAGCTGAGAGAGCTCGGCAACTCCTGTCGAGCTTAGGGTGCTCGATAGCCCTATGGGGCGCGCCAACGCTCACGCATCGCCCCTTTCGGCCGTGCCGAGCCGAGCCATCTTCTATCACGCTCACATGCCTTGCCGTAGCCGAGCCGGCCTACTGAGATTGGGTGGTGCTGTAGGTGAGATGTGTTGTTTGTCATGCCTATCTAAGCTCAGGAATAGAAGTACTTTTGTAAAAACAATATCCAGATATTACATTTGGAGGGAAAAATCAGTGCTAATTGCGTGAGCAGTTCCGAAGGAGCGTGGCTGCCGGCCGAACGTCCCAATCCATAGTGGATCAGCAGGCTTTGACTGACAAGCGGCAAGGCTCCCGGTGCATTATTAAAGGTTGTGGCGGGCCCACCCCCTGCCCCTGGTCCCACCTGTCAGAGGAGTGGTTCTCCGCCAAATTGGCGATCGAGGTGATGTGAATGTGATGTGAGCATATTTATCGCCTCTCAGGAAAAAGAAATAGGAGGAGGCGTGCACGCTGCGGTTTCGTTCGTTCTAGCCTCGTCGGAGCGTGTGTTGCGGAGGAGAGGAGGCTTAAGCAAGGCTCGGTTGATCGTCGAGGCATGGCGGAGGAAGCTGGAGCTGCGGCGGTGATGGGGGAGGGCAAGATGACGATGGTGGTGGGGGTGGACGAGAGCGAGCACAGCTACTACGCGCTGCAGTGGACGCTCCTCCACTTCTTCTCCCCCGGCCAGCAGCAGCAGTACCGCCTCGTCGTCGTCAACGCCAAGCCCAACGCCGCCTCCGCCGTCGGCCTCGCCGGACCAGGTACGCATGGTAACCCCTCTCTCTCGATTTCGATGCGGGAATTGGGATTGGATCGGATTGGATCGGGTATAAATAAAATTGTTGATCGATTTAGGTGCGGCGGACGTGCTGCCGTTCGTGGAGGCGGACCTGAAGCGGAGCTCCCAGCGCGTCATCGACAAGGCCAAGGAGCTCTGCGCGCAGGTAGAGCAGATTTCTCTCTCATCGTGAATATTCTCGACGACTGATTTCTGCGCTACTCCCCGCGTGATTTCCTTTTTAATCTTGGTGAGTTCGCCGCAGGTGAGCGACGCCGTCTTCGAGGTGGCGGAAGGGGACGCGAGGAACATCCTCTGCGAGGCGGTCGAGAGGCACCACGCCGAGATGCTGGTCGTCGGCAGCCATGGCTACGGAGCCATCAAAAGGTCTTGATTCTTTCTACGTCTGCTCTGTTCTCCCCTGTTTTTTTCATCTAGAGAATTGGCACCTTCGAGTTGTGATCGATACTCTGTGAGAAAAAAAAAAGAAATCCATGAATTAGTATCGTCCTCATCTCAATGGAACTACGTTGGATTACATAGTTCTTGAGCAAATGTCTACTTGCGTAATACGCGCAACGAGCTCTTGACATCATTTGGAGTAGCGACAGTGTCAATTCCAAGTTCCAATAGTCAGAAATAGGAGTAGTTTTCTTCAGATGCTCATGGTACATGGGTTTTTGGCTATATTTCATGATGAGGTCCATTTGTCATCCTTGCTTCAACGGTCCTCTTTGCCTTTCATGATTATGATTCGCACCTATTTGGCTAAACAGAACTCCAAAACTGACATCAGGCCTTACTGGCAAGGTGGAGCTCCAGTCTCCAAAGCTGGTCTTAGATTAACAAACTCTGTCATGAGTGATGATCAATGAACTAGACTAGACTAGAATTAATCGGTGTATGATTGTATCGACCTACAAATGAACAACCTGCTGCTAGAAATGTAATTTAATCTGGAGCCTTGGTGGCTGACAAAGACCTGCCTGCTTCCAGAATTGAAAAAAAACTTACAAACTCATTTCGACCTTTCTTTTATGCAAATCTATTTATTCAGCCTCTACTCTGCAGACAGTGAAACAGTTACTTCAATTCTATGTTTCCTTACACTTTCAAGTCCTCAACACTACAATCTTTTCCTTTCCATTTCCATACCTTGAATTATCCCTATCCTCACCTTGCATTTATATCATTGGCTTGCCTGAACTTCGCTGCAGGGCTGTTCTTGGAAGCGTGAGCGATTACTGCGCCCATCACGCGCACTGCACCGTGATGATAGTGAAGAAGCCCAAGCACAAGCATTGAGCACTGCACACAGCCTTGACTGATCGGTATTCTGCGTGTATATGTATTGCCAAATTGTGAATGTGTCTGTATCTGTGTGTGAATAAATGGATAATCGATATCACCTCTCTAGTCAACTTCTGCAACTAGCTCATAGTTTCCTTCTACATCTGGATTCTGGTTGGGAAGGCTGTGTCCGGTACACCTCAAAACAATGTGTTTTGTGATGCATGCAACGCAGTATGTATGTAATCAAGAATTAATGCAAGTTCCATGCAGTGGACATGCGTGTTCTTCTTCATTGTGGAATTATAGTTTTAATTAAGGAAAAATTTCCATCCGCGGCTGAAAAATAGGGTGCTATGGATATGTAGCGTGTTAAGAGCAGGTGCGGAGTCAGGAAATAGATATAGGGAGCCGGATAAATGTTACTACCTAGTACCTATGCATGTACTCTCTCCCGTTCACAAAAAAAAACATATCATTTTAGACATTGTTTCGGTCGTTCAAAAAGCAATTATGACCATTAATTTCTATTATAATATATTTATAAAATCTAATAAAATTATAATATTATGGAAATACTTTTCGAGATGAATTTACACATATAACTTTTAGGTATCTAATCTAAATATTTAAAAGATATTGCTAGCTAAAGTTTCAAAATTTTAATTACACGTATCTAAACATGATATATTTTTGTGAACCAAGAGTAGTTGTATTGGTTAAGTTGTTGTAGAAGGAGCACGCATGGTTTCAGATCCCATCAAAACCGAAACCACTACATGGGCGATTCCGGGACACCAGCCAGAGGTTTCCGCAAAAAAACCGCCCCGGTTTTGTTTTTGCAAAAATTTGAATTTGCGCTTTTGAAGACTTGATGTTTGGAACATCTTTAGACGCAATGATGTATAAATTTTGTATAAGATGGGGCTCAGGTGTTTAGAGCAAGTCTTATAATACAACCTAGACCGGTCTATAGATACTGCATGCATTCACGTGTAATCTGTGCGAGTAGTTCTGTTTGATTTCCAGACTCTGATGTAGTGTCTCACAAAGTTTCTTGGTTCTTGTGCTTGACTGATGCTTTACAGCTCTAAATATATTATTTCCTCCTCTCTAATCCACCTTAGCAAAGCTAGCTCTTGATCAACCTCTTATAATACTTGCTCTTACATTCCAAGATTATATGTCTTCAAAACCTAGACCGGTCTAGTTATGCATGCATTCAAAAGTTAGTAACTATTGGAGAGTTATCTTAGAGCTGATTTCCACACTCATTGGTAGATGCTCTTAGAGAAGTACAATAATAGTTTTATAGCCAAACTAGATATCATTTTTGCTGATGTGGAGGAGAGAAGAGAGGAGAGAGATGAGAGCTTGGCTCTCATGCAAGCAACAAGCTGAGCACGGGAGTCTATACAGTGGTGGGTCTAGATAATAAATGTATGTGAGGAGGAATAGGAAAGAGAATGTGAGACATGATACCACATAATAATAAAAAAATTTTGTAGATAAATTATTGTATAACTTAGCTCTTATAACTTGACTTATAGGTGGTGATCAACATGGAAAAGCAGAGAATGTGAGAAAAAGCATGGCTACAGAGGCTTATTTTGCATAATTAAATTTAAAAATTTAAAATATAAAAATATGTTAGCCCATTACGTATAATACAAACGAATACAGATTCAACAAAAGCCAAAAATTCGAAAGACGAAACTTATGAATAGTGCCAAATAAGCTATAACTGTTTGAAGCCATTCGATACCATAGCCAAATACTTGACTTTATTATTAGACTTTAGGTTCGCTTGTAGAGAGTTTCCAGCGCAAGATTTTGCATTTTGCTTCTCTGTTCCCTGGAGGGCAGGCCTCGCGGCTGTTTGGCAGTGCAACCAATATTATTATTGGGTTCTTCGGCTTTGGAGGGGCGATCTGGTTTCCATATATTCCAAGACGATAATTAAGCGTGCTTTGTGTAATGAAACCATGGATGATGTACGAGTGATAGGTAGTTGCCGACAGATATGTATATGATTTCACGAGTTGGAAAGCCATATATTAGCCGAAATATGGAACGCAGGAATTTTGCAGGATCTGTACTGCCTGCAATTTTTTTTGAAAATAAACTATTTTTTTTCTAATTTTACAGGAATAAACTACGTTTCGATTTTTGTACAAACATCAGCCGTTGGATGGTGTAATTAAGGAGGTGTCTTGGAATCTCAACCATTGGATCTTCATTGCTGTCCTCCCCTCGTCACTACTTGTTAGCCCCAGCAGCCGCCAACTTCCGTTCCAGCTAGCTCCTCCTGACACCTCCCCGCTCAGCCGCCGCCGCCGCCCCGGCGCATGCCGCCGACCTTGGCCTCCGCCACCGCCTCCGACCTCGCCGTACCGCTTTTACCCCTTTCGCGCACATAGGAGCACCAGCATTCTAGGGGAAACTGTGTGCGATGCCCTCCAACGCGCCGCGCCCACGGTGCTCGACGGAATGACGCGCCGGGGAGCGGCCTCCCTCAGCGGGTCGCTCGCCGGGTTCCTCGCGCAGGACGGGCCGGAGAAGCTCCTGGCGCTATTCGCGGCCAAGGCCAGGCAGCGCAGGGGCCTCGGCTCCGTCGACTTGGCGTGCGCCCTGCGCGCGTGCCGGGGGAGCGGCACGCGCTGGCTGCTCGTCCCGGAGATCCACGCGAAGGCGGTCACGCGTGGGCTCGGGGGCGACCGGATCGTCGGCAACCTTCTGATCGATCTGTACGCGAAGAACGGGCTTGTGCTGCGGGCGAGGCGGGTGTTCGCGGAGCTCTCTGCCAGGGACAACGTCTCGTGGGTTGCTATGCTGTCCGGGTATGCACAGAACGGTCTTGGAGAAGAAGCTGTTGGGCTATACCGCCAGATGCATCGCTCCGGGGTTGCTCCTACGCCGTATGTTCTGTCCAGTGTGCTGAGTGCTTGCACCAAGGCTGGGCTTCTTGCGCAAGGGCGGGTGATCCATGTCCAAGCTTACAAGCAAGGATTCTGCTCTGAAACCTTTGTGGGGAATGCGCTTACCGCGCTCTACTTGCGGGGCGGATCCTTCATGCTGGCAGAAAGGTTATACTGTGACATGCCCTACTGTGACAGGGTAACCTTCAATACGCTGATCTCGGGACATGCTCAGTGTGGCCATGGTGACCGTGCTTTGGAGATATTTGATGAGATGCGATTGTCAGGGTTGAGGCCTGACTGCGTGACCATTGCTAGTCTCCTTGCAGCCTGTGCCTCTGTTGGGGATCTTGGAATGGGGAAGCAGCTCCATTCGTATCTGTTGAAAGCAGGTATGTCGTCGGATTACATAATGGAGGGCTCGCTCCTTGACCTCTATGTGAAATGCGGTGACATCGACACAGCCCTTGATATCTTCAATTTGGGTGACAAGACGAATGTTGTGCTGTGGAATTTAATGCTTGTGGCATATGGGCAGACTAGCGATCCAGCAAAATCTTTTGACCTCTTTTGTCAAATGCGAGCTGCAGGTATACGCCCTAACCAATTCACATACCCATGCATATTAAGGACTTGCACTTGCACGGGAGGAATTGACCTTGGAGAGCAGATTCATTCATTAAGCATAAAAACTGGCTTCGAGTCTGATATGTATGTCAGCGGTGTATTAATCGATATGTATTCCAAATACGGGTGGGTTGACAAGGCCAGAAAAATTCTAGGAATGCTTGAAGAAAAAGATGTGGTTTCCTGGACTTCCATGATTGCTGGATATGTGCAACATGAGTTTGGTAAGGAGGCCCTTGCAGCATTCAAAGAAATGCAGGAATGTGGAATTTGGCCAGATAACATTGGGCTAGCAAGTGCTATAAGTGCTTGTGCTGGAATCAAAGCAATTTGTCAGGGTTTGCAGATTCATGCTCGGGTTTATGTGTCTGGTTATTCAGCAGATGTTTCAATTTGGAATGCATTGGTAAACCTTTATGCACGATGTGGAAGAAGCAAAGAAGCTTTCTCTTCGTTTGAGGCAATTGAACATAAAGACGAGATAACATGGAATGGGCTGGTATCTGGTTTTGCACAAAGCGGTCTATATGAAGAAGCCCTCAAGGTATTTATGAAGATGGATCAAGCAGGTGTCAAGTACAATGTGTTCACATTTGTATCCTCTATTAGTGCTTCAGCTAACCTTGCAGATATAAAACAAGGAAATCAAATACATGCCAGAGTTATTAAAACAGGTCACGCCTCTGAAACTGAAGTTGCAAATGCTTTGATTTCGCTGTATGGAAAGTGTGGCAGCATTGAAGATGCCAAGATGGAATTTTCTGAAATGTCTGAGAGGAATGAGGTGTCATGGAATACTATTATTACAAGTTGCTCACAGCATGGACGTGGCCTAGAGGCTTTGGATCTATTTGATCAAATGAAGGAAGAAGGTCTAAAACCAAATGATGTTACTTTCATAGGTCTGTTAGCTGCTTGCAGTCACGTGGGTTTGGTAGAGGAAGGCCTTAGTTACTTCAATTCCATGTCTAATGAGCATGGAATTCATCCCAGACCTGATCATTATGCTTGTGTTGTGGATATTCTTGGACGAGCTGGGCAACTTGATCGTGCAAGGAGATTTATTGAGGAAATGCCAATCGCTGCTGATGCAATGGTTTGGAGAACCCTCCTCAGCGCTTGCAAAGTACACAAGAACATAGAAGTTGGAGAGATTGCAGCCAAGCATCTCCTGGAATTAGAGCCTCATGATTCCGCATCGTATGTTCTTCTCTCAAATGCATATGCTGTTACTGGGAAGTGGGACAATAGGGATCAGGTCAGAAAGATGATGAAAGACAGAGGAGTCAGAAAGGAACCAGGCCGTAGCTGGATTGAAGTAAAGAATGTAGTTCATGCATTCTTTGTTGGCGATCGTTTACACCCCTTGGCTGATCAGATATACAAAGTTTTGGCTGATATAAATGATAGGGTAGCCAAAATAGGTTACAAGAAAGAGAATTATTATCTGTTCCATGAAAAAGAGCAAGAAGGGAAAGATCCTACTGCTCTTGTCCACAGTGAGAAGTTAGCTGTGGCTTTTGGGTTAATGAGTTTGCCTCCTAGTGTGCCCCTTCGAGTGATTAAGAACCTTCGTGTCTGTAACGATTGCCACACTTGGATGAAATTTACCTCTGAAGTCATCGGAAGAGAAATTGTATTACGAGATGTGTACAGATTTCACCATTTTAATAATGGCAGTTGTTCATGTGGAGACTTCTGGTGAAGTGTGCTGAAGTGAAGTCCCTGCAGTACTCATCCCCAAGGTTTCCATTTGCACTCATTAAAATGTTACTTCAAGCAATTCGTGTGGGGGCCAACTTGTCTTTCTGGCTTACATCTAAAAGAAAATTGGAAGTCAGCATGATAAAGGAACCAGACAACACAATATACAGGACTTTGGATGAGGTATTCCTGTCTATAACATGCGGGTGTTTTCCATCTTTGTGGGTATCATTGTCTTCTTAGGTCTCTTGTCTGAAGCTCTATAATTGTTTCTTACAACTCTCCCGCTTGTTTCAGTTAAGGACATTTCATTCAACTATTTGCTTCATTGCAAGCGATCTTGCTTCGTTGGAAGAGAATGGTGATGGCATAGGGCACATTGGCAGCCACTGGAAAACCCAAAAATCAACTAATCTCAACCTTACTCTCAAGATTCAACTTTCAAGATTTGACTATACCCTTTGTAGCAGAAATTATTTTTAATTTAAAAACCTTGGACATCTCTATGAGTTGCATCTAGATAGGCAAATACATGGTGTACCTACGAAACTTATTGAGTAAAGTCCATTACCGGTCCTTAAACTTTTTATGCTGTGTCATCCCGGTCCATAAACTTTTAAAGTATGTCATCCCGGTCCTTAAACTTTCAAAGTATAGCAATATCCTATGTAGTTGTAGCAATGAACTTTTTATGTTGTGTCATCCCGGTCCATAGACTTTCAAAAGAAATTGCCACACTCTGAAAGTTTAAGGGCCGAGATGACATACTTTAAAAGTTTATAGACCGGGATGACATAGCATAAAAAGTTTAAGAACCGGTAATGGACTTTACTCAAACTTATTCCATGTGCAACTTGTCAGGGAAGCCCGCAAGTGTTCCGGCTGTACAGTTTCTAGGTGAGCTTAGGACAACACAGAACTGTAAGTTTCTAGGTGAGCTTTGCAAAATGTTCTTCTTGGTTGCATGTGCCAGGGTTAGCATAGCTAAATGAACTGAGCCTTGGGCTGGACCACATATACCTCCTCATGCACAGTGACAGTGTGCTATGCTGCTCTTAGTCGGAAGTTATTATATATATTGCAATTCTCTTGACGGACATTAATGTTTCAAGCCTACCGTGAATGGCTTCCAACTTCATTGGGTTTTTTTTAATCAATGTCAAATACAAGAAGATGTTTCTCCACAAGAACAATTGGCCAAAGGTAAAAATTGCAAACATATTCGATATTACAAAAACAGAATGTCAGGGTATACAATCCTGAAAAATGCCGAGCTTTGATAGGCTACTTTACTCTGATGAACTCAACTCATGCATGGCCAAACACAAGCATTGGACCCGGTTCTTGCACCGATCTGGGAACATTACTCTATAAGCCAAGTTGTTTGAACCGATTCCCATTGGCATAGCTCGCCTTCTTCGAACCATAGCGCTACAGAATAGGAGAGTGACATGAGTTTATATCTCGTATTGTCAAAAATAATAGCAAGTATAAACCAATATAAGTCGGTTCAAGCTAATAGACATGTCATATCGCTAAGTACACGACACTTTTGTTTTAAAACAATCTTAACCCTGCTCCTAATCATCATGTCAACTACTGCAGTCTTCAGAGAACTGCTTAAAATTTGAGAGAACTAACTCTTGTTATTCTATCGAGCGTTTCAATTGGTGTTGCCATGACTCCACAACCAAGTATTCATGGTTATTGACTCGGGGAATCGCCTAAACAGGAAGCCAACACCCCTGAACTGTTGCATAACTTACCGATTTCACGCTTGCCGTTATCAGGACTATCGCTTCCATGGACAACATTCCTAAAAAGCAAAAGTCCATTATAATTCCTTCGATATAGAGGAAAAAATGGAGGTGATGTCCAACTAAAATGTAACAGATTTTAGTATAAAGACATCAAAGGGAGTGGGTGCCAACTGTCAACCTTCCTGTTTGAACTGCAAGATCACCCCTTATGGTCCCTGGTTCAGCTTGAAGGGGATTAGTAGCTCCTATTAATTTGCGAGCTGACGCAACAACACCATCACCCTCCCAGGCCTTACAGGACAGAATAACAAAAAAGTTAAATGAGAAATATGTATTGGTCAAAGTGTGGAGTTGCAAATATGTTTAATTCTTTACAAATATATACCATGCAAACAACAGGACCAGAAGTTATGTAATCGATCAGCTTGGGAAAGAAAGGTCTATCCTTCAAATCCTTGTAATGCTCCTGAGAAAAGGAAGAGTGAATAAGAGAGCGTTAGAATATGCAAAAGCATTAGCAGTACATTGATTCGACATAATGTGCTTTTCTGTGTTTCCCTTCCAATGTGTAAAAAAAATGTGTTGTGTGCCGACAAATCACAGCAGGTTTGACTACATATTTCATTATTTCAATGGCATTTCAGCAAAATGTTGTCTAACTGCTTGGATGTTTAATGTAAGGATAAGATGGTTGAGGCAGTAACTTCTTTTGGATGTTGAATACAATGAAAATTGGCATGCAACAACTATCTCAGCACTGGATGATGTGTACTTTGCATGGTCAAGGTTGCCCAGCACCAAACATGCCAGATGGAAAATACACAATAACAGAATGAAACCAACAGAACATCAGATTCAGAGTTCTTTAACTCCTTTAGGTTACTGACCATGAATAAGAGAATAGTAAGGTAGGGAGTACTTTTGCATAGAAAGGATATGCATAAGTATCATTGGCTAAACTGAGAGGCACTGGAAGATATACTTGACCACCAAAGATGATATTTATTGTTTGTGAACACTCTATAGACAATAGCAAAACTGCAATGTACTCAGAGAAGTTCATTCAAGTTTCCTGGTGAATTGCTCACCAGTAATGCAATAAGCTGGAGCATGATGTTTTCTTATGCCAGGTGTATTTGGTGACTGAACTTAACCATTGCCGGAGATCAATAGTACCATTTCAAGTTACTCAGAAACTGATAAGAATGCAGACAGATGTCATGCTCCTTTAGATTCGTGTTGCTCATAACAAAGAATATTTTTTCTTGATAAGTAACTTCGAAAGAACCATGGTAGTTTTTTCCCTTCAAATTTGATGCATTTTGAGAAGCAAACCTGAGCCAAGTCCTTGGGGCACTGAAAAAGCTTTAAGCCCTTCAACAAAAAGCCTTTCTTCTCGAAACGGGAAATTATCTCCCCAACCTATACGCATAGACATGTGTTTTATCTGAGCTGAAAGAAAATGCAATGAAGCTAGAGTATTCCAGTAATGGAATAGCAACACAGTGAGAAAAGTGAAAAAAAAGGGCATACCAGGCCGCGCTGAACACCATCAGGTTTGATCATAATGTAGGTTTGCTCAACGTTCTGCAGAAAATAAATTTCTTGTTGAGCAAGGTCTTATGGTTGATAAGGAATTGATCAGATAAATGGAGAATTCTCAACTTCTTTAATTGAAATAACAGAATATTGAAGTAATTAACAATGTCTGACATTTCATAAATAGAGAGTTCTTGACTTCTTTTCACAAAATAGAAGGGATGGACTGGATTTCCATTCATAAATTAAACGAAACAACATCTGCAACACCTTCAAGCCTCAGATATAGCACGCAATACAAAACAAGCAGGCTGTCAAAATAAAATATTCTACAAGTTCTGCATAAATCCCCTAAAAATGCCAAATGACAACAATGATGTCGATCATGGGACAGGGTTGTGTTTGGGGTACCATGATTCACTTAGTTTGTTTCCTTGGGTGTCCTTGATGAACTATAGGAAAGATAGAATTAGCTTCCCCTGGTGAACTACTGATGATCTGCATCTGAACTTTCAGGGATTAAATGTATGAGATTACTAAGCACTATTTATCCACTAACATGAAACAGACTTGCGGAGAGGAATGGTTTTCTTCAGTATTCTAAGGAAAATTGGTAAAGGATTAGAGTAGATTTGACATCTCTTTTTTTTTAAAAAAGGCTCAGTTGTCTCTGCTATGCATTTAAGATGTGTTAAAACAACAGAATTGGATTGTTCCACAGTAATTCTCCACTGTGTATTCTAGACGAGTTGAAACAAACAAAGTCAATTAACTGATAGCATGCCCCTTTGAAAAAGAGGTTGGCAAAGGAAACTTGGCTCCGTTTCATTTAATATACTGAAATATCCAACACATGGTTGAATAATTCCAACTATCTGACAATCGCACCACATGGATCCTTGCTAACAGCAAAATCAAAGCAAGGTCAAAGATTTGACTGGAATTCTGGTGAACACAACAGAATAACATATATAGCGGACACCATCAATTATATAGCACACATCGTCAAATTTCCAGGAATTCCACACAGCAAGTTCCATAGCTAGAGTAAAAAAGGAAGAGGAGTGTCTAAGCATCACCCAGATGTTTTCTTTCTAATTATTGTCCAAATTTGTGACCCTTGGATTAGAAATCAAGGGGCTCCTTGTTTTTGAAGGAGGAAGATTTTTTTCAAAGGGGAGTGAGTAGATTTCACGGGGGAGGGGGGAGGATTCATGACCATTGGATTTTTAATCCAACAGTCCTAAATCTGAATGATAATTAGGAATAAAACATCCGGATGATATTTAACAAAACCCAAAAGGGAAAACCCAAGCAGCAACTTCTGGAAAACAGAAGACAAACCCTCTTACAACTTGATATTAACAAGAGCACACGAAAAGATATGCTCTGAGTATATGCATCACGGGGACCAAACTACTCCTACTTGATAATCAACACAATGTAGCATGTCTACGCGCTATATTGTCAACACTGTCCGTCGGTTGACGACTCAAAAGCTTAACTTCACATCAATTTTGCTTCCTACCACAACAATCATAGAGAATTCCTCAGATGGGCAGAAAAATTTCCGGGTAGACCAAGCGAAATATGGAGTTTGACACATTACGGGTGCATCTTCTTCAGCTGTGCATAATCACTAGCAATTAAGACGGAACTAAAAAAAAGACACCTATTTCTTTCTTAATAGTAGCTCATCTTTTCCAGTTTCTCCAAAATCGAGCTCAGCCAATACAACAGTAATCTAAAACTAGCAACACCAAACCAAATTGCTCTCCTAGCCGGCCCTAATCATCGAACGCAAACGAAGAATTAAAAAAAGTCATATTTCCATTCTTTGAAACTTGGAGCGAATACAGGTAGGTGGGGGAGGGGAAGTGCAAGGAACCAACCGAGGACGCGACGATGCGGCGGGGCACGGCGCGGGCCCTGGTCGCCCTCCCGCTCCCCGCTGTGCTCAGCCCGACGAGCACGCGGGGCCTTGAGGAGGCGGCGAGGGAGAGGGACGCCCACGGCCGGAGCGGGGCGGAGGTCCGGCGACCGGTCGCAGCGAGGGTAGGAGCCGTCCTTGCGAGCACGGCCATGGCGTCCATCGCCTCCTTCTGTGCTCCGTACAAACAAAACAAAGCACACACGCTTTTGGATTAGAGCGGAAGCTGAGCTGCACAGCACGAGGCGCTTCCGGTCCCACCTGAAAAACGATGAGCTCCAGTTGAAGTTGGGCAGAAGCCCGAGCCGCCCGGTCGAACGGGGTGAGCTCAGCTCAGCTCCCGCCCCAAAGAAGCTGGAGCGGGGTGAGCTCAGCTCAGCTCCCGCCCCAAAGAAGCTGGAGCCCGCCCATATAGTAGATTAGTTAGAGCAACTCCAGTAGTAGCCCTCAAATCTAAGCCCCTACTTTTCATTTGAGAGCTCCCCTACTTTTGAGAGCCCAATTTTTTTTGCTTCTACTCCAACAGCACCCCTCAAATCTAAGTCCTCAAATCTATTCCACCACACACTGACACATGGGACCCACTCCTGACAAATCCCGATCAGTGAAGGAGATAGGGGATTTTGGTGGCGACGGCGAGGTGACGGTGAGGCGGGGAAGCGGAGGAGGCAGGCGGGGAAGCGGAGGAGGCGGGCGGGGAGGCGTCGGCGAGGAAGGCGACGCGCGAGACGCGCGAGCGAGGAGGCGGCGGCGCGGAGGAGGCCAGCGAGGCGCCAGCGAGGCGCGGAGCGAAGCGGCGGGCGCGGAGGCGCGCGCGAGGCGGCGAGGCGAGGAGGCGAGAGGGCGGCCGCGAGGAGGCGCGCGAGGCGAGCGGCGGCGGAAAGAGGAGGCGTGCGGCGCGAGGCGGAGGCGGGCGAAGCGGAGGAGGCGGAGGCGGTGGGAGGTGGAGGAGGCGGGCGGGGAGGCGGAGGAGGCGGGCGGGGAGGCGGTGGGGACGGGCGGAGGATTTTTCACCAGCGGGAAAAAACGGAAGAATGAGAGCCAGAGTAAGGGGGCCCTGGGAATGAGGGCTGAAGGGTGGATTTGAGGGGCTCCTCAAATTTGAGGGCTCTAGTAGGGGCCCTGCTGGACCTCTATTTTTGCATCAAGCTCTCAAATATGAGGTTTGAGGGCTCAAGTAGGGTCCCTGCTGGAGTTGCTCTTAGGTTGTTTTGAACTTTGTTGTTTGTGTTTTTTTACTATATTAACTATTTTTCAAATGGTATATTTTTTAAGACTGGTTTATAAATTAATTATAGTAGGCATTATATTAACTTCAATTATACCGATTAAAATCGCATGTAACTATTTTTCTTCGTACTCTTTTATGAATAATTAGAGTTTAAAGGCTATAACCTAAAAGTCATAAATTACAGTCTAAAATTGGAGCTGATAGGAGATGGTTTTCCAAACATGCCCTGTTACTCATTATTGCCGTGGACACATGCTCCAGTTGTCGTCCCCGTCATCGCACCCTACATGCTAAAGTCCAGTAGCCCAGGCATCACTAGTTTATGCTTTGACCTAAGTAGCATGGGCATCTAAAATCCCGTGTGAATCAACAAGAACCATCTTACATGGCTAATAGCTTCTTGAACACCAAAATCTAGAGCAAAAGTTCGTCAAACAGAGATAAAATGCCATTTGGATTCGTGCCACACTTAACACACCAATATTGGTCCTGACCAAGCCACGGACATGACCAAATATTTAGTAGCAAACCAAATATTGGCCAAATTTTGGGCAAGACACCATTTGGCTTGCTCGTTCTTAGCCCACGTGTCATTGGGAGAAAAGATGTTACCATAATTTGATTACCAATTTGCCTACTTAAGTTTTGGCAAAAACACTTCGCAAGATCTTGCCTATGGCCATCGACACGCCAAAAATTGGCATCAAACAAAGTGAAAGCCAAAATGCAGATATTACCAACTTTCGGTAAGGTTTGCTTGGAGCTATTTGGTTGATGGCCTAAATGAGCTAAGTCAAATTTTAGTGTTACCAAACTTTTGGTGAGTGATTTCCTCGCCTTAGGATTGCGTGTGCATAACATTAGATTTCATGGGTGTTACCAAATTTTTATGTCCATTACCAAATTCTAGTAGTAACTAAACAACAACCAATTTTCACTTATGTTACCAATATGTGCAACCGTAGCAAACCAAACAGGCACTGGTGTTGTTTGGATTGTGGCTAAACCAAGTTTTCGCTCTACAAAATTTTTAATGAGGGATTTCCTCACCTTCATATTACCCATGCATGATGTTAGATTTCTTTGGTGCTATTAAATTTTCTCGAACGTTACCAAATATTTATAGGAAATCAAACAACGGCCAATTTCTGATGATAATATCAATATTTGGTTTGATTCGCAACAGTAAAAAAAACCAAACAAGTCCTGACATGCAACCAAACAGCCAAACAACAATTGCGCTTAAATGCTTTGTTTACGTATTCATGCATTACACCTACAAAATTGGGAATGCGTATTGAAGAGTTTACGTCTTTGGGCTGGTTGCGCACGATGCACGGGGGAAAAGACTAAAGTGGGCCTGGGCCAGGGACTCCACGACCCCCACACCGCACAACACGGGACACCGTAGCGACCAACTGCGCAGTTCCACGTACCCCAATGCCGGTCGGCCCCACACAGCGAATCCCCACTTCCTTGCCCTCGCGCGGACGACGAGAGAAGCCGCCACCGACGCGCTCGCTGTCCCTGGCTGACGTCCCCCACCATCCGTATTTCCCACAGACGTGTGGGACCCATCATCAATGTAGACCCACATGTCACTGAAATCTAAAGGTTCCTAATTGTAATCCTAGCGTCCACTTGCCTTTTATCCGCAGCCCAAGATATTAACCCCCGGGCCCGCTCGCCAGACACCACCACCAAGACAGCCGCGTGAGACAGAGAACCTCCTCCCTCCTCTCTTCTCCTCTCCCCTATTCCCCCTCTCCTCTCCGGTCGCCGGCGACCTCTCCGGCGGCGTCTCCGGCGACCCCGCCGCCTCCCCTACCCCATTTATCCGATCGAGAGCTCAAGCCTCGTATCCCATCGTCCTACCCAGATTCACCACCTCGCCTCTTCCCTCTTCCCACCCGTCCGCGCCAATCACCAGCGGGTGGAAGAGGCGCGACCGGCTGCTTGCGCGTCAGATCCAGCTATCCGCCTGCCGCCGCAGCCGCCATGGACGACTTCCAGGGCCTCCTGGCGCGCGACTTCGGCCTCCGCCCGCAGGGGAAGGCCGCGCCCATGTCGGCCGCCCGCGCCGCCGCGCCCTCCGGATCCGCCTGGACCAACCCCAGATCCGCCTCGGCATCCGCCGCCGCTGCCGCCCCATCCGCCCCATCGTACGACGACCTCTTCGGGCCCGCGGCGTCCGCCCCTCCGCCCCAGTCGACGCCTTCGCCCTCCCTCGACTCCATCTTCGACTCCTTGAAGGAGCCCTCCGCCGCTGCCCCGCCGCCGAA
Organism: Dendrocalamus sinicus; assembly: GCA_036346575.1. Lineage (NCBI taxonomy): Eukaryota > Viridiplantae > Streptophyta > Magnoliopsida > Poales > Poaceae > Dendrocalamus > Dendrocalamus sinicus. Next base: position 19,909,849 of record CM070649.1, on the reverse strand, counting down.
GCCGAAGCAATCGTCCATGCCGGTGTTCGACAAGCCGGTCTACGATGACGACATCTTTGACGGGATCCCCGGCGTGAAGAGCTCCTCGGCGCCGTTTGACGATGCGTTTGGGGGGAACCACGCGCCGCCCCCTGCGTACGACGACCTGCTCGGGGGATTAGGGAGGAAGGCGGAGGCAAGGGAGGCTCCGGAGGAGAAGAGGAAGCCGGAGCCCGCAGCGGCGTCAGTTGGGTTTGATGATTTGATCCCAGGCTTTGGCGGCAGCACTTCGGCGCGGCAAAGGTGAGCACGTTTTGTGCAATTCGATGTGGGATTATGGGGCGTTAGATTGTCTATATGCGCAGTCTAGGAGTACATGCTAGGTAAGATTTCGGTAGTTTCAATCAGCTTAACGGAACATTTTGTCGGTACTCGGGAACGACCTGATCATGTGAAAGTTTTGCTGAGTTGGACCAATTATGCAGTCTCATATCTATTGGATGCTGCATTGAGTAGATTTTAGCTTCTAAATGTGTGCTAGGTTATTCATACCAGGTGAGATATTAATGCATTTAAAAGTTTATTTTAGATCTCTGTGCCGGTAGGACTATCTCCAATTTATTCTGGTCTATTTCCTGCTGGTTATGATTTGCATTGCATACTGATCAGTGATCACATCTTGGAGTCTTCTAGCTTATCAGAGTATGATATGCCTGACTTTATGGTGATTTAGATAACTTATAGTAGAAATATATATGAATATGTCCAGCATATTTAGAAGGTATCTGTACTGATGTTAACTTATCTTCTCAGACAATATGTTGTGCATTGCTTGGGCCTCTATGTGCAACATGTAGATAATGTACCATATGTTCAGTTTAATGTAGTAGGTAATTTAGATTGATCATAGACTTATAGATGTGCTAGGCGCCTAGGACACACAAGTTTGATTGAATTGAGAAAAAAATTTGGTATATTATTCGTTGTGTACTTTGTAGCATATCAGTGTGTGTTAGGCTTCTTTAGGTAGATTGTGTCCAATTGTTTTTGGAGGTACAGAGCAGCATCTTCTAATGAGAGGTTTGCTCAATTTTATTGAATTGAGCAACTGTAATTAATGTTGGCAGCATTTTATCCTATTTGCATTATGTTGGGCTTGGTTTGTCAACTGAGATGGATTTTTAGAAAAAATTATAAACTTTTAATGGATTTAAAGCTGAACTGTTGAGTATATATAATAATATTGTAAGGCCTCCCTAATCATTCTGCACTTTTTTGTTCATAGTAGATGTCAAGTTTTATCTGTAAGTTTAGCAATCACTGGTAGCTCTTGCACTTTGTTGTTCAGATTAGATGCCAATTTTTGTTTGTGAATTTAGATGCATTGAAGTACAAATTTCTGGCATTATACCATATTTTGGTTTGAGAACCTTCTGACTTTTGAGTTTCCAGACAAGCTTAGGACCTATGGTTTGATTTAATGGACTAATAGATTATTTGCAAGTGGAAAATCAAGGAAGTTATTAACTTCTTGTGTCTACATGAATGACTGGCCTTTTGGCGCTAAACATGTCAACTTCCTTACAAACGTGTTCTCTTTGTAACCTACCTCATTTTTTAATCTCAGGGAAACTGTTGGTGCTAAAGAAAAGAAGGTATCCATGTCAACATCTAAGCCTGCTAGCATGGCAAGTGACCCTTTTGTTGTTCTTGAAACAACTTCGACTTCAGCCCATCCATCCTCTGGGATATTCATGGATCCCTTGGATGAATTGGGTAGGCCTGCAAAATTTCAAGGTAAAAACTGTGATAATACTACTGTTGACAGTGGTCTATTTGAGGATTCGAGCACTTTCAATCAGGTCCCGAAATCAGAACCTTTGTTTACCTCAGAGGTGAACGATGACCCAAAAGATAGGAACGGCTCAAGTAAAGCCCGAGATTCAAGCCCTGTTCAAAGTTTTCCCAAAAGAAACTCAGCCCAACAACCTTCTGTGGAGAGCTTCCAAAATATCTTTCCTAAGTCGCAATCTGCCCGACATTCTGATGTCCATGTTGACGTTGGTGCCCCAGGTTCAGAGAAATACAGTGGTAATGGTATGGATGATCAGTCACCAAGATCCGATGAGTCCGAAGAAGAGATATGGCTTACAGTTTCTGAGATTCCCCTCTTCACACAACCAACTAGTGCTCCACCACCTTCAAGACGACCACCACCTCTTGCAGTTAAGCAAAAATCACATGGATCAAAAGCAAAAAGAAAGGATGATGATTATCTACGGCAGTCTAGCCAAAACTACAATCACTACGAAAGTTCGTCGAAGCATGCTGGTGTTTCTTCGATAGATGAACTAGATGATTTTGCCATGGGCAAGCCTCAAAATTCTGCCTATGACAATGCAAATCCTTTTAATGAGGAAGAATTTGAGCGGAGTTCATCAGCAGCCGCATCTGCAGCCGCTATGAAGGAAGCCATGGATAAAGCTGAGGCAAAGTTCAAGCATGCCAAGGAAGTACGAGAGAGAGAGCGTGATGCAAAGCTTAGAAATAGAGAACAGCAAGAACAAGATGATGAAGCAAGATCATATGCCCAGGACCGTGAAGAGAAAGAGCGGCAGGAAAGACTAGAACGGGAGCGAGAGATGAGACAAATGGAGGAAAAGGGGAGAGAGCAAAGAAGACTTGAAGAGGAACGTGAACTTGAGCAACAGAGAGAAAGAGAAAGAGCTAGGCAAGCTGTGGAGAGGGCTACAAAGGAAGCACGGGAAAGAGCGGCTGCTGAAGCTCGTGCAAAAGCAGAGAGGGAGGCACGCCAGCGTGCAGAGCGAGCTGCTGTGCAAAGAGCACAACAGGAAGCACGCGAGAGGGCTGCAGAGGAGGCTAAAGGGCGAGCTGAGAGGGCTGCTGCTGAAGCTAAGGAGAGGGCTGCTGGTCAAGCCAGGGAGAGGGCTGCAGCAGAAAGGGCTGCTGTGGAGAGAGCTCAGCAAGAAGCAAGGAGGAGAGCTGAACGAGCAGCAGTGGAAAGGGCTGCTTCTGAAGCTCGGGAAAGGCAAGCTGCTGAGGCTCGAGAAAGGCAGGCTGCTGCAGCAGCAGCAGCAGCAAGAGAAAAACAGAGCAAACCAGATGATATTGAGTCCTTCTTTGGTATGGGTGCACGAGCCAATAGTGCACCAAAGCAAAGGGCGCCAACAGTGGTGATTACTCTGCCAAAATATTCATGCAAAATTTGTGCTCATGGCAATTCTTTGTTTCTATTGATTTTTCTAATTGTGTATGTTTCAGGATTCTATGTTTGATTCTCAAACTCAAAGTAGAGGGGCAGCGACTTCTACTTCAGCATCGATGCGAAAAGCATCATCAACAACAAATATTGCAGATGACCTATCAGCAATATTTGGAGGAGGTGCTAATCATTCCAAAAGTAGCAGTACTGAAATTTTGCAGTATGGCAGTTATACTAATTTGTTTGATTTATTTCTGTTCTTTTAGCTCCCACATCATCTGAAGAATTTCAAGAAATTGATGGAGAGACTGAACAAAGAAGACATGCTAGGTTCGAACGGCATCAAAGGACCCGTGAACGAGCGGTAATGTTGCTTTAATTTTAATAATTAAAATAGATTGTCTATTATAGATTACTGAGGATAATTGATTGTTTGTTCCAGTTTCATATTTTTAAAATCTTTTTTCTATGATAAATAAATTGTGATGCATGCATGTCTTGTATGGTTGTAGTGCCATTTATTAACTTTACTGTGTACTCAGGCAAAAGCTCTGGCTGAGAAGAATGACCGGGATATGCAACTTCAAAGAGAGCAGGCAGAAAGACATGTAAGTACTATGGTCTCTAGTAAGCAGCATGTATCGTACTGGTTGTCACCATTTATTTTTATAAGCTTACTGGCAATTCCCTGGTTGCCTGTCACTGTGAGTATATTATTTGTCCTTTTAGATGCGCTTTATTTGCTGCTAATGGTTAGTTCCTTACTTCATTCTAATTGTGCTGTCCGTTAATCCAGAGAATTGCGGAAACACTAGACTTTGAGATTAAGCGATGGGCTGCTGGAAAAGAAGGGAATTTGCGTGCATTACTATCAACTTTACAATATGTGAGTCCTTAAACTTTCTGAAAATAGAAGCAATTCTTTTTCATTTTTGTCAATTTTCTGTCTGTTCATTCTTTTAAACAGAAAGCTGCAGATGAGTCTTGTTGTTTTTCTTCTGGAATCTATGACTTTTGTTGTTCAGTTTGGTATTGTGATTTACATGTAGAGTTTGTGTTTCTTAATTTTGTAACGCATCAGTGGTTCATGGTCAACACATAGTACCTCCTGTCGAAGTTTGGTTGTGAGTGTATTTTGTTAAGCATTCAGATTCCAGTATAGCAATCCCAACTCCAGGTTTTTACCAAACTAATATTAATTAATATATGCTTTTTAAACAGGTACTTTGGCCAGAATGTGGATGGCAACCTGTATCCTTGACTGATTTGATTACTGCTGCTGCTGTTAAAAAAGTGTACAGAAAGGCAACTTTGTGTATTCATCCTGATAAGGTGCAACAAAAGGGTGCAAATCTTCAGCAGAAATATATTGCTGAGAAGGTGTTTGATCTCCTTAAGGTGTGTATTATTGTCAATATATACCGAATAACAGTTTTGCCTGTTTCACACTAATATGATACTGGCATTAATCCTTGTTTTTCTTTAGCTCATGGTGAAGACATTAAAAACTGCATGCATAAGAGGACTCTTCGATATCATGTTTTCCTATTTTAAGAAAAATTATGCACTAGATGGAGGCACTGACCGTTTGTCAAAAAATGAATGTTTCCTATCTTTTGACTTGCGCTACTCACCTTTTTGTATTCTTTTCCATTATAACATGTGTGGTGCATGGAGCCAAAGATGGCTTCCTGAATGATCTTACATGGAAAGTACCAGGGCTCAACAGTTTTGATGTGATTTATGGCACATGGCACATTGGAATAACCCATGTTCATTCCAATTCTGGTTTGTGTCGATCTGGACCACCATGTGGTGCCTGTGAAGTAGCTGCTGTGAACTGCTATGCCCACACCCAAATCAATGCCAACCATATTAATGACCTGCTAGGCTGTCCACTTAGAGGTCTTGGGAAGACACATTGCACACTTAGGGTTTGTTTGGATTGGCAGGGATTAGACACTAGTCCTTCGGATGGATAGGGATTTTAGTTCAATTTCCCTGGCCATCCGAAGGGATTAGGCCTAATTATGTACGTATATGATGAGCTTGTATTTATATATTTATATTCATTTACTTATTTTGGAAAGAAAGGAGATTGTGTTTCACATTGGTTTTCGCATGATAGTTCTGGTCATATTACCAGGTACATGAATGTTAAGGTCTTTGTGCCTTTGTGTTTCGATTATAACCCTTTGATGTTTCCCACTAATGTTTTACTGAATATCCTCTCTACTTGCATTAAACAGGAGGCCTGGAACAAATTCAACTCTGAAGAACTCTTCTAAACAGCCTGCATGGATGAACATATTGCCTGCCCATCTTCACCCGCATGAGGCGCTCGAGGAGAAAAGCCGAGCTGGAGCTGTCCATCGGGGAAACCATGTAGCGATCAAGCGAAAGCTCCACCATAATTGTCATTGTATTGTTATCAGTATTGTTGTTTGTTTCTCCCCCATTTTCTTTTTACCTTTTGCATGTGTTGATTCAATGACAATTCACAGATACATGCGGTGGCCCTATGCAGGACCTCATCCAGTAGGTGTATATTAGCGTCCTTTTTGCTCGGTTGATCCTGGGTGATTATGTGTAGCAGCGGAGTGGGGCCAGCGTTGTGATTTTTGAATTCGGCACAGGGTTTATTTACCATGGAGGGCCAGTGTTTGATCATGGATGTCACTTGTTTGATGCCATGGGTACTGCCGTCAGTTTAATTACCCTTGTTTATCGTGGACTTCTGGAACACCCATTGGAGCTGGGCGCTCTGGATCCTGTGTGATTTTGTATAAAAGTTGATCTGGAATTTTGATTACTTGCTATTTTCTATTGTCCTGTCTGGTGGTTTCCACGTTCCCAAAATTGCAAGTTGCCAAAATATGACGTAAGTAGAGCATGGCTGTATATGCCATTCAAACACTTGGCGCTTTGGCGAACTGCGACTTCCCCTAGTCGTAGGGAAGCAAATCTATTAAGAACTGACCATGTAGCCTTGCATGGTTTCAAAGTACGATTAAACATGCCAAACGAATTTCATCTCACATTGGAAACACGATCGAAAAGCATCTCTTTTAAGGGTATGTATGATGCTAGTGGCGATTGTCGTCTATACATAATGCTACAGTATTTTTTAAATAAAAATTCATGAAAAAAAATGATGTTTGTCGAAGACGCCAACCTATACAAAGGTGTATTGTACTACCCTCTCTTTCTCCTCTCCCTCCATGTTAGGAAAAATGCTATGTGGGAAAAAATTATACACAGCTTACTTGGCATCATTGTATATCTCTAAGACAGCAATTATATTAGGGCAATTACGAGTGACATGCGACAAGCAAAGACTCATCATTATCTAAATAAAGGTAAAGAACCTTAGCTTTTGGAAACTGTCTTGAAATGTCCTGCGTTGACATCTTCGCTGCTATGCTTTTTTAGAAAACTCTAGGAAAATATGTTGCAGTCGTGCCTCAAGAGACATTAGGCCATCTTCAATCATTTGTCTCTACCATAGTCTTTACGGCATCCCCAACGCTACATTGAAGATGCGAGTGACAACGGATCTACAACGGAGTATATTGGGAGGGAGTTGATTTTATCGGTTGGTTGGGAATAAAAATTAGTTGGAGATGCAATGGCACGGAGAAGAGAGTGAGAAGGGATCCATGGAGTGTATTGGGATGGAGTTAATTTTATTGGTTGACACTTGACAGGTGAGGCTGGTTGGGAACAACAATTACTAAATTAATGATGTGGAGTGTCTAGGTAAATTTAGTGCTAACCAAATGGGCGGTGGCCTGGCATGTCACACGCCCGTTGTGGCATAGTTTACTTAGGTATGGACTATTTAACCTATTAACTTAGACGAGCTGTGTGGACTGTGGATTCAGCCACACACCTTGACACGGCCCATTGATCTTACGAACCAGGCCATGTCAGCCTAGGCACATTTAGCCCCGACGGACTAAGGAGACCCATCTAGTCTATTTCTGTCTTAAAAATTTAAAAATTCAAATAATTTCAAAAAATATGTAAAATTCAAAAGATACAAAATAAATTATAGAAATATAATAATGAGCTTTATTAATATTTAAATGGTTGTCTTATTAAAAACTTTTGTCATAACTTGAGAAAACATTGGTAAAAAAAGTACATGCTACATCTCTACGTGTAGGACTAGGGTCGACGGAGTCGACGGTAGGACGCGTAGAGGCTCGTGCGTGCTCCGTCTCCATCCTTCGGACTAGGGTCGACGGAGTCGGTGGTAGGACGCGTAGAGGTTCCCGCACGCTCTGTCCCCTATTCTTCAGACAAGGGTCGACGAAGTTGGCGATAGGACACGTAAGGGTTCGCGCGCTCCGTTTTCCACCCTTCAAACTAGGGTCGACAAAGTTGGCGATAGGACACGTAGGGGTTTGAACGTGCTCCGTGCCCACCCTTCGGACTAAGGTCAACGAAGTTTGCAGTAGAATGCGTAGGGGTTTGCCTGTGCTCCGTCTCCCATCCTTTGGATTAGGGTCGACACAGTCGGTAGTAGGACGCATAGTGGCTCTCGCACGCTTCGTCCCCTACCCCCTTCGGACTAGGATCGACGAAGTTGGTGGTAGCACACGTAGAAGACTTTTAGGTGTGTTAAATCCACGAAAATCCAATAATAAACATCATCTTGAATCAATTTGGTTCTTGATTTGCTTAAAGAGTGTTGGTGTTTACAGTTGGATCAAAGCGTACAACTATGTCCGAAGGTGATAAAAAAGTTTTGCTTCTGAGTTGACGATTTCGAGTTTGTTCAATGTGGTTGAAGGGCAAAATTGAGTTATCGAGCGAGTAGCTGAGCATCAAGCGATCGAAATCTTCCTCAACTACTTAAGATTTCGAAAAACGGAGGTAATCATTCACCCCTCTTTGATTGTGTCATACGATCATATATTTAGAAGCAAAAAAGGTCCAAAATAGGCAAAAAAAAAAACTTCACATTGCTCGTATGAAAAATAGCCAAATGCCACTTTTGTGTACAATACAGAGAAAGACACCTCAACCGTCATTAGTTAGCATTTTATCTTGAAATGGAAAGGCATATTCTTGTGTCACGAATTAATTAATGACATCTCAAATTGTGCACAAGTGCATTGAGCATAGTTGACGTAAGCCGCGATATTTTCCCTTCTTTGAAGCTTAAAATTTCCGGCGCTGCTCACTCTGAAGACGAACTTGTGGAGCGAACTGTTCAGGAAAGTTCAGAGATTCCTGCCGGCACCCACGCTCGACACAGGGCCCCACCAAGCAGGTAGCATAGATCTCAACCGCTCTTCTCAGCTTCCTGGCAGTTTAATCCAGGAGAATCTTCCTGGAAAAGTCCTAAAAAAAATTAGTTGCTCGAGCCCACTCGACTGCTTTGCTAGTTCTGCCATGTTTTTTTTTCCTTCCAAGCTAACGGTTTTTAATTTTTACTATAATATCTAATTTTTAAATAAAGTATTTTCTCAAAACAGGATCTACAAGTTAATTATAGTATATGTTAAAAGCCTAACATTTGTACCAATAAAAATCACAAGCAAATATCTCCCTCTCTGTAATCTCTGTCGCAAACAGCTAAAATTCAAAAATTTTAACCAAAAGTCATAAACCGTAGGCTCGCCAAACAGGCCCATGGATTCTTCCATGAAAATTCCCTTGCAGCATGCGTGCCGACCTGCGTGTGTTCTACGTTTTGTGAGCACCGGCACATGCCTCTCGCGTATGTACCTAGATAGTGAAAGTGTGTGTTGCTGCTAGAACATCTACTGCTCACTCGCTTGCCTCTCAGGAAAGGAAACAAGGAGCAACGGTGGTAAGTAGCATGTCCAAAGAAAATCTTTTGAAAGACTTTCTGGGGCATGCACTTGAATATTCCCCAGTACATAATTTTGGTAAGACTGTTCTTCATATGTGCATGTGGCAATCTTTCAATTCCAAGCAGAATGAGGTGCTAAGCTTTATGCACCATATCGGTATATCGTGGGTTAATCCTCTTACATACTGATAAAACAAAGGAAAATGACATGTCAGAGGTTACTACTACTCCCTTTGAAATGTAAAATTTATTCCGCAAAAGAATGTTACAAGGTAGAAGATATAAAAGGATTTTTTTTTTCTTCCAGAGAAAAGAGTAGGAGAGGCTGTGCTATACTAATGTAACATCTAATAGTTACAATATGTACAAGCAACTTCTAAAAATAATTTACAACGTCTCTAGCCAATTAATATAGAAGGAAAATGAATCGTAAACTAAAAGTTGTGTACTAACTGTGTACATCAAAATTATCTTAGCATTTAGCGACTCCACACAATCCTACCCATAATCTCCATGAGCTGCCTTTGATCTACATCATCCAAGGAAACGCAGTAGTCATCCGGTACGTAAAAGTTTGTGCGCACATAGCAGTTATGCTACCCACAAATTTCACACACGAATTACGCCCACGTGAGCAAGGTCCGCATTAGGCGGCCCAGAGCTATCACACAGTTCGTACGTGGTTGGTAAGAACGCTCTTATTGGCAATGGATAGGTGTTTTTAGCCGTAGTTTATAATTTTGGTTTAAAATTTTGAATTATATCTATTTACAAGAGAGAGTACGAAGAGAGATACTTATGTGTGATTTTTAATGATATAGATGAAGTCGGGATAATGTCTACTATAATCAACTTATAGAACTTGTCTTAAAAAACATTTTGTTTGAAAGTTAATTACTGTAGAAAGTTAAATCATAAGCAGCCATTAATGTCAAAGGAAAGAAAGAAGAATAAATCAAGCTTATGAGTAAACCTTAATGCCGTTGGTTAAAGAGATGCAACATCCATGCATCAGTCTCACCATTGTCAAGGCCAACGTGGGGTGTTCGCCACTCGCTGCAAAGCAGCAACTTCCCCTCTTCTTCCATGCTCTGGACTTTGATAAGCGATACACATCAATAGAATGGTACAAGATTTCTTGAAGCTGCATACAAAACAAGAAGAAAGGAAACGAGTCCATAGACAATAACGAGTGCTTGAAAGCTTATACGATTCAAACATCGCCACTTGTGGCGCTGAACAGTAAAACAAACGAAGATTCCGAGCTTGTTCCCGCTAGTTTCCCTCCATTTCCTGACTCCTTCGTCGCCCCGCTTCTATAATCTATATTACCCCCTATCAATGGACTCTTCCGTTGCTCTCTTCACCCAATGGCTCCTTCCAAGAGGCTCCTCCCATGGTCCGACGACGCTGCCGGCGACGGCAGCGAGCTGTCCCGTCCTCGCAGACGGTGGAGATCACTTGTCCTGTGAGTTTGGCTTTGGTTTTTTTAATTCCTCGGCTCGAGTCAACGCCTGGTCAACTCTGTGTTCTTTCTTGATCCTGAGCTGATTTGAAGGTTCTAATTCTTGTTGGTTGCAGGGAGTTGAGGGGGAGGAGGACCACCATGAAGGGAGCGTTTCGTTTCAGAGATATTATGGGGGAGGAGTTCATGAGCATGTTTCTGCCTTCCTTTGCCAAAATGGTTCGGAGAGTGGTGAGGACTTGGTCCTACGAACCCTTTCCTCTCTTCATCTGTTCTTGATCTGGTTCTTGGTCTGTGATTTTGCATTTATGGGTGTTTTCTGTGTTTCTTCCTTGGTTGCCCTTGAGAATTTTTTTTTTGATAAAGGATATAAAATCCGGCCTCTATATCCACGCGGGATATATACAACCAAAAGTTACACGAGCTCTTAGGCTCAAAGTCTCAAAACTGAGGGGCTTAAAACAACAGAAATGATAGCTTAAGGACTATGAAAAAACTAGAAAGACTACGTTTCAGCACTTTTTCTCTATCCTTGCTTTCAACAAGTCCCTGTCCTCATCCGACTGTGCCATCCAAGCAACGGTCTGCTTTGCGTGAAGAAGGACCTCCGAGGCGACGTCTCCAAGGAGGTGACTAGAGTTGCCGACGCCGCCCGCCTCACCGAGGCAAGGTTTTCACCTGGAGATCAGTAACATGAGAGCTATGGAGTGCCACGACAGCACCTCCAGGAAGGATAATGGCGCGGGCGTCATTCTTTGTCAAGACCGGTAAGATCACCGCAGGCTTTCGCCAAGACCTCCACAAAGACCCCACGCACTACCCACACAAAAAAAACCACCACCAACACACCGGGGACCTGCACGCCTCAAGGCCATGGCATAGCCACCCTTGAACACCACGACGAGCCGCTTCCTGCTTCATGTTGTTGCAGATATCAGAAGCTTCCTTAGCAACTGCAGCAATGATCGTCCTGAAATTGTCATCCGCTAGCACCATGTCAGAAGCTTCCTTAGCAACCTCAGTGCCAGCAATGCCCATGGCTATGCCAAAGTCAGCCAACTTCAGGGCAGGGGCATCATTAACACCATCACCCGTCATCGCAACAATCTCACCAACTTCTTTTAACAGCCTCACAATCTCTTGCTTGTGCTTTGGCTCACCGGGAGAACGATGAGGCTCCTTGATGCCCCACCGATTTCTTATCGGGAGTGACATAAACTCTCTCCCTGTGAAGCTCTTGGAGCAGATGTCCTCATACGTGCTGAAAACTCCTATCTCCCTGCAGATAGCCTCAGCTGTCACTTTGTTATCTCCAGTAATCACTATGACACGAATGCATGCAGCTTTGCAGTTCTCAATTGCTTCAGGAACCTCTTGACGAGGTGGATCCCTTAGGCCAACAAATCCAACAAAAATGAGGCTCTTCTCAATGGATGAATAGTTGGAATGATCTAGCAGAAGCTTGTGAGCGGGATGTTCTTCACCGTTATAGGTGGTGAATTCCGAGATCTCGTCCTTGTATGCAAAGCCAAGGCAGCGCAAAGCACTCCTTGACATCTCTTGAAGCGATTCTAGTATGAGGCCTCTAGACGTGCCATCCATCTCTACAACAGTGCCATCAAGCAGTTGCATGTAGGTGCACCTCTCCAATAGATTCTCCACAGCTCCCTTGACAAGTAATGAATTCTTTCCCGAATTTGATTTCACAATGACTCCCATGGATTTGCGCACGCGGTCAAATTCCAAAGTAGCAATCCTGCAAGAACTTTGATTCCACCACTGGCAGCAACGCAGAAATTGAGAAGACTTGAAAGAAGATGAAGAATCACCAGGAAGCCCCATTTTCTCCACCAAAACCATCGCCTTCTTGCTCCCGGCCACACCCAACTGGAAGTTGGGGTTGATGCAGAGGTCCTTGAAGACGCTCTTGAGCTTCTGGTTGCCATTTTCCAGATCGAAGAGCGCCTACGCGCCGGAATCCACGGACTCTGAGGGCACTAGACCCTTGACCTTCTGGAACTTTCTGGAACCTTCTGGAACATGGAACCTTCTTCCTTCCTTCCTTCCCGGAGCTGAACACGAAGGCGAAAGGAGCGGTGGCGGCGCCGACGAGGCTGCTCCGCGCACCCGCCCTGCTCTACCAGAAGCACGCCCGCTGCCTCCCCGCCGACAAGAGCAACCACCCGCCGCTCCTCAACCCCACCGCACTCCTCCGCCTCTCTCCCAGCACGCACCACTCCCTCTTCCTCCGTGCACGCCCCGCCGACACGGGAGCCCTCCACTGCGCCGCCAAGACGCGAAACCACCAGATCCACGCCGAGGGACTCCAGACCCGGCCCCCAAGCCACCAGATCCACCGCCGGCGAGATACGCCGTCGGCGAGGAAATCTGCTGCCGAAGAGCTCGCGACCACAGCACCGCTCCTTCCCGAACCGATCTGGGGAAGGGAGAAAAGCCCCGCCGCCGCCCTCCTTGCGTCCACCGGCGACCGGTGGCGCGCTCCGGCGACGGCGAGGAGGAGGGATCCGGACAGGGGAGGTAAGGAGGCGTGAGGAAGGGGAAGGCACGCCGCCCTTGAGAATTTTTAGTACTTGTTCTTGTAAGGACTACAAAACCTCTGAAAGTTGCTGAAGGAAAAATATTCAGAGAAGCTGTTTCAAGGAACAGCTCAAAAACAAAGCTTGTTTTTTATTCATGATATTCTGCAATATTCAGAGATGATATATTAGAGTTTATACTGGTTAAATAACAAACACGCGAATCTTATCTGGATAGTTTTCTTGATTTCAGTTTGGAAATTAGAATTAACCCCTTTCTGACATTCGCATATTTCAGGTATCAGAGGAGGTAGAGAAAGCATTATTCAGGCAATTCAATGCACCAGCAGGTCCAGCACCTCCAAGGTGAGACATATATTTTTCGTTGTTATGATCAAATTATGTTCCATTCTACAAGGTCTGAATGTTATATGATGCCTAGAAACAAATTGAACATGGCATGTTTAGTTTTACCGCTCCTAATATACAGAGGTGCACCAATATATTTTCATTTGTTCATACTTCCACTACTGTGCTCAATTTAACTTTTTTTTTATCTATTTATAGATTACTAGTAGGTTGGAATCAGCGTCCAAGGTATCAACTCATGTTCCTGAATGATCTCAAACCTGTTTACACCATGACGAAATTAGAAGCCAAGGATGGACCAGCTCTTAAGGTGGCTATAGTTGAAAGGCTCGCAAACAATCAGACTAAAATCGTCAGGTTTGGTCAGTTTTCTTCCATTAAGGTTGATGTTGTAGTCCTCCATGGCGATTTCAATGCTAAAAATGAGGAATACTGGACCACTGAAGATTTCAACAAGCGTATAGTATCCGCGCGCGAGAAAAGCGCACAACTTCTCACTGGCAATCTGACGCTGAAGCTCAATAGAGGGGAGGCTTTCCTTGAAAATGCAACTTTCACTGATAACTCCAGCTTCACCAGCACTAAGATGTTCAGGCTGGGGCTCAGGCTTGTCAATGCTTCTGGAGAGAGGGTTCTTGAAGGAATCACTCGGCCTTTTCGCGTGAAGGAGCACAGGGTGGAAGGTATGCCATGTGCCAGAGATTCAAATTGTTCGTTTAATTTTATTCGGAAATGTGCCTTCTTAATTTGGAGCTGAGAGCCGAGACTAATCATGTGCATCTCACTGTTCTTGCAGGACTTGAAAAGCACTATCCACCATTGCTGGATGACATGGTTTGGCGTTTGGAAAAGATTCGTAGGAATGGGGCTTACCACCAAGCCTTGTCAAGCAGTGGAATTGATACTGTGCAAAAGTTCTTACAGTTTTATGTGAAGAATGAACAGAAGCTACTGCAGGTAAAGGCTCTATGAATTTCTTGTATTAATAAATACTGCATGAAGTTCTCATAAAACAAGTACTTGATGTTGGACTGACAGAAGATCTTTGGTTTCTCTACCTCTAGACTTTCAGCAAGATGCCACAGGCTTCTTGGAAAGCCATCATAGCTCATGCCACGACGTGCGAAGTAGGTAGTGATCTCTACTCGTATGAAGTTAAGGGCTACAAACTTTTCTTTGATGCCATACATCAGCTTGTTGGGGTGAAGTTAGGTGATTGTTACAAGCCCATAGATCAGCTTAACCAAGTTGACAAGGTGCGATCTCCTTCGCTTCCTTCAAAAAGGAGATTTCCTCACTGACTCTCTAATAATTTTGGTGTTCTTCATTCACAGAATTTAGTTGAGACACTGAAGCAAGTGGCCTACGAGAATATGAAGGATCTTCAGTATGACCATAAGATGGTCAACAACTGTCCCGTACCACTTCATAGGTTCCACACTGAGGGTACTTCTGTGCTTAGTAATGTTCTTCCAAATCAGCAGATACTAAATTATGGTAATGTCTTATTCTCCGAGTTTCATACACTAGCTGTAATTATCCTTGGGGAGCTTTAGTCATTGGCATCAATCGTTGGCAGGTCAATACAATTCATCTCTGGGAGAATTCTCAACTAGTCAAGGGTTTGAATCAAAGGAGAAATTTTGTTCTTTCCAAGGAGCCACTAATGTAAGTAATATTGCTTTAAATATACAAAATAGTAAATGATAAGGAACATATAGATGTTAGTCTAAGATAATGTCATCAATTTGCGAGCAGGCTTCAGTGGATATGTCAAGATTTGTGCAGGGTCAGACTTCCAATGATGTGCAGTTTAGCCATCAATTAGTCATGAACAATGTTATTCCATATAATCCAAGCCAAGTAACTGCCTTACCTGGACCAAGAACCACGCAGTTGCATATACCAAATATCGGAAGAACTGATTTCGGTCCAGATGCTAGTCCTGCTGCTGCTGTTCATAGCAACATTCAGGCAGGTCAGGTTGCTACGCAATTCGGTCAGTGTGGACAGAGCGAGCGATCCCATTTCTCTGAAGAATCATACAGCGTAAGACTATGTTTTCTTGTACAAACAATGCTGCTTTTGTCTTCAGAAGTACCCTCTAAGAAAAGTGCATCTGAATCTAAATTGAAACTGAAGAATTCATTTTTCACTTTGCACATTCTTAACTGAACAAAATCAAATCCATTTTGTGCCTGCAGCGCTTTTCTCTCGATAGTTTGTCGTCTACGGACGCAGTCATGGATATGATGCAACCTCACTTCCAGCTTCCAAGCAACAGTAATTACTCTGAAACTTTTTCTACTGCTAATTAGCTCATCTTGATGCTGACTTACTCTGGATGGCATCTGCAGGTGAGAATTTCAGCAACCAAACTGACCTATGGTGCAATGGTCAAGCAATAATACAGTCACAGAAAGTTGTTACTGCCTCTCAGCCATCAAGAACAAACAGCTTCGACTCAACAAGCTCATTCGATCAACTCATACAGAACTTCGTTTCTCAGTTTTCTAGCAGTGAAGGGGCAGCGACACCACTGTCACCACGCAAGTGGATCAAGATCAAGGCAGCATTGAAGCTAGCATCTGTGGGGAGGCTCTCAAGGGCCTCGAGAAGGGGTCCGCATCGTCCCCCAGCAATGCCAAGGCTTGTACCAACAATATGACCCTGCTGACAAGTATGGACAGGGTTGTAAAAGAACAAATTTTGGATCAAAGATCCATCTTGATGTTGTACACCATGATATTGCTGAAGTAGATACTCTCGAGAGTCGAGACATCTAATTAGTTGAAAATAGCAGTGATGTTGTCAAACAGTAGGTTTCTGCACATAATGGAGATTGTAATGGTATTGTGCTTTTGTTAATAACAGTATTTTTAGGTGAAGATTTCTGGTCTTTCGGTTGTTACTTATGAATTCAGGACAACGTAAAAAGCATTTCTTCATATTCTTGCACTGAACTTTCTCTGTAGACAGTTTTTTAATAAAAAAAAGAGTGCCTCTATTAGATGCAGTGGAAAAGTTGTAATTGCCCAGAGCTTGACAATTTAACTCGATTTATGTTATTGAAAAAAGGAAAACTAATGCTCTAAACGTAGCCTATTTCTATTACAAGCAACTACTCACAAGATGCTGTCATGGCTCATCAACAAATGGTACAACAGTAATTTCTTGTGTGAAAGATATACACATCTCAAATCTGAAATTTCCTTCATGTTTATCATCTTTCTGACCTCTTGGAGGTCCTCTCTATCTTCAATGTAATAAAATGATTCATCCATCGACGTGTAAATCACTCTACATCGTTAATCCTTACGGAGAGTTTCAAGAACATTCTTCTTTAAGCTTTCTGTTGAGTGTTGATCGAATCTTGGCCCAGATGAGGATGGTGGCAACATGATCCACCTTCACATAAATTGGTTACTTTGCAATGTTAATTTTGCCATTTGGAGTTCTTCTTCCATCTATACTGCTCAAAGCTAGCTGTCTACCGTTCCTGATTGGTGTTTGCAGCCTTTTCTGTGGTAGTGGTGACTTGCATGCCGGGTTTGTACCCCTAAGTAATTCAAAACCATCAGAACAGGCTAAAGTTATCCAAACATGTGCACAAAATAGTTTCACGTGAGTACAAAATAGCAACTGAATTCACCTCGTTGCCGTATCTTTTGCATTCTTTGCCTGAGGCTTCTTTTTACTTGAGATGCCTCCATTGGTTATACCAGCAGCTTTCATGCCACTGGCTGACAACACCATTTCTTGGTCTGTGGTACAGCTAGTAGCAGCATCAAAGACGTCTGAGTCCTGGCTTGGTACTGACTCAGCCTTACACCTTTGCTGCTCAGGATTGTATCTTTGATAGAAGAAAGTTGGAAGCTGGGTGGTGTCAGGCTTCAGCTCTAGACACGAATTGCCATTCCCAAATTGATTGTCTCCAACAGCCACCTTATCGACCCAACCCCCTAATCCTATTTCCTTCCGAAGATCATTGCAATTGTCAACCCAGTTAGATGAGTTGTTCTCAATGAGGATTCCTGACAAATCAAAGTTTGGCTTTCTTTGCATTGGAGTGACATTGTTCCAGACCTTATACAAACAGAAAGAGAATATTCATTAAATCTATATAGCATTTTGGTATGTCAAGACGATTAAAAGCTACTGAGGGCGGTATTTCTCTTTTCTCATGTTGAGACCTCAAAGGCTCTAACCACATTTGTCTCTTTTCTCAATTTCAGACCTCTATCTACAAAATATTTCTCCACTTGATGTCAACCTTTTTTTTCATTAGACATTTCTATGTTAGAAGAGTTTCACTATGTCCTCAAATTATGGGTCTGGAGATATTTGAATGCATGAATGACCAATCTCTCATCCTTCAGAATATTTGGCAGGTTTTGTCCTACATGACACTGATTGGAACCACAACTAGGACAGGCAAACGCTTAAAAATGAGAAAGAACTGATTTGTGTGATTTCCAAAAGAAAAAGAGAGCTAAAATGGACTGGAAAAGAATTACCTCTAGGTTTTCAACTTCTTCCATTGGCTGTCTGTTTTTACGGAATGCAGGTGTTGCATGGCCTCTTCTAATTTTATATATGTCTGGGCTTGACTGTGTGCTTCGAATGTTTTCTGGTTCTCCTTCCTTCTTAGCCAATGCTGCCTTGAGGCAAGCAATCTGAAATGAGCGAAAATAACAAACGTTTCGTGTAAATCTCAATGGCAGTGCCACCTATAGCTAGTTCACAGAAACCAGCAATCAGGAGTAAGTAAACACCTGTTCTTTGAGCTCTCTAACATCACCGCCTTCTTTATTTGCTTTTGCTGCGCCAAGCTCAACAGAGGCAACTCGTTCAGCAAATTTCAAGGTGCTTATTGTCTCACCGACAGCATCTAGTTCCGGGCTTATGTGAACAAACATCAGTGTTTTTGCTTGCCCGCCTGAACATTCCAACAAAATATTTATCCCATAGATTTTAGTACTAACAAAGTGAAAATTTAGGATATTGAGTTTGTAGACTACCTAGAGAATCTTGCAAAAGCTGGGTAAGCTTGCTGTTTCGGTAAGGGACATGCGAGTTTTTCTGGGCAAGGGACGCAATCACATCTCCCAATGCTGAAAGGGACTTGTTTATGTATTGTGCCTCCTTCAGTCTATCTCCTACAACCTCAGACTTCTCGACTCTTTCACTACCAGCTAGATCCACAAGATGCATGCAACCTCTCAAGATTGTCCCAGATGTTAGGTCTCGTCCTTGAACATGAACAGTCAGGCAGCTGCATGCATATTTCTCAATCATAAGTATATAGCTAAAATATGCATTTTAGAACTTCTCAGTATGAAGGAGGTATGTCCATGCCACACCTATGTGAGCGGCTACTTCGGTCATTGATGGATGTTGATCCCACTGCACGATTCTTTTGGCCTTGATTCATCAATTCAACAACATCAGAGGTAGATGTGACAGGAATTATGCTTGCATCTGGAACCGCAAGCCCTTTCTGCGAAGTATTTCTAATTTCTAATGTAGCTCAATGTTAAGGAGATTCAAAATATACCTGAAATAACCAAGATCAAAGGAGAACAACAGAGAAAACAAAAGGAATGTGAAGATTCTTGTTTAGGCGTTCTACTGGTCAGGAAACACACACAATTTAATGCAAAAGGATATCTTCTGTTTCCACTATCCTGAAGGAGATCTCTCACTTGCTCGTTGTAGATCTCAATCATTTGCACAGAAATTTCATAATTGATTGTCCCCTTTCTCTGTGCTTGAAGATTAAATAAGTCATTTAATGCTCTATAGTTAACACCAAGACTTTCTTTCGTCAGTACTTTAGGTCCACTCTGCAAAACATACGTAAAAGAATCTCAACCTTTTGAAAAAGTTTTTTTAAAAAACATATTCAAATAATATTTCTTTAGCTTAGCTTATTACCATTGTATAGGTCTTCCCTGATCCAGTTTGGCCATATGCAAATATGCAGACATTGAAACCATCAAGAACTGAACGGATCAGAGGTTGCATATCTGAAAAGACCTCATCTGCATTAACAAAAAGAGAGCATGAAGTTCGGTAGTCAAGGCAAGTCAAGCTATTTGAGATAAAATGTACACTAGAGCAACTTATACCTTGAGCAGCTGCCGGGCCAAAGACCTTGTTGAAAGTAAAAGATTTGCTTCCATCTTTTCCATATTTTGTGGGAGTGATTATTGTGATGGTTCTTTCTTCTATTCCAGCAATACTGCTCGAAGAACTTACTTGTCCAGGTAGAAAAGGCCTCACTCGACAATATACTCTAATATTTCCTGGTGAAAAAAGAAACCAACATTTACAATGTAAACTAGGATCCTGGGCATCTTGTTCCTTCAACACTCAAAATGATACCTTTAAGATCTTGTATTTGGTTGTACAATTTGCGGTTTTCCTCGAGAACTTTGTGGTAGCCAGAAGCCGCATTGGAGAGAATGTACAAATACTTCCCTATTACAACATGATAAAGAATATGGTATATAAATAATTGTGGAGCAAAAAATTTGGTTAGCTGCAAAACTCAATTATAGTTACCAATTTCAGTAAACTCTTCAGAGTACTCTAATCTCAATTGTTCCATGCCAGACTTGACAGAAGAAAGGGTACTTCTCAATTCCTACAGTGAGCATAAACTGTCAAAAGAAGATTGATGGAAATGCAGGTTAGTCAAGATAAAATAAAGAACGGAGAACAAAAGAAATACCTGGATCTTTTTCTGTTGTAGATCAAAATTTATTTCTGCCTCTGGTTGGAACTGTTGAGCAGCACTACCTCCATTCAGAACTACAGAGCAGGCCTCTTCCTTCATATTCAGGAGACTTTGCTCCTCTTCATCCATCTTCATTTTGTTTGTCAATTAATGAAAAATATTAGTATATGAAACCTCTTCATCCATGGAGAAACCAATTTTGTTCCAATGTACAGTTGGATATGCCCATTTAAAAGATTAATGCTCATTGTGTACATGTCCGACCAAACAATATACCTTCACTTGATCACTGGTGGAAGTATGGTTTGGCTCCAATGGCAAGTCTGGTCTGGAAAATAACCCGGTCCCTTTAAGATCGCCTATGCATTTCACCTGTGATGTTTTTGTCCAAATTAGTACAGCTGTACAGTTAATATATCCTCACCCTGAGATTAAAGATCAACATGATATACCTAATAAACATCTTAGCTTTACTATTTTTGGAACCCAGAAAATTTGGACAAGCCTGATCTTCTGAATAACAGCAAAGGAGAATTTCATGCTGATAGGAACATACCAAGTTCTGGTTTTCAATGCGGCGCTCATATTCCCGAATAACTTTGCTTAGAAGTGACTCAACAATCTGCAAATAGCAAAGACTTTGGTTTCATTCTTTATGCCCATCAACCACACTGCATAACGATCGGCTATGTATTCAAGGAAAGTAGGCTCACCAATGGGACTTCTTCTGGTTTCTTATCTAAGAGAATTGTGTGCACAAGCATGTTAAGGGAGTCGGAAGTAGTCTACAAAAGAAGATAAAGGTCACTATGAAGTACAAGTGTGCAACTCATGACTGAGTGCGAAATAAGAACTCACACTACATTATAATACTTACCATCTCACTGGATTCTAGAGAACAATCAGTTGCTATGTTTTCTTCTACTGAAAAACCATTCTGGATTGCCTCTCCTGTGTGGCTTCTCATTATCTTATTCATAAAAGCATCAGAATTCTTGAGTATGAAATATTTTCCCGATGTCAAAGGCCTTAAAATGCCACCATATTTACACGCCGCCTGTCTCCCTATTTTCTTACTTTCACTGAATGATTTCAGAGTAAGAACACAATCCACAACTCGAACACCTTTGCCACCCTATAATCCAATTGGCAGATAAAATACATTAAGTTATTTCATGGCAAAAGTAACCCAAATATTAAATTTTGCAGAGGAAGAGTTCATTTGAAGTGCGCTATTAATCAGGAGATAAATCCATCTAAAGAATATTGGGTTTCTAGGCACAAAGAAAGGGCTTACAACATGAGCTCTCTAAATAGCATGAAACGAGTTACCTTCTCCAAATCGGACACCTCAAATGTAGGGAGCCCTAAATCTTCTACAACGACGAGGAAGTTCCGCAAATTCTCAAAGCACTGATACGCACACAAAGCTGAGCCATCTGAAGGTACAGCGGTATCTGAGGGGGTTTCCACAACCTAAAAGCATTATAACAACATTGCCACGAGAATTGACATCATATATATTAGCATGCGCGGTAGCTAAATAAACTAGAAATTTTGAAGGTGATAAGTGCAACCTTAGGTATGGCGCCGGGCTGGACCTTGTTCAGTGCATTGCAAAGAACAATGCCATTTCTCAGCCCACGCCGGAATTCCTCCTCAGAGGGTTCTTTTGACAGGTCCCTTGCGCACACAACCCCAACTGTTCTTCGCAACCAACTGGCTGCATCATACCGTCTTATTGCTGCACTTGTCAACCACAGCAAATCGTAAGTTCACATTGCCCATCTACATTGTAACAAGCACACATAGCAATGCCCTTGAAACTCTCAAGGTATCGAGTCTCGAGTCCTAATAGCCAAGATTGGAGCCTTGGACACATTATCCATTTTAATTGTAAGTGAATATGCTCAGCACTAGATTACCACAAAATTATGACAACATTGCCTCATCAATCATCACAGCAGTATAATTTGCACAATGAACAATTCAATTGGTAAGGTATTATCATTAGCTTCAAGCTAACAAGGAATAGGACAGCTAATACCTCTTAGTTTGAACAAAAAAAAAGGCATTAAAAACACAACTGTGAAATCGACGAAGATGAACAAAGCAGTGATCACATGAAATCGACACAACTATAAGCTCAACGCAAGCTCAAATTCAAACAAACACTATTAAACACACGTTTGAACTAGCACTATCCACTAAAACTTATGTCTCAAATCACACCAAGAAAGCTGAATTAAACTGCATCTGATCACTCGCACACCTTACCTGAATGAAGAGTTGAAATGTCAAAATCAAACCACCACAACACCAAGACGAGAGTCTCCCCATTCGATCACTCAATTCATTACCCCAAATCACCCAAACATTTAGCTAAAAGGAGCAACCAAGAATAGCATAACACTAAATTCTCGCCCCGCGTTGAGTGCGATCTGCGCAAGCGCCCAAGAAACTCACCGGCCTCCTCGGCCCTCCGGGAGGCCACGTCCATGTCCCTCGCCCTCCCGTGCTGCTGCAGCGCGTCCTCCACCACCGTCGCGACCCTCTCCTCCGCCGCCGCCGCCATGTCACTGGTCCAAGGACCCCCGAACCAGCACCAATTCCGGCGATCCGGCCACCGCCGGGACCCTGAGAGAGCGGAGAAAATGAGGGGGCGATCGGACTGGGGAGAAAACGAGGGGGCTCGTCTGCAGGGGTGGGGTAGCGAGGCCTGAGGGTTTGCTTTTCTTGGGCTTCGTCGCCTCTGTTTTCGAATGGCGATGGCGCTCGAGGGGAAGAGAGCGGTTGGGGGACCATTTTTTTCCCAATTCGGTGCGAATAGGGATTTTCGAGGGGGTGAACTGCATAAATTCCCTTTTCCATTGTTTATGAGTTCTTCCTTCTCGTGACTCGCGAGAATACACGGAGGGCCTGTTTGGCAATAGGCTGTGTCTTATAGCTCTTGGTTAAAATTTTTGAATTTTGATTGTTTACGGTACAGATTACGGAGAGACAGATACTCACTTGCGATTTTGGCTGTATAGTTATTAGGTTTTTAATGTGTAGATCGTTTAACTTGTAGACCCGTCTTGAGAAAATACTCCGTTTGAAAGTTAGGTATTGTAGTAAAAGCCAAAAGTCGTCAGCTCGAAGTAAAAGAACAGGCCAGAAATTCATGCAAAATTTATGTGAAATTACTGTGTTTCAAACGGGATCTCTGGTTTTTTTTCACTTTGGAACACTAGCTGGGTTTTTTTGCTATGGAGTGCTGTAGCTTGTTTGGAAGAGTGTTACAGAGTAGAGTTGTTTAATTTTGGAGGAGAAAAAAATATGTTGCTGAAGTGAGAAAATTGGCATGCGTCAATTGTGAGTTGTGACTGGTAATCACCATTCAACCACGCAAGTATGGTAAATTCTTTGTTAATCATAGTTGGGTTAAGTCATGTCCTACTTTTGTTATTGAACCATGAAAATTAGGTTGGGTGTTCTCAATAGGATCAATATATATATATATATATATATATATATATATATATATATATATATATATATATATATATATATATATATATATATATATATATATATATATATATATATATATATATATATATATATATATATATATATATATATATGGTGCCTAGGCACCAACATCCGATATACGTGTATGATATTGATCTGGGTATGAAAATGTTTTATACCCTTGATATATTTATGGTTCTTAGTTTGAACTACTTTTGAGTTCAATGCAACTACAGTGAGTATATACCATAAAATAGTTCAAACTAAAAAGTTGAATTTAAATTTTTGAGTTTGATATCTCAAATATTTTTTATGGGTATATGAAGATACTTTTCTACACCATGGTGCATGAAACACTCGTCCTATATATATATATATATATATATATATATATATATATATATATATATATATATATATATATATATATATATATATATATATATATATATATATATATGGTATTGATCTGTTCTTTTCAACTAGCTTTTAAACTAGAGTATTAGGGTCTACTAGTTAATTGTAGTGCATACTTTACTGACTTTATTTATATTGGCAAAAACTGCACGTGAGTTTGTTACTCTATAATCTCTCGTCCAAACAGCCTAAAAATCACAAACCGCAACCAAAAAGAACAGACACATTCTCATTTCTTGATGCCATCTATTCTACCCAAATAGATTGGGTCATAGGCGGAGCCACCTCCTAACCCTGAAGCGGCTGCTTGGGCTCACCAGCGAGCAACACTGTTGAGCTCTGTTGAATTCACACTGGTCCCTCGCCGCACGGCGATTGGTTTTGTCTGGGCTCCCACACGGTGGCCGGCTCTACCTGGGCTCCTGCCCTCGGCTCGCTTCGCCACTGGATTGGGTTGCAATTGCATGGTACTTTTAAGGCCTTTCATGACATTCCGACAGCTATTTTTACATGGAAACAATACATATGTGCAAACTAATTAGTAGCATGGTCAAGTCCCATCAGTGAGCTCTAAAATGTCACTATCATTTTTTTCTTTTCTATATGCTTGATTTATTTCTCCCTAAGTTGTTGGCCTTGGAAATATTAGCAACAACACATGAATGTAGCAAACGAGTTGTAGCATGCAAAAAAAGGTGATTTGATAAGACGGGCAAAAGTGAGGAAGGCAACGCATCAACATCAAAATGGTGGCTAACATTACCATACAAACCATTTACTTCAATATTTTTCTCTCTTTTTATGGTGCACCTTCATCATCGTCGCAGCATCAACACAAATGTGTCAATTATTTGATTTGCTTTTCAGGCACGAATAAGATTTCTGGGCTTGAATATTCAGAAATAAATGATTATTGTCACACTAAAATTGTTGTTTCTTTAGTCAATCTTTGATGTGTTTTTGGTTGCAATGGCCGAGTGTAGGACTTGAATTTTTGTTGGTCTTTGCTTGAGACCAAGTCCATGAATTTGGGGGATAATTAATTAGTTGATTTGGAGCTAGTCAAATGTAAGGCGTGTGGGGAAGTTTGAAGTGTCCATTTTCATTTCACTAGTAAAAAAGATAAAATTTGGGATTGTTTCATTGAAATTTGGTGGCAATCTCAGTCATGTAGGCAACGGGTTAATTCTATAAACCACATGAATTAATTCTATATTTGTTTTTAGAAGACTATGTTTTGAATTTCCAATGTGCTAATCAACTATGAATTTAGGGCTTTTGGCTCACATCTTGCAAGGATCAAGAGGAGGCTGAACCATTTTGAAGTTGTCAGGGTTAAGATTGTTAGAAGATCGGCTAATAGTGCCGCTCATATGGTCGCTAAGGCTAGCTGCAAGAATAAGCTTTTTGCTACTTGGTTTAGTGTTCCTCCTTTTGTGTTAAGTTCCTTGATGTCAGACTGTAATGGAGTTGAACAATTGAGTTGAATGCAACTAAGTTTCTCTGAAAAAAACACTATGGCCCTTTACTTGTATCAATATTGGAAAACAGCAACCTCCTCTCTCAGCGGTTCTTGCACTTCATGCTTGATTGTCGCTTTATCATAGGTAGAGGTTGGAGGTGGAGGGAGGCAAATAGGGGTGCACTGTGGCATAAGAGGCTAAGGCGCATGAGGTAGGCGGAGGCAGAGACAGAGAACTGAGCTGGATGGCAGCGATTTTCCTGGTGGGCAACTTGCTAGGACAATAGCTGTGGCTGCGCTTGTGTTGTGTGCCTGAGCCTTGAAAGGCTGAGATTAGGGATTGCTTTTAGGCTATGGCTTGTAGATTGCGTCTTGGGCCTCTAAGTGTTTTGCTGTGAGCTGGGCTTTATTACAACAGAGCATAACTCGCAAGTTATCTCAGGTTCGGCTCATTAAGCAAACGAGCATAAATGCCTACTCGACTCGGCTTGCTTACCACTCGAGCCAAGCCTGAGCCAAACCGGTTCATGAGCTTTGAGCTTTTTTCCACCCCTACATGTAGCCCAACTCCATCTTGCTCCTTGTCCACCATGCTCCTCGCCTCCTTGCCACACACAACACCATGCTTGGCGCCTCGCTCCACCACGTCGCCTGCATAGGGACCCTCAATGTCATCACCTTCCTCCTCTCTTCCTTGCTGTCCTTCTACACCTTCACCCAAGCCATGAACAGGCGTGGCGAGATGGTGTTGCACAACACGGTGCGGCCACTAGCTACCGTGGACTCAGGCTTGCAGGGCTGTGCGCGCACAAGGGCATTGTCGATCTACATGACAATGGCGGTCGAGGTCCCTTGGGATGATGAGCGTTCTCATAAAGAAATAAATGAACGATAAGTCGATGAGGAGGAGGAATTTTTTTTCTTTAGATATATTTCATCCGTTTCGCTATATTTGTGCACAACCCACTATACACACAAACCAAGGAAACACTAAATTTAAGAAATACTTAATAAAAAATAACCATACTACCCTATTAAATTATATGCCACAACTACTTAATTTCGTTCAAAGTATTTAAGTAGGAGAAAAATTTATAATAACTATACTATAGATTTAGGGGATGGACAAATATATTGAAATAAATACTTCCGGGCTATGGACAGAAATTGCAAGACAGAGAGAGTAATTGACTGGACTAATCTGTTGTTAAATTACAACTCAGTTGAAATTAGCAGTTAGGAGATCATTGATTGGAAATCAAGTGGACGGGGCTATGATTGAGCTTTTTAGGCCATCTCCAATGGTAATAGCTAGTACTAGCTATATAGTCAGCTGACGTGGAGGTGAGAGACAAAAGCAAAGACTATTTTATACTGTTGGACTCACATGCTCCTCTCTCATGTTCTTGGACTACGTGAAATAGATCACTATTTGCTTGTCACTAGTATCTACTCTCTCTATTTTTCCTTGCATCGATCTGCAAGGAGTTGAACGGCTGGTGGAGGGAGGAGGAAGAGAGAGGTCCGGACACGGTGACAAAGACAAGGGTAGAAAAGTCAATTCGTATCCTTAACGGAGTCAACGCAGTCCATTCGCGCAAACGGTATTTTCAAGAAGGAATAGTAACGATGTTTGCGAGGAATAGTAATAAAATTTTCTCTGTTCTTTCCGCTTCACCTGGCGACTCACGCGCTCACGCCGGCCGACGCTATCCAACCCTCCCTCTCCGCCGGCCGAACACGCGCGCCGCCGCCAGGCCACCTTCCAACGAGAGAGAGAGGCGCTCCTGCCACCTCAAAGCGAACTGAAGGAATTCTTCTCTCGTAGGGGGCGGCGTCCTCCGCGCTACTGGACTGGCGTGGAGTGGAGATCCCCATCCCGTCTGGGCTTTCCTTGGATTGATTTCTTCTTTCGTTGGTGGTATGGAAGCCTTAGCTTGCTTGGATTGTTGTTCTATCGTTTTGTTCTGGGGGATCCCTCATTTCTTTGCTGCGATGCGAGCAACCAAACCAATCCAAAGCTTTCTCTCTCCAATGCAATCCATGCCGTTTGTTGCGGATTTCTTGGCTGCGTGCGTGGTGGAGTACTGGATTGCTACTGACAACAGTTTATTTTCCTGAATTTTGGGGGGGTTCAACTCAACCCCCCAAAATTAATGAATGTTAGGTCCGCCCCTGGTTCTTGGAAAGTTGCTGTAGGCAGCCGGAGACATGGCGTCGAGTACCAGCGAGACCCCTGAGGTGAAGGAGAAGCTGAAGAAGTCCGGAAGCTTGGGGAGCAGCGATACGTATCTGCGCGCTGACAAGATCGATCTCACAAGCCTTGACATCCAGCTAGAGAAGCAGCTGACCAAGACTTGGGGCAAGGCCAATCTCAAGGCCCAGGGGCCGAAGGAGGACTGGGAGATTGACCTTGCTAAGCTGGAGATCCGGTATGTGATCGCTCAGGGGACCTACGGCACGGTGTATCGCGGCACATACGACAACCAGGATGTTGCAGGTATCTATCTCAATGTATTGGAAAATAAAATTAATGAATGTTGCTTGATTAGGAGCTGATGTTCTCAATAGATAGTCTTATGGTCTCTTATGTATTCTGGAAACAATGATACATATAATCTTAGGGGATCAAATAATGTGTGTGTGTGTGTGTTGGTTATATGATACATTTGTCGATACAAGTAAGCACATGTCTGACTAAGGACAAGTTTGACCGATGCACATTTTAGCATAATTAGTTCTTCCCTGCTCTAGTATGAGCTCAACGTTATGAGTTTATTTGTGTGTATTGTATTTATTGTTCTTCCCTATGTTTCAGTACTTTTGCTGGGTACAGGTTCTAGGATTAGTAATGTTAAATTCAGTAGCATACTTCTTTAAGTACATTCCACATGCGAACTGGATATCTTAAGGTGTAATTGTTTAGCAAAAAGTAATACCTGACAAGCTGACAGTCACTCCTTTCTGTTCTGTTAATCTAGGATTTTATGTTATTTCTTTGTGCTCCAAGTAACACATAATGCTTTGGTAACAACATGTGTCTAGTGTCCTTTTATGCACCTTCAGTTTTGTCTACCCTCTTTTCTAGTGCTGAGATGCTGCATCTGAATTATGTGGTCTAATGATATTTTTTTTCTTAGATCAATATTTTGCCCTTCTCTGCACTGGATAATTTACGTAACAAGCAAATAGTTGGGCTAGGCTTGTGGGCCTGTATAAGTTAGGAGCAAAATTTGATAATGGCTTTTAAAGTTTTAATGCTAAATTTTCCAACCTCATTGCGAATCCAAGAAACTCGACACTTGTTTTCTTTTCTGAAATTTGAATACTTGTGTTAACTTTTTTCATAATGCAGTATGGATGACTTGATAGTTGTGTTGCTGAAGCTGAAGAGGCTGTTTTGTTGGGTTGAGAAATTCAGATTAATATATGCATATGTATTTAGCAAGTAGAATTTAGTCAAATCTTCTCCTTTCTGCCGCTGCCATTGACAATTGCTGGTACTGGGAGTTCAATTCTATATGACTAGAGCTAAAAAGAATGCTATCTGAAGCTTATTTTTGCTGTTCTGTTCTGTCTGTTTGGAGTTCTTTGCCAAGTTTTTCTTCTTTGACTCACTTCAATTTCCTCTATCCGAGTTTCATAGTTTTGAATTATAAAAATATGGAGACATTTGTTGCTACGGCTTGGCAATGCAACCGTGTGTACTGTAACATGAACAGTACCATTTAGTACTGTAGCACGGTACGGTAATGGTTGTTTGTTTAGGATATGATCTTAGGCATATCTTCATATTAGAAAAAGTTAGACATATATCTTTATATTAGGAATAGTTAGATGCATATCTTTATATTTATATAGTATATATAATATTATCTTTAGTTGATTATTGCATTAAATTGTGTTAGTTTCCATATAGTTAGGGCTAACCTCATCTATATAAAGAGAGGAGCCGCATCATTCATAATCAAGCAATAAAACAGTTAAGTTCTAAACCGGTTGGTCTTCAGATCAGAGCCTCTGTAAGGAGGGCAATCTTAAATCTTCCTGGCCTATCCCCTGCCATAATAACTTGGTATTAGAGTCACTCACCATGGCTTCCGGTGGCGCACTATCTATCCTAGAATCATTGAAAGCTAGCAACAAGAAGCTGAAGGCCTTACTCGAGAAGTAGAGTTGGTGGGCAAGCTGAAGGCGCAAGAAGAAGCGCCATGTGCCATTGCAATGGCTGCGCTGCCACTACTTTCCCCGACACTAGTATTGTCACTGGCCACATTGCCGCCTTCACCAACAACAAATCGATCGGCAACAGAATCGAGGAAGAAGTTTGCTGCCGCCCAACGACCATCTTCATGCAACCGGCCAACGCCGTGCTTCCGTAAGTATGGAGCACAACGGTTGCCATGTGGGGGATTGCGACGTTGTCGCATATCTTCCACCTTCGTCACACCCTGTGGCAAGAAGAGCATTGCTATTGTCCCGTGCTAGTCGCCCAGGCTATCGGCCTCATCCACATCGGCCAGCGCCACCACCTCCCGGCTAACGCTACTAACCTTACATCTGACGCAGCATCGATGGTCTAATCTTTCCTCGACATGGGCCACGAAGGTCTTAGTCTGTGACTGGCACTTGACAGCTAAGTATGAGCTGTCTCGCTGTGAGGGATGGAGTGTTACGGCTTGGCAATGCAATCGTGTGTACTGCAGCATAAACAATACTGTTTGTACTGTAGTGTGAACAGTACCATTCGGTACTGTAGCGTGGTACGGTAACGGTCGTTTGTTTAGGATATGATCTTAGGCATATCTTCATATTAAGAAAAGTTATATACATATATTTATATTAGGAATAGTTAGATGATATCTTTATATTTAGATAGTATAGATATGATATTATTTTTAGTTGATTGGTTGCATTAGATTGTGTTAGTTTTCATATTGTTAGGGCTAACCTCATCTATATAAAGAGAGGAGCCGCACTATTCATAATCAAGCAATAATGCAATTAAGTTCTAAACCGGTTGGTCTTCAAATCAGAGCCTCCACAAGGAGGATGATCTTAAACCTTTCTGGCATATCCCCTACCATAACAACTTGGTATCAAAATAGTAACTATTCTTAGGGGGAACTTTTGTCCACATAATGGACAATTTTCCACCATTAAAGTCTCCAGGTTTTTACTCAAAAATGTGTTATGAATATGACGCTTCATCAATCTGCCATTGTTTTGTTCTTAATTGTACACATTATATGAGCACCATTTCATGGAAGAAATGAATAATATTTCTTCATATCATATACAGTGAAGCTGTTGGATTGGGGAGAAGATGGTTTTGCCACAGAATCTGAAACTGCCGCTTTGCGAACATCATTTAAGCAGGAGGTTGCTGTTTGGCATAAGCTCAGCCATCCTAATGTTACAAAGGTGAATATTTCCAAGCATACCTAGCTTCCAGCAATCCTGTCCATCTTCATGTGTGATAAATACGCTTGTTCTTTTAGTAAAGCTGCTGATCCATATCTTACAGAATTTTAAATTTATTCAGGATTAACATTTGTAGCTGGTATCTTCCAAAGAAGGTTTCTACTTTGGGGCTATCTGAAAAGTACTAAAATACATGTAATCTCTTTTGCAGTTTGTTGGTGCATCTATGGGGACCACGGACCTTAAGATTCCAGCCAACAATTCGAACAGTGGTACACGTACCAACTTGCCAGCCAGAGCATGTTGTGTTGTGGTAGAATATCTCGCTGGAGGAACTTTGAAGCAGTATCTGATAAAGAACAGTCGACGAAAGCTCGCATACAAAGTTGTGGTTCAGCTTGCATTGGATCTGTCCAGAGGGTATTAAGAACTTCAGCTGAAATCACTGTCATGCATTATTTATCTCTGAATCCACTAGTAATCATCTAGCACTTTCCTTTGCAGATTGAGCTATCTACACTCTAGAAAGATTGTACATCGGGATGTGAAAACGGAAAACATGCTTCTTGATACACAGAGAAACCTTAAGATTGCTGATTTTGGTGTTGCTCGTGTTGAGGCTCAGAATCCAAAGGACATGACTGGTGCGACAGGCACACTTGGTTATATGGCCCCAGAGGTATTTATTAGACCGATCTCTTTAATTTTCTTCTTTTACAAAGTGATTTCCTAGTTAAAAACAAAAATGTCTCTGTTCTTTGTGTGTATTAACAGGTTCTTGATGGTAAACCATACAACAGGAAATGTGATGTCTACAGTTTTGGCATTTGTTTGTGGGAAATCTATTGTTGTGACATGCCTTACCCAGACCTTAGCTTTGCTGATGTCTCGTCTGCTGTTGTTCATCAGGTTTGTCCTGTGTTCTGGATATACTGCTGTTATGTTGTTTTTTCTTCCTTCCCTCGTATAATGTGCACAGAATACATACAGCAAATATAATTATTCCTACATTTGTGGACAGAATTTGCGCCCAGACATACCTCGTTGCTGCCCAAGTGCATTTGCTAATATTATGCGGAAATGCTGGGATGCAAATCCCAATAAACGTCTTGATATGGATGAGGTGGTGCAGCTTTTGGAGGCTCTTGACACAAGCAAAGGCGGTGGTATGATACCGGATGGTCAGTCATCCGGATGCTTATGCTTCACCAGGGCTCGTGGCCCATAGATTCTTTTCACGGTACTCTCTTCCCTTAGCTACATTTTGCCCATCTGCAAGTTGGGAGCTCCACAGAATGGTTCCTGTTGTCACCTGTGCAGTCGGTGCTTACAGTCCTCCATGGTTGCCTTGCCATCTTTACATGTTCATTGCAGCTGTCATATGACCTTTGTGGTCAACACTTTCTATATCTGTTTGATAGTGTAACAGTAATTCTTAAAGAGAGTGGATGGTACTCACACGTTGTATTCTACAACCGTGGTGGTGAGGTCACACATAAAGGCCTTGTGTTCTTGAAATACCTTCCTATGTCCATTTGGTGCCATTGTTTAATACGTCTTTTGAATCATTTTTACTGTTCATACCCGAAATGATTACAATAAAGGGCACAAAGATACTTGTGTTCAGCAGATGGCATGTTTATCAACCATTCACTTCGAGTCATTTTGAGACATGATGATACTACTGTTTTTTCTCTCTTTCAATCAAGGGGACGTTCAGTTTAACGATGGCTTATGATTCTTTTCACTGTAACTAGCTTATTTTTTACTATAGCTGATGATAGCTTAGGGTGTGTTTGGTTGGATAGATGAGGGTGGATGAGATGGGATGATCTAGAATTTGGTGGGATAGGATGATCCAAGAGATTGTTTGGTTAGGTGGATGGAATATATGTTTTTGTTTGGTTGGTGGAATAATGGTGGATGGGATGAGTCAATTTTGTGTTTGGTTGGGTGGATAAAGGTGGATGAGATGGGTTAGGGTAATCCTAGTGAGTTTACCTTTCAAGTAACTAACGGCTTGAGAAATTCAGATAACTACAGTAGAAAATAGCTTGTCTTTACGATGGTAGCCTAAACTATAGATTGCTATGCATTCAAGCACTAACCATAGAATGTCGATACAAATAGAACATATACATGTTGGAAAGGTAATTTGGAGAAGCAAATGAATTGAAAGACTTTCGAATGGTAAAAGTAGAGGCTGCAGAAATGACAAACAAATAGCAGTTGAAATACCCGTTACAAACCCACCACGTTCGAAAGTTTTGCACATAGCCATTAGGGTCTGAGATTGTCTTTTGAGTATATGCAGCAGTAAGTCATGCCTGACATGTTAAAAGGGTTGCTACAACATGACAACTGACGAGGTAGTTATCCCTATCTAACTATACTCTGAACTGGTCTCAAATAAGTCACCAATTTCGTTTCTTGCCTTGGCTGAACCTTAACCCTGGCACAGCGCCAAAATTTCCCTATGCATATACATGTCTGACCGCATCATTTTCACGCTGCCTGAAACGGATGTCAACAGGGCTTGGGAGAATACATTATCAAGTACCAATTCACATAACTTGGGAGAACAGCGTTAACAAGCATACATAAACATATAGCTGATATCAGTCAACCATCACGATCCTCTTGGTGAGTTCAGCTGCCCTTAGGAGACTTGTAAATATGGAGTAGTGCATGAATTTAGGAGATGACAGCTAACATTCGTCTTCGTCAAACATGTCAAGCTTCTATGTCGTTGGATAAAATCAAATTAAACAAACAAGCAGTATCTAGAAGAGCGTCCTGACATTACAATTTATATATGGGCAAAAACTGCTATACATTTACTTTACGGTGCACTCATGGTACACTCAAATTAAAAAAAATCACAAAAAATTCGGAAAAATTTCTAGATATACCTTACGGTTTACTTCACCTATGTATAAAATCAAGTTTAAATTTATTCTATGTTAAGAGTATCAAAAAAGAGAAAATTTTGATAAATTTGAACTCTAAACATTCATCAGATTTTTCTCTTTTTTGTTACCCTTAACGTACAATGAATTTGAACTTAAAATTTTATACATAGGTAGATCCAGTTTAAAAATACATGTACAATTTTTTTGAAATTTTTCGTGACTTTTTTAGTTTGAGTGCACGGCAAATGCATCATAAGATGAGTGCATAGCAGTTTTTGCCTTATATATACCACTAAAACCTCAACAACAATTTATATATGCTCAATATATAAGATGAGTGCATCCCATGCCACCACTCAGGCAAGTGCAACTGCCCCAACGGTGGAGAACGCCTTGCTGACGGCCCTCGGTATGTTGCAGCGCAAGCTAGCAAACCTCCGAGGCGTCGTTCGGGAAATGCAAGAGGCTCGGAGCCAGCAAACGCCACCGACAGCGGTGGTGGAAGCCACACCTGATCGGGCGGACAGCCGCAACGCCCCAACCTCGGTTGGGCTGCGCTCCGACGTGTAGATCTAGAGTCTCCACGCTCCGTCGGCCTGCAGCAGTCGGCATGGCTAGAGAACTTCAAGTTCCGTACTATTGAGTCGTACAAGGGCGACACGAACCCTAGAGAGTTCGTTTGCGTATACGAGACCGCCATCGAGGCCGCCGACAGAGATGACTCAACCAAGGCGAAGGGTTGCTGCTCGCTCTCAGGGAGTAGCGCTCTCTTGGTTCTTTACCATAGAACCGAACTCCATCTATACATGGGAGCAAATCCATGACCGCTTGTACAACAACTTCCAGGGAAACTACGTCGAGCGGGTCGACGCAGATCAACTCTTCGCCATCAAGTAGAAGCCCTCGAAAAAGCTCCAAGAGTATTTTAAACGCTTCACCAAGATTCGCTACCAAGTTAAGGACGTTAATGAGACCACGATCATTAACGTAGCGATCCAAGGCCTTTGCCCGGGGCCACTGGTTGAATACAACATTCGCAAGCCGATAAAGACGGTCGCCAAGCTCTTCGACAAGATGGAGGAGTACGCAAGGGCAGAAGAAGACGCGCAACGGCGCAAGGGCGACACCTCCGACACCAAGCAGGCGCAAGACTCCTCGAAGGACACCTCCAAGCGCAAGCAGGACTCACCGAAGGACAACTCCAATCACAAGCAACGCAAAGCCCAGAAGGCTCGGTATGTCTTCGACATTGAAGGCGGGGCTGGGAAGATGGATCACGCGGCGAAGGGGAGCGCTAGCAGCATGGGCTATGGTGCGAGGTGCATGGCCGTGGCGACCACCTCACGCGGGCATGTCCTTCCATCACGACGCTGCGCCAAAGCGTCACCAGGGACAGAGCCTTGGAAGCATGGACCCGGCGTTGGCGCACGTACAACAGCCCCAGGAGGGCCTTTTGCGGATACAAGCCACCGAGGAAGCGTAGCGCGCGTCATCAACGTCACATCCGGAGGCTCCTCGCTGGAATTTTCATTTGCATGGCAGCAGAAGGCCTACACTCGTCAACAGCATCACGTGGCGGCGTTCCCTCCGGCGCCACCGACCTAGGCACAAAACGATATCACCTTCACCGCCGCAAATGTGGACAAAGTCGATTTTCCTCACCAGGACCCTCTGGTGATCCAGGCCGCCATCGCGGGCTGCGATGTTAAGCGTGTTCTAGTCGACGGGGTAGCTCCACCGATATTTTATTTGTGGCAACCTTTGACATTTTTTTAATTTTTTAAATTTAATTACGCCAAAAAGCCACCAGTAGTTACAATGCGAAATAAGCTAGATACGATGTCGAAATGTGAATAAGCCATAAGCCACAAAAAAAAAGCCAAAATGAGCAATCATCAAGACTTGCACGAAGACTGGAAGCCTTAGCCCTATATTGGTTTATGCTTTTGGCTTCCGCTTAGAAAAATCAAAAGCCAATTGAACATATAACTTCTCAAAGCGACTTCTTCACTCCTCTCGCTACCATATCGCTTCGAAGATAAGGCAAAGATCACGAATGCATCACCCACCTCACTCTTCTCGCTCCCGCCACATGCACGCATCCATCTCTCATTTTTTGCACCACTCGCTTCTCTTTATAAAAATCACTTTTTATAGCCATTATTATTTATTTTTAGCCAAAATCTATAGACCACAGTAAAAAGTCATTAGCAAAAGTTAATATGAATGCTCCCTTACTTTGATTTCTCCATTTTTGAATTTTTAAAGCAAATTGAGCATCAGTACAGTCTCTACACATTCTCGATCAACCCCTACCCCTACAACCAAGCAAGCATGGATCACTTGTACAGGAGATCTTCGCACTTGGGGCGCCAACTGATGTAGCGATCATGTGGGCTTGCTTCAAAGGGTTTTTAGCCCTGACTTTTGGAACAATGTAAAGAAATAAGAGAAAAACCAAAAGATCAAAAAAAATGCTAAAAAGCTGAAATTTATAAGCCAAAAAGCTAAAGTCATTTAGAGGAGGCCTGAGGGTCTGCTAGTGGTGTTCCTGATGCCTGCCATGCCTATAGCACGCTTTGTTGAAGGTGATGAAATTGGTGATCAATTTTGTATGTGGGAAAGCACAAGGAGTGTATGAATTTAACCGAGCTCTTTTCGATCGTCATCTATATATGTATCACTCTTCCACCTCCAACTCTTGAAGTTGTATCACTCGCTCGTTTCCGCTTTCCATTTGATTGGCATTAAGAGGACATATCGTGATTCAGTTTTGCATGCGGCTATCTGAAAAGAGAAAAATGCTCCACCTAAGTCTGCTGGATACGGACTAGGTATGATTGGTTAATTTCAGAGTAGTGACTCTTATAATTTGATTTTACAATTTTCTGAACGATGTAGTTCAGTAATGCCGCAACTGAAATAGATTATATGAAACTTAAACCGGAAAATGCAAAATGGTTCAAGGATTTACCAACACTACGTACCCTGATGACATCGATCCTTTTGGTACAAGACTTTG
This sequence comes from Dendrocalamus sinicus, assembly GCA_036346575.1. Taxonomy (NCBI): domain Eukaryota; kingdom Viridiplantae; phylum Streptophyta; class Magnoliopsida; order Poales; family Poaceae; genus Dendrocalamus; species Dendrocalamus sinicus. The sequence continues at coordinate 19,872,957 of CM070649.1, read as the reverse complement.
AGCAGCATTCAGATTTACAAGTAACTAAGATATATATGCTCTCCATTAGCTAAACTGCTGCAAAACCTCGCTAGTAAACACTTAAATTACTATCCTCATCTGAAATCTCCGCACACTAGTACAAAAACGGCCTAGTTCCCTGCATTGCACAAGACAACCTGGTTGCAAAGTATCGTACTTTATGTCATAAACAAAGACGGCCTAGTTCAATCGAGATCCAATTGAGGAGTCACGGATTCGATGGAAATTTGCACGAAACTATGAGATTGAAATTACAATTCACAAGCACATTTTTATGCGTGCCATGGATTAGCAAAGTCCCATCTGTATCATCAGCATGCAGAAATGACACCTCAGCACCGATATGAAGAGAGAGAGAGAGAGAGAGTAGCTGCTCCCAGCCATTGAGCCATGGCTGAAACGTGGGGCCCATGCAACGGTCAAAGCAGCTGTCCCCTCCTCATTCCCGCCAGAAAAGCTCCACCCACCAGACCGCAACGGCCACCCCGGGACACGCGCGCCGCCGCACAGCCATGCCTTCGCCGCCACCGCTGCCGCCTATATCTCTCCCCCCCCACCCCTCCATATAGGCACCAGCGCAGGGGGTGGCCCACACTACCCCTCCCTTCCCCCACCCCCCATGGAGGCCGCCGGCCGCACCCGCCCGCGCCGCCGCCTCACCTTGGTCTACCTCAACGCCTTCCTGCTCGCGGTCACCGCGGTCACCGCGCTCTCGGACACCGAGGCGTCCTACATCGCGCGGCGCCAGCTGCTGTCCCTCCGGGAGGGCGACGGCGACCTCCCGGCGACTTCGAGTTCGACATCCGCGTCGACGTCACCTTCGCCAACGACCGCCTCCGCCGCGCGTACATCGGGCTCCAGGCCTGGCGCCACGCCATCTACTCCGACCCCAAGAACTTCACCGGCGGGTGGGTTGGCGCGGACGTGTGCTCCTACTTCGGCATCACGTGCGTGCCCGCGCTGGATGATGCCAACATCACCGTCGTCGCCGGGGTCGACCTCAACGGCGGCGACATCGCCGGGTACCTACCCGCGGAGCTCGGCCTGCTCACCGACCTCGCCTTCTTCCACATCAACTCCAACCGCTTCTGCGGCATCATCCCCAAGAGCTTCTCCCGCCTGACGCTGCTCCACGAGCTCGACGTCAGCAACAACCGCCTCGTCGGCGTCTTCCCTACGGTGGTGCTGCAGATCCCGGTGCTCAAGTACCTCGACCTCCGGTTCAACGACTTTGAGGGTGAGCTGCCGCCGGAGCTCTTCGAGAAGAGCTTCGACGCCATCTTCGTCAACAGCAACCGCTTCGTTGGATACATCCCGGAGAACTTCGGCAACTCGACGGCGACGGTGGTGGTGCTGGCCAACAACGTGTTCATCGGCTGCATCCCGCGCAGCGTCGGCCGCATGGCGGACACGCTCAACGAGCTCGTGCTGCTCAACAACCGGCTCGATGGGTGCATCCCGCCGGAGCTCGGGGAGCTCGTGAACACCACGGTGGTGGACGTCAGCGGCAATGCGCTCGTCGGCACGCTGCCCGAGGGGCTCGCCAATATGAGCAAGCTGGAGCAGCTAGACGTATCGAGGAACCTGCTCGCCGGCGCCTTGACGGAGCCCGTCTGCAAGCTCCCGGTGCTGGCCAACTTCAGCTTCGCGTACAACTTCTTCAGCGTGGAGCCGGAGGCGTGCGTGCCGGCGGAGGACGCCGAGGTGGTGCTCGACGACAAGAGCAATTGCCTCGGCGGCGCGAGACCGGGGCAGAAGACGTCGCTCGAGTGCGCGCCCATGCTCACGCGCCCCGTCGACTGCCGCACTCATGTGTGCTCGGCGCGCCCGTCACCGTCGCCGAAGCTGTCACCGAAGCCAACGCCTGCGCCGCCCACTCTGGTGCCGAAGCAGACGTCTGCGCCACCCACGCCGGTGCCTATCATGCCCACGCCGGCGCCGAAGCCGGCGCCTGTCACGCCCATCCCGGCACCGAAGCCGTCGCCCAAGTCAGAAACACCACCATCAAAGTTTACGCCGGCGCCGCCAGAAGACAGCCCAAAGAACCCGATGAACCCGCCGTCGCCGTCGCCGCAATTGCAGCCTCCGGCGGCAGCTCCGGCGCCCCCACCAGACGACAGCCCTCAGAAGCTGGTATACCCACCATTGCCGTCGCCGCAGGTGCAGCCTCCGACGGCAGATGCTCCCGCGCCCCCACCTGAAGACAGCCCTCAGAGATTGGTATACACGCCGTCACCATCGCCGCAAGTGCAGCCTCCGGAGGCCGCAAAAGCGCCGTCGCCGGCACCGCTGAGCTCCCCAACAGCAGGCTCACCTCCACAGCCAGCACCGGTTAGCTCACCACCACCAATAAAGTCTTCTCCGCCACCAGCAACTGGGAGCTCACCGCCATCTCCAAAGGCATCCCCGCCACCACCTGCTCCAGTCAGCTTGCCGCCGCCGCCGGCCAAATCCCCTCCGCCACAAGCTCCAGTGAGCTCGCCGCCTCCATCAGCGAAATCTCCTCCACCACCGGCTCCAGCGAGCTCGCCGCCTCCACCAACGAAATCCCCGCCACCATTGGCTCCAGTGAGCTCGCCGCCGCCACCGGTGAAATCTCCTCCACCACCAGCGCCGGTGAGCTCTCCTTCACCCCCAGTGAAGTCCCCACCGCCACCAGCGCCGGTAAATTCGCCACCACCGCCGGTGCAATCCCCTCCACCACCGGCTCCGGTGAGCTCATCGCCTCCGCCAATGAAATATCCGCCACCACCAGCACCGTGAGCTCTCCACCTCCACCTGTGAAATACCCTCCACCACCAGCTCCAGTGAGCTCGCCGCCTCCACCAGCGAAATCCCCTCCACCACCGGCTCCAATGAGCTCGCCGCCACCGGTGAAATCTCCTCCACCACCAGCGTCGGTGAGCTCTCCTCCACCGCTAGTGAAGTCCCCACCGCCACCAGCGCTGGTAAATTCGCCACCACCGCGGTGCAATCCCCTCCACCACCGGCTCCGGTGAGCTCACCGCCTCCACCAATGAAATATCCGCCACCACCAGCACCGGTGAGCTCTCCACCTCCACCTGTGAAATACCCTCCACCACCAGCTCCAGTGAGCTCGTCGCCTCCACCAGCGAAATCCCCTCCACCACCGGCTCCAATGAGCTCGTCGCCGCCGCCGGTGAAATCTCCTCCACCACCATCGCCGGTGAGCTCTCCTCCACCTCCAGTGAAGTCCCCACCGCCACCAGCGCCGGTAAATTCACCACCACCGCCAGTGCAATCCCCTCCACCACCTGCTCCGGTGAGCTCACCGCCTCCACTAGTGAAATCTCCGCCACCTCCAGCACCGGTGAGCTCTCTACCTCCACCTGTGAAATCTTCGCCACCACCAACTCCAGTGAGCTTGCCACCTCCAACTGTGAAATCCCCTCCACCACCAGCGCCAGTGAGCTCACCACCTCGACCAGTCAAATCGCCGCCGCCACCGGCACTAGTGAGCTCTCCACCTCCACCTATCAAATCCCCACCACCCCACGCCGTAATCTCTCCACCACCAATGGCTCCCATAAGCTCTCCTCCTCCTCCTCCAGTGTCATCCCCGCCACCGCCAGCTCCAGTGAGCTCGCCCCCTCCTCCGGTCTCATTCCCTCCACCACCAGTCGTCCCATCACCTCCACCACCGGCTCCATCACTACCTCCGCCAGCCCCAGAGGACTTCATCCTGCCACCAATCTCAGCGAGGAACTACGCGTCGCCACCGCCGCCTCAGTTCCAAGGATACTAAGCACGCGCGAAACCGGGGAGAGATCCATGAGAACGACGAGGATCCATCACAGTGGACTGCAGTACACTTGCCTCTTCTTCCTTACATGAAAGCTGCATGAGTACATGTGTGCATGCATACGTACGTTTATACGTATAAACATATGTATGTATGTATGTACTTACGTGTGCACATGTAATGAAACTACATACCCCAGAATAGAGGAGTGTGCAAAAGGATGAGATTAAATGTGGCCATCACGATTCATTTGTAAGATCGTTTTGAAATTATTCGAAAAATATCTGAAAAAGGGGTACTTTTTCTTTGATTAGTAGGGGTTTAACTTTTCTTTTTTTTCACTTTTTATTAGTTGATTGGTTTGCATGTCACATATTGAAAAATAGATAGAAATGGATGTGATTTATACATTTAGGTTATTTGAGAAATTCATGATTCCTGTTGCTAGCTGATTAATTATATTCTAGTGTTCGGGAGTACGTTTGATGTCACTATATGGTCCTATTATTTTTTTGGAGTGCTATACTATATTTAAATATTTTTTAAGGTAAAATTAGTTGAATTTCTGACCTTTCATTTTTTGTGGAGATTCATGCACCGTCTTCACCGTCGGCATCTTCCTCGTCTCCGGCGATGATGTCGTCTTCGTGCGGCGTTGTCCCATGGGATTAGGGCTTGGGCTCCTCGTTAGGGTTAGAGTTCACCCGAGCCCCCAAGCTTAAAGGGAGGCTGGAGTGGCGGTGGAAGGCAGAGGCAGTGGGCGGCGAGGCAGCGGTGGCGCCGCCTCAACCGTGGGCGGTGGGTGGGGTAGGTGGCGGAGGCAACACGTCGTGGAGTCACTAGGTGACGGAAGGCAGATCCATGGCGTTAGCCGCTTGAGACTGGGAAGAAGGGCGGGGTAGGGGCGTTGGAGGCAAACGGCAGGGAAGGTGAAGGCCGCGAGAGGGGAGAAAGGAGCAGGAGGAGGGAGGTGGTCGCCGGTGGATCTTGTCGGCTTTGAGGGTGATGTCAGCAAGGAGGAGGGTGGCGGCGCGAGGGAGGCAGGGGCTGGTGTGGGGTGGGAGTGAGCATAGGGTTAGGGTTTGAGTTGAGGAGATTTTATATAGGAGTGGATGGAATGATTTAGTCTATTGATTTTTCATTTGATGGCTAGAAAAATGAATGATTTTAGGGGGAAAAGTAGTCAAAAGTTGTATAGATACTCCATTTTTTTTGTTTTTCAACAACTTTGTTCTTTTAACTTCTCTCAGTAATTACTATTTATTATATTAATAAATCATAGCCAAAAACCATAAATTGTATCTTAAAAGAACAAGCTCATATGTCTGTAAGTTGAAATCAAAGGTGAACAGCCAAGAGTCAACCAAGGGTCCATTTGGAATGTAGAAATTTCGCGACATCTTTTAGGAATCTCAATGTTCTGCAAATTTTATTTTGAAATTCCCATGAAATTGTTGTCTCATGCAGTCTTTCAACATCTCCATTAGAAGATGCTCTCATTTACAAGGGGAAAAAGAAAAAGAAGCTCCAAACAAAAAAGAAAAAGGGAAGAGCAGCAGGGATAAGAGAGAACTCATTGATCGGGCCCATACAATGGTGGAAATCTGACACATTTGGACCCCTAAACACCCGAAATTCCACTTTTGGCTCCTAAATCAAAAATTCCGTTTGGACCCCTCCCGACCGCGCGTTCGCGAGCTGGTGCCACGTGTCCCGGACGCGCGCGGCGGCGCGCGCGCGGCGTACGGCGGACGGCGGACGCGCGGCTGGCGGCAGGCGTGGTCGCGGGCGGCAGCGGGACGCATGGGCGGCGCGCGGCGGCAGCGCTGGCAAGCGACGCGCGCAGGTCGGCGCGGCGCGGCGGCGCGGATCGGGCGGCGGGCGCGCTGGTCACGCGGCATGGCGGGCGGCGAAGCGGACGCGCGATCGAGAGCGCGCGGCGGCGCGGCGGCGCGCGCGCGGTGGAGCGGGGCGGTCGCGCGGCCGGCCGACACGTGGCGCCATCTCGCGAAACGCGCGGCTCGGAAGGGGTCCAGAAAAGGAATTTTTTTGGTTTAAGGGCCAAAAACGGAATTTTCGGGTGTTTAGAGGTCCACATGTGTCCAGATTTTACAATGGTGTCAATTCGCATTTTGTACACGGTTTTCGATGAGCCTTGTCTTGTGAGGCTGTGAAGTGTGAACCAAGGAAGCCCAAACTTCAGCCTCGAGAAGCATCTATCATTTTTCATTTCTCTCAAAAAAAAAAGAGAGGGAGAGAAGAAGAAGCATTTATGATCATCGTCTCAAGAGGAGGTACTTGTACAAGAACTGGCTTGGAAAGGTAACTGAGAGGGCTAAGGAATGAATGAAAGTGTCACCAATCACCATATGCTTGAAACAAATTTTGTTTGGTCATCTCATCTCGTCAGGATTCATCACTACATAGGATCTGTTTCTTTTCCTCCAAAGCTGACGGCTTTTTATTTTTGTTATAATATCTAACTTTCAAATAGAGTATTTTTTCAAGATAGGGTCTACAAGTTAAACGATGTACATGTTAAAAGCTCAACATCTGTACCACCAAAATCGTAAATGAGTATCTCTCTCCGTAATCTGTACCGTAAACAGTCAAAATTCAAAATTTTCAGCTAAAAGTCATAAGCCGTTGGCAAAAAGGCCCATAGTAACATCGCCGCTCGAATAAACTATACTTGTTCCAACATCCAAGCTCACAAAAACAGGAAGCTCGTTCCCTTATTCGCCCACAAGACTATCCTACAAGACACGCAGAATAATAAGATACTCCTGTTCATCATCATCCCCGAGAACACGGCATTCATTCCCCAAGGCCCCAACCCAACCCCTATTGCAAGCCCAAGCCCAACCTTGGATTCACTCCATGATTGAGCCAGCAACACCCAGATTCACAGGAAAGAAAAAATGGCAACGAAATTCACAGGCTCACAAGCATGGCACAGATGATTTGCTACTATCTTTTCCTTGCATCTCTTTTTAGATTGCTAGTAATTGAATATGAAGCAACTTAATCAATCACACTGAAAAGATAATCTCCGCAGATCACAAAGCGCTAACTAGCAACATGGTCTCATGGTCAGCACATTGGTTGGCATCATTCAAGAGACCAGGGTGGCAGGGACAAGTAACAACGTGTTTAGCACTAACCTTTGCACCAATTGCAAAAACCTTGAAAAAAACAGAGAGCAAATAGCTGTTCTTGCTTGCTCTGTGTGAGATGAGACACAAAACTATGCAAGATGACACACTAATCAGTCTTGCAAACACTACAGATGATATCATGATAGACAGTAGTACCAAGCAAGAACAGACACCCAGATCTATAAATCACTGCACACTGGGTGGTACTTGATCTCCAACCAAGAGAAGAATGGTTTGGTGTTCTAGATCTACATGAATGCCAAGCAAAACTAGAACCTTTTATTCCACCCCCAAATTAACCCACAACCTTCTCCATTTCACAATAGCAAACTAATTTCCACACCAACAATGGCGCCATTGAAGAAGCTCATCTCATCCCAAGAACATCCAAGAACATGCAGAATGAACCAAGCAGAAGATGCAATCTTTCTATCTCACACTGGATTCAAAAAATAAGAGTATCTCTTCATATTAAGGCCAGCCACAGGGGCACAAATCTCTCTTTACTTTACAAACACAAAGATCCCAATACAACAGCAGCAAAAGCAGCAGCAACCAAAGCAAGTAACTAATAAATAGTAGTACCACTTGAAGAACAACACAAGAACAGCTTATTTAACTTGGCGACACTGGCAAAGATCCGATCTTGGAGGCCTCCGGCCGGCCGCGGATCCGGCGGCGGCGAAGAGGAAGAGGAGGAGGGGCTTAGCCGCGGCAGCGGGTGATGCGGGAGCAGCCGCGGTGGTAGGGGTTGGCCTGGGCGCCGGGGCGGCAGTTGTAGTAGCTGGCGCCGCGCCGGGAGCAGGGCACGCTGTCCCGGCGTAGCGCGCCGTAGCTGATGTACCCGCGCCCGTAAAGAACGCGGCGGTGCGCGTCGGCATCCGCCGACCCCAGCTCCCCCTCCTCCTCCTCCGCGCCGTCGCACTCGCCCACGGTGCCCCGGCACTCCCCGCGGCCAAGGATGCCGAGCTGCAGGTGGTCCCCGCCGGAGAGGGACGCGGCGGACGCCGACAGCGCCGCGACGGCGAGCAAGAGGAGGAGGAGGAGAACGAGGCTCTTGGCTGCGGCCATGGCGGCGGCGGCGAGGGGAAAGCGTGTGGGGAGCAATGCCTAGCTGTCTCGTAGCGCTTAGAGTTGTGTGCTCGTGACGAAGGGTGGAGAGATGAGTACGTGAAGGTGGCGATAAAAACGCGGAGTTGCTCTGCTGCGCCTGCGCTGCGGTGCACAACAACTGGACGCAACTCATGAGCAGAGCTGCTAGAGGAGTGTGGTCAAAGACAATGACGTTGACATGTGTCATGCATGGACCAGGGGTAACAGTGGCATGATAATAACGATCATTTAAGTTGTAAAGGCAGTTGATTAAACTATACCGAGACAAAAGTTAGGAGAACATAGCCCATCCTAAGAGCAAGTCCACTAATAGTCTATAAATCAAATTATAAGTTTATACAATAATGTATGTCTACAAAAATTTTTATTATTATGAACATGTTGGTTGTTTAAGAGCCAAGTTCTCATCTCTCATCCACATCAAAAAAATCTTGTTTTTTTATTGCTCTAAATTGTCTTGTTCGTATGGAACATGTTGGTTGTTTAATATAGGTTTTTTTATTGAATTATAAAAATGTGTTGATATTTTAACATTGTTTTTTCTATTAAATTATCTAATGGTAGTGCTACGTCCATGAAAGAAATTTTTTTGTGAATTTTTTTTTATCAATGGCTCTGTTTAAATTGACCATGTTATTAGAGTCAACTTATCAATAGGAATCCGTTAGTGTTCCATAAAGTTGACGAATCCTATCTACATATACCATCACTCGGATTTTTAAAGAAAGAGCTGCCTTTTAAAAAAAACTCTCGTATTTTAAACAAACTTTGTTTTTGGAAAGTCTTCATTTTTGACTTTACGTGCCTTTGCTCGTCCATACTACAAATTTCTTTCGAATTCAACGAGTGACCTGCAGGGCAAAGCATCCCTTTAATCCTCCAATTGTAAGCCCTTTTTCCGTCGTGTTTCTCTCTCTCTTCCATTTTTCTGAAGGTGGCAGAGAGGCTGTCCATTTTATTCAGAGGGGCCACCAGCTGTTAGGCACAGTAATTATTGCGTATAAACAGTACTCATGATACTGTATCACAAGGAGGAATGTTTTTCTATCGAGTTATCTATTTTCTAAATAGTTTAATTAATTTTCTAATATAAGGATTAATTATTTGGTATTATATCTATTAGTTAGGAAAGATATTATTTAGACTAATCTTATCCATAATTGTTAGGAGGGTCATCTATATAAAGAGACCTATTATAATCGTTATTCTCAAATAAAAAAGAATGAATCAACTTTCAAGTATCTCAAGTCTCTCCTACCAAACACCCTTATGCTCTTAGGGCATCTGTAGTGTATATAACCCAAAGGGTCTTAAGGTGGGTCCCATTTAAACCTTAAGGCTGACTCCATAGTGTATATAACCCAAGAAACCTTAAGACGGTCCCACTTGGCAGATAAAGAAAAATTGTATTTTAATGCTTATGGCCAGGTCTTTAGCTTGAGGACCAGCCTTAAGCCTTTTTTGCTTATAGCCTGCTTAAGGTCACCTCTGTAATGTATAAGGTTAACCTTAAGGTGGCTTAAGACCCTCTATTTTCATACACTACATATGCCCTTAGCGCTTTCTCCTTCAAGCCATGCCATGTGGCCTCTTCTAATGATAGTTAGCCCCACGTACACAACACTTGGTATCAGAGCCACTCGCCATAGCTTCTGATGCCGAGTATCCATTTGCTAAGGCCATCGCCGTTGGCCGCAAGCTCGAATGCATGTTTAAAAAGATGATAGCAGCAGAGAAGAAGAAGAAGGCACGAACAGTTGTTGATGCGCGATCTGGGTCAATACCACCTCTGCTGCCATCAATAACTCTTCTCTCAACCTCGTTGCTTGTGGTCACGTTAATGGCACCCTCACCAAGGAAGAAGAAGGTCGTTGTCCAGCGGCCAGCTTCTCTACGCGGGTGGCCGACATTGTGCCTTTGGAAGTGTGGAATGCGGCGAGTGACGTGTGGAAGGTCATGACGTTGTATTCCTCACCCATCCATTGTATTTGATGGCGGAAAGGGTAGCATCACTACCCTGCGCTCGTTGTCTTTGTTGGTGACGTCTTCATCAACATCGGACCACATTAAGATTCATGTGCCTTCGCTATCAACTTCCATCGGTTACATGCTACATACTAGTGCAAGGCACCATGGTAGGGCTACTAAGGATGGCTGCCATGGCCACCACCACAGCTTAAGGATAAGTTGTGTATAAAGAAGGGGAGAAGTTATTATACACATAAATGGTTGCGCTTGAATAGTACTCACAGTACTGTAACACGGGGAGGAATGCTTCTTCCCTACCAAGTTATCCATTTTCTAAATAGTTTGATTAATTTTCTGAGATAAGAATAAGTTGTTTTGCATCATATCTATCAGTTACGAAAGATATTATTTAGATTGATCTTATCAATAATTGTTAGGAGAATCCTCTATATAAAAAGACCTATTGTAATAATTATTCTTAAGCAAGAAATAATGAATCAACTTTTAAGTATCACAAGTCTTTCCTCCTAATCAAGTCTCTCCTTTTACCACACGCACTTATTCTCTTAGCGCTTTCTCCTTAAAACTATGCTATTTGGCCTCTTCTAATTATAGTTATCCCCATTGGGTATCAATGTACACAACAGCAGCAGTCTAGTCTAGATGGTGACATGGCAATATTTGTCTTCTCTCCTGTGACCTGTCCTTCACATGGAGCCCATTCATATCATAGCCAACTTCAAATCCATGTGCTTATCCTTCAAAAATATGTAATCCACATACTCGTTCCTTCTGCCTTATTCTTGCCTCCTCTGTCTTTATCTTCAGGCTGGCATATGTATCCGGGAAAAAACATTTCTAAGGTATATTTGAAATGCAAGAATTTAACATAAAATTGTTTAATTCTCATAGGAATCGGAACAACCCCGTGTTCCAAAACAGGGCTCTAATTATAATTAAGGCTAATATCAAAACAAAGATTGATATGAAATAGGTACAGTTAGTCACTGACAAAGCTGGTCCAATTGAAACAGGAAAATATACACTACAAAACAGTCGATTATTTTTGTGCAAATTAATTTAGGAGAACCATAGGATGCGTTTATCTTTATTCATGGTTTACATAACCTAATAGTACACCATCACATATTAATATCGCCTTCAATAATACGGTCTGTTAAGAAAACACAAACTTGGGCTGTATGGAAGTAAATTTCTCTAATAAGTAGGGCCTGGCCCATGCTGTGCTACAATCCTTGGGTTGAAGCCCAAATTCAAATGCATGGCCCTTCTTCAGTAATGCTTAAAGAAAAAAACATGTGGATTGGATTTGAGATATTTGCTCAGTTTTTTGTGATGTTTCCCCTACCATTAAATTGTTGAAATTTGGTTACTGGTTCTTTAAACATTATAGTATAGAATCATTGTCCTCTGTTTCAACTTGCAAATCCGCAAAATCACTACACCTTGACACAGCGTCGAGGGTACTACAAGGGACGGTGACCATAGAAGCACAGTTGGAAGCTCAATGGGGAGAAACCCTTATGGGCTCCACATATTATTGACCTAACTTGGTCAGCATATCTCCTACGTGGCAAAATCGCACGCTCATCACGCCACGCAGACAATACCACCATACAAAATCGGGCTAGAGTGCTATTTAAACCGGATTGCAAAGTTTGGATAATCAAATGTCTTGTTTTATAGTTTGAAGTATGGACTTACAAACAAAGTTTAGAACATTATATGGACTTATTCATTAAAAAAAGTACTACTTATGATTTGGGAAATAGGGTGTGTGACTATGGTCAAACATGGAGGTGATTATCAAGTATTTGATCAAGATATCATACCATCCACACTAGCCAATATATTTTCATGCAATAAATAGTTAAATACTTTTCAATAGAGTTTTTAGGAGTGGACCAGATTATAGGTCAAAATTCGTTGTTGAATTCTTGGCTGGCTACAGTACAAATTAGACAAATAATATGCAAGTTCTACTTTTCTTAACCTCTTCACGATGTTGAATTGTATTTGAATGGAGCGTCGAGCCATATCAGTGGAGGTAATTAAGTTGCGGGTCTTGACCCCAGATTTGTAGTCGTAAAATGGGATTTTTGTTATGGTATTACCGACTTATCAGTCAAAGACGCCGGCGCATTTTCTACAGATGTGACAAGGATCGTACGTACGTAAGTATATGACCTAAAGCTGCAGGCCAAGAGAATTGAAAGGTCATCAGTTGAATATAGTTGATGCTTTAGATCTGGAAAACTGCATGCGTACGTACGATCGATGGACATGTGATAATACAACGAGGCACGAGATGGCTTGAGGTGTCATTGGTGGGATTTAACCTTTTGCCACCCTTAAGAATGCTACTTATCCAAATGCTATCCTCTTCGTTGCATTCAACAATTTACCAATCTTAACATGTGGTTGATTAATTTTTTGCCACTTTCGAGCCCACGAAGCGCCATGTCAGCGCCTCCCCGCCCCACTGGCCCGCCATGTTAGCGCCTCCCGCCTCGCTCATGCCGCCAGTGCCAAGGCGCCGTGCGCGCCCAAGGCCGTTCCTGTCATTTTGGAGGCCCTAGGGCATGATAAAAGCGAGACCCTTCATTCTAATATAAATTATATAACAATATATTTTATATCAGTTGTAAAAGGTAAAGTTCAATACAGTAATCATTAGACAGCACGTCACAAAATACGAAGTACTTATTGGCAACATTAGACTTAGTACATTACAAAATGCAAAGTACTCATTGTCGATAATCCACTGGCACATTAATATTATTAATAAGTCTTAGAAAACTGTAATATGCTACTAAGAACAAAACAATTTAGGAGAGACTATTAAGGTGGTGATCGTTTTGGCTAAAAAGCCTGTGGCTTATGGCTGAAAACACTGTAGCTGGCTGAAAAAAGCAATGTAGCTGACAGAGTCTTATTTTGCATAATTAAATTTAAAAAAATTTAAAAATAAAAAAAATATGTTAGCCCATTACGTATAATACAAACGAATACGGGAAAAAAGAACCGGCAAAAAAGCTCAACAAAAAACCAAAATTTCAGAAAAAGATGAAACTTATAAATAGTGCCAAATAAGCCATGAGCACTGTTCATAAGCCAATTTGATCGCAGCCTAAACCGTTCATGTGATATTGATGACTTCAAATAGTTTTTTCCAATCTCTCTTAGATATAATGGACATCTATATATAAAAAAGAAACTGATGTTACAAGAAAGTCAAAGATTTTTGTTCTAGATAGTGTAGATATTGCGTTGGAGACTTGGAGTGGTATTTACCAGACAATCAAAGAACAAAAATTCATAAAAATGTACCATATACACAACGGCTATACGAGGATATTTTGAGTAAAACTATTACAAAATGAAAAAATTGAAGGCGAATTGGTTGAAAATCAATGAAATCGGCTATCCTCTATTGATGGCGGCACTTGTTTTGGGGAAGAGAAGACCAAAAGAGGAGTGGAAAGGTCAAGGGGCGCAGGCAGTGTGCGTGGTGGATTGGATCTGGTGGATAACTTACTTGATGCGTTCTCTCTATAAATGTTTATGCTTGGATATTTAGAGAGCGCTCAGTGCTGGATACACAACATAGACTAAATGAGCCATTACTTAACTTTGGCAGTTAACCCAACTAATCATTAATCAATTATATCCAATATTCAATATATAGGCTATATATATACACACACACACACTAACATACATAGACTAGGGGCTCTAAGTTTTCGTGGGCCCTAGGCGGTCGCCCCTGCTGCCTAGGCCTAGGGTTGGCCACCTGCGCGCCTCTCTCGCTGCGCCGCCTCGCCGTCGCGCCGTCGGAGAGCACGAGGCGCGCGCGCGGCGCGACGGACGGAGGCGGAGGCGGCGCCGGCGAGCGGGAGGCGCGGCGGCGCGGCGCAGCGGCCGGCGCCGCCGCGAGCGGCGGGAGGCGCCGACATGGCAGCAGGGGCGGGAGGCGCTGACATGGCGCTTTGTGGGCTCGAAAGTGGCAAAAAATTAGTCAACCACATGTTAAGAGTGGTAAATTGTTGAATGCAATGAAGAGGATGACATTTGGATAGGTAGCATTCTTAATGGTGGTAAAAAGTTAAATTTCCCATCATTGGTTGACCCTGGCCACTGCTTCAGTCCTGTTCATGGGATTTCCTAGCTTCCAGAGAGGTTGTACTTGTCAAATAAATGATCCGAGTTCATATAACAAGACGAATCTATGTGAGAAAATATATTCGCATGACTATCGTAAACGCATACAAATTCACCCTTCAACAATTTGAGTGGCATTTATTCAGTTATATATCTCATCAAACCGAAGATTGAAATACACAACTTTGTATATAACTAGAAGACAGTGCAAAGATGCTTGTTCCAACATATTAATTTGCATGCTGAAGATTACTCATGCAAAGACGCATGATTTCAACCAAAACACCAACTTAGGCCGAATAGGAAATAGACAAGGATTATTCAAACTCGGATTATTGAACTTGGGTTCTACTTTATCCAGACAGCCCAGCATGGCATGCAAACCTCTAAATTTAGATTGAAAACAAAGTAATAACTATTATAATAAGCAGTAGTGTCCAACTTTTTGAGCAAGGAGAAAAGAGAAAGTAGTAGTAGTAGTAGATAGAGATGGCAACGGAGGTAATCTCCGCGGGTAAATGGTGGAACGTCCCCGCCTCCCCATCCCCGGTGGGGAACGAGGCCCAATGGGGACCCATTCCCCCATAATGATTGACCACTTGGAGTATACAAATAATTACAATGAACAATAATATGACAATTAGATCAATAAAAATTACATGAATTTTTCACAATAAATATATAATAGGTGAATCACATAATTCAAACAAGTGTTTATGTCTCGATTTAGGATTTTACAAGGTATTAACAAGGTATCATATGAGATATATGGTATGATATACAATGATTTGGGTCTCCAACTGGGAACGGGTATGAGGGGTAGGGGAATGTTCGTCCCCGCCATCCCCGAAGGGGAATGAATTTGCTTGCTACTTATCCCCATAGGGAATAAATCTCCCAATCCCTGTCCCCTAATAAGGGAATTCCCCGATGGAGAACGGAGAATGGGGCCCCATTGCTATCCCTAGTTGTAGGCACTAAGATCACTTCCAATGCATCCTATATATATCAGCAATGTATATGATATTAATTAACCTGCCAAGTAGGATTGATGGTAAGATGAATAGGGGATTAAAGAAGAGAGAGGAAGGCTTGAGACACTATTTGGACACAAAAAACAACAAAAACTTATATTGGAAGGAGATTAGTGTCTATCTACAATAATTATTGCATTGGAAGGAAATTATGAATTTATTGTTTGGGTCCATCGGTGGAAACTATGCACTGGAGTTGTAGTGTCTACAAGACGTAGAGGATATAGACATTGTTGTGTAGTGTCTACCATTGGAAATGCCCTAAGGGCACTTCCAATGAGTTCTAGTCAGCAATGTCTATAGTATCAATTAGCATGTCAACTAGGATTTGTGATGAGGTGATGAAAGAATTAAAGAAAAGAGAAAAGGAAGTAGTGTCTTATGCAATACATTGCTTGGGCACAAAATCTAACAGCAAAATATTGAATTTGGTGAGGTGAGAGAGAGGGGGAAGAGTTAGGTGAAATTATCACTTGGGCTCATGGATAAACTATATCCATTGAAGAAGTTATATTTATAACTATTTTTGGTGATGCCGGATATAGGCGTTGCTTTGCAATGTCTTGATTAGGAATGTCCTAAACGTATGGCAATTGCAAAAGTGAGCTCATCAACGGCCCAAGTTTTTTGTGTTGCAGCTGGTGGTCATCTTTGGACAACTAATAATAATGGCAGATAAGAATCCACGGATTTGCCAACACGATTCGGCCCTGTTCAGTCAGCTTCAGCTTTATCTTGAAGCCAAAATAAATAGGTTGGCTTTTTAGTTTAGTTTTTTTTAGCTTTTTTAGCTTTTTTCTGTGCATTGTCTGGAGATATAACTGTGTTTTTCTCCTCATTTTTTTAATTTTTCTTTAATTAAATAACTTAGAAAAAATTAACAACTATTACAATATAATTTCAGTTAGAAGTCAAAAGACTCAAAAGGCCATTCTCTTCGGCTTGCCATATTTGCATTGATGAGGTCCTTTAGCATTGACTGTATAGATTGATCATGCACATTAGGAAACAAAAAAAATGATACCTCTTTAATTTGTTTGGTTTGTCTTCAGTAGCTAGAGGATCCGTGGCTATTCTTGCTTTTACGCTAAACAATGATGTGCGATGCAATCGTGCACATCAATAGAATTTTTTTTTACGAATTGGCCTCCCACGGCGGTCGTGTTTTTTAGTAGCCCTCGCCCCACCGCGAAACCACGGAAGCCCGATGCGTGGAGATCCCGTGGCCGGGGAGTATTTTTCAGCGCACGCCGAGATTGAACGATATAAGTCACAATAATATTTCAAATGTAGAATATGAATCTCATATCTCTTGAATGTATAGCGAAGATAACTGATGGAGAGCAATAGTCTGTGTAGGGTTTGCGGAGAGTAGAAGTGATACATCTCAATGACGGACCTGAGACAGAAGAAAGCCATGATGTTAGCGAAACGTAAGATATAACAAGAAAATAAAATGTAGATTTGTATGTAAGTTACCTCCTTAACGATCTGGCCCGTGGGTGATCGACGACTAGTACTATGACGCCGACCAGACTCGGTAGATCGCGATGGCTGGCCGGACTCGCTAAGTCACGATGACCTGGCGGGGTGAGCACGGTGCCCCCCACTAGGTGGCCTATGCACGTGGCATGGTTTGCGATCGGCCGCAGCTCAGGTTATCCATTATTTTTTTTGGCCTATGATAGGATGTACTTGAAAGTTTTGTGCAATACCCGTAGTGTGTCTGGGCTGCTCATGGCGTTTTTAGATGCGCCTGTGATGTGCTACGCCTGCTCCAACTGAAATGACATACAAAACAGGTTCAATAACGACTAGAATTAATTTCATAAATGAAATGATCAAAATTTGCAACTATCTTATGGTGTCATGGCGCACAGTGGCTGGGCGGCAGGCCATTAGCCCCCCGGCCACTAGTTCTTAATCACCTATTTAATTATGTGTCGCTCAAATAATTTTTAGAGGTAGCAATGTGGTGCAAAAATTTACTTAAAAATTACACAACGTAGCACACTACATCAGGAACCTCCATAAATTTTTTTGTAATTTCTAACTACCATTTGCTATATCTAAAAATTCATGGAGAGGCACATAACTGCTTAATCACCTGGTTAGTTATGTATCGTTCCAAGAATTTTTAAAGGTAGCAAATGACATTGAAAAATTGCGAACAAATTATACAATGTACCACGATGCCTCGGAAAGCTCCACTAAAAAATGTTGTAATTTTTTGAGCTCATTTGCTATATTTACAAATTCAAAAAAAAATAGAACTTAAAATTATGAATTTAGGCCGGTAATTAAACTGGCTAATTAGTCAACTTAATCACCTGCCGTTTTGTGGGCAGACGTCAGGCCACCTACCATCTGCTGGCCGGATGGCAGGCGTCATGTGTCGACTATTGGGCATACTGGACGATAGAAACGCTATTTTTATTAATACCTCTTATATATGACTATTTCTATAAATACGCGTTTAAAAAAAGCTATATATATAGCAAAACTCGCTTGCAAGCTGCTATATAAAACTCCGAACTCCCAAGAACGAAAACTGTTAATACGCTACCCAATACAGTAGTTCCAATTATAATACGCTTTCCAATCCAACCCCCGAAATTTTCTTTGACGAAGCTGACCTCCAAAAACGGCTCTTTTGCTCATTTGCCCTATGCATCAATATGCACTTTGCTTATTTATCCTAGTTATATCATTAACACGTGGGTCCAGTGAGATAATTGGGACAAATAAGCAAACACACTTTAGAGGGGGGCAAATGAGCAATTATTCCTCCAAAAACTAAGAAATCTGTCGCGTCCTCCCAGAGTCCCACTCCCCTGTCGCCATGGCCGGCAGCCTCCTCGTCCCTCTCCTCCTCCTCCTCGTCCTCCTCCCCGCGCCGTCGCTGGCGTACGCGTCCCCGCGCACGGTGGCGGCGGCGGGGGGATATGGTCGGTGCCCGAGGGCGGAGGAGGGGCTGCAGCCGTTCGTCGCGGGGCTCCGGCCGACCTGCCGAGCCTCCACGGAGGGGTACCCGACCGAGGAGGTGCGTGTCTCCAGGCTTTGCTCCGGATTGTTTGCTGCGTGGATTGGTCGGCCACATAATTTGATCCTTTTTCGGGGGGATTGTTGGGTGAATCGGGTGGTTCGTCCGTACTGTTCTTGGTGGATATCTCTTCCTGTTCATCTTTCGATGCAGACGCGGGCGGGTTGGACACAAAATTCTGATGCTCTTTTGATGCCAACAATTTTATTTTAAAATTTTCTTTTAATTCGGTTAGGCGAATTTCCTTCCCTTTTATTTGGGTGAAATAACCTTTTTTGTTTTATTTGCGAAGTAAGCTTACTAGAAGTATTACTCAACGCAGGAGTATCAAGATACAGTAGGATGCGTGGTATCTTAGGCTCTTACCTCTTACTTTGTTCTCCCGGTTCTTCAAAATTTTTGCCCTTCAAAAAAATTTGTTGTTTTGGATTCTTTTACATCTTTGGTTGCCTCAATGTGCCAACTTTGGAACAATTCGGCTAGATTTCTTGTGTTTCTGCATTGTATCGTTGAGTGGATTAATGTCCATTTTTATGTAGCTTGTTATGCTTATGGCCCTAGTGGGAATGACTGGCAATTGTGCCTGGGGTTTAATGGTGCCTTCTCAAAATTTCCCCTAAATACCAGAAATCTTTCGTTCCAGAGGTAGACAGCTAGAAAAATCATCTATAACCAAGCAACAACCCGAAACAGTAAAGATGCACAGAAACTGCACCTGGCCGGCCTGTTTGGAGGCAAACCAGTGGTATGACCGGTGGCACGCCGGTTGTTTGACCAGCCTTGGAGTGGTCTGATCACTCCCCTGTTGGTAGAACAGAAAATCAGCCCAAGTCCAAACCAATTTTAGTGCAAACTTGAAAACTCATAATCACATGGAATCAAATTTTGCACACACCTTGTTGAGAATCTGAGAAACCTATTCCATCTAAGGATCGGCATGATCTTGGCCAAAGTCTCAACCATTCCTCAAAACATGCAACATTGCACTAAAGCTGGGCAAATATAAAAAAACTTGAGATACAATTTGCTCGTAGGTTAAGAAAAGAACAGCCAAGATGGCTTTAGATGTGTTCCCACATATCACAGCAAGCAAAACTAACCGATGGATCAAATCCAAAACCCTCATATCAAGGTTTCTCAAGAAGGGCTCTAAAACATGAATGAACCAGGCAATTTCAAGATTTTGCAAACCACAGTGCCTAGATAGATGGGATTTGATCTACATGAGTCATCACCATCACTTACACGTTCTTCGCATCAGCAAGATCAAGAAAGGGAGAAAAGAGGCAAAGAGCCAACAAGTACAAGAGCAAATCAACCAAGACAAGAAAGATTCATGAGAGATGAACAAACTTGATTATATTGCTACTTGTGGATAGAGGTTTTATAGCCACTCCACGAGGAGGGCAAGAATGTACACCCCAGCACTCTTTTTCAAACTCTTAACCCTAACTCAAGAATGATTGGAATAGTTAGCAACAAGCCTCCATCCCCATCTACTAAATAGATGGAGCAACCAGTTCACATATAACCCCAATGGATACTATCCACTAACACAATTGGAGGAACCCGTTAATCCCACACAACACAGGTTTTATGCTCACACTTGACTCATGCACGCTTTTCAAAGTAAATGAGCCCGAACCCGCTAAGTCTTTGACCTTTGATCCACTTGATCTTCTCGGCGTCTCCTTAACCAAACTGCTTTCCCAAATGCTGTTGAAGCGCCACAGTTTTGATCCAACGTAGTTTTCGGTATTTTGGCAAACTACCAAAATACCCTCGTCTTGACCCGGTCTTCATCTTCTTTTGCAAGCAATCGCCATGCTTGCCACGTGTAGGTACATCAATGGCTTGTCACACGTTGGGAAGTCTCTCCCGCTCCGGTTCCATCGGACCACATCTCACTTGGACCAATCAAGTCATTTGGTGCAACCCTTTGCTCGAACCTTCTCTGCAATATTTCTTGCCTTCCTTGTTCCATGCTTGAGCTCGACCATCTCATCCAACATTCTAGACCGTTCTGGACCTTGGCTCTTCCATGAGTGTAATCCTGGTCCTCGCCATTAACCATAGTTGATTCCAAGTTTCCCTGCACATCCGAAGACAAAGAATTTCTTTTTGGGCACAAGTTCTTCACAACTTGACCTATGTTAGCTCAGACATGCTTCATACAACATGAATGTACTGACCTAAGATCAAATTACCCAATCCACGACCAATTTTTCCAAATTTCAAAACTCACAGCCAAAATCAAAGGGTGGCCGGTTTGACCGAAATCCTTGGCTGGTCTGGCCGAGCCGGTTGGACTGATATTCCCGTCCGGTCTGACCTGTTCCATTGGCCACTCTGACCGCTAAGCTGAGTTGGTCAGACCGCCAAGAATTGAAACCTGACAAAAAATTCAAATTTTTCGCAAAATTGAAATTCAACTCCACATGCATTAACAATTGTTCATCACAAAATATCTTGGACCTTCTCACATGGCCCCTTAGAAATCATGGAGAAGCTTGCATTGAGATAGCTCTGGCTTTTGAATAGGTCGAGGGACCGGGAGGGATACATTTGTTGCTATTGTTGAATTTAGTTGGTTACAACTTAAATTAGACCGCCACTAAACTTTGCGTTGTATTCAGATCTGGGATAGAGGCTTAAATATGTCAATGAAGTGTGTCTGATGGACTTGGTGGAGTGTTAATCCTACTTGTAAAGTACTGAGAGTTGTAGGCCAATATGATGGATAGTTCATAGAAGATTTTGTGTAGCCGCTATTCAATCTGTCGTGTTGTGGCATTGTTTGCAAGACAGACTGCCAAAATTGTCTGCTCATGAAGCTTTTATGTGTATCTTTTTCTGGGTTGGTTTGGCTATGTGGTGTTTAATATGAACCTCACTTCAAAAATTTTGGCAGGTTAATGGGCAGGAACTTGTCAGAGAGTTGGGCGGACAGGAAGAGTACACTGCTGTCCTCTTCTATGCATCATGGTGCCCCTTCTCACAAAGAATGAGACCGGTCTTCAATGATCTTAGCTCAATGTTTCCACAGATTAAGCACTTGGCTGTAGAACAGTCCAATGTCATGCCAGCGTAAGACCCAAATTTGTAACGCTGTTCCTGTTATCTTGTTAATCATTAATATGAGGAACAGCCTTAACTAATACCTCCTTGGTGACATGATTTACAGCGTTTTATCAAGATACGGTGTTCGTAGCCTTCCTTCTATACTCATAGCTCATGGATCATATGCGTTTTGGCCTCTTGGTTCTAAAGATCTCGACTCCCTGGTCAACTTTTACACTGCTGTAACTGGTAGGCTTCTCGATGTTTATCATGCATTCATATCTGCAGCTGTAAGCTTATGGTATTCTTATGCGATAAGCTAATAATGGATACACGTTGTTGTAGTATCCAATATTAGTCACTGCCTGGAGGTGAGAACGGTGCAGCTGCCTTACATTGGTTGCCCTTGCGTCGGCGACTCCTGCGACGTCAAACAATGCTAGACGGTTGTTATTCTCACTGTTATGCATCGGGGCTTCGTTGATCACCTTCAACGCCACAAGACGTCGTCATTGTGCCCTTTCGTCGTTATGGGGACGCGAAGGTCTTAGTCCGTGGTTGTACTTGACTGCTCAAGGACGAGCTGTCTTACTGCGAGGGGTGTAATGTTACGGACCAAGATTAGCAGACGCATAGCATGTGAACAGTACCACACGCGGTACTGTAGCGTCACATGAACAATATTGAGGTTTCTTAGAGGTCAAGTCTAGTCATCCTTATAAAAGGGACGGCATTATATCTATTATCATTAAGCAATAAGCAATCAAACAAGTCTCTAGTCTCCTCCTTTTAAAGTTAGGCCTTAGAGCGTCTACCACGTTAGGGAAAAGCCCTGCCAGTGGCTAGATGAGGGCAAGCGCCCTACCCTCAGTCCTCAGATCCGTACTCAACCACTGGCCACAACATTTGGTATCAAAGTCACTCACCATGGCTTCCAATACCGAATTATCTCCCTTAGACAGATTGATGGCTAACAACGAGCAAAAGAAGTCCTTACTCGACATGTTGTTGAAGAAGGCTATGGAGTTGGTAGACAAGTTGAAGGAACAGGAGGATGCATCGCATGCCATTGCAATGGTCGCGCTGCCATCACCTCCCTCAATACCGTTACCAGCGTTGGTCACGCTACTACCTTCATCAACGACGACTCATCTCCAGACTTCAACTTTGGTGCCTACGTTGAGGAGGAAAGTTACCACTGTCCAGCGCCGGTCTTCCCCACGTGGTCGGCCGACGCCGTGTCTTTGAAGATGCGGAGCGCAATGGCTGTCATGTGGGGGTCGGCGATATCTTTGCATCTCCCTCACAACCGTTGCATCCTGAGATGAGAATGGTGCAGCTGCCTTACGCTGGTTGCCCTTGCACTAGTGACTCCTGCGACGTCAAACAATGTTAGAAGGTTGTTGCATGCGCTGTTATGCATTAGGGCTTTGCTATCACCTTCAGTGCCACGAGACGTCGTCATTGTGACCTTTCGTCGATATGGAGACACGAAGGTCTTAGTCCGTGGTCGTCACCTGACAGCTCGAGAACGAGCTATCTCACCACGAGGGGTGTAATGTTACGGACCAAGATTAGCAGGCACACAGCATGTGAACAGTACCGCACACGGTACTGTAGCGTCGCATGAACAGTACCAATGTTTCTTAGGAGTCAAGTCTAATCTTCCCTATAAAAGGGACAATATTATACCTATTATCATTAAGCAATGAACAGTCAAAAAAGTCTCTAGTCTCCCCTCTTCTTCTAAAGTCAGGTCTCAGTGCCTCCTACCTTCATCAACGACGACTCACCTTCAGGCTTCAACTTTGGTGCCTACGCCAAGGAGGAAACTTACCTCTGTCCAACGGCGGTCTTCTCCACGTGGTCGGCCAACACCGTGTCTTTGAAGATGCGGAGCGCAACGGCTGTCATGTGGGAGTCGGCGATATGGTTGCATCTCTCTCACAACCATTGCATCCCGAGGTGAGAATGATGCAACTGCCTTACGTTGGTTGCACTTGCGCTAACAACTCATGTAACGCCAAACAACGCTAGAAGGTTGTTGCCCTCGCTATTATGCATCGGGGCTTCGCTGATCACCTTCAGCGCCGTGAGACATCGTCATTGTGCCCTTTCATTGATATGGGGACGCGAAGATCTTAATCCGTGGCCGTCACCTAACAGCTCGAGGACAAGCTACCTCGCCGTGAGGGGTGTAATACTACGGACCAAGATTAGCAGGCGCACAGCATGTGGACAGTACTGCATGCGGTACTGTAGCGTCGCGTGAACAGTACCAATGTTTCTTAGGGGTCAAGTCTAATGTTCCCTATAAAAGGGATAGCATTATACCTATTATTATTAAGTAATGAACAATCAAACAAGTCTCTAGTCTTCCCTTCTTCTAAAGTCAAGTCTCCGAGCCTCTCGACCACGTCAGAAAAAAGCCCTGTCGGTGGCTAGATGATACCCTCGGTTCTTGGGCTCGTATCTAACCACTGACCACAACATAACTAGTATCGTTGTTAGATGTTGCACTGTCACTAGTTAGTCACAATTTGACATTTTGACTATTCATGGAAAAATTGAAAGTAGGTGATGATACTTTTATTCTGTTTAAAGGAGAGTTTGTTTGATGCAGGGCAAGAACCAGTTGCATATCTTGGTCCGTGGAAGTGGAGCACAACTGGAAGCTCACACTATGCGAAGCTTTGGAGTAGCTCAATTAATGAATCAGTGAAGAGCGAGCCCTACCTAGCATTCAGCATCCTCTTTATTTGCCTAAGGATATTCTTGTTCTTCTTCCCGAAGTTCTTCGCCTGCATCAAAGACTTCTGGACCCAATACTTCCGGCACGTCAACCTTGGATTCCTTGCTAAATTGACCCAGCTGCTCGAATGTGTGCCTCATGCCGTGGATGTGAGGAAGATTTGGAGCAAGTGGAGGCTCATGGTTGGAGCTATGAACACCAGGGTCTGGGCATCGTCTCTAGCTTCTGTGTCGCTTGGCGGGCAATCTTCTCCCCGAGCTGCTGTTTTGGATTGATGGATTTGAATTTTACAGCGACGGGACAGCATGAGACTTAGCATGTACTCTTTGAATTGCACTGGATGTAGAAGCTCCTGTAACTCACATGAGCATGTAGTGACAGATAAGATCTCTGCTCAGAAGAAGAATACATCTTGTTTGTAGCATGTAAATCTTAGGGATACCGTTGAGCCTTTGTAAATCACACTGTAACATTAATCCTGAGTGCCCATCGTCAGAATCTAGATTGGGTCTAGTTTTGAGGAACAGATCACACAGCATAAGCCCTTGCACTATTTCCACATGTTATCTGCGATTGAAGTCTATTCATTTGCTTGTGGTAAGAAAAAAAAAAGGGCATTTCAACCAGTGTCTCAATGTCGTACTGTAACCACCACCAGGTACAAAATGTAAAATCGATGCTGATGGATTCAGCAAGAACTCTGAGCCAAAACACAGAACCAGATACAAATTTAATTTGCCGTAATGCTTTCATGGACATATTCATCTCTCTTGTCATCTACATATGAGTGCTAAAAAATGTGTTCTTTGGAACAAGGAACAACAACAACGGGTGATACAGAATTACAGATGGAACTCAGTACAAACTACCAACAGCTATGCGCACCTTCATGAATCAAAATGTGCCCAACTCCTGATGTCAAGACTGTGACCAAGATCACCGTCTGATCAATCAGCTCTCGCCGAGGGTGTACCGGACAAACCTCCTTAACTTGATGTTCTCCCCGAGGGCGGCGATCGTCTCCTTCACGAGATCCTTCACCGTCTTGCTGTCATCCTTGATGAAGGGCTGCTCCATGAGGGCCATCACTCCGAGCCTCTTCGATATCCGCCCTTCGACGATCTTCTCCCTGATGTTTTCAGGTTTTGACTGCAGGTCCTCCCTCTGCATCTCAATCTCTTTCTCCTTGCTGACAACACTCTCTGGGATGTCCTCCACTGAGACATAGTCAACCTGTGGGCATGCCACCACTTGCATTGCGAGGTCGTTCACCAGCTCCTTGAACTTCTCATTTCGAGCCACGAAGTCGGTCTCAGAGTTGACCTCAATCATGCATCCAATGCGGTTGTCGTGGATGTATGAACCAATCAGACCTTCAGCGGTTAGGCGAGAAGACTTCTTGTCTGCGGATGAGAGGCCCTTCTTCCTGAGGTATTCCTGAGCCTTCTGAAGGTCACCGCCAGTCTCAGCCAGCGCTTTCTTGCAGTCCATCATACCAGCACCGGTTTCATCTCGGAGTTGCTTTACCAATGCAGCTGAAACCGCCACATCTGCTTTCCTGGAAACGTAGGTTTGTCAAATATAGATTGGATGTTGTCTTTAAGGAAAAAAGGATCAATGTAGTTTTTAAGTTAAAAATGCCTAAGCAGGGAACACATTCCAATGCACATAATATGCACACACCCAGAAACATAAGCTGCACACACAAGCAAGATGAGGCTCTGAGAGGGAAATTACTTCTCTTCAGTTTCTGTCGATTCCTCAGGATTATCATCCTTCGGAGGAGCAGCTGGTGGCGGCTTTGCGCTCGTCTGGGCTGCAACTTCAGCAGCAAAATCCTGGCTTTTTTTCTCCAACCCTTCTCCAAGGTTGTACCGAACAAATCTCCTGACATTCATGTTCTCTCCAGTTGTGGCAATAGTTTGCTTGACCCACTCACTGATCGTGACCTTGTCATTCTTGATGAATGGTTGCTCAAGCAACGCAAATTCTCCAAGCCTCTTCTTTACACGGCCCTCGACAATCTTAGACCGGATCTGCTCAGGCTTTGACAACAGGTCCTCCCTCTGCATCTCCAACTCCGTCTCCTTGTTCATAACCTCCTCAGGGACGTCATCAATAGAAATGTACTTTACTTGAGGGCAAGCAGCAACTTGCATCGCTAGATCATCGATTAACTCTTTGAAGATGTCACCTCGGGATACAAAGTCAGTCTCGCAGTTCACTTCTATAAGGACACCGATTCTGCTGTCATGTATGTAAGAACCAATTCTTCCCTCGGCAGTGGTTCTGCCAGCCCTCTTGTCAGCAGCTGCGAGCCCTTTCTTCCGGAGGAATTCTTGCGCTTTCTCAATGTCACCCCCTGATTCTGCAAGAGCCTTTTTGCAGTCCATCATACCTGCTCCAGTTGCTTCACGCAATTGCTTGACAAGAGCAGGAGAAATAGTTGCTGCACAGATGCAGAAAAGAACCATCAATGTCTTTCTTGCGTTGTTCTAAAAAGAGCTCAACAATAACGTGCAATTTGCAGTGAATTTGTGCTACAGAAAATGTGGGGCAGAGTATGTCCACCAAAAAAGGAGAACGATGCAGTTGTAAAGAATGGAAATTCTAATTATAAGAATTAGTTGCACCTGTGAACGTACACGGCATCCATAAACAAGCTTTAGGACTATGTTCTGATATCTCATTTTAGAACAAACTTGGAAATCAAAATTTGAATCAAGCAGTCAACTGAGAAATGCAGTAAGACACAGTTACAGGAGTTTCTATGTCACCAGGATGTCAATATTGTTTATGTCATTTTGAAATTACTAGGGAATAAACATAAAACCTTTTTATTGTAGACAAAATTTTAAGGAAATATGTAGTTGCTACCTTTTACAAAACGATAATCAGAACAAAAATAATGCAAGTGCGGAGGAAGTACAAGCAAGCCTCCTAATGTGGTGTCCCAAAACTGAAGTCAAACCAAAGTATCATGTTGAGACTTGTCCTTGGTAGACCAAAAAGGTACAGTGGCAACTGAGGTGATATTTGGATTGTACATGATCCTCTGGAACCAAAGAATACCAGCAGATTTAATCATTTAACCCTTTGGGCTAGCAAGGACAAAACTTAAGTGCTGGCTTCGATTGATCCTTGGGTCATTTTACCGAAGTACAGAACGATAACACAATAAAAAAAACTGGCAAAAGCAGTCCCTTGAACACTTTACATGCAATCTATCCTAACATACTCTTCCTACTTAGGTAGAATTGCTCGAATAGCCTTTTGCAGACTAGATGTAGCTGATTGAATTACTACATGTCAGAGCCTTTTGTAGATAAGATCTGGTTAAAAATTAGTAAATTACTGCTGACCTGTGATCGTACTTGCTTCTCCAGCTCCAGCAGCAGC
The DNA here is from genome assembly GCA_036346575.1 of Dendrocalamus sinicus. Taxonomy (NCBI): domain Eukaryota; kingdom Viridiplantae; phylum Streptophyta; class Magnoliopsida; order Poales; family Poaceae; genus Dendrocalamus; species Dendrocalamus sinicus. The sequence goes on along the minus strand of CM070649.1, from coordinate 19,845,464 downwards.
AACCCCTGCAGTTTTCTCACTCGAGGCTACTACTTCCTCAGTTACCACAGCAGGTTCTTTATCCACGGACTCACTGCTTGCAGTTGCAGGAACCTCTTCTACTGCTGAAGATTCCTCAGGCTCATCAGGTTTACCCTCAGCTTCTGGAACCGAAGATGCACTAGTGCTTTCTGTGGCCCCATTGGAAGACAGTTCAACACCTATTGAAGGTGGACTATCAGATTCTACAGTTTGATCATCAGCGGTGTCTGACACAGAAGTAGAATCCTCAATTCCCTCCTGAGGAGAGGCCTCAGGTACTTCAGGGACAGGAGCATCAGTTGCTACTGATGACAAGGACACGCTCAAGTTTTCACCACTTTCCTCATCTGCAGGAGCGATTTCCTCAATGGCGGTGGTGACAGCTTCTTTTGAAGAGCTATCCTCATTGCTTTCAGCTTCAGTAGCAGAAACTGTATAAGGAGGCTCAACGAGCTTGTCATCAACTGTGCTATCATCCTCAGAAGTTGCAACTGAACTATCACTCTCAACTGGTTCAATCTTGCTCAGTTCGTTGTCCTTCTCCTCTGCAGTTATACTATCAATCTCCTTATCCTCCATAATAGAACTATCAATTTCAAGCGATTCAGTATTGCTTGCTTCAGTCTCCTTGTCCAGGCTCTGGTCACTTCCTATTTCAGCATCAAGTCCAGTACCCACTGCTGCTCCAGAAGCTGCTTGTACTTCCGGAACTTTTGTCTTTTCCCTCTGATCCAAGAATGCAGAGATTTCCTTGTTCCTACGGAAAGCTAACCCGAACGCATTGGTCCCTCTAGACCATCCCCGCTTCAGCTCCATGTTTAACGATGCCAAATCATCTTCATCATCTTCTCCCTCCTTCATTGTCAAAGTGACTTGACCTCGTGCTACGTTCAATACTTTCACCCTTACCTGCTGACCAACTTCCAATGCAGAATGCCCGATTAGGGTGAACAATGCCACTGCTTCCTCTTCCCTGGGGAGGAATCCTTCGTTTCCATCAGACAGCATCACAAATGACCCTGATTTTGTAGTACTTTTCACAGTGCCAGTCAGAGATTGTCCTCGTACATAGTTTGTCTCGTCCATTTTCTTGGCCTCCTCTCTTTCCTTTGTTTGCCTTGGTGAGCTTCTGGTCGCAGTTGCAGTGGAATTCCTCCCACCACTTGCAGCCTTAGGTGTTTCCTTTGTTGGCTTGACATAATCACCACCTGCCCGCATTGTCAAAGATATGCGCCCTGTTTCTTTATTTGCTTCCACTATTCTCACTGACACCTCTTGCCCGATAGTGAAGAGTGAAGATATATCTTGTACGAAACCATCACTTACTCGAGAGATATGAACAAGGCCTTCAGTGAATGCTCCAATGTCAACAAAAACTCCAAATGGCTTGATAGACCTAACTTTCCCAGTAAAAGATGCGCCAGGAACTAGATCCTCATCCTTCAATGGCGGCATCTCACTCTTACGTATGTTGCGTCCTAATTTAGGAGTGGAAGAAGCTGGGTCCGTGCCAGCCTCAGCCTGCTCACTAGCTTCAGCAGTGCCAGGTGCAGCCTCGGAGCTTTCATTGGAAGTTTGTCCTGAGGGAGATGGATTTGAATCCTCGACTGTGACATCAGTCCCAACAGCTGCTGCTGACAAGGTTCTTGACCTGTTGGCAGAGGACCAGTTTCTTCTTTTGTAAATGCTGATCAAGTGGAATGCTGTTTGTGGCTGCAGCAGTCTACGATGTGATGTTGATGCTACTCTTGAATACCGCTCTGAACCACGGAACCTTCTTATTTGGATTTCTCGGCTAGGCCTGAAACTGCCTATGTGACACAGGCTGATATTGCCAACAGAGCAATGAATCACTGGCGTCATCTTGAATTTAGGGGATGAGCTATGCAGCAACTATATCAGAATCTTGATTCCTTCAGAACCCTGCACAAGGGCAGAAACTCATTAAGAAAAATAGGAAGAGCTAAATACCAACAAATCTGATGTGAACGAAGAACAATAAATGATGAAGATGCTGCGACTGTGCGACATACAAACTAGATTAATTGTTAAAAGAAATATAAAATCAGAACTCCAAAATAATAGTATGTAGGAATAAAGATTAAAGAAACACATAGGGCATCGACGTCATGAGTGATGTATTATATTCCAGTGCAAAAATATGCATATTGTCCAGCATTCTAGTGCCCATGTACCCCCAAAGAGTACAAAATCATGAAATTCTGAAACCTTATAAATTATTTCTAAGTGGAGAGTGTTATGAATAGCGCTTGTATTCATATGAGGCCAATAGACCGGTATATATACACAAAGTACAGGTGGTAAATATACAAAGAACCCCTCATAACAATGGAGAATAACAAACTATACATATCTCTAACACCCCCCCTCAAACTCATGGTGGATCAACAACACTGAGTTTGGAGAGGTAGAAGCTATCTGTGTGCTCGAGTCCGGGCCTTCGTGAAGAAATCCGCTATCCGAAGCTCAAGGCACATATCAAGAGTAATCATCGATCATGCACACAAGACCTCATGAAAGAAGCATCAACACCAATATGCTTGGTGAGCTCATGCTTCACAGATCACGAGCAATACCGATAGCACTGCATCTTGTCGACAAGAGAGGGCCGGTAGTGACGTGAAACACCAAAATCCTCAAGTAACCACCGTAGCCAAGTAATCTCTGCTGTCAAGAGAGTCATAGCTCGCAACTCACCTCTGCACTCGAACGGGACACTGCAGCTGCTTCTTCGTCTTCCGTGCAATAAGAGAACCACCAAGAAAAACACAAGAAGCAAAGATAGACCGCGATCGGAAGGATCGCGCCCAAGTAGCATCCGAATAGGCTCAAGTCAGAAAGAGCCGGAACATGGAAAGAAGAGACGGCGAGAGATAGTCCCGCCAAGGTATCGCAGAACTCGAAGAAGGTGGTCAGAGTGGACTCGAGTGGGAGCGAAACAAATCGACTCGAAATATGAACCGGATAAGTGATATCCGGACGAGTAACGATGAAGGTAGACAAGACTCCCAACAAGATGACGATAGCGAGTCGGATCGAAAAGAGGCTCGCCATCGAGAGTCGGAGGTGAACATTGAGCTCCATGGGAGTCTCAACAAGATCTGATGATCGATGAGAGCGATCAATGAGAGAGGCGCGATCAAGAAGATCCCGAATATATTTCGCTTGGGACATAAAGAAACCATCCGGAGTGGAAGTAACCTCAATCCCAAGGAAGTAACGAAGAGGACCAAGATCCGACATAAGGAATCGCTCACTAAGACGAGCCTTGACAAAGGCAATGTATTGAATCATCTCCGTAATGATCATATCATCAACATACAGAGAAGAAGAGTCCGACCACGAGACGAAGTGTGGACAAAGAGCGCAGGATCATGATCACTAGCTGAAAAACCAGCAGCAGTGACCACGAGGAGAAGCGCCAAACCAAGCACGAGGGCTTGCTTAAGGCCATAGAGAGCGACGAAGGCGACAGACCATGCTCTCGTGAACAGAATACCCGGTGGCGGATGCATGTAGACCTCTCACGCAACTCGCCATTAAGAAAGGCATTCTTGACATCAAGTCGAGAAATGCACGGTGGCAAACAGACGCCACTGAAATAAGAGTCCGAACAGTGGTCATGTGGGCTACAGGAGCAAAAGTCTCGTCGTAGTCAACACCATGCTCCTGCTGGAAACCACGAGCAACAAGACGCGCCTTATAGCGCTTAAGAGAGCCATCAGAGCGAGTCTTAATCTTATAGACCCACTTACAAGTGATGGGATGAGAATGCGATGGACAAGGAACAAGATCCCAAGTACCAGTACGCTCAAGGGCAGCAATCTCCTCGGCCATGGCAAGTCGCCACTCGGGGTGAGTAACAACATCCCGGTAGGAGACAAAGCTCACGAGTAGCTGCGCCAAAGAAAGGCAAAACGGCGGAGGCCGAATCAACGGTGATCGCGGAGAGCGTAGCGAGGAGAAGATGGCCCATCAGGGGAAGATGGAGCATCGAAGAAGAGGGAACATCGTAAGAAGATGGCTCACCGGAAGATCCTCAAAACGAGGTCGACGAGTGTAGAAGATAAGAGGAGGAGGTATCAGAGTAGGAGGAGCACTGGGAGTCGTGAGGAGACGACACAGCGGCGACAACGGCGAGAGGCCACAGGAGGAATATGTGGAGACTCAGTGGGACAGTGGACGAGGCAAAACAGATATAGGTGTATCTCGGAAAGGTCAAGAAAGACAGAGATTCCACAGAGGAAGCCAAAGGAGAGGCAGGACGTGGGTAGAATGGACAAGACTCGTCGAAAGTCACATCCCGAGAAACCCGCATCCGACGACCAACAGATCCCAACACCGATAGCCCTTGTGCTCTCAGATCAGATCCCGAAAGACACACTCAACAGATCGAGCGGTCGGTTTGGTGCGTTCGAGGCGAGGAGAACGTAGCAAACGCACAAAACAAATGATGAAGGCGAGTAGTCGAAAGAAGACCACGAGACGCTCAACGAGGATCGCACCCTTAAGAGCGAAGAGGTGGATGTTGACGAGATAGGTGGCGGTGAAACGACCTCGGCCAAAAGTGAGGTGGAATAGAGGCGCGATCATCGAGCACGAGCCGCTCTCGCGAGGTGCCGATGCTTGCGCTCAGCGACACCATTCGAGCATGAGCACCGTGACAAGAGAATCGAAGAGAGTGCCCGCCAGCAAGGAAGCCGCGCAGTGACGGCCGGCCGAGGCGGGCGGTCGGCCGGCGGCGCGAGGCGGCGACAGCGGAGGCGCACGGCCGAGGGCGCCGGGCGGGCGCGCGACACCGCACACGCGGCGGGGCGGCGCAGCGCAGCGCCGGACGGAGGCGCGCGACCGGCGAGATCGCGCGGCGAGGCGAGGCGCGACCTCGGCCGAGATCGCGACGCCAGGCGGCGAGGAGCAGCCGGTGGCGGCGGCGAGAGAGCGCCGAGCGCCGAGGCCGAACGGGGAGACGCCGGCGGCGAGGCGAAGTCGGCGGCCGACGACGGAGGCGGAGACGGCGACCACCGGCGAGCGACACCACCGGGCGAGCGGAAGGCGAGGCGAAGTCGGCGGGCCGACGGAGCGCGGACGCGGCGACGGCGGCGGAACCCTAGGTAAGCCAAAACCCTAGTTTTGGCTCTGATACCATGTTATGAATAACGCTTGTATTCATATGAGGCCAATAGGCCGGTATATATACACAAAGTACAGGTGGTAAATATACAAAGAACCCCTCATAACAATGGGGAATAACAAACTATACATATCTCTAACAGAGAGTACTTTAAAAAGACTGGGATCCTAAATGACCTATTATCGATATTCAGGCAAAGCAGGTTGAACTATTTCCAAACAAGGGCCCCATTCTTCATGCTAGATAGACCTGCGTATGTTTATCTGGGAAAGCCAAAATTGAACTCAATCTGCATCTTGTCCCTAGAAATGCACATGGCACATCACTATTACCCTATATAGCCTATGAGATGAATGCCGGCGATTGTTATTGTGAGTACAACAGTGAACCAAAACTGATAAAGTCTATATTTTAGCACTCATACAACCAAAGTTTTCTCACATCACCTGAAGAAACACAATCCTTACTAATAGTGCAAAGAGATAAATAACACATGTGCATGTGTTTCCTGCCACAAAGGGAACGAAGAGAGAATCTGTTTTATATATACCAAGCATTTTCCATTGTCGGTGGTGAATAAGATTATGTGCAAAATGCCTTCCCAAGATGGAAGTAAGTCCTCAGTCCTCACAACTAAAGAAAGAAGATATTTCTGCTCCAAATGGAACACAGACCGGAGTCTGGGTGGCTCAATTGGAGAAGGTTAGAGGCTTGGTTGAAGGCAAGGACGGAGAAGAAGTTCTGAAGCTTAGTCTTTCTAGCTTTTTCATAGTTCTTAAGATCTCTTTCTTGCTGTTGTGTGCTCCTCAGTGTTGAGGATTTGGGCCTAAGAGCTCGTGTAACTTTTGGCTGTGTATATCCCTTATGGATATAGAGGCCGAATTTTATATCCTTTATCTAAAAAATGGAACACAGACCAAGAGAATAACTAGAAGGCTTAAATACCTGCATTGTTGGACAGTAGGAATGCGATATTGTAACTTTCTACTTAAAAATTGACTTTACCATAATCAAAATTATACTTAGAAATTCGACTTTTCACTGCCTTAATCATCAGAAGGAGAGGAAAATCAAAATAAAATAAAATTGATCTTCAGAATTCTTGCAAGAAAATTGGGAATTTCAGAGCAACGAAAAATTAACTCTTCACTGGTAAGAGCTACAGCAAACAGTACAGAGCAGTACAAACTGATGGACCCAATTGGCATCACTCAATCTAACCCCAAGAAGAAAAACGCGTCACTCAAAATGGCCATCCACACATTCTGAGTTATGGCCGTGCCGGTTGCCGCTGCCCCCGCCGAGACCGAGCCGAGTCGGCCGTGCCGTCTGCCCGCCCACGGCGTTATCTCCACTAGAGCACCAGCACCATCAACAAACACTACGCCCGCCGGCAAGAACCCGACATAACATGACCCCATAACCAAAACCAGCGAGAAACGAAGCAATTCCGGCGGCAATTCAATGAGCCACCGGAGCAAGCAGAAGGCCATCAACCCCACCCAAGATCCCAACTTTAGCACAATTACGCCATCAAATTACCAACTCCTAGGGACGGACGAAGGACCACGACGCCTCCATGCCCAAGAACCACCTACAGCTACACAACAAACCCAACACGGCCGCCGCCGGCACAGGCATATCCACAAACACATTCCGAACACACATGCAAACAGCGAAGAAACCAGAGCACATCACCTTAGTCATAACATGCGGCGGTGATGATGCTCTGGCCAATCCCCCGAGATGATGGAGGAGGAGGGGGGGGAGAGAAGAGCGGTGGAGGCGCTTTATATATATAGCCTTATCTCGAAACGGAGAAGAGCAGGGGAGGGAGAGGCCACGAGGCGGCGGCGCGCAACACAGCCAACGCTAGTGGATGGGGTTTATGGTTGAGGTACATGGCTTGTCTGGGTTGGTGAGTCGTGTACGAACGCCACCTTGGTAAAACCCCCAAAGTCGGAAATGACATTGCAAAATCGGGAATAACAAATGGGGTTCACGAATGGGATACCATACCAGGAACAGATGTGTTTTTCGTACGGCGTGCCATGTCTCTGCCTGTCAACTTTCACAGCTTTTGGACGTACCCTTGTGTGTCTTTATGTTGTACATGCTCGTCTTTCAGTAACTATGCTTTGCAACGCTAACCAATTTCTAGTCGCTAATTCAGCGATTCACTTTGCAAAATCAACCAAAATTCACAGTTTAAACGAAATCTTTTTCTACAAAAAAAAAACACACATGGGAATATGGGATCACCAAAAATAAAATATTCCCCCTTGCTTGAGAAAACGTTCATCATACAATTCTGTGGCAGTGCGCACGTGCTAGGTTGGCGGTATTCACCGTTTAGCGTTCCTCGGAAAGAACATCTATAGAGATGTACCCCACATGGGACACCCCTCGTAGCCGTCCGATCATGCATCGAGATTCACGGTCAGACGGCTACAGGGTTCAATGGTGATTTCTTTTCATTGAAACAATTAGATGGCTCCTGAATATTAGATTGGAGACTTGACAAACTTGCAGATGGGGAAACACGTTACAACAATCCCAGAGGATAGGAGCTCATGAGTCGCAACAGCGTTTGAAAAGACTACAACTACACGGCCGAGCCATCAGAGAGCATGGACTCGTTTCTTGTCCACGAACAAATTTATTGCTGTTCTAAAATTTTCTACAGCAGGGCCACGAAAGAAGCGGCTCATTTCTATTTTCCATTGCTGAGTTGATTTATTCATCGCTTGCGCTCTCTGTCTTGGTATCTTTGCCCGCCGTGCCATCTTCAGCGGTTTCCTGCAGCCATCAGAAAGAAAAAGGTCAAGTAAAATAATAGGAAACCATCCACATAGTAACTGTGGTTCACTGCAGAAAATATGACATCATTAGAACATGTGGAATTCAATCATAGTGATACTCAGCGCACGCTCAATGATCTTAGGAAAGAACTAGATGTGAGTCCTCTGTCTGGCCAGTTCATTCGAACAGTCCCTGATCCGAGCCAAAGTTCACCATCGAAGCATAAATCACACAGTTACTTATTCACCTACTTGTTTTCCCAGTACCAGTGTGAGACTACTGACGTGGTTTCTGCAATCTGCATCTCTCAAATAATATTTGTTTTCTTTTATGTGCTAAGTGCTAACACAAGTAGCCCAAGGGTGAATAGATGGGGTGTTTTGTTCCTCTCAAAAACTTAAAAGAATAGGGGTCCTTGTGTTGAAGATGCTCTAAATAGCGGAAGTGACACATTTAACCATTCAGAATTTTTCATATCGTACCCTTCAGCCTAAACTGACAACAGGACAATCAAATCTTCTCTTATGTTATCAAGGACATTTAGCCATTTAGGCATCCAAGATAACAGGGATCATGCTACATTTGGAGAACAAATAGCAGATGCCATGCTAAATTTCAGAAATTCAACATTCTCACTTGTTCACAAAAGTACTCACAGATCAGTGTTTGACAGTTCTGGAAATCCAAAACAGAAACAAGAGCAATCATCGCCAATCTGCTCTAGCTATCCAATACATAATTACTTACATTCTTTTCCTCCTTGACACCTCTGCTTTCGTCATGATTTTCCGGATTGTCATCCAACTGAAATAGGTGGGACTGGCACAGTTAACAAAATTGGCATTTGATTCAGTGCAGATCATAGCATCTCAAAAAAAATGCAGATTATAGAACACAAGTCACTTGACTATCATATGGTTGCAATTTGCAAGTGCAACTACCTATATATCCGAAAATTTCTATCATAAGCCAGCCAACTTTTGAGAAGGCAAATTAAGCTAGGAAGATACTTACTTTCAGGTTCCCTAAGTTAGCTGACACACCCTCACTTGTATTCCCGCTTCCTTTGTTCCCGTCATTTTCAGTAGCATCTTGTAGCTGAAAGAAAAATGTTTAAATACAATTCAACATAAAAAGTTCACAGCAGTGATTCAACATATAAATTGCACCATCATGAATGTAGAAGGGTAATTACCCCCAAATTCTTCAAGCTAATTGACACATCTTCCTGTTGCTTCTTAAGGGTGGTCCTCAGTTCTTGGAAATCCTAAAATGGGGAAAGCAGAGGAAACAGTTTGTAAAAAAGGGCAAAAATGTGGAGATGAATATTTGAAAGCTGTTGCAGAACATCAGAACATATCCTTACTGATCTCAGCTGTTCTATTTCACTATTGAGTGCACTTTTGATATCAGAGAGTTCCTGCAGGACAGAATGATAAATCAGCTGGTATATACAAATCGCAAGAACTACGCTATAGCATGGGTGCTAGCATAGAATTACTTTGCCTTTGCACAAGGTGGGCCATGTTTTTTTGGAACACATGTACTTAGTATTTACAACTAATTGTAGAATTAAATGGAATCATCAAGGTAGAAACTTGATCACTGTAGGTATTATTTCCTTCATTCTCCCCTATTGAAGGGCTCCTAGATAACAGAACATATAACTCTATTGTACTAACAGATCTCTACGGAGCTTCAAGTTCTTATTCAAAATTAACAGAATCATCTACCAAACCCGACCTGATTGAAAAAAAAAAGTAAGCTATCACTCAAATAATCAAAATACAACAATTATTTTGCTTTCTGAAAATCAAGTGTGGATACGATAAGCCTGGGGCCACCACAAGAGAAAGAAAATAGGTAGAATGCAGAGCTTTCCGATTTGCATAATACAAATAAACATACAGCATCAAGTGAAGTGCACAGAAACTCACAAATTTGTATTTCTTCACTTGGGTGTCTAAATTGTTCCTCCAATTCTGCAAATCCTGAAAAAAAAAACCAACAAGATATTTAAATCGACAGGTCAGTTCCAACACTTAACAATTCCAAGCAACACAATGAAGTAGTTTGCAAAAAATGCAAGCACGCCAACATTGGGGGAAAAAATGCAAACACACCCATTATGCACTTGTGGTGTTTATAAGTATTACAAATAAACTTATAAACACCACAAAGATACAATATATTTTCTATTTCTAATGAGCCCACTCTCCTTGAGGCTTGTTATTCAAATGGAAAAATAAAACGTTCACATACAGCAAAAGATGTTATTACACTCATATGGATTGTACGTGAATTTAATTTCCCAAAGTTCAACATTCATGAACAAATAAATGAAGACGCAAAAGAGAAATAAAGCTAACTACTTCAGAATATTTCAGCTTACCTCCTTCAGTCCTCGAAGTCTCCCCAAAAGCTCTGACTGTGATTCATTTAATTCCTGTCGTTCAAAAGCACCAAAAGTTAATTTTTTTTCTTTTTTTTAGAATCCAAACGTTATTTCTAAAAAAAATTAGCAGAAAATGTTAAAGTCGAATGAGAGAATAATGTTAGTATTATGGCCTCTTATTGGGGCAAGCATTATACCAGGAGACCTTGGCAGTTTCGGCGAGTTCATACTTCAAGAGATGATGGCAATGCGTGACGAGCTACAGGCAGTCGGTCCCGAACTCAAAGGCGGTCGACCGAATTCAGCAGCGCTTGAACCGTATTCAGCAATGGACCAGAGGATTCAAGCGGTCGACCGGATTCAAAGTGGGTGGTCTGACCGATTTTGGATGGATTGCTAGTATAAGGAAAGTGTTTGGTATTAGGAAAGAGTCCGGACCAAAACCGGTTATATACGCTAAGAATAGGAGTCAGATTATATCACGATTTAAAAGGAAAAAGGTTACATCCTCTTCAGACTCCTCTTCAGACTTCACCTTTGGTTCCTTTACCAAGGAAAAAGGTTATCGCTATCTAGCGGCGGTCATCTCCACACGGTCGACCGACACCATGCCTCTGCAAGTGTGGAACACAACGGTTGCTATGTGGGGGTCAGCGACATCGTCGCATCTCTTCCACAATCGTTGCATTTATTGGCAAGACGGATGTCGTTGCTACCCTGTGCCAACTGCCCTTGCCACCTATGACTCGCATCGTCAACCAACGCTAGAGTGTTGTCCTCACTATTGTGTATCAAGGCTTCGCTCATCATCTTCCAGGCTGCATGGCATCGTTATTGTGCCGTTTTATCATCATGGGAACGCGAAAGTTTCAACCCATGGCCACCACCTGACATCTCAAGGACAAGCTATCTCGCCGCGAGGGGTGTAATGTTATGGCCTCTTATTGGGGCAAACATTATACTAGGTCTCGGCAGTTTCGACGAGTTCAAACTTCAGGAGATGCTAGCAACGCGTGACGAGCTACAAGCAGTCAAACCGGAATTCAAGCGGGCGATCGAACCAGATTCAGGCGGTCAGATCGGGAGGATTCAGGCGGTCAGACCGGGATTCAGGCAGGTGGTCGGACCGAGATTTCGGAAGGATTGCTAGTATTAGGAAAGTGTTTGGTATTAGGAAAGAGTCCGGATTGGCTTAACCAAAACCGGTTATATACACTAAGAATAGGAGTCGGATTATATCACGATTTAGAATGGGATACCAAATCTGCTTACCAGATCGGATGAATAGGTTTTGGAGTCGGATTGTACTCGGTTTGTACTGTCCTATATAAAGGACCTATGCTGTATTTCAAAGAGTAGGCAATAAGAATCAGACTTCTTCAATCTGGCGTCTCAGAGACTCCAAGTTGGCTAGTGGAAATCCTGGACAGCCGGTTGAGGGCGAGCTTGCCTCCATCCGTTATCCCCTCCGTTCCCATCTGAACTCACAATTCAATCTCCTACCACCTCTCCCCATCCACCGAAACATCCACAAAAATTAGTACCATAACAGTTAGATATAAAAATGATCTGCAAGCAAATCAGAGTACGGGCACACATGACAGTATATGGTTAAAATATAATATGTTTGTAACCACTTCTTAGCGGCAGTAGGTAGCAAGTTCCTTCATGCCTCTATTCAGAATTAGTATCGTTCATCAATGTTTCCAAACAGAGGAAGGTCCAGGAGTTACAGCTCATTGATGTTTCTCGTAGACAGAAGTAGAATGTTCATCCCCACAGGCTAATTTTGTCAAAATTGTTCCTGGAACTGATTTTGATCCTTGAAAACATTATCTTCTGATTTTGATCCTTGAACACTAAATCTTCACAAATATAGAAAGCTTAATCTGTAATTTTGATGATGCATCCATTGTATGAGTTTATCCCCACGACCATATTTGGGGTTGTGCAACAATGAGGCGGATACTAGGGAGGCAATTCTCGTAGTGCTTGGTCTTTGAGTATTTCAGGAAAATAGGATGTGGGCATGTAAGTAACTAACGACAGTAAGTTGGTAATGACTAAAGGCATCTAATCACTTTTAAAACATGACAACAATACATCCCCTTCCCCTAGCAGTTAATGCCACAAGCATTTACAGCAATCACGGTTACAACCACGATACTAATCTGTGCATAGCTGTTATCCCAAACACTAACGCATAACTACCACTGCGTTCCAGTTGCATTTAGTAAAATGTTCGCCATTTTTTATGCTCACCAGTGTCACGCAAACATAGCAACGGAGTTTTTTTCGCAAAAGGAAACTACCCCGCAAATAAACCAAAGAAGACTACGTTCGAGGGAATGTAAATACCATAGCGCACACCAAGATTTACCCTTCATCGTAGGTTCAAAAATAAAAGGTAAAAATAAGAAAGCAAATAAACCCTAAGCTCGAGTCTCTCCCTGAGGGGGCGGATCCTCACCGAGATCTTCCCCCCGACCGGCAGCAACTCCTCCTTCCTCTGCAAAAACGAAACAACGATTAGGAATCAAACCGCAGCTATTGAGATCGGAGGGAAAGGAGAGACGGGCTGGCCGGTGCTCACCGCCGGAGACGGGGAGTTCTCGCCCGCCGCCGCAGCAACCGGAGGCGGCGGGGATGTCTCGGAGTCGGACATGGGGAGGGAGGCGGTGGTGGCTAGGGTTAGGGTTTCGCGGAGAGGGAGGGAGGCGGCACTGGTGTGGGCGTGTGTGTGTGAGAGAGAGAGATTTGAAATTGAAATGGGAGGAGGGCAGACCGGCAGAGGGAAGCGGGTGACGAAAACGGAATTGGTGAGGTGCAAATGAAATGGCGGAGACGGTGGTGTCCAAATCGGCTGCTCCTACCGGGCCGGCCTACAGTCCGTTGGTGTAGATATGCCCTGCTCAATTGGGCTGAAAAACTACGACTTACAGTTGAAAATACATTATAACTAACTAAAATTTTACTGTAGTTAAAAGAGGCTTATTTGGTGTAAGTAATTTAAAATTTTAAAAATAGGAAAAAATATGTTAGCTCATCTCAGACAACGCAAACGAATACAAGAAAAAAAGAACCGGCAAAAAAGCGAAAAAAATCAGAAAAAAGACGAAATTTATAAATAGTGAAAAATAAACCAGAAGCTGGAACTGAAACGAGTGGGGCCATAGTCCACAGCACGAGGAACGTCGGGCTGGGGATAAAACGACATTGACACGGCCTAGTACGGCACGATGACCTGTTGGCATGTTTGATCCATAGGCATATGTAGCCCGTGGATACGGTTCATTTGATATGAAAAGGTAACCATTAGGCACGTTGGTTTCGACACGGTATAGTGGGCACGGTCTATTTAATCTGTTTAGCATGAGTAACAATCGATTATTTAAAATTTATAGTCATTTTATGGTGGTTTGTTAGTTTAAAAATATAAAAAAATAAAAAATCTTGAATTTTTTTATATAAATAGGCAACATAACCTCCCTCATTCAGCCATACCCTCATCAGCAATCTCTTCTCCGATTCTCCTGTGAATTTTTTGATACACATTATGATAATTTGGTAAAATTCGAAATAATTTTGCCAAAAATTGAAATCCAGCCTACAATAAAGAAATGAGGTAACAATACTATTTTTATGTACTTATAATTTTTATTTTTTATTGTGGTATAAAAAAGGTAATAGTGTAATTTTTTATTTGTACTTTGTAGATTTTCATATTTCTCCATGGAAATTTTTGACAATTTTCCTGTGAGTGGATGCGGAATTGATCCGGCAAAACTTTCATTATTTGGAAATAAAACGTCTCCGCCTCCTCCTTCTCCACCTCAAATGGCAAAGCAGACCCTGGTTGTACCATCATTAGGCTCTACCAGTGCCTCTGCGTCAAGCACTAGAGCAAAGAGGTTTAGACCCAGAACGTCGGACGTGTGGGCAGATTTCGATAAGATAATGAAGCGAGACGCATCCAGAGATGTAAAGAAAAACAATGCATAGTCATGAGGTAGACGTAGCTGTAGTACAACCCTAAGGGTACGGTACATAATTGGGATTATAGCCTGTTCAATTGCCTCACAAAGTCTACCTTTAAATTTTGGTGTGTCGGATATGTTCAAAAAGTTTATTAGAACTGTTCATAATTCTATATTTACTCACGTTTTTAGACAAACAGCAACTGAAAATTTAGTTAAATACTACAATAATGATCATGATAAATTTTAAGAACTCTTTCGAACCTATATATTTTCTGTGGCCTTAACCTCGGATATATGAAGTGGTTAGTCTAATGAGGATTATCTTGGTGTAGTTGCTCATTACATAAATGATAACTGGGTATTGAAAAAGAGAATCATAGGCTTTAAACTAATTAACGTAGCATATACGAGTGAGATAAAGTATAATATATTCTCAACGTCGTGGAATATTTTAGTCTTACAAATAAAATTTTAAAATGCAACAGCAAGCTCTAGGGTATTAGATATTCTCACTCCCTTATTTAGTACACACGTTGAATTCTTCTTGCTACATCAGCGATGCACTAGTAAGGCCTATTGCATTCCAATAGGTATAAGTCTACGAAAATTGGCTGTGGACATGCCGCTAAAGTGGAACTCAATTTACCTCATGCTACAAAATACTTTACCCTATAATCCTACATTTTCTGCTTTTATCCACACACACTATCATAGCCATATTGGCAACATACTATCGACTAAGCAGCACTGGTATATTACTGAGAAGTTACTAGCATTTCTAGAACTCTTTTATGAATCCACTGTTACTTTTATTTAGAGTGTACTATCCAACATCTCATATAATTATGCATCATATTCTTGCGATCGTACAAGACTAGCATGATCGGAATAGGACCAGTGCGGTCATACAAGACCAGCGTGGTCGCCACACTGGTCATGTACAATCACACTAGTCGTTTATGACCACAAAGAGCAAATGGTGGAATGATGTCGAACAGGAAAACATAAAAGTGGGGTTAGAGTTTCACATAAAATTATAGTTAATTAAGCTTTTTTTAAGATGGAACTCCTTAGATTCCATTGAACCATAGGCTCAGCCAATTCGCTGCCCGCTAAAGGTGATACATCAACTAGAACTGATTTAACCGAGCGAGTTCTTTTCAGCCGTGGCTTATAGTTTACTGATACGATTTATAGTTTTTTGCTCTAGAGCAAGCACTTGTGTGAACGACAAATACCGATAAACCGCTTCAAAGAATTTGTCTTGATAAGCCATTTTGAAACAGTGATTAAGAAACTATTCTGCTATTTTATTAAGAGAAGACAATCTACAAGTCATAAGCTGAAAAAAAAATCAACTGTAACTTCTAAGAAATTACACATGAGCAAAAACTTTGCCAGCGTTCTTGATGGCGTGATAATGATACCAACGTTTGGTCCATTTCTTTCTTTTCTTGAGAGAAAGTGACAACAATCATGCTAAGGGTTAATTCGTATTGATTTTTGCTAATAATTTCTAACTGTGACTGATAAATAATAGTGGCTGATAGAAGCAAGTTTTGATTGTGACTGATAAATAGTAGTAATTAAGTGCATTATATAAAAAAGAGAGTAAACGACGGTGCAACAAAAGGCACTATAATATTTGGATTGTCATACGATTTACGAAATTATGATATAATAAAATATAAAATATGTTATAACATATAAAAACGTAAAATAATAGCTGATAAATAATAATGAATGATAGAAATGATTTAATAAAAATTGAGTTAACAGAAACCAAAAACAATATGAACAGACCTAACACGTACACAGTCAAAAGGTTCAAGTCCGCAAAACCACCGGCTACGGGGTTTGGTAAAAACAAAAAACAAAATCCAACTCTAATCATCAGCAGAAAAAGACAAACGGCTAGTTTCATGCATGAAGCAACCAAACTACATAAATCTTTATGCTAATTTTTTGTACAAACGTCAGGAACATAAGCAAACAAGGCTGGCTGATAAGTCACAACTGAGAACTGCATGCAACGCTACATAAGGCCTGAAGAACACACAGCTCCCAACTTACAACTCCCCGAGTCAACATACCACTATATATGTCGTGTTTGTGTACATGCATACTAGTATACAGCTTAACGGTTAACATCAGCAAAGAATCGAGCTCATCGTCACCCTGCAGAGAATATATATCTTGCGATCGCAAGGCGTGGTCTCATCTCAGAAATTCTCCTTGTGGAAGACGAACTTGGTCGTCGTCTTGTGCGAGAAGTCCTGCGACAGCCGCCGCAGCTCCGGCGTCACCTTCTGGTCGCCGCAGTAGAAAACACCTGGAAAAAAAAGCGTGAAGAAACTATGTAAGCACATCGATCCTAAAGCAGCATAACCTACGTATGAAGTAGAGATGGTACTGGATGTCTAAAACGATCAGTAACGGATATCAATGAACTGCAGCGGTAGTTATAGGTCTATCTATTTTTTAGCATAAGGCTGATGACTTTTGGTTTCAATTGATAAATAGTAACAGTTGATAGAAAAATTGTAAGAGAGTGTATAGAGCAAGAGAAACTTTCATACGGTTTTAATTGATATAGATAAAGTTATTATAGTATCTACTATAGTTAATTTATAGACATCTTTTGGGCCCGATCAGTATGGCTGCGAAACAGTGCGCATGGCTTATTTGGCACTATTCATAAGTTTCGTCTTTTTCTGAATTTTTGATTTTTTGTTGAGCTTTTTTGTCGGATCTTTTTTCCTATATTCGTTTGTATTATACGTAATGGGCTAACATATTTTTTTATTTTTAAATTTTTAAAAATTAATTATGCAAAATAAGTCTCTATCAGCTACAATGCTTTTTTCAGCCAGCTATAGTGCTTTCAGCCATAAGCCGCGAGCTTTTCAGCCATGTTGATCACCACCTTTGATTGATATAGATAAAGTTATTATAGTATCTACTATAGTTAATTTATAGACATCTTTTTAAAAAATACTTTTTAAAAAATATTTTATTTAAAAACTAGCTATTGAAGAAAAAAATAGGATGTGTATAGGTATCATCCGGATGTTTTTATTCCTAACAATCATCTAAATTTCGAACCTTTGGAATAGAGATCCAACGGCCTCTTATTTTTGGAGGGGGGAGATTTTTTTTGAAGGGGGTGAGGAGAATTCGTGACCGTTGGATCTCTAATCTAACGGTCACAAATCTAGATGATAGTTAGAAAGAAAATATCCGAATTATGTTTATCAATACCAAATAAATATAAAAGCTGGAGCCAAAAGAAGGGGTCCGTACTCACCGACGCGCTGGTCCTGGTGGTTGCAGGCGACGCGCTTGAAGACGTCGCGCCAGTTTGGGCGCGCAAAGTGCGTGCGGACGCGGGTGCCGGAGACGACGTCGACGCCGTTCTTGGCGTGGTGGAGCGCCTGCAGCATCACCACCAGCGCCGACCGCGCGTCCCCTTCCTCGTACACGCTCGTGCAGTGGTTGTGCAGCTCGATCGCGCCGTGGGTGTCCTTCTCCGCCACCTCGTTCATCACGCCGCGGAACCACTCGAAGGAGCCTTCCTCCCGCGTGCACCAGTAGAAGTAGACCCGCTTCGTCATGAACCTCGACGACGACGGCGGCGACGCGGCCTGATCCTCGACGTTCGCGTTGGTGCAGCTGGGCTGGTCCTGGATGTTGTTGAGCACGTCCTTGACGATGCTGATCAGCGGCGTGGCGCCGATCCCCAGGCCGATGAGGAGGAGCACGTCGTACTTCCAGTAGTCCTGCGCTGGTGCGCCGTACGGCCCGTCGATCAGCAGCTTCGGGAACCTGAACGAAATAAATTCAGAGGACGAAAAGAGAATGCTCAATATCATATATATACATACATCAAATCTGAAGAAAATTCAGAGAGAACAAAATCAAGAAAAGCAACACTGCAGCGCCTACTTTGCGCTGTGCTCCATGGACATGAAGTCGGCCCTCAGGAGACCACTCTGGCCGACAGCCGGAGGCCTGCAGATCTGCAAAAAGTTCGACATTGTTAATTGTGAAGTTTGTGCAAAACTCGAAAATTCCAGTTCGATTGCTCTGCTTGCCTGAGAGAAGATAGCTCTGAAGCTCGACGTCCAGTCGCCCCGGCACCGGATGTGCATGCTGAGGTAGTTGTCACCGGGAGCTGAGGTGACGGTGAACGGGTGCCTGCAACAAACATACCATTGTGTGAATTCAGATATTCGATATCAACGCGACATTCTTGCACAATTGGAGACGATGAACCGTGAGGATTAGAATATTCTATGTGCTCAAGCTTACCACTCGAACGGGGAGACTTCGCCGCAGTTGACGTAGATGTACTGGCCGCTCTTGTACCTGAAGCCATGGGGCTTGTTCATGTGGATGGCAATGACATTCCCAGGGTACACTGCAACCTGCACATTTCACCAGTCACCAAGCAGAACATAATTTCAGTATTTCGGCACACAATTACTGAATCACACAGCAAAGAAATTGTGATGCGAGATCGTGTAAACAGAAAAGACTTTTCGCACCTTCTCAATCCTTACAGTGGTGAATCCGTGAGACCTCAGTGCGCGGAGAATCCGCTCGCCAGCGTACAGCAGGACGGGGATGGCAAGGTACATCCATGTCTGAAATTAGACATCCAGCAAATTTGTCAAAAGAACATTCAATAAATGTGCATGAAACCGAACTATGATCGAGCTGTCAATGCGCGAAAACTGAAGTTTCGGGCTTACCGTCTGCTTGTACCATGTCCGGTTGATGTACAGGCACACGCCATGGACGACGAAGGCGATGTACACGATGACGAAGAGGTGGTGCGAGTACCAGAACATGTTGAACCCGCTGAGCCTCTTGAGCGGGTTGCCCTCGCTCAGCTTGCTCCGCCGGAACCACGGGTGCGCCAGTGTGTAGGCGACGGCCATCAGCACGACCATGATCACGCCGGTAATGCCCTCAACCCCCTTGACGAACCACCAGTAGTTCGGGATCCTCTTCTGGCCAAAGTACTGCTTCATCGGTTCGTACGCCTCATTACTGGCGTGCAGCAAGCGCGGGAAATCACACGTCAGGTGCGTCACCCCGTGCAACGCCACACCGACGACGACACCGGTTGCGACAACCTGATCGATCACCGGAGAAGAAAGATCACCATGATGTCATATCCACGGGATGTCTGAAGTGTGAGTGATGTTTGATTGAATTCAAGTGTGTGTACCTTGTGGAAGTTGATGTTATCGTTGAACGGCACGACGGCGCCGAGCTTGGTCCGGGACCGGAGCCAGGTGATGGTGTTGCGGCAGACGGGGAGGAGGATGACGGCCATGTTGAACTTGGTGGTCTCGGCGCCGCCTTTCGCGACGCAGACGCAGTACCCCATGACGTCGAACGTGGGGTGGCGCCTGTAGGCCATGAACTTCCACGTGAAGAGGCCGGCGTTGATAGCCAGCCACAGCGCCATGACCCAGACGCGCTTCCAGTTGTCCTCCATGAAGTAGCGCGCCACCATGAGGCCGCGGTGGAGGGGGTTCCGGTCGTGCGTCGGCACCAGCTTCTGGCTGATGAGTTGGCTGATGTTGGAGCTGTGCGTCACCAGCTTGGTCGGCGCCTGGGACGGAGGCAGCAGCAGCAGGGACTCAAGGGTTGCAATCTTTCAGAATTCAGAGGCAAATGGAATTGATTTCCACGAACAGTGTCAGTAAGTACACATAATTACAGATTTTTTTGACGGATTGGTGTAGAATGAGGATGAGAGTGTGAACCTCGATGTAGCCGAGTTGTTCGGGGTCGAGCTCTTCCATGATCAATGCAGTGTACTCGTCGACGCGCTCGAGGATCTTCGACAGCTTGTTCGCGGAGGCCGTCAGAGTGAGGACCTGGCAATGCAAGAAATTCAGAAGCCTTCAGAATTCAGACTCTTTTTGGCTGAAGAAATTCAGTAGCCTAGTTTCCATTCCATTTCTTACCTCTTTGAGCTCCTCTTCAGTGATCTGACCATCTGCATTCTTGTCAACCCTGCAAATAGTTCAGTAGCAAGCAAGTTTAGACAACGACAAACTTCAACTTTCTGAAAGTACTATCCAAATCATATTAGTATTGCAAGATTCAATGTCAAATTTAGTACAAGAAACAACATGTGCAACTAAACCATGTTTGAACAGAATTTTCAGAGTTCGGACAACCTGCAAAAACTTTGATTTTCTTTTCCAAATGTTTATTAGAACTAGTAGATTTGCCCGCATAGTAGAATTGTATTTGCTATATAACTCTAATATACATGTATGATTAATGTACACCGTTATAATCCAGCCTCATCAAAATAAGAGGCGGAGATGCTTCTTTTTTTCTTGATTAATATGAGAATTTCTAGAATTATTTTTAGGATTATTGTGGGATTTTTCTTGCCCTCAAAATGAAAGAGAGGTGCCTT